>OY744540.1:77054215-77121715 GCA_963556195.1 Sepiola atlantica
ATTAAGAATTCATTACTCAATTATTGATTCACTGGGGATACTTGGTAGATCAGATTTTATGGACGATTTTTCATTTTGTAAATAGCCCCTTAATCGGGTTTACACACCGGTTCCCCTTCGGTTACCGGAGTTAAGCGACGTTGAGCCTGGTAAGTATTAGAGGAGACTATTAAGAAAGAAGAAAGTATATGGTGGGTTTACTGTCGACAACCTCGTAAATCTCGCTTCCCTTATGTTGGCCTATAGTCATCACATTCCATGAGCGATGCCTTTTTACAAAAAGGGAAGAATTGCTGTGTTCTGGGTCAGAATCTACCACTTATATGTATATAGTGTACCAGGTTATACTGAAAATAAATCAATAAATTGCTCGATCGCAGAGACATACACCGGTATTTTTTATCGATATAACGACATTTCTCATCGTGTTTTCACCTCATTCAGAACGCTGACGATTCCACTGGGCATAAAAAATATTTGTTAAATGTAAAAAGTCAGCCCATATGTATAAAACCCCACTACGTTTTCGAAAATATTCAGCATATAGTTTTCAAATAAATTATATATATATATATATATATATATATATATATATATATATATATATATATATATATATGCATATATATACACACATATATATATATATATATATATATAGTTTTTAAATAAATTATATATATATATACATATATATATATATATATATATATATATATATATATATATATATATGCATATATATATATATATATATATATATATATATATATATATATATATATATATATGTATATATCCGAAATGACCCGTGGCGCAGTGGATATAGTACTAAGTAAAATTCAGTTCTAAGTGACAGTTATATTAAGGTTAAAGGTTCAATCCTCTGTGCTGGCGATACGAAGAATTGCGAATTACTGTCAGATGGCAGATGGAACGAGAGCATGCTACCCCCGTGCATTTAATAAAGGGTTTTGTTCGAAATTCCGTCTAGATTCATGAGTTCGAATTAAAGATTCCCGAGTTCGACAAGGTACACTTGAAGAAGGTCGTAGGTTACATCGGCCGAAACGTTGTGATAAACCATGTATTGCATTGTGATAGCATTCTAATACTCTTTATATATATATATATATATATATATATATATATATATATATATATATATATATATATATATATATATATATATATTACACGCAATGATTCAAGCAAACTACCTCTCCTTATATATATATATATATATATATATATATATATATATGTATATATATATATATATATATATATATATATATATATATATATTATATACTATATATATATATATATTATATACTATATATATATATATATTATATGTGTATATATAGTATATATGTATATATATATATATATATCCATATGAGAGAGAAGGAGGTCTATGTAGATCATTGAAATAATGGTTATGTATCTGTCATCTGTTTGAATCTAAATGTGCGCGTTCATTTTGGTCATAACACTGTATATCATAAAGTCACTTGTCTGAGAACAAAAGTATCTATGTACTTTTCTGTTATGTCTGTAGATTATTGAACAGTTTGAAAAAAGAAGAGTCTGTTTATTTCTGTACTGTCTCATGTACTTTTGCCGACAGGCACCATTGTGTAAGAATTAGCTGGATCTACCCAAAAGTCAATATTCTTATGCTTTACATTCTACAGAACATTTTGTAAATCACAGACAAAAGATTCTGTCCGAGTTTCGTTTGAGAAGCAAATCACGTAATTCTTATTCGTCGATAAAAATGTTTCGTTTATTTTTCATGTTCGAATTTGTGTAAATCGAAGGGCATTATTTATTATCTGTCCTCATAAACGTCGATATTTGTATGTGTACTACTTTTCGGCTGATCTACCCTCCTGCCTTCGTAAGGCGTATTGTTAATTCATGTTGTCAGATTGGTTTTATGTTCCATTTGTATTTTCGTCTATCTATGTTCGTTGATCAGTCTGTTGTTGTTCACTTGTAAACAGCATTTTATCCGATCTGTCAGTTTACAATGTCGTCAATTTTCTTATTTAGTCACGCTGAAGTTTCACAAAAGGTGAAAATCTAAAATAATGTCTAATATTCATCGTTTGATCTAGAAGTTTAACTTCTTCATTGAACAACAAAAAAAAACAGGTTTTGCCGTTACAATACTTTTGGAGAGGACGTATATATATATATATATATATATATATATATATATATATATATATATATATATATATATATATATATATATGAGAAAGGAAGGATGATAGTAATCCGACGTAATGAGAAATTAAAAAGGAAAAAAAACAAGATATATTTTCTTTATATATTCATCAACGTTTCGTCTTTATTGTAAGTGCATATGAGTTACTTATAAAATATTATCTATAAATAATTATATATATATATATATATATATATATATATATATATATATATATATATATATATATATATATATATATAGCACTGGATGAAGTAGAAGAATAAAATAATGTGCAAATCAAATTTTATTAGAATTCAATGTTCAAGCAAAGTACTTTAAAGTCCTTAACTCATGAGTTTTCAAAGAAAATCTCCTCCACAGAGGACGATTACCGCAATGACATTACTGCAGGTAATAAAATTAAACTTTGAAAATATATTAAAAAATATATTTAAAAAATACATAAAAGTATATAAAACATCAAATATATTGACCCAAAACATACTTTGTATATATATATATATATATATATATATATATATATATATATATATATATATTTATATATATATATGCATACTTACCTGGGTTTTCTTACAGTAAATTGTGGCGTAAACTTAGTCCAGCAAAGAAAGAGTTGACTTCTTTGCTGTACATATGCGTGGTGACAAGGCTAATTTGCGAGACGAGGGTCCACAAAACTAAAAACAAATGTCATAGAGTATGTGTCATCGGTAAAAACAGGATCGATTCCAGGACGAGACTTCTGTTTCTCAGCCGAAACCGAGAAGGTACAGAAAGAGGTGGGTTTTGGGTGAAGGTCATGTCGTCTATGGACACTGGTGAAGATAAGACGCGTCGTCCGAAAAAAGACAGAGAAAGAGAAAGAGAAAGAGAAAGAGAAAGAAAAAAAAAAAGAGAAAGAGAAAGCGAGAAAGAGAAAGAGAAAGAAAAAAAGAAAGAGAAAGAGAAAGAAAAAGAGAAAGAGGGAGAGGTAAAAGGAAGAGGATAAAGGAGGATGTATCCATATATGCATAGAGAGAAATAAGTTAGAATTAAGTTTTCGTTTGAAAACTTGCGCTCTCGTCAGTGATAGGGATGCGACTAGTGTCGACACTTTTTCGCCCTCGTCAGTGATAGAATCGGAAACAAACCCTGGACATGCAGCAGCGTCAGCAGAGAGCCGCAATCGTAAAAAAAATGCCGATCTTCTCGACAGATTTGTGTTTCAACCGATCGCTGTGGAGACGAGTGGAGTGATTGGCTATGCCACACGCGACTTCTTCGGCAGCCTTGGTCTATTGATGACGCGCAACACCGGAGACAATCGCGATTTGTATTGGTTTCACGAGCGCCTCTCTATCTTCATTATTCGTGGAAACGCCTTGAGTCTGCTCTCGGCCTGCCAAGCCAGCCGGACATTCGAAGAAAACTATTGACTGTGATACAATTATATATAAGGAATCAGGATTTTTATTTTATATTGAACTAAATAATGTCCAAGTGACGAATAAGGGGTTTATTAATTATTTACTGAATTATTAATCTTATAGTTTACTTTTACACCGAATGGTTCAGTGTAATATATTTGGTTCTTTTTTTTATTTGTGATTGAATGAATAAAATATGTTTTCTCTTACTTAGAGAAATGAACAGTGGCATAAAATGACTAGTATTCTCTTTAATATGTGATGATGTAGCTATGTAATTGAGTTGGGTTTCAATAAACGCCGGACTTATCGAAGATACACTACGTTGAATACGAAATATTTTAAAGTAATGGTTTTGCAATTCCGCCAGTAGTCGGTCTCAGCTAATAGCGCAAATGCCATTCGCAGATTTTCCACGCAAGAAATTGACTGAAACCCGTGACATTCCCAACTTGGCCTTTTGGCTAAGATCAAAGTGTAGTATCTGTTCCGATGGATACTGCACCCCATAGACTGGTATTGTCTTGGCCTTCGGGGCTTGATTTACGCCGGTCTATGGGTCGGTCCTATGCAGTTCTAGGAGGTCCACCCTCCTAGGCTTTGCCTCCCCTCTTTGGGGAGGAGTAAGTTTATTGCTTAATGTCTGACGCGCCCCTAACGGGGAATGCCGACGGTGCTGCCCAGGCAAATTTTAATGACCAGAGTGCTCACCTCTCGAGCGCTGGCTTATGTAATCCCACTTTCCCGACCTTGTGTCACATCTTACCTTGTGGGAGGAAGATAAATAGAAATTGACTGAAATCCGTGACATTCCCAACTTGGCCTTTTGGCTAAGATCAAAGTGTAGTATCTGTTCCGATGGATACTGCACCCCATAAACTGGTATTGTCTTGGCCTTCGGGGCTTGATTTACGCCGGTCTATAGGGCTGTCCTATGCAGTTCTAGGAGGTCCACTCTCCCAGGCCTTGCCTCTCCTCTTTAGTTTATTACTTACTGCCTGAGGCGCCCCTATCGGGGAATGCCGACGGGGCTGCCCAGGCAATTTTCAAACCCCACTTTCCCGACCCGACCTTGGGTCACATCTTACCTGTGGGAGTAAGATAAAAAAAAACTTGCCTTGTGCCTAACTCCTGGAGAGGAGTAAATCAATACTCGTTACATAAATCGGTAAGTCTCATTAACCAAAACCTACTAACACGTCAAAGATTTGAAGCTGTAGTACTGCTCCGATGTCGGTTAAAGGCAACAGAGTTGTAAGCAGAGATATAGACACTTCTCTGTATCTAAAGAAATATAACAATATCATTCGCAGGGTTCGAAAACCCAAAAAAATATCTAAACCACGTGAGCGCCAATTGTCACTCAGATGCGTAAACATCTACTAAGTATGTGATATAGAAGTACTATACAAAAGTAGGATTTTAAGCAATACTAGTGTACACGGCGATAGTTGTGTCATTTCCACTAAAACTTTTCTAGACCTCGTGACACTTACTTTTCGTTCAAATCACCTAAAATAGGTGACGCTCTGATAATGCACCAGATTCGGCTTTGCAAAGAGACGTCTGATTGAAACTTTAAGTATCGATTCTTACATGAACGTCTGCGTCATCGATGCTTCTTGTATTGTTTTATCTGATTTGTTCACCTTCAAACTGGATAATCAATTTTAGGCTCACTTTTTTTTCCTGCTGAAATTAGAGTGACGTTAAAAGTAATGGATGTCTCTCTTTTATTCTATTCACTTTACGTCATGTTTTTTTCGGATTTTTCTGCTTTTTTTAATAGTCGCGTATATTTCCTTTTCATGTCTGGGAATCTCTCTGATTTCACCGGGAATCTGGGATTTCGGTTATGTAACGTGGTGAGTCGGCGTGTGTGTTTTATCATATTTTAAGTTGAGACAACGTGCGAGACAGATAGACATAAACGTAGTCTGTTGCTTGAATTTCGTGTTTCTGGCACAGTTTCAGTACGCCATTCACCCAGGCATTACTTAAGTCTTTCAGAGGAGGTTTGGTTTATTGCATTAGGGGTGGGACGTAATGGGCGAAAATTTCAGATTCATGCGAGTAGTATTTTTTGTGTTCATTTATACATAAATAACACTAAGCAATCAAACATTTGTAAAATTTTGCAAAATTTAGAAGGTGCAGGCCACTAGTCTGGCTATTTTACAGTCATGAAAACCCTTTCACAGCCTGAAAATAGTCCTAAATTAAAGTACTGTATACGATTTAACCATCTATATCCATTCTTAGCTGTTGAGGATGTTTTAGGAACTGCAATGTCGCATGAAACCACTTTTTCACCGAAAAATGATGGATTTTGAGTCCCGTGGAGCCCTAACGGCTATTTTTGGCCTGCACCTTCTGAATTTTGCAAAATTTTCAAAATGTTTGATTGTTTAGTGTTATTTATGTATGAATAAACACAAAAAAATACTACTTGCATGAATCTGAAATGTTCACCCATTACGTCCCACCCCTAATTGCATGTCGATTGGGGCACTTGTTGTTACACCCGATCCAGAAAGCTCCGTATCGCGATCTAATGTCTAAGTTTCCCTTTGTGAGAGTCAGATAAATATAACTACTAACACTCTCACAAAAAAATCATTTGTGACCCTTTGTCTAAAACGTTTCCTGTTTCCTAAAGTATACCTCAACAATAAAGCTGCTAGTAGACATAGTGCATCAATAATATTTTCAATACGACGAACAAACAGTTGCTGAAGAATGATTCATTGTGATAGCTAATGCTTTTCATGAACATGGAATCTTTAAACATGCAATAAAAGAGGGCAAAATGGTTATTTATGATTTTTTCTGAGACATTGAAAAATTTACTATCTGTTTTGTAATGAAGTTAATCATAGTAAAATGTTTGGACAAACTGAATAAAATAATAGTTTCGACTTCTTTCACCCATATATGATGGCGGACGCCATCATTTTGTGACGTCATCTATGTGCACGTTTATCCCATGTCTGTGTTAATGGTTCTTGTCATAATTTAATTACGAAACAAACATCTATGTATATATAGAGAAATGGCCCAAGATACCCAATTAGGCGCCATGATCCCTCAATGGATACCAGAAACCCGACGAATCGCTCGCCGAGTCGAGAAACTGACCAGAAAGATCATACAGAGGGAGAACTCCGTGGTCTTCAACGACACATGTCTAATAAACGACTTGCTGCTGAAATATATATATATATATATATATTTTTTTTTATTTTGTTCATATATATATATATGTTTTGATTTTATTCATATATATATATATATATATATACATATATATATATATATACTTGCATTTAGCCGGTGTCACATGATAGCGTAGGGGTAGAAGCGCTGAATGTCAGCTTGACGGTTGAGTTTCAATCCCGGCTTGAGACACTAGCTAGTCTAACCACAGTGAAGAGCTATGATACAGAGAAACAGTATGTATGTGGATAACGATATATATATATATATATATATATATATATATATATATATATATATGTATATATATATATATATATATATATATATAAAGAGTGTGTACTATATCTTTATTTTCATGGTAGCTACACTGTATGGTCATCTTCTAACAAACCTGTAAAGCAAGTAACAATATGTAAAACCTACAAAGCTAGGTACCACTACTGCAAATAACTTTCCTCTTTAACCCTAACCCTAACCCTAACCCTAACCCAGCCCCACATTGAACTTTAATGAACCGAGCTTCTTCGTAAAAACCTCTTCCCTTGCTGACTACTACATAGTCATCTTCAAGTCCAACATCTACAAAAACTAGTTCAGTCATCTTCTTAAGTAACCCTAACCCTATTCTTTTGACCCGTTGTTTCTAATCCTCTTATCCTATTGACAATTGACAATCTTGACTTGGATAAACGGTGACTCCTTGGTATAAAAAGATTTAGCGATCGAACGTTCTCGTGTTGAAAAATAGTTGTCTAAAAATGTGCGTTCGTAGGTACAAGTGTATAATTACATAATATGTTCAAATCTATTATAAGTATATTTTTTAATATGTATTGAAATAGCAATCAACACAAGGTAGAGCTCCATAATAAGTTTCTTCTTCTTCTTTCGTGTGAATCAGATGATTCTGGTGTTGGCATTAGTTTCGCCGATATTTTTCTAGTTAGAAATCTTTCTGCAAAGACATCGGGCACTTACGGGAAGAACCACGAGAAGGTTGCTAACATCCCTAAGTGAAAGTGGTACTGTGGAACCGACTGGATTCGAACTTGGAACACCCAGGTCTTCAGTCCGTGTCGATATCCACTTACCCACCGTCACCTCCCTCATAAGTTAATTATCTATATACTACTAAAACTCTATTGTCTTGTATGTTTGCAATCAGCTTTCAGCTTTCCGGTTTTCAACATCCGGTTGCGCATGCGTAAATAGCATCGTCTTCCAATCTGTTATTCCAATTCCGTTAAACTCTTATGATTAACGAACGCATGAAATTTTTCATTCTGGAAATTTTTATATCGCTTTTAATATAAACAATTTCATTTAATTTCATCAAATAGTTTTTTTGTTTTCTTGACGACTAAAAACATTCAACGGGAGCACTTCGTAAAGTCTGTCGCAGTTTCAAAAAACCTCCACCCTTTTAAAAAACAAAAACAAACAAACAAAACAACAACAATCATTATTAATATCAGCGATCGGTGAACGAAATCACCCCCCACTTTGCCTCTCATAGATTTCACCACACCTACTCCCTCTGTTTTCGTTACGTGCGCGAGAAAGCTGAATCGGTAAATGCACACATTTCTATTACATTAAATAGTGTTTCCTTTTGTTGTTTTTTAAACAGCAAATATTTGAATCATATGTTTTACACATATTACATAAAAAAAAAAAAACGGCACATGTTCGTCTTTTCTCACAGTCCGTTTTTCACAACTTTTTAATGACCAGTTTTTTTTTTCTTTTTTCGGTGTACACTTACCTATCAGGCTGCTAGAGAATTCCGGGGTTTTTGGGAAAAAATTCAAATATTTGACATTTTAGGAGCGGGGATCAGTTTCCAATGTTAATTCAACGTAGACTGATCCCCCACTTTTTGACCATCTCAATTTTTTTAAAAGTCTTTTTCGGTGTACAATTACCTATCATGTCAGTAGCGAATTCCGGAGTCTTTGGAAAAAAATTTCATAAAATTTAGATTTTAAGACGGGGGATCAGTTTTCAATGTAAATTCAACGTAGACTGATCCCCTTCTTTTTGACCATCTCAAATTTTAAAAATTATTCTTCTGCTTACAAGTACCTATCATGTCGCGAGAGAATTTCGGGGTTTTTGGAAAGAAATTTTAAAAAATTGAGATTTTAAGACCTAAAAAGTTGTGAAAAACGGACTGTGGGAAAAGACGAAGAAGACTGATCCCCCGTCTTAAAATGTAAATTTTGTTAATTTTTTTTCCCAAAACTCCGGAATTCTCTCGCGACATGATAGGTTATTGTAAGCAGATGAAGAATTTTAAAGATTTGAGATGGTCAAAAAGAGGGGGATCAGTCTACGTTGAATTTACATTGAAAACTGATCCCCCGTCTTAAAATCTAAATTTTATGAAATTTCTTTCCAAAAACTCCGGAATTCTCTACTGACATGATAGGTAATTGTACACCGAAAAATACTTTTAAAAAAATTGAGATGGTCAAAAAGTGGGGGATCAGTCTACGTTGAATTAACATTGGAAACTGATCCCTGTAAAATATTTGAATTTTTTTTCCAAAAACCCCGGAATTCTCTAGCAGCCTGATAGGTAAGTGTACACCGAAAAAAGAAAAAAAAACTGGTCATTAAAAAGTTGTGAAAAACGGACTGTGAGAAAAGACGAACATGTGCCAAAAAAACAATTATAATAAACAGAACGACTCATAGAAATCTATCTATATTCTTTTTTCATTTTAATATACTTACATAGAAATGCTTCTGTTATGAAAAAAAAACCTATTTTCTATATACAACAAGTGTCACGCTCATACATGAATTCCATAGCTAATATAACAAACTGACCCAACGGGTCACGGGTGGTCTAGTATATAATAAAGACTGCATTTGTCTAGCCATTCCAGACAGTTCGAACACGAATCATTATCAGTTATTACTCACTGGCAAGTGATGTTACCTGGAATCTGAATGACAAGAAGTATTCCTAGATTTCCAGCACTCCCCACCTCTTTGAAAACCATTGTGGGTTATCGCATCAGCTGTTTATCATTTATTTCTTGCCGACAACCGCAGTTCGTTTTGTCTGAAATCTGAGTGGCCATAAGTCTCCCCAGAGTGCCTATACTCTCCGCAACCGTCCATTGGAAATTTAGTTGTCGTGTCCCTTCTACCGTCTTTTCATCCTTCTAACCACTTCATCATCATTGTGTTTAGTAGCAGCTTATGCTGGTGAAACCACATGGGTGTGTGTTGTCTGGCAATTATGAAAGTTAGTAGTGTTTCTAGCAGTTGTTTGTTATTATTGTTATTATTATTATTATTATTATTATTATTATTATTATTATTATTATTAGTTGTAGTAGTAGTATTACTATTAGTATTATTGTTATTATTATTACTTATTATTATTATGAGTGTTATTATTATTATTACTATTATTATTGTTATTATTATTACTTATATTATGATTAATACTGTTATTATTAGTATTATTACTTTTATTATTGTTATTAGTATTACTATTATTATTATTACTATTATTATTACTATTATTATTATTGTAATTATTATTACTTATATTATTATTACTTATATTATTATTATTATTATTACTGTTATTATTAGTATTATTGTTATTATTGTTATTATTAGTACTTATATTATTATCATTATTATGAGTGTTCTTATTAGTATTATTATAATAATTATTATTATTGTTATTATTATTATTACTTATATTATTATAATGACTGTTATTATTATTAGTAGTAGTAGTATTGTTATTAGTATTACTATTATTATTGGTGTTATTGTTATTATTGTTATCATTATTGTTACTATTATTACTATTATTATTTCTATTATTTATTATTATTATCATTATTCTTCTTATTATTATTATTATATTATTATTTACTCACTAGGAGTTCTCACATGATGATCGCTGGTTGGTAACAACATGTGGTGTCCCCTAAAGTCTGGCTAACGACGTCACTCTGGATTTTCTGTACTCCACTTTCCTCAAGAACCGATGCAAATCACTTTGCGTTCTCGCAATAGCCGTTCATCATGGATTCCTAACCTAGATATTTGAGTGCATATAAGTCTCCCCATGATTCTACTACTCCCTCCGACCTTTTCAATGCAGGTATGGATGGGGCTCTGTCTTATACAATTTTCATCCCCTCAGACTGTTAACACCCATTTTTGTGCAACGGCATTTTTGGGACTTCTCACTGTTCTTCTTATTTTTATTCTTATTCTTCTTGTTGTTCTTGTTCTTGTTCTTATTATTGTTTTTCTTCTTCTTCTTCTTCTTCTTGTTTTTCTTATTCTTATTCTTATTCTTATTATTCTCATTCTTATTATTCTTATTCTTATTCTTATTCTTATTCTTATTCATTCTTATTCTTCTTGTTTTTCTTCTTATTCTTCTTTATATTCTTATTCTTATTCTTATTCTTATTCTTATTCTTATTCTTATTCTTATTCTTCTTTTTCTTATTCTTATTCTTGTTTTTCTTCTTCTTCTTGTTTTTCTTCTTCTTCTTCTTTATATTCTTATTCTTATTCTTATTCTTCTTATTATTATTATTAAATAGATACAATTTATTGATAAATATATATGATTGTGTGTGGGCGCGTGAGTGTATGTCTGAATGAAACATAAATTCGACTTATATACATATGCTGTCCATAGAGGTGTACATGAACGTTTATACTTATACATCTATATAAAAGGGCACTTATATACGTGCGATTGCGAATTGCTGCCCAATCTGTGTCGTGTTAAAGTAGAAGAAAGAAGGAGATTTCTTCCAGCTCATTCGATGCTTCGATACTCAGCTGCATCTTCGAAAGTTTACCGATAACATTCTCCTCTGATATGGCCTTCATTTTCCCCTTTTTCATTCTGCTTCCCTGCCTGTAGTGTGAAATTCTGACTCATCTTGTCATCGCGATCCGCTTAAAAACTAGAGCCACATTGGATCTACTGCTAATGCATCAGTTACAGGAAGGAGAATGCCGTTTCTCCCCGACCTCAACAGCAGGTCTGTAACGAGGTTTTCTTTCGATGACCTTGACATCTCCGCCCTCGCTACGACACTTTAATTAGTGCTGAAGGCGTACAGATATGTCAGGGGACGTGATGCCATTTGTGGCTTAATAAGACCTAATCAATGAAGACAGCGGCATTGAAGGGGTCAATGTCGCGAGACTAATGAACAGAGAAAAGGGACGTGGAATTTATTCCCTATTTAAAATGGCGTCTAAAAGAATGAGCCTCCGCATATATGAGAACTGTGTTATTGTCTTATAGCGGGAATGGTCAACCTATCGCACATGCGCTAACAATGGAGCCGTGCATATTTCTAAGCTCTATAGATAATAAAAGAGAAAACAGTCTTGTTCATGCAAAAACATATTCACTGATTTCTAAATAAGAATTAAAGTTATGGATTAAATAGAATGTGGCTAAGATCAAGTGTGATTTATGAAGATTAAGAAATTATTGTCATTCATTTTTTGTGCATATTGGTATGAGAAAAATATACGTTTTATATAACAAAAATAAGCTTGTAAAAATATAATGCCACTAAATAGTTAATATTGATATGGTTTGGTATGGTTTGGTAGTTTTGTTTTACGGCATATCAACCCTTTTTGGGTTATTTAATGCCGAATCTGGTCTTGTTTTCTTCTCTTTTTTGTTACTTTCCCCTTTTAATATCTGTTTCTATTTAACCCATAGTTGGGACCCTAACAGGTACTACCACTCCGGGTCAGGGTGGACCTGGGAGCAATGGTAATTAAGAGGAGGCTCCACATTCCCCAAAGTCCGTAAGCCGGATCTCACCATCGGATGTAGTTTAAGGTCATATCCAGGACCGGGAGTAGGGTAGGAAAAATAAAAAAGGGGAGGGAGAAAGGGAGAGGGGCTGTTGTTTTTGTGTTTGGTTTTGTAGAACATAATTAAGTTTTACAAACAAAAAAACAAAAAACGTCAATGTAGGTGAATTTCGTCTCAGGGAGCCACAGGGCAGCCTGATCTGGTATCACCAGAATATTGATATGAAGTATTTAATTAAAATATATCTACATAATAATACGTTAACAAATTGAAGAGTTCGAATGCAAAACGCGATAAACGCCATTTTCAAAATTACGAAGCTATCACCACAAAAAGTGTTTCATTTCAACACTCGGCCACACCCAGAAATCATGCTTTACGTTATATTATACGGGAATACGGCCACATTCCCAAAGACATGCTATTTGGAGAGCTTGCCACTGGCACAAGGCGTACTGGACGCTCCGCACTCCGCTACAAGGACGTCTGCAAGCGGGATCTTAAAGCTGGCGGACTCAACCCCTCTCAGCTCGAGACCACTGCCTTAAACCGCCAAGATTGGCGAACCGTCATCCGGAACATCATCAGTGCAGCTGAGGAGAGGAGAAACACCCGATGGAGGGAGAAGCGATCACGCAGAGCGCAAAAGACAGGCTCCGCCCCATCACATGCTCACTGTTAAAAAAACAGAAAGATGAGAGAAAAAAACAAAAACAAAGACTACACAGCCTGTTGCAGCCCTGGGTACAAATTCTGACCAAGACCATGACGCGCATCCCCCATGATCTCCCGAGATCGATGGAGCCAACAACAATATACGGGAATAATTTATTTTTATTTTCAATTAAAATTTAAAGCTTTTATACAAACAATAGATTTAATATATTCGTTCTTTTATTTTCTAATGTCTCAATTTTAACAATTTGGATTTATCGCGTTTTGCATTCGAACTCTTCAGTTTCATGTTTGTACTACGTTATCACTTTTAATTTAAAGAAAATGAAATCGTCCAATCAGCAAAGATGGTGATTGGTAATTAATCTGATGTTACTAGCGTACACAATTCTGACTTTATCGTTTTAAAATTAATTGTTCAAATAAAATAGTGTCGTTTCGTCGACTAAAAGAAGATCATTTTAGATAAATACTTTTTAAGAAGAGACATTCGTTTTATTGACTTGAAGAATATTCAGCTGGCAATTATTTTATCGGTAAGAAGACTGAGACATTTATTGTTTTAAAAAGAATTAAATTGTTACAATTTTAAATCTATTATATAAAGGGCATAAATAATAAAAGACAGATATTCGTTTTATTTATTAAAATAATATTTCGATGAAAATGACAATTGTTTTTGCAGAAAAAGAAAGCATATTTTTTTCTTTATCGTATTTCGTCTGACAGCCATTTATTAGTATTAAACAAACATTATTATTAACATTAAACTATACAGATTGGTGAAGTAGTAAGCATCATGGAAATTCCACGGTGTCCCACTAGTGTGTGTATATATATATATATATATATATATATATATATATATATATATATTAAGCTGCGTCGAGCCTGCGCAGTACTAAATGGGTGACCATTTAGGAATACCAGGTGCTGTATGTGCTCTCTGCTTATCTCGGCATTGTTTTCAGTCGTCTTGTACTACTACTTGCCATTGGAATCAAGCAAGACCGACTCAGGAGAGCGGTTGCGCAACCCTTGCAATTACAAATTCACGCGCAGGCAGCCCCACGCGGGGCACTCATACGTCGAAATCGACGGGAGAGTCCATATATATATATATATATATATATATATATATATATATATATATATATATATATATATATATAAAGATAGAAGAAATAAGAGTGATAAACATGTTCGAATGTCCAAATTTATTTCAAATTTCGATTGTTCAATGCAAGGTGTATTCTGTAAAAAACCAGTGTTTATTGTTCTTTCCTTGAGCCAAGGCTTTTCAAAGATCGAAATCTCATCATCAGAGGAGAAATACAAATAGATAAGTTGGCTGTAGAAAAAGCCAAAATTCAAATATTTGAAAAATATTAAAATATTATTTAAAATATATATTATCGGAAGTTTCCTAACCATTAACCCTATATAAAAAATAAATAAATAAAAAAGATTAAAAAATTTTAAAAGAACATTTTAGTCCCAAGTCATTCGGTGGAAAATCACTTTTATAAGTCAATTTACTCTTAGCAGTTACTATATTAGTTTACTTCCAAGAATTTACACTAGTCTTAACATTATTTAAGGGATTATCAGTTGTTTACTATGAAAAACTGTTTCGGGAATTTAGAATATATATATATACACACACACACACACATATATATATATATATATATATATATATATATATATATACAGGGTGGGCAAAAATAAGGGTCCTATTTTTAAAAATTCATAACTTTTTTATTTATTGATTTTTTTTTCTTTTTTAGAATAAGTAAAGGACCCCTTCCGAAGCAAGCATGAGCCGTATTAGCCCTAAGGAACGTACCCTCATTTAGAAAACATTATTTTTGCTTAAAAAACTCAAAACAGTGTAAAAAACAATACTTTAGTTTTTGTAAGTTTTAAGAAGTGTTTTTCGGCTAAAATTTGTTTTGTTTATTTCAAAAAATCTCGGAAGGGTCAGTCTACACACACATAAAGGTTGGTGAGTTTAACTTTTATTTAGTGGAAGTTATTCAAATTCAAGTTATTCAAATTTAAAGATAGGACCCTTATTTTGGCCCACCCTGTATATATATATATATATATATATATATATATATATATATATATATATATATATATATATATATATATATTAAAATGATACTTCAAAGATTTAATATTTCTAATTCGGGAACTATCAGTATACAGACAAAGCTCAATATATTGGATAGAGCAATTATAATAATGGATTAAATGAAAGAAATATATTTTCAAAACGATTTGTTTTACTCGTAGTGCTGTAATTGTTCTCTGAGGAGATTTTCTTTGAAAACCATGGATTAAGGACTTTACAGTACTCTTGCTTGAATTTTGATATGTAATAACATTTTATTAATTTCTCATGTTATTCTTTCATTTAATCCATTATATATATATATATATATATATATATATATATATATATATATATATATATAATGGTAATTATCCAGGTAAACAATATCTACAGGGTGGTAATCCAGAGAATTTTAACCGGGTTTATAAAAAGTGCTCAATATCAAAATAGAGCTTTATATATAATAATTTTATTTACACAGACATGTACAAAATCTGAGACACTGGCATGTCGATGTTATCGATCAACAGGTTCTCTCCAAATATGATCTGAGGTTAAGATCGGATTCCTGATGAGATCTCAGTTTATAGTAACTGTTGATCGATAACATCGACATGCCAGTGTCGCAGATTTTGTACATATATGTGTAAATAAAATTATCACCTATATATATATATATATATATACATACATATATATATATATATATATATATATATATGTATATATATATATATATAAACGCACACACACACACACATATATATATATATATATATATATATATATATATATATATGATATTGGGCATAATATTTAAAATAATAAACCGAAATAAATAAACAATTATAAATAATATGAATATATTGATTGTATTGATATGTTCTCACGCCGTAAGTAACTTTAAATCGACATAATTTAAAACGCGAGAGTGTATAACTTTTGAACGTAAGATTTCAAACCATTAATAACTTAGTTAAAAAATAATTAACGCAATTTTAATAAACAAACAAATTTAACTCTTTATACGTGGGCCTACATGTTTGAAATGTGAACACGCAGTATTTAGAAACAAACAAACAAACCACTTTGTAATTTATTA
Organism: Sepiola atlantica; assembly: GCA_963556195.1. NCBI lineage: Eukaryota > Metazoa > Mollusca > Cephalopoda > Sepiida > Sepiolidae > Sepiola > Sepiola atlantica. The sequence goes on from OY744540.1 coordinate 77,070,833, forward strand.
CAATATAATTATTTTTATTATAAACTGGTATCCGTATATTTCAAATGTAGTCACAAAATTAAGAATATCCTCAGACCGGAAGTGAAGATGATTTCGTGACGTCACATCATGCCATGCTGATTCATACGAATTTAAATTTTCTAAACTAACAAGTCACAGCTTATTAAGGCCCAAAAGCCACTCGAGGATAAAGGGTTTATGAGTTTGTCAGGCGGTAATGGTTGGTAATGCTTGTCGAAATTAGGCATAATCATGTTATAGTCAGCCGGGTAGCAGCCCCGCGGTACAGTGTTCTACAGACGGCTAGTACTAAGAAAAGAAACTTTGTTCATAGAAGTTTCGCTTAGTTTTATGCACATACCGAGAGAAAGAAAAATTATTGACAGTGGTTGTAGATGGACGAGTTTTTGTTGTGAATGTTTTTCAGATGGGCCATTAATTGAAGCTTAGTCGAGCACCTGTCATGCAAATAACGATAGAGTAGAGAAAGACTAGCCAAGTTTCTTTTGTGAGAAAAAGGTAGTAGGGAGGAGAATAAGAACATCGTCCACTAGATTTCGAACTTGTTTAGTTGTGTTTAACGGCATACCAACCATCAATGTGTTTTTTAATGTCGAATCAAGTTTTCGGATAGAAACCTATAGGTGGAATAATTATTTATATTTTATTCAATTATTTATTTATTTAAGTTTGAGGTGAACTTTTATTGAAGTGTTCAATTTCTTTAATAGAGTTTAAGATGTTGTTCGCCTTAGTGTTTTTGAACAGGTCCCAGGGACGCTTGTATTGGTCTGATTATTTAAGGAAAAAAACGAGTATATCTACTATGGGTTTTCTTCGATTACACAAAGCAAAAGAACACCACAACAAAAGCCAGCAAAATGGAAATATCCGAAGAAGCCGGAAACATTCAGATCAAATAAGTTCTTGTAATGTCATTAGTTCCAGAACGAGTTACCTCCCTCCGGTTGGAATTATCGGAGATGGGTTAAGAATTCAGTGAATCGCTAACGGTTAAGCCTACGTATGATCTGCTTATATATAAAATAATTCAAAGAAAAACTGAACGAAAAACAGTTTCTAACCTGGAGTCTTAGTATTGCGTCTCTTTTTCCGTATAAATTCTTCCAATATCGTATGCAAATGTGGGTGTTATAATCTAATAGAGCGCCCTCTACATGCAATTTACTAAACAAACGAAACTCATCAATCGGAGAAAGGATCTTTATAGTTTTCGTGTTTTTTGTTTTTTTGTATTCACTTTTGAGTTTGTCACGTTTTTTTTTGTTTTGTATTCACTTTTGAGTTTGTCACGACAATAATTGATTGAAGTCACCGCTTTTCCCCTTCCCAGTTACACATTCGCACACACTCTCGATTCTGGAAAAGAATTAGATCAGCAAGCACAGGGTGAAAATTCAGAGTAGGAGACAGGCTAAAAATAGCCGACTTCTAAGTCTTGATGCGGACACAGCCTGCAGAATCAATGGCGCGGATTTTTCGGTTGGCAAGACGAAAAGTCGATATTGCTTTTTTGCCTTTCGGGCGGAAAGAAAGTGGTGAGTGGGGCGGGCGAGGAAAATAAAAATAAAAAAGAGCGGTAGAGAGAGAGAGGGCAATACTATTAGACCAAAATTGCATTCAGCAGCGACAAAGACTCTAAAGAACTGAAAATTGAATAAAAATTTTAAAAATCACGTACAGAGTGTCGTGTACATGTTAACACGCGAACACGCGAAGAAAATAACTTAGATAGATAACAGACATTTATAAAAAATATGTATTTCGAAATGAAAAAGAATTGGATGGGAATAATTCGTTCGTCAGATTCTTCCGTTTTATGACAGATTCACCTTTTTAACTTAGCACTCAACACTCGAGTAATAATTAATTAATGTTAAATAATAATAAATAAATTTAACAAAGTTTAAATTTTACTTATTTGTATAATTTTAGAAAATGTACGATGCTTACTGAACTTCTGTAGATGTACCATTTAGTTGTCACTTCGCGAGAGCAAAGTTATACACAAGAGTGTCTTTTAATATGTGGACTAGCCAAACTATCCTCCATACGGTTCCATTCCTCCTGTGACTGAAGAGTTCCACAGTCAACCAAGCGGATTCAGTGAATTGTTTAAGTGAATTCTTTTGAAAGGCTTTCATAATTTCAGTTGTAACGACTAAGACTGCAGTCCTCAGGTTCGTTGTCTCGATTCCCAGTGTCTTTTTTACAAATTGTGTAACATTGATCCATTGGCCCTTCCATAAAGTTGTGGCCTTTTAAATAAGATCGGAGTGTAGTATCTGTGAAACTACTGCAGTTGGCAAAGACTCCATAGAATTATCAATCAAGGTATTTAGAGCTTTTAGCTTTTAGCATCGTCCTCACAAATAATGGTGTGATAAAATATTATTTTGTTTATGATTCAACCGGAAGTAAAACAATTACTGTCAATGCAAAATGTGCCCGTGTGATCGTTACTAATTCTGGGGTGCCTCAAGTACAATTGATCCTTTTTTTAACATATTTAACCCCGAACAAGGCATGCCGCCACTGTAGTCGTAAAGGGTTACTGAGAATGTGGGTGTGGGTTTTGGATGTCACCCTAAGTTGGAAGCAGTGTAGCGAGATGTCTGTTTACATTAGATTAAACCTCTGCATGTTGGGGAAACAGGGAGCAGGGAGGGAGTTCCAGAGTCCAGCAGCACGAGGAAATAAGCTATTGGAGTAGAGGTCTCTACGGCATCTTGGGACCTCCACAGTGAATGGATGGGATTTAGTTGATTGTCGAGTTGGTCTAGTGAATTTACGTCGAGGGGGGGGGGGGCACCAGACTAGCAGTTTATCGAAGCACAATCCATTGAAGTATAAATCCTAGTAATTAAATTGTTTACATTTCAAAAAGGGACAAAAACATTTATAAATTAATATAGATTAAATATTCAGAAAACAGTTTTAAAATAAAATGTATAGCTGGTAAGCATTGGAGATAGCAGATGAGAATGTTTGAATGCCTAAAATAGGGTGGCTGGTCAAGACTATTTTTATTTAGTGTCATGGCTCAGAGATATAGGCTGCATCGACGAGTACTCTACAAAAGACTGAAGCGCAATGAAAGAGCCATGATTCGAATGGATCTGTCATGTCAAGCCGGAAGACGACATTCACCTCGAGACGATATGGAATCGATTCTGAGAATAACCTTAAAGTGTTAGGCTCCAATTTGCAAACATTAGAAAAGGTTTGGTTACCCCTTGGTTTCCCTTAGAGCCAGGTTCATTCGCCACCGGAGTAGAGGTCCCTAATAATCTATGACTTAAACTGAAACTTTCGTTTTGTTTAAGAGATCGCACTCGAAGTCACCGATGTTTAAGATAGGAAATTATCAAACGAATAAATGGCAAAGTTGATGCATACAAAATAATTTATTTTTATTGAAAACATGTTAAGGCAATGCAAAATAATGGAACATACTGAGTGAAACAGAAGAAAAAATTGAGAATGCTCATATCGGCTGGTACCGTGTGCGTTTACGTGTGTGAATGGTATAGGCTTTAAGATGTGTGTATATTAGCGTGCCTATTTTTTAAGTGAGAGAGTATATGCATGAACTTGTGTGCACGTGCGTCCGGTGAACGGTGTGTGTGGGTGCTTCATGTGTGTGTGTTATACTACAAGTGCGTTACAGACCCAAAGTGACATATGCAGAATGTTCTATGCACATGTGTTGCCTGTGAAAGAAAGAATAAAACGAGCGAAATATAGCTGTGTGTTTGAAGTTTTGTAGTACGCGTTGAAATTCGATATTCTTGTAATTGTGATTGGCTGAAAAAAAATGTTTATTTGAGATTTTGTCTAATCGGTAGTTTATACGTAATAACAACATTCGCTGCCGCCGCTGTTTCCAACAGTTTAGAGGTTATTTGTTTACAAAATATACGCCCACAACAGTCAGGGGCTTAACATAAACCTAACAATACAGTAAAGGCAGGCTAGCTACATCTCTTCTATTTAAAAAGGAGCTATAAGGAAGAGAAGAGATCGCCCTTCACGATATTGCGAAATCCCTTTTGTACTCTGAAAAGAGAGAATATTCCAAGTTGCATTTTCCCCTCTATCAAAGTTTAGTTTCGGTCCCGTCTTAAGTCAGAGCAGGGTTAACACTCCTAGACTAATGAAATATATATTTTTGTTCTCTTCAACCATAACGCTCTTTTGAAGAAACGTGTGGTTTCACCTAACACGTTTGCTCAATCTATTAAAAATAGTATTGTCCATTAGGGTTAGCAGATAAAGGCTACAATACCGGTCCAAGTGAAATACGTTTGGGTTAGGGTAAGGGTAAGGGTTAGGGTATGCGTTAGGGGTAGGGTAGGGTTAGGGTTAGGGTTAAGGTTTAGAGTTAGGGTTTAGGGTTAGGGTTAGGGTTAGGGTAAGGGTTTAGGGTTTAGGATTAGGGTTAGGGTTAGGGTTAGGGTTTAAGGTAAGGGTAACGGTTAAGGGTAGGGTTAGGGTAAGGGTTTAGAGTTAGGGTTTAGGGTTAGGGTTAGGGTAAGGGTTAGGGTTTAGGGTTAGGGTTAAGGTTAGAGTTTAGGGTTAAGGGTTGGGTTTGGGGATAGGGGTTAGGGTTAGGGTTAAGGTTTAGGGTTTAGGGTTATGGTTAGGGCTAGGGTAAGGGTTAGTGTTTAGGGTTTGGGTTAGAGTTAGGGTTTAGAGTTAGGGTTTAGAGTTAGGGTTAGGGTTAGGGTTAGGGTTCGGGGTTAGGGTAAGGCTAGGGTTAGGGTTAGGGTTTGGGTCTAGGGTTAGGGGTTACAGTAAGAATTAGGGTTTAGGGTTATGGTTAGGGTTAGGGTTTAGGGAAAGTGTTAGGGTTAGAGTTAGGGTAAGGGTGTAGGGTTAGGGTGTAGGGTTAGGTTTAGGGTTAGGGTTAAGGGTTAGGGTTAGGATTAAGGTTAACGTGTAGATTTAGGGATAGGGTGATGGTAAGGGTTTAGGGTTAGGGTTAGGGTTTAGGGTTTAGGGTTTGGGTTAAGTTAATGGTGTATCATTTAAAATAAGTACTGCCCAATCACCACCACCACCACCAAAGAAAATACAATCCAATAAAGTGTTAATAAAATTCAAAATCGGAGTTCAATATTATATGGTAACATTTTGGTAATCTTATCAGTGCGCAGTATTTTCTTTTTTTATGGAAATCGCTCCAGGCAAGGCATGAAGCCACTTGATATAAGGAGCTAACAAGAACGAAATATGATTGCCGCAATGACAATAGATGCCTATTGACCATAGTTGTGAAAAGACCAAGACTATAGATAGCAAAACAGGCAGCAAGAAAGTGAGTTCCACAAGCCTGCTGTTCTTGGAAAGAAACTACTTGAATAGGAAGCAGTCTTTCAAAATGGCGAATTGATGGAGACCACTAGACCAACGAATCAAACGAGCTGGAACAAAGGAAGCAGCGAATAGATCGCACAATTCTGAAGAACACATGCTATAATAGTATTTATAGAAAAGACTGAAGCTAGCAACATCACGTATGATCTTGAATGCACTTTACACTAAACAGAACCTAACCTATAAGAATTGTATCTGTGGGATCATCTCACAGCCAATGCCTCCAAACACTATAGCCAGGCTTTTCCTGAACTGAAGATCCCAATTCAGCCGATCCCAGCTATGCTATCAACGCAGTGATGTATATTTGGAATAACGGAATTTGATCGGCGATCAGAAAAAAAACTGTTGGACATTAATGACTGAAACTTGGTGGGCAAGTCAGGCGTAGATTGAAGTTTATTCAACTCAATATATATATATATATATATATATATATATATATATATATAAAATTGATGGCACGTCTAATTAAGAGCGAATAAATGCAATCCTCTGCATATATATATATATATATATATATATATATATATATATATATATATATATATTGTTGATTATAAGAGATAACTGATGTCTAGATATACTTTGGTAGATCATTTTAATAGTCCGAATCAGGATCTTAGTTTCGGAGGGGAATTGGCTGATGAATTTGCCATAGTTTGGATTTGTCTCCCAAGTACTTTCAGACCAATCCGGGTCCATCTTCAGAGGAATGAGGTTAATCAGGTACAGATCATGTGTTAGTATTATAGAAGCTTTTGGCGGGAATGATGTACTAAGTACGAAACTATATTTAGAGCTATAGACATTTTAGAGTATTATTACTGATATTAAAGTTTATTCTATTAATCATTAATCAAATTCATCAGCTAATTCTCCTCCGAAGATCCTGATTCGGACTATTGAAAGGATCTACCAAAGGATATCTAGACATGAGTTGTCTCTTATATTCAACAATACTTGCTTGCAAGAGAAGATGCTGCCTAGATATATATATATATATATATATATATATATATATATATATATATATATATTTAATCTTTATTTTGATTTAATAAAAAAATATCTGCATCTAACACATGGTTTCTTTGAAGGCATTTTGCCTCTATCTTTATGTTTAAATTCAAAAGATGCTTAAAAAATGAACTTTCCCAAATTTATATCCACCAGCGACCATGTGCGATTCAAGTTCTATTTAAACAGACATCTGCACCGTTCCTCCACAACACCGGGCGAGACACTTCTACAAGACCAAGAAGGATTATTACGAAAAAAAAAGGTTTGTACCTTTTATTTGGCTAAGCTCATTCGTGGCTTGTTTTATCAAGCGAAATATTAGATGAAAAAAGTCAAGATTAAGAAAAAAAAAATTATCTTTATTTTGATGTAATAAAAAATATCAGCATCTAACACATGGTTTCTTTGAAGGCATTTTGCCTCTATCTTTATGTTAACATTCAAAAGATACTTAAAAATGAACTTTTCTAAATTTACATATATATATATATATATATATATATATATATATATATATATATATATATATATATATATTAATAGTAGCAACAATGATAACAATACAGGCCGCTTTTGTCAATCTTTCAGATTGTCTAGGGTCAACTGAAATACAACTATGAAATGATTACAATGATAACTTATTTGTTATTTACACGACGTTTCGCCCAATGTAACCATTCGACAATATTCAGGTGCAGTTGTTCGCACTTTCGACGCTTAATGTCAAAATCAGGAACTATACGCAATTTCGAAATGAAACCCTTTATTTAATCAACAGGGGTAGATTGTTCTTATTTCCTCAGCCATGAAAAATTAAAATGTTAATTAATTATTAAATTATTCTTGTTATTATCGCCTACAGTCAGGATACAACGTTTAACCTCCAGAAGATTGTCACTAAAAATACTGTAATCAAGGCCTTTATCCGTTGCGCCACGTGTCCCTGCAGAAATAATAAACCAATATCAGAATAGTAGTCGAAATAATCCAGATGATAAAAATTATCGATCCAAATGTAAAAAAAAAATTCCGAAACACATCATACGTTGTTCAAGAGTTGTAATTGAAAATATTGTTTTAATCAATTTACAATTATTGCATCTACGCGCTAGTCGTGGTCGATCATTTCTATGGAGATCGATACAACGTTTGGAAATGTGTGTTATGCGACGTCTTGTATGGAGATATGAAAAACAACAACTAAACAATAATACGAAATCCACTCCTCTTCCTCTCTCTCTCTCTCTCTCTCTTTATATATATATATATATATATATATATATATATATATATATATATATATATATTAGTTTCTCTCTCTTTATTACTGTTTCTTTCTCCCTCTCTCTTTCTCTCTCTATTTCTGTCTCTCTCTCTATTTCTGTTTCTCTCTTGCTCTCTTTCTCTCTCTCTCTCTCTATCTATCTATCTATCTATCTATTTCTGTTTCTCTCTCTCTCTCTCTCTTTATTTCTGTTTCTCTCCCTCTCTTTCTCGCTCTCTCCCTCTCTCTATTTCTGTTTCTCTATCTCTTTTTATTTCTATTTCTCTCTCTCTCCTTCCCTCTTTCTCTCTCTCTCCCCCTCTCTCTACTTCTGTTTCTCTCTCTCTTTTTATTCTTATTCTCTCTCTCTCTCTCTATCTCTTTCCCTCTCTCTCTCCCTCTCTCTCTCTCTCTCTCCACACACAATATGTTAATGCTCTAAATTAGAGAACCGTGTTATTCCTAGACATAATTTAAATAAACAATGATAAATACAGAGACAAAATCCCAAGAGATTCCTTTAATGTGTTCTTTCCATGGATAATTTTCTGTTTCTTTAATTCCTACTCTGCTTTGCTGATCTAACATTTTGGGACGAACCATCGAAATTGCTGAAACATACATACTAGCTTCGTGGAAGGTCTACGACATCAGTTCTCACAGATTTGCGTTAACAAGCAAAGCACCCCGCTAAACCAGTGTACATGACTATTGTTCTGGGGTTACCCATTTTAAATGTATTTTTTCAGACAAATGATTAGGTTTTTCTTCATGTCTAATTCGAATTCCTGTTAGTTCAGCCACTCTACGAAACAATTTTAGACAAACAAACGATTTAGTAACCGTACCTTTTATTCCAAATTCCATTCAAGTTTTGGAAACAACATAGGATAGCGTATGAGCAAGTTCGTTTCAAAGTAGGGTGCTTTAGCATGACAACATAGGATAGCCTATGAGCAAGTTCGTTTCAAAGTAGGGTGCTTTAGCATGACAACATAGGATAGCCTATGAGCAAGTTCCTTTCAAAGTAGGGTGCTTTAGCATGACAACATAGGATAGCCTATGAGCAAGTTCCTTTCAAAGTAGGGTGCTTTAGCATGACAACATAGGATAGCCTATGAGCAAGTTCCTTTCAAAGTAGGGTGCTTTAGCATGACAACATAGGATAGCCTATGAGCAAGTTCGTTTCAAAGTAGGGTGCTTTAGCATGACAACATAGGATAGCCTATGAGCAAGTTCCTTTCAAAGTAGGGTGCTTTAGCATGACAACATAGGATAGCCTATGAGCAAGTTCCTTTCAAAGTAGGGTGCTTTAGCATGACAACATAGGATAGCGTATGAGCAAGTTCCTTTCAAAGTAGGGTGCTTTAGCATGACAACATAGGATAGCCTATGAGCAAGTTCCTTTCAAAGTAGGGTGCTTTAGCATGACAACATAGGATAGCCTATGAGCAAGTTCCTTTCAAAGTAGGGTGCTTTAGCATGACAACATAGGATAGCCTATGAGCAAGTTCCTTTCAAAGTAGGGTGCTTTAGCATGACAACATAGGATAGCCTATGAGCAAGTTCCTTTCAAAGTAGGGTGCTTTAGCATGACAACATAGGATAGCCTATGAGCAAGTTCCTTTCAAAGTAGGGTGCTTTAGCATGACAACATAGGATAGCCTATGAGCAAGTTCCTTTCAAAGTAGGGTGCTTTAGCATGACAACATAGGATAGCCTATGAGCAAGTTCGTTTCAAAGTAGGGTGCTTTAGCATGGCAACATAGGATAGCCTATGAGCAAGTTCCTTTCAAAGTAGGGTGCTTTAGCATGACAACATAGGATAGCCTATGAGCAAGTTCCTTTCAAAGTAGGGTGCTTTAGCATGACAACATAGGATAGCCTATGAGCAAGTTCCTTTCAAAGTAGGGTGCTTTAGCATGACAACATAGGATAGCCTATGAGCAAGTTCGTTTCAAAGTAGGGTGCTTTAGCATGACAACATAGGATAGCCTATGAGCAAGTTCCTTTCAAAGTAGGGTGCTTTAGCATGACAACATAGGGTAGCCTATGAGCAAGTTCGTTTCAAAGTAGGGTGCTTTAGCATGACAACATAGGATAGCCTATGAGCAAGTTCGTTTCAAAGTAGGGTGCTTTAGCATGACAACATAGGATAGCCTATGAGCAAGTTCGTTTCAAAGTAGGGTGCTTTAGCATGACAACATAGGGTAGCCTATGAGCAAGTTCCTTTCAAAGTAAGGTGCTTTAGCATGACAACATACTCAAATAACAACACAGAAAAGTTAAGAAGGCGAGTCAAAATAGTCTCTTTTTAATTTAAGTATCTGACTTTAAGCTTATTATTAATTGTTAATTGTGTTTGTCTGCACACACATACACACACACACACACACATATATATATATATATATATATATATATATATATATATATATATATATATATATATAAAGGTAGAAGCAAAATGCCTTCATAAGAAATCATGTGTTAGATTCAGATATTTTTTTATTAAATCAAAATAAAAAATAAAAGCATTTTTTTCTTCTTCATCTTGACTTTTTTTAAAATCTAATATTTCGCTTGATATAACAAGCCTCGACAAAGTTTTAGACAAATAAAAGGTATTAACCTTTTTTTTGTAATAATCCTTCCTGGTCTTGTAGAAGGGGTGTCCGATGTTATGGACTAATGGTGCAAATGTCTTTTTTAATTGAAATTAAATCGCGCATGGTCGCTCGTAGTTGTAAATATTGGGAAAGTTCATTTTTTAAGCATCTTTTGAATTTTAATATAAAGATAGAGGCAAAATGCCTTCATAAGAAACTATGTGTTAGATGCAGATATTTTTTATTAAATCAAAATAAAAAATCAAAACATTTTTTTTTCTTCTTCATATATATATATATATATATATATATATATATATATATATATATATATATATATATATATATAATAATAGTAATAATCCAGGTGAGAAAATCCACAGGGTGGTAATCCATAGAATTTTAACCGGGTTTATAAAAAGTGCTCAATATCAAAATAGAGCTTTATATATGATAATTTTATTCACACAGACATGTACAAAATCTGCGACACTGGCATGTCGATGTTATCGATCAACAGTTACTATAAACTGAGATCTCATCAGGCAGAGTTAGAATCCGATCTTAACCTCAGATCATATTTTGGAGAATAGATTTTTTTTTATTTTTATAGATATATATTTATATATATTTTATTTTTTATTTCTTATCCTTTTATTTTATTATTATTTTTATATTTTATATTATATTTTTATTTTTCAATTCTTTATTTTTGTTTCTATTTTTATTTTCATTTTATCTTCATAATTTTTCTAATGTTTACAATGTTTTATTATTATGTTTATTCGTTTATCTTTATATTTTTATTTTATATTTGTAAATTTTTTTTTTCTCCAATATTTGTCTCTGTGCCCCCTCCTGTCAATAGATGTTCCTCTATGACGAACTTGTTATTTTTCCTTGAATTTCTGTAAGATTTGGTGCTAAAGGCGCTGATAAAGAACCGTTTTGGAGTTGTTTTGTTAAATTTTTAAAAATTAAAAAATTAAAAAATTAAATAATGTATTTCCAGAATGTTTTGGAAACGATCGTACGCCATACCAGACTTGATGTTCTAATTCTTTGAACAATTGGAATGTTCTAATTCATTAAATCCTCTTATATATAGAAATATATATATATATATATATATATATATATATATATATATATATATATATATATATATATATATATGAAGAGAGAGAGAGAAAGAGAGAGCGAGAGCATGTATAACAAGTTAGTAGAAAAAACATCAAAGTGCTCGATTGTAGGGTTAGCAAGAACTGATATAATTTATTCTACTATAGATTAGTGTGTCTGTTATACGCTGCTACTCCTGTATTTAGGAAAAAATATGGATTGTTTTATTGTCAGAAACATTCGGACAATTTAAAAATTTGGGACAATTTAAACATGACCTGATAGATGAAACCTGGGTATCACCAACAAACACAGTAATTTATAGTTTTTGGATGAAGTAATGTGTATATATATATGACACTACGCCATAGCCCAACACTTAACAAACGACCACTCCTGCCCCCGATCGCAATTCAGAAAACTCTTAGTTATAGACTGTTATAATGTTTAATTTATTTAAGTTATATAAACATGTGAATAAGTCATTGTTATAATGTTTAATTTATTTAAGCTATATAAAAATGTGAATAAGTCACTGTTATAATGTTTAATTTATTTAAGTTATATAAAAATGTGAATAAGTCACTGTTATAATGTTTAATTTATTTAAGTTATATAAACATGTGAATAAGTCATTGTTATAATGTTTAATTTATTTAAGCTATATAAAAATGTGAATAAGTCACTGTTATAATGTTTAATTTATTTAAGTTATATAAAAATGTGAATAAGTCATTGTTATAATGTTTAATTTATTTGAGTTATATAAAAATGTGAATAAGTCACTGTTATAATGTTTAATTTATTTAAGTTATACAAACATGTGAATAAGTCATTGTTATAATGTTCAATTTATTTAAGTTATATAAAAATGTGAATAAGTCATTGTTATAATTTTTAATTTATTTGAGTTATATAAAAATGTGAATAAGTCACTGTTATAATGTTTAATTTATTTAAGTAATATAAACATGTGAATAAGTCATTGTTATAATGTTCAATTTATTTAAGTTATATAAAAATGTGAATAAGTCATTGTTATAATGTTTAATTTATTTGAGTTATATAAAAATGTGAATAAGTCACTGTTATAATGTTTAATTTATTTAAGTAATATAAACATGTGAATAAGTCATTGTTATAATGTTCAATTTATTGAAGTTATATAAAAATGTGAATAAGTCATTGTTATAATTTTTAATTTATTTGAGTTATATAAAAATGTAAATAAGTCATTATTATGATGTTTAATTTATTTAAGTTATATAAACATGTAAATAAGTCATTGTTATAATGTTTAATTTATTTAGGCTATATAAAAATGTGAATAAGTCCCTGTTATAATGTTTAATTTATTTAAGTTATATAAAAATGTGAATAAGTCATTGTTATAATGTTTAATTTATTTGAGTTATATAAAAATGTGAATAAGGCATTGTTATAATGTTTAATTTATTTAAGTTATATAAAAATGTGAATAAGTCACTGTTATAATGTTTCATTTATTTAAGATATATAAAAATGTGAATAAGTCATTATTATAATGTTTAATTTATTTAAGTTATATAAAAATGTGAATAAATCATTGTTATAATGTTTAATTTATTTAAGTTATATAAAAATCTGAATAAGTCATTGTTATGATGTTTAATTTATTTAAGTTATATAAAAATGTTAATAAGGCATTATTATAATGTTTAATTTATTTATGTTTAAATATAAAAATATGAATCTGCACGGAATTTTGTAATGCAACCTTCTATTTAATCCACGGGGGTAGCATGCTCCCCGTGCAGATTCCCGAATTCGACAAAAAGATTATCGAGTTCGAAAAGATACGCCTGAAGAAGGTTGGAGGTTGTATCGACCGAAATGTTGTGGGAATAACACTTCAGATTAGAACAGTAGTCCGATTGAACCAAATTATACAAATTATCAATCTTAATCTCAAATATTCAGAAACGTGAATCATAATGTTAACAGGGTTAAAAAAGTTAGGGTTAGGGTTAAGGTTAGGGTTATGGTTTAGGGTTTAGGGTTAAGGTTATTGTTTGGGTTAGGGTTAAAGTTTAGTGTTTGGGTTAGGGTTAGGGTTAGGGTTAGGGTTGTGGTTAGGGTTAAGGTTAGGGTTTAGGTTAGGGTTTAGGGTTTAGGGTTTAGGGTTAGGGTAAGGGTAAGGGTAAGGGTAAGGGTAAGGGTTAGGGTTAGAGTTAGAGTTAGGGGTTAGGGTTAGGGGTTAGGGTTAGGGTTAGGGTTATGGTTAAGGTAAGGTTTAGGGTAAGGGTTATGGTTAAGGTTGGGTTTAGGGTTAGGGTTAGGGTTAGAGTTAAGGTTAGGGTTTAGGGTTTAGGGTTAGTTTAAGGTTTGGGTTAGAGTTATGCTTAAGGTTAGGTGTAGGGTTAGGGTTAGGGTTAGGGTTAGGGTTAAGGTTTAGGGTTAGGGTTATTGCTGGGTTAGGGTTAGGGTTTAGGGTCAGAGTTATGGTTATTGTTTTGGTTAGGGTTAGGGTTAGAGTTAGAGTTAGAGTGAGAGTTAGGGTTAGGGTTTAGGGTTAGGGGTTAGGGTTAGAGTTTGAGTTAGGGGTTAGGGTTAGGGTCAGGGTTAGGGTTAAGGGAAGGATCAGTTAAAATGCACATCCCTTACTTTCGACACACTTCTAAACTGAAAAGGGTGAGTTGTTGCATTAGGACCCCGTCGTTAGAGTTAGGGTTAAGGTTAGGGTTAGGGTAAAGTTGGGGCTTAGGGTTAGCGGTAGAGGTAGGTTCATGGTTAAGGGCATGGTCAAAGTTAGCGCGGGTCCTTATGTAATAAAGTACCCTACAAAGTACTATTAAATCTGAAAATAACCAAATCCCATTATTTTATCGATTTATCTAATCATTATCAGGATTCCCAAGATTTGAGTACGCCTGGGGGTGTCCTCTAGTATTTTACCCATTATGTAAATCCGGTGCTGGTAACCAATCCTTCCGCAAATGCATATCACATTTTCGCAATAAAATTAACACTTTCTAGGGTTCAAATGTCAGTTGTGCTTGCAAAACAAAAACCAAACACCCAACAGCGCAAATGTTGGTAAAAAGGAGAAAAAAAACATGGCCCACAACTGATTATTCTACTTCAAGAATAAAAAAAGAAATTTGATCGAATGACAGAATAACGTGCGATAATTATTCGCCTGAACAGTGACACGAAACAAATAGAAGAAAAACAGAACTTTATTTCCCGCAGAAGGAAATAAATAGCCCCCGGATATATTTTAATGAGGATATCGGAGCAAAAGCTACTGATTACGAAACATGTTTAAATAAAATTCAATGGGGACACACACATATACAGAGAGAGAGAGAGAGAGAGAGAGAGAGAGAGAGAGAGAGAGAGAGAGAGACACACACATATATATATATAATTATATATATATGTGTGTGTGTGCGACTCAATTTTAATTCCCCAAGGCATTAAATGAAACCAGCTACAGGCTCATTAAAACACTTTCTTATAAAATAAAATATAATTCAACCGTTGATGATAGTTTCGAAAGCCAGCAGTCATGTTTTATAATAAACTGGCAGGGTTACCCGGCTTTGCCCGGAGCTGTAAAAAAAAACAAAATAGAAGAAGTTAAAAGTGTGTGTAACGTCTGTATATAAAAACCCCTATCTCTCTACCTATCTCAACCCGTTTCTCTACTTTTCTCTCTTTCCCTGTTTCCCGTTTTTTCTAAAGCCTTATCCTCCCTAAACCGCTCAACCCATCCCTCTCTCTTGGTTTAATACAATGAAAATAATAATAATGTTAGTCATTTATCTGAACTTTCAGTTTTAAAGTTATTGCTCCCGGGCAACACCGAGTTTTTTTGCCACCCACATCCTCAAAAATATAATGAAATCTATATTTGTTCTAATCTATTCCCGAGCAACGCCGAGTTTTTTTCCTCCTCCCCCTTAATAATATAATTAAACCTATATTTATTTTTGTGTATTCCCGGGCAACGCTGAGATTCTTGTCCTCACCTTCTCTATTAAGCATATACCACATTGAAAATCTACTACTGTGGTATTGCACACACCTGCTCTATCGAGGATATTGAACACTGACTCCCGAGCAACGCGGAGTACGTTTTCTGGTATACAATAGTATAACAAAATACAGTGAAAATATTTCTCCCGGGCAACGAGGCGTTTTAAAACACCTGCTCTGTGTAGAATTGCTTTATCTAGGATATTGATGATTCCCGGGGAACGCCGAATAAACGCACTTGCTCTGTCAACGATATTGAGCACTTACGATTAACGTATAGGACGTACCAAATATAATTGGTAGTTTGGTAGTTTTGTTTTACGGCATATCAACCCTTTTTGGGTTATTTAATGCCGAATCTGGTCATTATAGTAAAAGATTTTATGCTTCAAGTTCTTTATATCTTCAAATGTTTAATCATCGTTTTTGGTTTGGTAGTTTTGTTTTACGGCATATCAACCCTTTTTGGGTTATTTAATGCCGAATTTGGTCATTATAGTAAAAGTTTTTATGCTTCAAGTTCTTTATATCTTCAAATGTTTAATCATCGTTTTTGGTTTGGTAGTTTTGTTTTACGGCATATCAACCCTTTTTGGGTTATTTAATGCCGAATCTGGTCATTATAGTAAAAGATTTATGCTTCAAGTTCTAAAAATAAAATAAAAAAGGGGAGGGAGAAAGGAAGAGGGGCTGTTGTTTTTGTTTTTGGTTTTGTAGAACATAATTAAGTTTTACAAAAAAAAAAAAAAAAAAAAAACGTCAATGTAGGTGAATTTCGTCTCAGGGAGCCACAGGGCAGCCTGATCTGGTATCACCAGCCAAATATAATACTGTATTAGTTCTATTATGGCTACCGAGCAACACCGAGTTAACAAAAGACAAAAAAATTCTTCCATCCCAGCTCTGCGTCTAAACACACCTGCTCTATCTAGGATGTTGAGCACTTTTAGATTATTATATACCACATACCAAATGTAAAATTGTAATCTTACATTTATTGCGCCTGTTTAGGGGACTATTGCAACCACCTAAATCAAATTACGTTTGCCTCCAGAGCATTACTAAAACCACTCTTTTCGAGTTTCTTGCACCCACCCCCTCTTTAGTACGAATAGTAGCTTAAGAAACATAGAATAATTTTGTAAGAATATATCGAGCGGGAGGAATACATCTAAATTACAATGGGTTCTTTACAAATCATGGCTGAAAAAATCGACCCCCTTGACGAAATCTGCTTTATAGCCCCTAAGGGTGCTCTTAGAAATTCAGAAATACTTCTATTATTTCCCCCGGTAAATTTTACGTAACAATACACTTTTATATTTTATGTAGATTCTCTAACCTTTTTTATAGAGCACACACACACAAAGACATGGAGTTTTATAGAGAGAGACAAGAAGAATACCCGTCCCACATCGAGTAAAATTCATTATCCTAACAAAACAGTTTGCACCAATTCATGTACCCATACGGAGTTTAAAATGAACATACGATGATAATTTACTTCATGTCTAGAATCCTTATTCCAATTTTGATACAAAATCCATGACATGATTTTGATTCTAGAAAATGTCTAACATTTAAGGTTGGAGCTTAAAAAGCAATTGAGGAAATCAAGGTAATCCGACAATGGTGTTCTTGCTCTCGGGTTGATGTAATGTTCTGTTACGTAATAGGACGGCCGCCCTCCTAGACTCTATCTTCTCTGTGGGAAGGGGTTAGTTTATTTTTAATCACCTGAGGCGCTACGACCGGGGAATGCCGACAGAGCTGCTCAGACATGTTGTGTACGCTAGAGTGCGCTGATCCTAGTGCGCCGATTTCTGAAAAAAACACCTGACCTTGTGTCTAACATTCTGGCAAAAACGTAAATCTTAATACTTAAGTGGTGTCTATGACCTACGTATCAAATGTTATGCAAACTGAAATATTTGAATTTTTAAATAGGTGGTAATACTTATAGTATTCCTACTAAAATAACTTTCAAATACTCCAAATAAAATAAAATTTAATGAATATTTATAGGATGATGTATAATCCCTATTGATAAAATTTCACAAAAATCGGACGTTTCAAAATGGTCACGAAGGTTTTAAATCCCCTTTTTGACACATTTGAATGAAAATAAATTAAACTAAATATAGTCAACATTATCCACATTTACGCCTAGCAATTCTGTTCCAAAATTTGTAATGATCAGTTAATAAGTTTAGTAGTGAATCATGCACATACAATGCTATAAATATATACATACTTACATTTATATAAATAGAGATTATCTTTTAGAATTATATACAAAGTGAGTATACTTAAAACAATGTTAATAAATGATACCCGCTAGGGTGCAGATAGTCCCACGATGAAAACTATGGCATCGGCAAACCAAGTTGGTGTGTCTCAAGTAAAATGGCATATCAACTAACTCTTAGGTAGCGCTGACAGGTGCAGCTCCATCAACACTTGTATGATGTCGTGGCAAACTGTACGAGCCATGTCGCGCATAGAAAAGGGATGCTATAGTTATACCCGATGGGCTTTCCCCGGGCCACAACCTCCATGGATCACGTCTCGACTAATGGTCTGATTGTGTGAGCTTATTGGTACCAAACAAGCACACACTTTGCCTTTCCCACTCTATCTAACTGCACAGCTCCCAATTTAGGATAACTCCCAAAACTTCACCATAATTCTCAGTAGCCCCTTAAGTCTACAGTGGAAACGTGCCTTGTTTAGAGTGAACTAAGTTTTTTTTTAATGCAGAGTTTAATAATTGTCACATAAAAGTCCGACATAAAAAACTAATTACTTAGACAAAGATACCTGAAGAAGTCCTGGTTGCACAATCTATGAAGCGTTGCGAAAATCACCAATATGTAAGTAATGTAAATCCTCGTCAACCAATATACATAATATGTATGTAATACGAATGCTTATATAAGTGGTGGTGTGTGTTACTCAGTCCGTTTGTAGTATTATCAGTTTTGGCATTGCACAGGGAAAAAGAACCATAGCTCAGTGAATTAAATACATAGTCGGTTCGATATAGCGCGAACATTTTTGATTGCTGCAAAGTCACTGAAAGAAGGCCGAAGAGTACTACTGTCAAAACGTTGCGAAAATGGCAACAGCAGAGGTGAGGAAAACAGTCGAAAACATATATATATATATATGATTATTTTTATTTACGCAGACATGTACAAAATCCGCGACACTGGCATGTCGATGTTATTGATCAACAGTTAGTATTAACTGAGATCTCATCAAGCAGAGTTAGAATCCGATCTTAACCTTAGATCATATTTGGAAAGAATGGAATGGAGAGAAAAAAAGGAGAGGAAGAAGAAAAGAAATTTAAAATTTCAAAATTTAGGAAGTCACGTGGTTTGGGACCATTAAGAATCAAAAAGTTAAAATCAAAATATAAAATATGAAAAATATAAAATATAAAACATAAAATATAAAATATAATAAAATAAAGTAAAACGAGAGAGATATAATAAAAAGGGTAGAATAAAGATAGATAGATAGATAGATAGATAGATAGATAGATAGATAGATAGAAAGATAGAAAGATAGGTAGGTAGATAGATAGATAGAAAAAATGAAATCGTCTGTTGATTCAGACAGAGAGTGGAAAGGGAACATACATGCAACATAATGTGTCAAAAAATCGTTGAACAGTTTCTTCAACTTGGGCGAACCACATATTCTCAAATCAGCTGTAATTCGTAGCAGGCTATATGTGTATGAGTGTTCAGACGTGTGTGTGTGTGTTCTCAAATCAGTTGTAATTGGTATATGTGTAAGAGCGTGCAGGCGTGTGTGTACCATCGCCGAAAAATCATAAAAGAGGGTTAACTGTAAGAAGGCAAATGTTTTTGTTATTTTATCTGAGGAAGAAAAACTAATTCCGAAATGATCTGGAACGAAATACAATATGGACAGGGGGTAGAAAGGTTCATCACATCATTAAGTGAAAGGGTGCGCTGAAGCTCTTAGCAAAATGCACTTTGGTGCACTTTCAACTCTTAGAAAGATAAACTAATCAAGTGGCGCCCCTAGCAACAATTATTCGAACTATGGATACCTTTTACAACAGCACTTAGCTCGAATGGTGAATCACGAATACTAGAATAAATAACCGCCCAGACAGCTATACTAAATTGTTACCAAAAAATCTAGGTATTTACTTCAACAGTGCACAATACGTCAGTACAGCTAGGTAGTAAGTTATTAAAATATATTTATCTCAATTAAGCTACAAAGAGGCTTCCGTGTTTAAACTCCGTAGGACATCGTCAGGCTAAAATGCATGGACTTCATAACTTACTATATATATATATATATATATATATATATATAACTCCTTTGTAATATCCCAGGAAAATCCCAGCAGAGTGCTCGAATAAATAAATAAATAAATAAATATATATATATATATATATATATATATATATATATATATATATATATATATATATATGATAAAGGAAGGATGAGAGTAATCCGACGTAATGAAGAATAAAAAAAGGAAAAGCCAAGAGATATATTTTTTTCATATATATTCATCAACGTTTCGTCTTTATTGTAAGACTTCCTCAGGTTGATAATTTTAAGAAAAATGTCATGCAAGTACATCGAAATATTGGGTTGACATGATGGGTTGATAAGGAAAAGTAGTAGCCGTGGCTACTAAAAGCGCTGGACGATGGTCCAGGCTGCGAGAAGTCAGTAGAGGCAAAGAGTGAAATCAATATGGAAAGTTTTGAGTGGGTACCATTAAGGCAGCAGTGAGAAAGAGAGGGGTGGGAGTAGTAGTTAATTTTGCTTAGGGTGGGAGAGAGGAAATGGGGCTGGGGATGTTGTCGTAATGATGTGTATATATAGAGATAGATAGAGATAGAGAGAGGGAGAAAGAGAGAGAGAAAGAGAGAGAGACATAGATATAGGAAAATATATGTTTTTGCTTGTACTCTATATTCTTGATATAAACCAACCTTTCAAATCTAAACAGTCGATGATTGTTAACATATTACACCAGAGCATAAATAAGAAAACAATATTATGTTACATTCTAATGAGCAATGACTAAAGATGTACTCATCTTACTAATCATCTTTAAAAAAAACAACTTCGGTACAATTACGGAATCGTTTCGTTAACAGAAGAAAAACCGATATTGGTATAGACTCATCAGAAACTAAAATATTCTCTTTCAGAGAAAATATATGGCGATGTAGTAAACAAAAGTCTAAAACCAAACAACTCACATTGATTACATCTCGATTCAAAGAGAGATTAAAAAATGGTTACCCAGAAAGAGCAGTCATCTTGTTTCATGAAGTAAAGCCAGAAAAAATACGCACATTACTGCCTAATAAAAAGCTGCAAAAAGAATTAATAGTTAACTTGGTTTTAAATTTTATATTTAAAATCTGTAATCAATTTATAAATGATAATAATAGATGTATATAAGCTCTCTTCTCAGGTGAAGTACTGTCGTTAATGATATCAGCTGGTACCATCAACAGTAAGAGTGTGTAAACAAACAAATGGAGCACCGTCAAGTAGCGAACAATGGTTATATAAAAATATTAGAGATAGCATTTTAGCACTACTAAACGCGTCTGGCCTATATATCATGTGGTTCAAGTAGGCTACACATACACGTATGTGTTTCATTTCCGATGGAAATCTTCAGGCTAAATACATGTACTTATAATGTAGGATCGATTTTATAGTTAAACAGTACCGATACAAACAACAACATCAAACACAACAATCACCACCAACGCAACCACAACCACAACCACCACCACCATCTTAAAGTCCAACTATTCTTAACCGTAGTAGGGGTGTGATCAACGTTGTAGTGTAAGGGCTTCCACGTTAACTAGGCTCTATGAAAATCTAGAGCGAGTCGAAATCAGGATCCGTCGTGATCTGGTCGACTCTGCTTCTGCATGTGACAAACAGAGACGTGTGAGGTTCGAACCGTAAATCAATAGTGAAAGTGACAATGTAGCGTCTGCGCTATTCCTTTGTGTGTTCTGGGGCAAACCTTCCCCGACTTCGCATGCAACCGCTGAGCCCGGCAATCTAGCATAATTGCGACTAACGAAGGGGACTTCATGCAGAACAGAGAGAGAGAAAGAGGGAAAGAGAGACAGAGAGACAGAAAGAAAGAGAGAGAGAAAGAGTGGGAGAGAGAGAGAAAGAGTGAGAGAAAGAGAGAGAGAGAAAGAGAGACAGAGAGACAGAAAGAAAGAGAGAGAGAAAGAGAGGGAGAGAGAGAGAAAGAGTGAGAGAAAGAGAGAGAGAGGAAGAGAGAGAGAGGAAGAAAAAGAGACAGCTTTATGCAGAACTGTGGTTCGCTTAGCAAAAACAACAACATCAATGCAGGTAACCGATCATGGCCAAATAAAAAGGCAAATTTAAGGCAAAGTTGACTTGAACAGACATACCGACCGACCGACCTAAATCTGACGAACCTGCTATCAAGATATTCGCATCTAAAATATTTCCAGTAAATTTTGTTCTTGGTTCGTTAAGTTTAAAACGCTGATAGTAGAGTCGTATCTATCTCCCTACGGATGATCACATAGATAAGTATTATCTAAAAACTATATAGGTAATAATTTACTTCCATCCTTCTGTCATACGCAATATTTTGTCCTTCCAATCATGAAACACATCCCAATGGTTTGAAAATCGAATTACCTTATCGTATATATTCGAATTAAATCCACGAAGCCCAGAAAAATATATAATATCAATTTTAACATTAATTCAAAATATCTTTTCTATTTCCTTTTACGATAACGTTTATCAGAAAGCAGCAATACTACCCGGCGATGCCCAGTTCTTAAATCTATGAATCCACACAGGTAAAGTCTGGGTAAAGTATGCATACGTCACTTATTAACTAGCCGGAAACGTGAAGTCGGAAATTGGCAAAGTAAATCCGGTTTTGTTTAAGTAATTACAGACGAAATAATTAATCTACTTATTAACTGACAGGAAATGCGAAATCGGAAACAACCAAATAAATCTAGTCTACATAGCAAAAAAAAAAACTTGTTCTTAGTAAGTGCATTTATATATTTGGAAATATTATATATATATATATATATATATATTATATATATATATATATATATATATATATATATATATATTTAAATGTGTAATTAAATTAAGGATAATTGAATTGTCGTTTAATAATAATCTATCATGATAATATAACGCTCAATACATTTAATATTTAATAGAGCAATCAATTTTAGAGATTAAAAATGAGAATAAAAATTGTAAAGATACAATATATATTAGAACATCAAAAGTTCAGAGCAAGGATCCTTAATCCATGGATTTTCAAAGATAAACTCTTTTCATCAGAGGAGAGGGAAAAACCGACAATGTAATTGTAAATATTATCGACAACATTTAACTTTAAAACTTTACATAAAATAAAACAAAAATAAAGACCAAAAGGTAAAGAGTCTTATGTTGAGATGGGGGCGTATACTCAGGGCGGATGCTGTCCAAAAACACGTCAAAATAAACAGCTGTTATATTGGAAATGAATGTTTGAAAAAGAATAATACTAACATTATTTAGGAATCCAAATGTTTTTGTTAAGAGGCTGATATTCAGACCACAATTAGAAACGTCTAGTTTATCTTGTCTGTGCAGTAGTTTGGTGCTGGAATTATCCGTTTCGCAGGGTTCGGAATGAAGTTTGTCAGTTGGAGTTCGATGTATATCAAAGTGTGCATTACGAAAACCTCTAGTTCCCTGGTTGATCAGTGTAACGAACTTTTAATATTCTAATAAATAGTGTAGCATTACAATTTTTGATTCTCATCTTCCATCTCTAATTTATATATATATATATATATATATATATATATATATATATATATATAATCAGTCGTTCACTGTTTTATTTATTCTTTGTTTTAAATGTATTCTTCAATTATCGATCACTAAAACATCAGAAATATATATATATATGTTTATATTATTTAAAAATATCCTTTCAATATAATTTTTATTAACATAAAGGTTGAAGGTATAGCTCAATAGTTTGGAACTAGAGATTTTTAATAAATCTTAATTGTCGAGCAATGTCTAAAATTATAAATCTCTGAGGTCATTAAGGTATGGAAACAAAGCTTACACGACCGCGTGTTTAAGTACTCTTTGATCTCGTAAAGTGTGAAGCCGGCCTCTGGCTTTAAATGTATCTTAATTTCAGTAATGTATGTGGTGATTTCCGTTGACCTAATTGATTAAGGTGTAAGATCGTAATTCTCGTCGGAATCTACGAACTGCGTTCGAATCCGTCTGGCCACATGAAACCACCACTTCTTGCACTGATGAGGACGTTAATCTGAAACTACGTCGCCTGTAGGTAAATACGCTTTCATATTTAATAAAAGTATTCATAGTATATATATATATATATATATATATATATATATATATATATATATATATATATATATATATATATATATACTAATGATAATAGAATTAACGATAAGGGAAATATCGTAGAGTGATCTATCTCGATAAAATAAAGCTCAATACGTTGAGTAGAGCAATCAAATTTAAAGAAAGAAAGATGAAGATAAAAAATTGTACAAAATTACATAAAGTTACATAAATTAATACAAATGTTATTACATCGAAAGTTCAGATGCAAGTAGTTACATCAATCCTTAAACCATGAACCCTCTACCTTTTACTTTTAAATTCTTAAAAAAACTTTCTTCAATTCTACAAACTGTTACTTTTACTATTAACTATCTACACCATAACGTCCCTTTCGTCTTCGAAAATCACTTCGCAATACTGCTAATTTTTTACTTCCCGGCCTTTCATTTCTTCATCCCCAACCTTTTTAGTTTTCTATTCTTCAATTTTTCAAAGTGAAATGGAACTAGGTAATATTTAATTGTTATAAATACCATATCACCAGATGTTATCCTCTGACGAGAAGAGTTTTATCTTTGAAAAACCATGGTTTAAGGATTAATGTAACTCCTTGCATCTGAACTTTCGATGTAATAAAATTTGTATTAATTTATGTAACTTTATGTAATTTTGTCCAATTTTTTTATTTTCATCTTTCTTTCTTTAAAAATATATATATATATATATATATATATATATATATATATATATATATATATATATATATATATATAAATCGAGTTGGTGTTTCCATTTCCAAATCAGTTAGAGTAACCAAGAAAACTAATGCATCAAACACATCGAAAATCAACACTACCTGTACGGTCTAACCTCGATTGTGTTTCCAGCAATTTACACATATTTAACATAAAATAAATTCATATATATTACCCCATACAATTAACTCTGCAAAGTGCATGCTCCAAAGAGAACGTAGCCCGTTTATTTCTCTCTATCAATTACACCGATTTGCGATTTATTCACGAAAGAATTGCGTTTCACTTTCACCGATTTAGAATTTGTAAAACAGCCAATCAGTGATCAGCTTACATAGACATGACACCAATGTTATCACGACCGAGGTTAGTCATTTACAGACATCCCTTAAAAACTTTCTTCCATAAACAAATCATTGTATTATAAACATTTAATACACACTTCACAAAATAATATATATATATATTTATGAATATTATTATTTATCAGCCCCCTCCAACAAAGGCCGTGCACTCTTGAGTTACTTTAATAACAAGCAGTGCAAATAGCTACATGCACGATCCGAACCCCGTTCGTAGATCACTCTAAACTGATTGGGTAAACCTAGCCGCCGACTCGCTATTTACATTTAAATTCCTCTCTATTTACTAACTAATTGGCTATGGCCGATGAGATAAGACTCTCGACTGCGAATCAGTGGCGATTTGTGATCAGGGTTCGCGCCCACCCACCCGTTGAGAATTAGTTCCTATACTGAAGATTGCGTTAGCATGAAACATCGATGTCTGTAGGTATTAAAATATCTATGAATATTTATGAATATTATATATATATATATATATATATATATATTACGCGCATTCAACTCATATCCATCGCCAAAACACACAATTACATTTCACATTTAGCAGTATGTTTGTCTTATTACAACTCTGATCGATCTTAGCATATCATAAAATATTACCGTTTTAATGTTTTTAAGGTATCCTAAATAAATAGCATTTCTCCCTTTTTTAGATTGTCAAGAAAGAACCTGGTAAAACTGGATTCTTAATTTTCTTTCCTGTCGCACATCAAGATACGATGGTCTCGAATAATAATCCTTTCTTAACACTGTGCACAAACGAGGAGGGCAACAAAGTATAAACACAGAAACAAATGCGATTTGTGCAGTATTTTTTTGTGACAATTTCTGCTATACTGTCCCCACGAGAACAGAGTTAGACACAAGGTCAGTTACAAATGTGGGTAAAATTCAGCTCAATAAATACGGACACCGGATTTACACAAAAAATAAAATTGCATCAGTCTACATCGACTGAATAGATAAAGCGTCGAGCACAATAAGTTAAAAAAAACATTTATTTCAGTTTAGGCAGAAATATATTTTCATTTACATTTTCTTCAAAATAAAGTGGCGCAAAAGGTGTGCTCATCGAACAAAACTCAAGAAAAACATTTTTTGACCAGAAAAAAAAACAAAAACAAAACAGATTTTTTTAAAACTACCAGTGTTTCTACGGAATTTGAACCGACATCGTCAGATAACCGACTTTGTCCGAACTGATCCATAGGTGATGCTAAGTTTACGGTTAGGGTAATACAAAACGCCTTAATTAAAACTCGAACATACACATATAGTAGACATTATTAGGAAACTAGGGCAATTTCTACTTTTCTTCCAGATGTGACCTATTTGCGTCCTGTCGGCTGTTTAATTCATTTTTTTTATATTACTCCTGGCCAGAATGTGTACTTATCGAACGAAACTCAAGAAAAACAGTGCTTCTACATTATTTGAACCAGAAATAAACCAAAAACGGCTCAACACAAAACAAACCGTGGTTCTACACAATTTTAACCGGTACTGTGAGGTAACCAGTACCGGTACCATTGGTTATGCTTAGTTTACAAAACGCCGCAATCAAAACCCGAACACTCAAATATAGTACACATCTTTAGGAAACTGGGGCAATTTTTATTTTGGTTCCAGATGTGACCTATTTGCGTCCTGTCGGCTGTTTTATCCTTCTCTTATGTTATTTCCAGGCAGCGCCGGGCAACGATTCCTGCTAGTATATATATATATATATATATATATATATATATATATATATATATATATATATATATATATATATATATCCGGGGTTTCGAATGGCATGACCGGTAGTAAATAGTCATATCTCTATGCTGATGAGTCCCGATTATAAAGGACGAAACGTCCACGTACATAGATAATAAACAATAACAAATATTTGGTAGATGTAGCTCCTAGAAAAAACCGTCTAGAAGAGCACTGTAAGTGTAGTATTAACACAGCATGGCGTCGCTACTCTAAATGCATCGTTCCTTTCATTAAGTAGAACGCTCTTATGACGTCAACATAAAGTGTTAAAATTATCACCGCTTATTCGCTGTTCAACGTGGCCGAGTGGTTCGGGCGTCGGGATTTGAGTTGCAAAATACTCGTAATCTGGGGTTTCGAATCGCATGACCGGTAATAAATAGTCATATCTCTATGCTGATGAGTCCCGATTATAAAGGACGAAACGTCCACGTACATAGATAATAAACAATAACAAATATTTGGTAGATGTAGCTCCTAGAAAAAACCGTCTAGAAGAGCACTGTAAGTGTAGTATTAACACAGCATGGCGTCGCTTTCTCTAAATGCATCGTTCCTTTCATTAAGTAGAACGCTCTTATGACGTCAACATAAAGTGTTAAAATTATCACCGCTTATTCGCTGTTCAACGTGGCCGAGTGGTTCGGGCGTCGGGATTTGAGTTGCAAAATACTCGTAATCTGGGGTTTCGAATCGCATGACCGGTAATAAATAGTCATATCTCTATGCTGATGAGTCCCGATTATAAAGGACGAAACATATACGTACATAGATAATAAACAATAACAAATATTTATTAATATATATATATATTAATATTTATTGTTGCATAGGATAAGCTCCTATAATAATAAATCGATCATTATTAATTTTAAAGCAAAACTGCTAAGCGTTAGCGTGAGTAATATAGGATATGTTTAGTTTAAATTGGTTTTATACAAAGGGGGGAAACGAAAGGGGGTCGTAAAAACTCCGATTTGTGTGAAATTTTGAAAAATAGATATTAGACATCATAAATGTTATCCACATTGCAGTTTCTTTTGAATTTTGTAGAAGTTTTTAGTGCATAATACGAACACAACCTCTTATTTGAAAATGTAAATATTTCAGATTTGCATTGAATTTGATCAAGCAAGAATCGATAGCTTCAATTTCATCTTAATTGCCCTAGCTTCAAATTTGAGACATTTTTAA
The DNA here is from genome assembly GCA_963556195.1 of Sepiola atlantica. NCBI lineage: Eukaryota > Metazoa > Mollusca > Cephalopoda > Sepiida > Sepiolidae > Sepiola > Sepiola atlantica. Next base: position 77,098,791 of record OY744540.1, read on the forward strand.
AAATCAAAATCATGTAATAGATGTTGATCAAAATTATGATAAGGATTCTAGGCATAAGGTTTAGTATCATTATATCTTGATGTTAATCTTCGTAAAATGAAAATATAAAAGTGGTGCAAACTGTGTTGTTTGGGGAAATAATTTTACCTGTCCTGGGATGTGTAATTATCTAGTTTAAAATAATAGCGAAGAATATTGTTTACATCAGTATGGCAACCCTGCGGAATATCTGTGCCATCCGCATCAAATAAAGTGGCAGCGAAATTTGGCTGTTTAACAATCTTTTATGTATTTTTCCGAAATGAAACTAATGATGCATTTGCTTTTATTTATATTTTTGCTGTTTTCCTTTTTGTCGTTGTTTTCGACTCAAATGAAAGTCACTTTTTAAATTAGAGCGCATAGCATTCCCTCGGGGTATCAAAGTAAATTTGTACAATCAATAAGAACGTGTTAGGTTGATTTAAATTAGGGGTTACAACCCTAACAAACTATTTGGCAACACTGACACGTTACAGATGATTGTAGAAAAATAATGGTTTAACTTTGGTATATAGTATCTCCTTCTTAGAGACGGCCCAAAAAAGATTCTCTAATCTAATAGTCGACCAAGCTCCAGCCACTGTCCCATCGCCGCAATGTTACATCTTTGTGCTTGTTTTACAAGTACTTCAAATCAATGTGCTCCGATGAACTTGCATTTCTGGTGCACCTTCAACGTAAATGCAGCCGAATTACCTGACAGTCAGCTTAATCCCATCCCTTGATTGTGTTATTTCTACTCCAATAGCTTTTTTGGCCAAGATACAAAGTGTAGTATCTGTTCCGATGGATACTGCACCCCATAGACTGGTATTGTCTTGACCTTCAGGGCTTGATTTACGCCGATCTATGGGACAGTCCTGTGCAGTTCTAGGAGTTCCACCCTCCCAGGCTTCGCCTCCCTTCTTTGGGGAGGAGTAAGTTTATTGATTACTGCCGACGGGGCTGCCCAGGCAATTTTTAATGGCCAGAGTGCTCACCTTCTCGGGCGCTGGCTTTCCAAACCCACCTTTCCCGACCCGACCTTGGGTCACATCTTACTTGTGGGAGTAAGATAAAACTGGCGTTGTGCCTAACTCCTGGAGAGGAGTAAATAAATACTCCAATTACTTTTTTTCTTCGACCTGCTGGCCCTTGGAATTCCCTCCCTGCAATCTGTTTCCCTGACTGTATTTACATGCAAATATTTAAATGTGATATAAACAAACATCTCGCTACACAACTCCTCACTTATAATACCCTTCTTTAAATGTGGCCCCTAATTCAGAGTATCAGTGGTAATGTGCCTTCTTTGGGAGGAATAAAAGAAAAACAAAAAATAGATAGACTCCTCACTCACATAATAAATATCTGTTTTCGCTCTTCTTTTTTTAAAAATATAAAATTTGCCCGCAATAGAAATACTCGCTTTTCTGTTTATAAAAAATAAAGAAAAAAAATTCAGGCAACCTTAAAGCACTCACGATATCAATATCTCTTTAAACTCTTTAATTGGAGACCAGCTTCATATTTTTTTTGTTTTTTACCAATTTAAAACAAAAGAGAATTTATTATTTAAGAAGGCACAATGTCTCAAACTTCAAAAAAAGATATTCTACGCGAAGGTCAACCTCTTCCTAAAAAGGGCCTATCCTAACCTTTCGCATTAACGCCAAAAGGCATTACTGGAAAATCGATGGTTTATGCCGAGTGTAACCACGTAACAAGCAATCAGAAGGCTCACCCGATTTTTCCAATATATTCGGACATCGGAGAAAAGAATTGCAAAGTTCTGACTTTTCAGAACTTAAAACCGTTCATAAAATTAATCGGATATAATCACCTAAGACACGCTGTATATCTTCCAACCAAAAAACTGGCACCAAGATTAAAAAAATATATATATATTGATGAAGAGAATGTCTTTCTCCAGACAGATGCACATACGAATAACGATACCAATGAAGTTTTCTTATTTAATATGTTCTTTGTTTATTGTTCTTGCTACTTCTTAATTAACACTATGTATGGATTGTCCATATTACTATTGTAACTTTCTTCTTTTTCCGTTTTCGAATTTCTTTATTTTTCGCATATAAACTTTTATTTATGAATATTCTATCTATTCTTCAACTAATCCTGAGTAGAACCTACATCGCCTGACAAAGGTGTTCTACAACGAATGCTTCAACAAAAAAATAAAATAATGAATGAATTTTTCATTTAAATTGCACGATTGTTGATTTTCAAAATATTTCACTTAAATACATTCTCATGCTAGTCTCAAAGATGTTGTTAATTTCTTTACTTAAAAATCGGCAATCTGCGTATAACATCGACAGGACTACACTTATCCTAACGTCTTTTAGAACTTGACGTGCATTTCTGCTTCTATCGTGTTTCGACCCCTCGAGGTTAATACCATCAAGATGGGGAAGAAGAAACAAATCCTGTAAGATAGTCTCGCCTTACAAAGTTGTTCTACAACAAAAAAATTAAATAAATGATTTTTTATTTAAATTGCACGATTGTTGATTTTCACAATATTTCACTTAAATACATTCTAATGCGTGCCTCAATTTCCTTATATATATATATTTATATATATATATATATTTATATATATATATATATATATATATATATATATATATATATATATATATATGAAGCAATCCAACAAAAGATATAAGCGTCAACTAATATCTTATAATTAGTGAAACATCCGGATAAAAAACTGAAGCTCAATATACTGGATAGAGCATTAATATTATAATATAAAATGAAGTAATAAAATAAGGTGTCAATAAAATTTTATTAGAATTCAAAGTTCAAGCAAAGTATCCTTAAGTCCTTAGCTCATGAGTTTTCAAAGATAATTCTTCTCTTCAGAGGACCATTACCGCAGTTATACTACTACAGATAATAAAATTACGCTTTGAAAATATATAAAATTATATACACAAATACATAAAAATACATAACATCAAACATATCAATCCCAAAACATACTTGTTGTTGAATCCATACAGTCCATCCAGGTCATACAAGTTGAGAAGCATAATCAGGAAAGACATTACTTCAGGTTACAAACAGCAGTCCATATACGTGAAATTGAAGGGGCCGGCAAAGTTATCCAGTCGCGAAATGTGTCCATATTCAATGTTAATGATAAATAAATCAATCAAAATAATACAAAAAGTCCAATCAAAGTTCCGAAATCCCGACATGTGCAACCCAAGTCAAATCAAAGTTCGTTGTTTAATTAGAAAACCCGTTAAATCCGAATTGAGCAAAATAAGACTGAATCCACATCACATCTTGCCAGAAGAGCGAAAAAAATAATCTTCTCTCCCTTGCAATTCAACCAAACAATAAAATTTGATTGACACCTTATTTTATTACTTCATTTTATATTATAATATATATATATATATATATATATATATATATATATATATATATATATATATATATATATATGAAGAAACAGAGGATGATAGTAATCCGACGTAATGGGAAATGAAAAAGGAACAAACTAAGAGATATTTTGTTATATAGTTATATACGTTTCGTCTTTATTATAAGACTTCCTCAGGATGATAATTTGCATGAAATTTTTCTTCAAATTATCATCCTGAGGAAGAAACATTGATGGATATATAAAAAAAATATCTCTTGGTTTGTTTTCCTTTTCTAATATATATATATGATGGACTCTCCCGTCGATTTCGACGTATGAGTGCCAGGGGCTGCCCGCGCATGTAATTGCAACACCTTTTCTGAGTTGGCATTGCTTGATTCCAATGGCAAGTAGTTCAAGAAGACTGGAAACAATGCTGAGATAAGCAGAGAGCACATACAGCACCTGGTATTCCCAAATGGTCACCCATTTAGTACTGGCCAGGCTCGACGTGGATTAACTTCGGTGATCTAACGGGAACCGGTGTGTCAACGTGATTGTGCCGTATATATATATATATATATATATATATATATATATATATATATATATATATATATATATATATATATATATATATATATGCAATTTCCAGGAAGAAACTACAACGAGTCTCGCAACAAGATTTTCCCAGAAAATATTCAGGGAGACGGGAAGTGTACATGATACGTAGTGGTCGGCCACGGTGGTCAAGGTAGAAAATAACATCGTGACGGTCAGACAACTTTCGGACGGTCGTGATAGACTTCAATGTGCGAGGAGCTACAGTGATGCAGGGCCAATGAGCTTGGATCAAGCTCATTATAAACTAGTGCGTTGTGCCTGCAAAATGGTTGTATATTATGCAATACAAAACTGACACGTCTGTTAGAGAGAGAAAAAATAGTAAATTTGCATTTCAATAATAAATGCTATTTTATCACAAATGGTTACACATTTTTTAGACCATTATTCTCTGTATTATTTGTGACCCATGATAACTGTAGTTGATTTCCTCAGTCCGAAACGAAGTGTTAGACGGCGTGTTCTATATTTGTTTTCCTATTGACAACTCGTTATCTTTCCAATATGTTCAACTGCCAATTGTGTTCGCCTGTATCACTGGGCTTCTATAAATAGCCATAATAATCGCTTCCCTCTGGTTATCATTAGTTGCTTTCAATAGACAGATTTGATTGGCCTTTTAACCTAGTAACGATTGCGGCAATGACGGCAAATCAAAATTCGCACCGACCTAAACTTGCCGATAAAGACGGGACTTTCTAAAGACGATCTAGCATAAAACATGATTGACCAGACAGATCACTGAATGCATGAATTGTTAAGTAGGATAAAGGGCCAAGAGAAACGGTCAAGACATAAGAGAGTGTAGGAGAAACATAGGTAAAGGCGCGGAGGTCGGAACAGAAGAGACGTTGAGGGTCTGAGATTTGGCTCGCCCCCAAGAGAACAAATAAGATCACAATAGCCGTCAAACAAGCGCGTTCTTTGTGCCAACCTATCAGTGAACATCCTGCAAGGAGAATTTATCTTTCTTTTGCGATAGCTGCGCCAATATTCACAATGAATTAACCAACTCTTAGATTTCAAGTCTACGATAGCGGACGGTTGCCAATGTCAACAGTGAGCGGAGTTTTATGAACGAAGTAAACTGTTATTAAAAAGGCCCGTGTGTGAGACGGCCTCAAATCAGAGACAATTATGTTCGTTTCTCCCAGGGACAAGATAAATATATAAATATATGATCTGAGCGTTTATATTTCGTTTGGAATTGATCCGAAAAGAGGGATATTATGTTTGCTTTCGGGGTGTGGAAATATTTGACCAGACCTCATGAGCATTTCGGTAAGCCATGAACGAGGAAGCTTACGAGCGTATACTTGTAGGTGTGTTTAAAGAGTCTTACTACCGATAAATACAACGATTGCATAGAATAAAGCCAGGTATCATCACAGAAGAAAAAGATTGCAGCAAAGACTAAAGTTAGGGGGCGGCGAAACACATTTTCAAAACTAATGACCTAAAAAGGTCACATTTATTACGATATCTACATGTACGACGCAACTCATGACGAAAACCATGAGATTTAAGTGAATGCTTTTTATTCAAGCTTTTCTTTTTAGATTTTCCTTTCTAAACTTCAAACTAAAATACGACTTATGTATGTGTTTTTATGTATGCATATCACTTCATAATACAGAGTGGAAATTTAGTTTACATATATATATATATATATATATATATATATATATATATATATATATATAAATAGTAAGCTATGAAAATATATTTATGGCAATTAAGCTACACAGAAGCTCCCGCGTTTCATCCCCGGGGGGAATTTTCAGGCTAGAATTTTAGCCTGAAGATTCCCCATCGGGGATGAAACGCGGGAGCCTCTGTGTAGCTTAATTGGCATAAATATATTTTCATAGCTTACTACCTAGCTCTACTCACGTATCGAGCACTGTTGAAGTAAATACTGAAAATCGATGCATAAAAAATGATATCTCCTTATAAAATTTTATGTGGATACATGAAATAGTATATATATATATATATATATATATATATATATATATATATAGATTGGTATTTTCATATTCTTTTAAAGCATCTTTTAAGAAATTTAGTATAATACTCAGGCACACGCCTAAAAGCACAGAGGATGCAGAATACTATAATAATAAAAAAAATCAAGACAAATTTTTTTTTTCTCATTTTAAATATATATTTGTATTTATGTTTTGCAATATTTCGCTAAAAACATAGCCTTGTCAAGCAGAGAGATATTATAAGCAGTAATAGTACCTTGTGCTCCGTCAGAATTGAGAAGGACGAAGATGTTATTTTCTTTTTTTTATATCTACTAGTCTCTTGTTTTGTATATAGGAGACGCCGTGCAGCGTGGAAATGTTAAAGATTGGTATTTTCATATTCTTTTAAAGCATCTTTTAAGAAATTTAGCAAAAATATAGGCAAACGCCTAAAAGCACAGAGGATGCAGAATACAATAATAAAATAAAAAACAAGACAGATTTTTTCTCATGTTAAATATCATATATCATGTATTTGTATACATATATATATATATATATATATATATATATATATATATATATATATATATATATATATATATATGTTTCGTTGTTTTTTTACACTCTTGTATTATGTACCCTTGTTTTATAACCATTAGGCCACCGACCCGAGCACGCTTTTAACTCTAGAGAAATTCCTTTTTATATTAATGTAAAAACAAGTAATGTGATTCTAAAGAGGATTCAATCTTCCGAGGGAGAGAATTATACAACGAGGCTAATTTCTATAAATCATCAATTTATTTACTCTCGGAATAGGTTTAACGTAATTGGAGCTGAATAATTATTAATTATAAATAAATATTTTAATTTCTTATCATATATATATATATATATATATATATATATATATATATATATATATATATATATATATATATATATATTTATGTTGAACTTTGGCTTTTCTATTGCCAACTTATCTATCTGTATAATTCCTCTGATGATAAGATCTCGATCTTTGAAAAGCCTTGGCTTAAGGAAAGAACAATAAACATAATTTTATTACAGAATATATCTTGCTTTGAACATTTGAAGTTTGAAATAAATTTGGACATTCGTGCATGTTTATCACTCTTCGTCAATTTAACTTTATATATATATATATATATATATATATATATATATACATCAAATATTTATAAATAAATATTAATTATTTATTACCTACAGATATCGATGTGTCATGCTTACTTACAATCTTCAGTGCAGGAAGCTAATTCCCGACGGTCGACGGGCGCCAATTTCGATCACAAATCGCCACTGATCAGCAGTCAAGAGAGTTACCAGTTGTCCACCAGAAATTAGCTTAGAGTTTTAGGAGGAATTTAACTTTTGTAAATACCAGGTCGGCGAGTATTCACAGCAAGCGGCGTAGAGTGATAAACAACAATAACAAATCGTGTTAGATCTCGCAATTATTCATAAATATTATACTAAGCCCCTTTAAGCAATTTAAGTTGAGCACTCTGGGGGATGTTAAAAATAGACTGTCGAAAAGCTCTAATGCAAAGTTCCGAATACGTTCGTAGAACACTCTCGACTAGTCTTCTATCTGTGCCTGCTAGGTATATATAGATCTTAATTTCCCTTAGATAGGTGACAGTTTCTGTTGGCCGAGTGGATATGGCGACTGCTTGCAGAATCTAGGCTGACTCTGTGAACCAGGTTCGCGCCTCTCGACCATCTGAAATTATCATTTCCTGCACTGATGAGAGAAATAAGCATGAAACGCTAGCGTCTGTACGTATTAATAATTTAATATTTATTCATAAATATTATACTAAGCCCCTTTAAGAAATTAAACTTGAGCACTCTCGGGGATGTTAAAAATAGACTGTCAAAAAGCTCTAATGCAAAGTTCCGAATAAGTTCGTCGAACACTCTCATCTAGTCTTCTATCTGTGCCTGCTAGGTATATATAGATCTTTATTTCCCTTAAATACGTGACAGTTTCTGTTGGCCGAGTTGATATGGCGACTGCTTGCAGATTCTAGGCTGACTCTGTGTACCAGGTTCATGCCTCCCGATCATCTGAAATTATGACTTTCTGATGAGAGCAATAAGCTTGAAACGCTAGGTATTAATAATTTAATATTTATTCATAAATATCATATATATATATATATATATATATATATATATATATATATATATATATATAGAGAGAGAGAGAGAGAGAGAGAGAGAGAGAGAGAGAGAGAGAGTAAGAGAGTAAGAGAGATTTACATTAAATAAACACTGGTACACATCCGTGCTGTTAAAACTATAAACTAAGAATAGAAAAATTTTGTCACGTGGTACATTATATTAAAACGTAAATATGAACGTTCACAGACATATTCCTAACAGAAACATACAAGATGGTTGTTCTCCAGAAGAAACCATGTGAACTTGAAATACTGTTATCATCTCTATTCATATGAAGTTGGCTATGTGTATGTATTTATATATTTCTATGTATAGAATTGACTCCTAAACTAATTAACCGATCATCATGAATGTTGGAACACAGCTGCTAAGCGTAAGGGTTTGTAATGTCGGATATATTTAGTTTATTTTAGTTGTATGCAAAGGGGCAAGGAAGGGACGGAAAACCTTCGTGAAAATTCAGATACCTCGGATTTTTGTGAAATTATATCAATAGATATTAGGCATCAATTAATAAATATTCACCAAATGTTAATTATCTGAAGGTATTTTACAGGGGATCTAAAGAGGCAAAACCTTTTAGTTGGAAATTTAAATGTCCCAGATTTGAATTAACATGGATCCATACTGTTGGATAATGACCCTATGTGAATGGACGTATCTGTGGGGCATCGTTGGTTTGACTTGCGCGAATTAACGCGGGTGCAGTCGAGTGCAGAATAGGGCCTGTTCTCACAGTCAGAGCTAACAGACGTGACAAGGTTACCGTGTGACGAGATTCCGGATCAAGAGTCAGCCTGCACCTGTGAGAGGCTCTGTGACGTCGCGGGCCTTGCGTGGGAAAGAGAGGATCCGTGACGTCACTCGTTCTCGTGAGAAGCGAGTTTTTAGTGAGTCTGATTCGGAAGGCGAACTGAGAGGACGTGCGATTCACGATGTAAAACGAAGAGAAATATTTTCTTTTCGGGGAAGGCAAGCGCGAGAGATCCTTTCCCCCCTCTCTATGAATGGTTAAGAAACATTGTTAACTAACTACGATAAAGTAGGATTTGCTCTCCCCCTCTCTCTCGACGTGGTGAATGACTCCCAGTTGAATAACAACGCTTGAATAAAAATAATTAAATTTAATAGAGGAGTTTGTCTTCGGAGGCGTCATGACTTTTGTTGCAGACAACGGACGGCGTGGTTCGGCAGGAAGGAAAGAAGATGGCGACCCTCTACACGACGAGTATACGAAATGCGTACTGCCGCGGTCCAAGCAGAAGTAGGTCCATGCAACAATACTTATTGTACACCAATTAATAAAGATTCTCTGAATTTCGATTTCTTATGAAGATCTCTTAAGCTGAAGTTTGAAATTTGAAATATTTTCTAGAATAAAAATGATGAAATGGATTTCGACCAAAATCGGAATGTGGATTCTAGACATAATGTTTGGAAGCATTATATCTTGATTCTAATATTCGTACTTGGAGATAAAAATGGTGCAAAACTGTTATGTCAAGAGAATTATGTTTACCCGTCTTGATATAGGTATTTTTTTGTAGGCATATATTATGAGACTATTTGCTATTTCAAACTATACACTAGACGTTTGAAGATCTTTTGTGACGAGAGAACCGGTTGCATTCATAATGTATGAGTCTACAAACCAAAAGTGAGAAGCCAGAAAAATATACAAGAGGATTGCAAAAGTAATATATATAATCTAATACTGACACTACGTTCATAAAAGAAAATAGAATCAATTTGGCCCAAGGTTGTTTTACATAGAATTATCACGTACTATATATATATATGGCTTCTTGATATGTTATGTGATATATTTGGAATATCCACTTCGGTCGGACTTCTAGGAAGTCTCCATGAAATAAAAGGAAAGGATTATCAACTGTTTATTTTTAACTGAACTCACTTATAAGAATGGGGTCATACACTTAAAGGCGATGGAGTTCTCTAAACTAGAGTTCCATTATTTCACGACCATTATTTTGTGGTTCACACGGATTTTGTGTATTTTTTTCACGCATTCGTCTACCGTTGATCTTGTGTCAGACTTATATACGTTCAAAATAAATACGTATATGAACCAGTGTATGGCCGACAAGTCACGCTTTATATTACAATCACAGTTTTGTCACTTAACTACATTTGAATGAATGCGTTTTATTTTACTTTCGTACAAACAACATTATAAGAGGACGCTGTCAATAAATCGATATCTCACGCTTAGAGCTGAATTAAGATTTGCGACGGTTTGTCACGTTTAAATATAAACTAGCATTTTCGTTTGCCTATTCGACTTTAGTTTTAAAAAGAATTTTCGCTGGTTTATCATGCTCAAGTTTTACAAAATGTTTCCGTAGGTCTGTCAGACTTAATTTTGGAATTGCATTTTCATTGGTCTGTCACGCTTACGTTTTATATATTAATTCTGTTGGTGCGTCACGTTTAAGTTCTAAGTAGCATTTTCGTCAGTCTGTCACCCTTACGTCCTATACAACTTTATAAAGCTATATATGTTTTCTAACAAATATATATTACTTCTTCTAGTTATCGGTAAACTGGATATTTTCATTGGACAAAGACAATCTTAGACTTGAAGCTTGTCATGCAAATTAGATAATCTTAGACTTTAAATTTTCTATTCAAGGAATACAATCTTCGAATGGAGAAATTTTATTCAGGGGAGACAATCTTAGACTTGAAGCTTGTCATGCAAGTTAGATAATCTTAGACTTTAAATTTTCTATTCAAGGAATACAATCTTCGAATGGAGAACTTTTATTCAAGGGAGACAATCTTAGACTTGAGACTTGTCATGCAAGTTAGATAATCTTACACTTTAAATTTTCTATTCAAGGAATACAATCTTTGAATGGAGAAATTTTATTCAAAGGAGACAATCTTAGACTTGAGACTTGTCATGCAAGTTAGATAATCTTAGACTTTAAATTTTCTATTCAAGGAATACAATTTTCGAATGGAGAAATTTTATTCAGGGGAGACAATCTTAGACTTAAAACTTGTCATGCAAGTTAGATAATCTTAGACTTTAAATTTTCTATTCAAGGAATACAATCTTCGAATGGAGAGATTTTATTCAAGGGAGACTATCTTAGACTTGAGACTTGTCATGCAAGTTAGATAATCTTAGACTTTAAATTTTCTATTCAAGGAATACAATCTTCGAATGGAGAAATTGTATTCAGGGGAGACAATCTTAGACTTGAGACTTGTCATGCAAGTTAGATAATCTTAGACTTTAAATTTTCTATTCAAGGAATACAATCTTCGAATGGAGAGATTTTAACTATGGGAGATAATCTGACACTGTAGACTTCTTTTTGAAAGGAAATATATCACTGGCGAGTTTTTATTCAAGTTCGGTGATTATTCAAGGGAGATAACTAATAAACGAGTGTTTTTATTCACGGTGGACGCTCTTACACTGTAGATTTTCAAGAGACTTATTCTACAAAAGTGACAATATCCAACAAGACTGATAAATATTGGAAATACTTATTAATAGATTAGTATTTGCTCAACATAGGGGCATTTTATCTTACGTTTGTTCATTGCCGTAACATGACTAAGTAGACACATTAAGGTTAGTTACGAAGCATGACATTCTGTTTCCCTTTTTGCCATCACAACGGTTAATATTAATATTATTAGTGTACTTTATTTTTACATCTTATGTTTTTATGTATTTTTTGTTTTCATTTTAACATAGTTCACCCCAAACAAGGCAGGCCGCCACTGTAGACGTAAGGGGCTACTGAGAAAAAAAGAGAGTCGGTTTGGGGGATCAACCTAAATTAGGAGCTGCGCAGCGAGATTTCTGTTTACATTAGTTTAAATTTCTACATGTCAGTACCGTCGGGGAAACAGGGGACAGGGGGGAGTTCTAGAGGCCAGCAGCACGAGGAAAGAAGCTATTTGAGTAGAAGGCTCTGCGGCATCTGGGGACCTCCACGGTGAATCGATGGGATTTAGCTGATTGTCGAGTTGGTCTAGTGAATTTACGTCGAGGGGGCACCAGAGCAGCCAATTCATCGGAGCATAATCCATTTAAATATTTGTAAAACAAGCACAAGGATGCTACATTGCGGCGATGGGACAGAGGCTGAAGCTTGGTTGACAGTGAGGGGCCTATTAGGTTGGCGACTCTTTTTTGGACCTTGTGCAAGGAGGGGGAGACTAGTAGACGATGCACCAGCCCAGATGTAGCAACAATATGTCATGCATGTTTTATTTATTCTCTTAGTCTAATTTTTATTATTTCCATATGACAAAATAAAAAGAGCAATTGGCTGGTGCGTGGTCGGCGGTAAGCCGTAAAGTGAAGAGAGGGCCACGCGCCACGACATCCTTCATGGATGATTTAGTCTATCGCACCTGTCTCGAAAATGCCTCATCCGATTCGATCATATCATTCGAATGTAATTATTGCCGCAGCAATAGAAGCACGTGCAGTCTGAATAAGAAATCGATAGTTCAGTAAAGAGCTCGTTTTCTTTTATTTATTTGTTTTATTTTTATTTTTTCTCTTCTTTTCTTTTCATCTGTCTTCTACGCCTTTTTGAGATGAGGGTTGATAATTTGTAGAATTTGGTATATTCGAACTACTGTTCTCATCTTGGGTGTTTTTATCACAACGTTTCGGCCGATGTAACCTCCGACCTTCTTCAAGTGTACCTTGTCGAATTCGGAAATATTTCTGTCGAACTCGGGAATCTAGACGGAATTTCGAACGAAACCCTTTATTAAATCCACGGGGGTAGTTCCGTTCGAAATTCCATCCAGATTTCTTAGTTCGACAGAAAGATTCCCGAGTTCGACAAGGTACACCCGAAGAAGGTCGGGGGTTACATCGATCGAAACGTTGTGATAAAAACACCACAATTATTTAAGCTTAACAACCGTTTTTACTAACAAATAAGCATATTTGCTAACGTTTATTTTGAAATAGTTCGTAGTAATGTGACACGCTACTCTCTGTTAGCCAGCGTGTAATGAAGTGTGTCTTAATACATGACTTAATGTAAACTCGTCCGTCTTTCTATTTCTTCGCTCCATCGTTCCGCGTTCTTTCTTTCTCTGTTCTCCGCATGTCTATCTATTTCAGTCTATCAGTTGCGTCATTGATTTACATCATACATATTTTAACATTAATTCAGATCCACTATTTTTGCAAATATCATCTGTTAATCAAAGTTATGATAACTTATTGTTGTGAAGTTGTCCAACAGTAAATAATAAATAAAGGAAGTCAAGTCGAGGGTTGGTTTAACAAGTGTATTAACAAAGTAAGAAAGTGACTAGCACTTGGCTAGACAGTTACAAGACTGTGCGTTGTCTTCTCTGTGTCTCTGGTGACTCGCGCTATTTATAGTGCCAACCGTTGTAGTTTCTCTTGTGTAAGAACGGCCGGTGTAACACTTATCTAACGTACTCTGATTACCTTATTTGTTTAAATTCAACAATGGTCATACAATGACGTCATCGCCTAACCCTAACATTTTTAACTACATTCCATTTTAATAATTCTTTCGAATACTTAGATTTCATTTTCAAGTCTTCGTTAATCAATTATTCTCAGATGGTCTTCTGTCGTGTTGCATGTATTAACGTCCAAATATTCCAGACACCAGGTTTTACTTTATTTTATGTTAGTTATTACTTGAATCTAAACATTATAGAAATTAAAATGAAGAATATTAAAGTAATATCGTGTTCAGGTATAAAAGTGGAAATAAACAAACGTCTACATCCATTCCCGGGCAACTCCGGGTGTATCTGATCGTATTATACGTTCAATCCTGAAAGGGCACACATGTTTGGTAGTTTTCCTTAAAATAATTTATAAAAGACTGCAATGTTGTGAAACTAAGGCTTTATCTTTTGTTTTCTTAATCTTGCACGATTTTACTGACTGGCGAAGTGTATGAATATGTTCTCTTCGAGTTTCAGTTCTTTTTCAGCTGCTTCCATCGTTAAAACAGAATTACAAAATATCCAATCTTTTAAAACAGTACAAAATAGATGTATCTTTCCTCGTGCCAATTATATGCGATCGATACGACGCACTGTATCCATTTTTTAACTTGATCAACTGATTATCCGATTTGCTTTCTGGCAACATACCTACAAGCATACATTCACGAAAACCACACAGTTATATTCACAGACAGCCAAATAAAACTATAATTTATCCGTCTCTCCTGAACATTATACAAGTTTAATAATACTGATTGTGCAATGAAAGGCAATGCCGGTAAATAACACTCTACCGAGGCTTTATTATGTTTGAGTTGTAGAATTTCGCTGATTTAGTTGAAATAATACTTTGCAAGATACTGGGGGAGTGATTATTAGTATTTTACTCGCAATCGGTCCCTCTTAAAGGTATTCACATAAATCTTTTAACTGAATATGTGTGGCTGTCTCCTCAATCTTACTGTCTCTATTTCTCTCTCCCCTTCTCTCTACCCCCTCTATCTCTCTCTTTCTATCTCTCTCTCTCTCTATTGCTCCTTCTCTTAGTATCTCACTTTTTTTTTTTGAATATGTGTGGCTGTCTCTTCAATCTTACTGTCTCTATTTCTCTCCCCCCTTCTCTCTACCCCCCTCTATCTCTCTCTTTCTATCTCTCTCTCATGCTCCTTCTCTTAGTATCTCACTCTTTACTGTGTAGCATTACGTGGAGAGTTCGTCAATCTCCGGAAGATGATCCGTGATCTTTTCGTTGACATTAAACAGCTTCATTTCTCGTTGAATCCTTGTAGGTAGTTGGTTTAATGGGGAGTTATAAATGTGGCCCTAATGGTTATATTTATTTACTCCTCTGCAGGAGTTAGGCACAAGGCCAGTTTTATCTTACTCCCACAAGTAAGATGTGACCACAGCTTGGATCGAGTAAGTGGGGTTAAAAGCCAGCGCTCGAGAGGTGAGCACTCTGGCCATTTAAAAATTGCCTGGACAGCCCCGTCGGCATTCCCCGGTAGGGGCGCCTCAAGCAGTAAGCAATAAACTTACTCCTCCCCAAAGAGGGAAGGCGAAGCCTGGGAGGGTGGACCTCCTAGAACTGCACAGGACAAACCCACAGACAGGTGGAATCAAGTCCCGAAGGACAAGACGACACCCGTCTATAGGGGTGCAGTATCCATCGGAACAGATACTACACTTACTTCCTAGCGTGTGCCAGGTAAGTGCCTAATGGTTATATAGCAGCCAAAGTGTCTGTGTCCTCCACTTTCCTTGTAGCTGTAATAATACAACAAATTAAAACATATAAACAACATATTTGTACAATTATTTTATCATCCTTGATGTTTCATTATTGTACACATTATGTGAGCTTCCCACCGCCCGCTCTCCACACAGCTTAGAAATAAATATATGTTTAAACCTAATTAACTTATCGCCCAAAGAGAAAGCCTCACTTCAGATTTCTTATCCCTGGCGTCATATCATAAGACATAGATCTTATTCTAATCTTAACTTAGCATAATAGAATGTTCCACGTTTTACTTAACCTTACTCCATGTGGAAAATACGGTTTTTCGCACTATTTTAATACCCTTGCATAATATTGGTGTTTTAAAAAATATATATTTTTAGCTATCGTCAAACAAATAGGTGAGGTTAAATGTTAGAGAACAAAAACACAAATAAAGCAATGAAACAAAGTCAGCAGAAAGAAAAAGTGAAAAAAGTGAACGGGTGAAAACGCGTAAGATCGTGGCCACCGAGAGTTACTACAGGCCGGTTGGCTAGAAAATGACGTCACTGACTTCCGTGTCAAAATAAGGACCGTAGTAATAACAATAAGAAGGCATTTCGATTTCTCCATTCACTAAATAATCCATCAAAATTCAGGAAATCAACCAATTTTAATGAAATTTTCAGGATTTATTAATTAATGATCACGGAATATAATAAATCCATTACTTTATTATGAAGCTTGGTGCAAATGTATTATTTCTTGTAAACAAAAAACACCTTTACTAAAGTTATTCAAAATATCAAAACATGTTGACCATACGATATTGTAAATATTTAAAACAAAGCATTAGAAAACTTTAAAAATTGCATGTAAAAAAAAGAAAAGAAAAGAACCCGATTCGATTCATCTTGAAACTGATCTTTATCCAATATAAATTTAAAGAAAATAATAATTCACGATCAAATACTTCAAAAAACTGAATTATGAATTACCATTATTTAAACTTCTAACCCAATCAACCGTAAGTAATTCAGACTTTGAAATTTGTTTAAAAATTATACAAAAAAAGTTCAATGTTAACTGTCTGTTTAATAATGGAATCACCAACTCCTATCTTGCTATTAAGAGATAGGTACGTGCAAAATCAAAGGCCGATCCCCAAAATGTAAAAACATTTTGACCCTCCCTTCACTTAAAAATTCACCAAAATTCAGGAAATCAACCAATTTTAATGAAATTTTCAATATTTATTAATAAACAAGCACAGGAAATATAGTGAAACATTTTTTTAAAATCTTAGTGAAAATATATTATTTAAAAAAAAATAAAATACACCTTTACTAAACGTATATTTTTATATATATATAAAAAAAATCCATGATTTTTTTAAAATGAAAATAAGATCTGTATATGTTTTAAATATTTTTTTAAAAAAACTATTTCGTATATATTACGGAAAATGCCCCTACACTCTTGTTAATAAAATCAGTATAACTCGAAGAATTAACGATATTATCATTGAATAAAGCATTGTTTAATTAATATTTTTTGTGAAAATTTTGATTAAATATGATGTTATTATTTCATTTATTTAATCTACAAAAGTAGAGAAAAGATAAACTATGATACACTTAAGACATCGAAAAAAAGTAATAAAAAAAATGGAACACTACTTTTTTATCAAATAATGAATAAGTAATTCAGACTTGATTTTTTATATAATTAAAACAAAATTCAAACTTACTACACTATATTTAGTCGGTGTAAACATTATTACGTGTATCCATATTTGCAGTAATTATTTCTCTTTTGGAAATCCAAACATATGCAGTAGGCATTTTAACTTTGTGAATTATGAAATGAAATTTTAAAAAGCGCGAAATTATTTTAAAATTGGTTGATTTCCTGAATTTTGATTCCATTATTAAACAAACACTTAACATTGAAATTTTTTTTTGTATAATTTTTAAACAAATTTCAAAGTCTGAATTACTTACGGTTGATTGGGTTAGAAGTTTAAATAATGGTAATTCATAATTCAGTTTTTTGCAGTATTTGATCGTGAATTATTATTTTCTTTAAATTTATATTGAATAAAGATCAATTTCAAGATGAATCGAATCGTGTTCTTTTTTTTTCTTTTTTACATGCAATTTTTAAAGTTGTCTAATGCTTTGTTTTAAATATTTACAATATCGTATGGTCAACATGTTTTGATATTTTGAATAACTTTAGTAAAGGTGTCTTTTGTTTACAAGAAATAATACATTTGCACCAAGCTTTATAATAAAGTAATGGATTTATTATATTCCGTGATCATTAATTAATAAATCCTGAAAATTTCATTAAAATTGGTTGATTTCCTGAATTTTGATGGATTATTTAGTAAATGGAGAAGTCGAAATGCCTTCTTATTGTTATTACTACGGTCCTTGTTTTGACACGGAAGTCAGTGACGTCAGAGGGGGGCAGGAAGTTAGTTGCTTGGCCTGTAGTAACTCTCGGTGGCCACGGTAAGATACGATTTGGAGAATATACGTATAGTACATGGTTACTGCTGGTTTATAAGACTTCGACTAGGCCAGTGTTCAGGAGTGCTAGAAAAGTGTACATGAGGCATACGCTACAGCGGGAGAGTAAAACGGTCGAAACGTGGTGAAAATAGCGAGATATTAGAGAAAGTGCAGGTAAAGTGTACAAACCTTTCTTCTTTTCCCCACCCTCTTTCCTACAGTCTGCTAGTCTCAGTCTTTTCTATAACTACTATTATGACATGTGTTCTTCAGAGTTGTGTGGTCTATTCCCTGTTTCTTTTTATTTGCTGTGTTGATACCTCATTGTAATACAGCTTCTTATTCTAGTAGCATATTTCCAAAGAACTGCAGGCTTGTGGAACTCTTTTCCTGCTGACTGTTTTCTTCCTACTTATAGCCTTGGTCTTTTCAAGATTTGTCCAATAGGCATCTCCTCTATTTGCGATAATCATATTTCGTTCCTGTTAGCTCCTTACATCAAGTGGATTAATGCCTTGTCTGGAGCGATTTCCATAATAAAAATTAAACAGATCGATAATTTAAATCATATGACTGTTTGAAAATATCAAATTTGAAAATTCATTTATTATTTAATTATTAGAAGTTCTCATATGAGTCATTACAAGGTGTCGCTTATCGCAATAACAGTTGGTGTTCCCTGGAGTATAGGTGGCAACACGTTTCTCTAGATACCTAGTACCTTATGCTTCTTTTAATAACCGTTACAAATCACGTTGCGTTATCGCAACAGCCGCTTACCATTATTAATATTATTATTAATGTAATTATTATTAATATTATTATCATTAATATTATTATTATTAATATTATTATTATTATGATCATTATTATTATTATTATCATTAATATCTGCATGCTATGTTCTTCTTGGCATTTCTACGCATAACCATCCTCTCATATTAATGTGTAGCATACAATATAAATATACATATAAAATTTCGTTCAATATGTCATCCGCTAATTAACAAAAAGGTCATTTTAATTAGCTTTTTGGTACCCTTATTTATGAATTCATCCAATTCCAACTAAAAATGTCCTAGGCTATTGCTCTGCTTAATCGAATTCAGAAAGAAACGTATTCTAAAAATATATTCAATTAGCAAAAAATCCAATTGGTTAAGAGATCCAGTATCTAAAATCTACATTGACAGTTAATTGAAGATGGAGGAAGCCTATTTAAAGAATATCCACCATAGTTAGAAATACCCGTAATTATGTTGAAGGTTACAATCAAATAAGCGTTCAGTCATCTCTCTAGTGCAATTGGCAGTCGTAATCTGACAAATCTCTACATGTAACCGTTATCTTTTACATTTTTAAATAGTATTTCGCACTCATTTGTATGTCTTTCAATCTGCATATTACCATGCATTGATACCAGAACCTTGACCTCAGTGAAATATTCTATGTTTAATCTTATTAGGACTATATATATATATATATATATATATATATATATATATATATATATATATATATATATATATATATATATATTAATTATTTACTACATAGAGACATCCATGTTTTATGCTTACGCAATCTTCAGTGCAGGGATGTTAATTTCCGACGGTCAGCCGGCGCGAACTCCAATCACAAATCGCCACTGATTCGCAGTCAAGAGTCTTACCCGTTGGCCACAACAATTTACATGGGAAGTTAGTAGGAATTAAACTTTGTAAATGCAAAGTCGGCGGGTAATTGATCAAGTTCAAATGTGTTAATAAAGTGAACATAAAACCAAGTTTTGAAAGAGTGCTCAATACCAAGTAGAGCATTTATAAAATTAAATAAACAATAGTATAGCCGTATGTCAATCAACCAACGTGTCAATGCGTATTACCGCATCTTGTCAAAGGCAGTGCTAAAAAAATCAAATTCAAAAGTGAGAAATTCGTAGTAACGCTTTGGAAGATCTCAAACAGAGGCCAGATTTTAAGAGGGAAAGGGGGCCAAAGAAGATTGTTAGGGTGTACAGGCCGATAAGATTCCACTTTGGACAATCATGTGAATGGGTGGGAGCACAAAATTATCCGGTCATTAAGCCGCCAGAGTGGGAGATAATATATGTATTTTCTATTTAAAACCGCTAGAAAAAATTATTAGACTTGTCTTCGTGTTTTGGATAAGTTTTAGTTATATAGATAAATAACTGTATTATCCATTACTCTCGTTATAAAAAATTTACACACACACACACAGACACACACACATATATATATATATATATATATATATATATATATATATATATATATATATATATATATATATATTATATAAAATTAAAAAAGGAAAGCTCGCGGCCTTTGAAAGAGACAGGCCACTGCTGATAACGCTATAATCAAAATCATGATTTTCATTCTCTGCTTGTTCACGTCTACAGCCATGCCAGAGTCTGGAGACTTTCTGACAAATCAAAATTAAGTCTTTCAATAAAGACGAAACGTTGATGAATACAGAAATCACATAGTTTTTGGCTTTCTATTTTTCATTACGTCGGATCATGTTATCCCCACTTTTCTTCATATACATATAAATATATATATATATATATATATATATATATATATATATATATATATATATATATATGCAAACTTTGTTAAAAATAACATAATTCGTCTGTTTAATTACACTTTTTCTGTTCAATTCTTCTGATGGTCTATTTGTATAAAACTCAAAAAAATAAATAAATGTTACATAAGTTTCACAGGTTTAACTAACGTTTTCGATTCTTCGTCGAATCCTCCTCAGGTGTCAAAAGCAAATGAACAAAAAAGCTGAAGACAGAAGAGAATTTTAAAATAAAACATCAGAAAAATTGAAAAAATAAAAAAGGTATAATCAAACAGACGCATTCTGTTATTTTTAACAATGTTTGCATAAATGAGAAAATGCTGCCTACATACACACACAATATATATATATATATATATATATATATATATATATATATATATATATATATATATATATATATATATATATATATGGTGTAAGGTACACGATAATTCATGAAAATAATGTGTCGTGATGGGCAAAATGTATGAAAAGATAACAGACGGAAAACAAGTAAAAGTGCAAGAGAAAAACACAAACAAGAGATGTTTTGACCGGTTTCGTTCGTGTAGAACGTCTTCAGAATATGAAGATACAGAAATAATTTTATTTTGAAGGCACACACATAGGATGAAGGGAAAAATGATCTGATTGGATCATATGAGACGACATTAAGTGATGTTGGGACATGGTAAGTAGGTGACACATTCTTCTAAGGCGATGGGGGAGGGGGAAAAGGCCGCTGAGAACCTAACTACGGTGAACAAAAGGGGTGGGCATGAGATTGATACACTGGAAGTTAGCACCTAAAGATTAATAAGAGATAAACAGGGATGTGTAAGCTAATTTGTCAACAATAGGTTTTTAAAGAGCGATTCATAAAAATGAAAAGCTGAGGTGGACAAAATATGTGAAAAAAGAAAACCATCCTCCCCCAACGCCTATCACGGGCAGCATGAACAACTACTACCCCGGTGAGAGTTTTAAACCTATTGTTGTAGGCAATCGACGTTCAACTTATAAAGCAACATGCACAAAAGGCATTGATGGCTTTAGTAATACTACTCACTATAGTGCTCACCATAGATTCAGAGCTGCAAATAATTATAAATATTTGTTTGTCTGCATATGTATACATTTCACGATTCCGGAATCGTCAGTGTGGAGATAATTCCAAACGTCGTAACAAGTCATGTTTATAACTTAAATTCCGACGTATTGACACTCACGGCCACTATATATATATATATA
Organism: Sepiola atlantica; assembly: GCA_963556195.1. Classification (NCBI taxonomy): domain Eukaryota; kingdom Metazoa; phylum Mollusca; class Cephalopoda; order Sepiida; family Sepiolidae; genus Sepiola; species Sepiola atlantica. The sequence goes on from OY744540.1 coordinate 77,120,625, forward strand.
TATATATATATATATATATATATATATATATATATATATATATATATATACATACACACATATATATACACATATATATACATATATATATATATATATATATATGAAATAAAATAAAATATGAAACTAAAAGTATACTTTTAGTAGATACAACCTATAGTTAAATGGTTTAAGCTCAATATATGAGATAGAGCAATTGTAAGATAGATGAAAGAAGAGAGATAAACATGTACGAATGACGAATTCATTACAACTTCGATTGTTCAATGCAAGGTATACTCGGTAATAAAGTTATGTTTATTATTTTTCTTTAAGCCAAGGCTTTTCAAAGATTAAAATCATCAACGGACATTTACCAACTTAACAGACCCCATATCTTTTTTACGCGAACTTTTTCACTCTCCATTACTTAATATTTTTTTCAAATTTTTAATTTTGGCTTTTCCACTGCCAACTTATCTATCTATGTAATTCTGCTGATGATAAGATTTTGATCTTTGAAAAGCCTTTGCTGATGGAAAAATGATAAACATAAATATATTACCGAGTATACCTTGCATTGAACAATCGAAGTTGTAATAAATGTGTCATTCGTATATGTGTATCCCTTTTCTTTCATCTATCTTTATATATATATAATAAATATTTGTTATTGTTTATTATCTATGTACGTATACGTTTCGTCCTTTTTCAATCGGGACTCATCAGCATAGAGATATGACTATTCACTACCGGTCATGCGATTCGAAACCCCGGACCTCAAGTATTTTTCAACTCCAGTCCGACGTCGCTAATCGCTGGGCCAATTGTAAACAGCGAATAAACTATGATAATTTTAACACTTTAACGGCGGCTTTGACGTCGAGGCATTCTACTTCTATTAAGGGAGGGAATGATGCATTATAAGCAAGTGACGTGATGCTGTGTTAATACTACCAATTACAGTGCTCTACTTTCAAGGAGCGACAAATATATATATATATATATATATATATATATATATATATATATATATATATATATTCGCCTACCGACCGTTGAGAATTAGTTCCTAGACTGAAGATTGCGTTTGCATGAAACATCGATGTCTC
>OY744540.1:77126715-77151715 GCA_963556195.1 Sepiola atlantica
TATATATTTATTTACTCCTCCCGGAGTTAGGCACAAGGCCAGTTTTATCTTACTCCCACAAGTAAGATGTGACCCAAGATCGGGTCGAGAAAGTGGGGTTAAAAGCCAGCGCTCGAGAGGTGAGCACTCTGGCCATTTAAAAATTGCCTGGGCAGCCCCGTCGGCATTCCCGGTAGGGGCGCCTCAGACAGTAAGCAATAAACTTACTCCTCCCCAAAGAGGGGAGGCGAAGCCTGGGAGGGTGGACCTCCTAGAACTGCACAGGACAGGCGTGCAGTATCCATCGGAACAGATACTACACTTTGATCTTAGCCAAAAGGCCAAGGAAGCATCCGAAACATATCTAAACTAACAAACATCTATTTCTTCTCTTCTATTTAAGATATCTCCAGAACGTCTAATATTATTGCGAGTAAGAATACAGCGTCTAAAATTCTAAGCTAATCGTTCAGCTTCTGATGACGGTTATTTTCAAAGCTTTCGACTACGTTCAGATTAAACAATTTCCCCATCACAGCTTCTTAAGAAACTGAGAAAGAAAAGGAAGAAGCAATCTATCAATGGCGGAACACTTCAGTTCTTGGCGTGTAACTTATCAAAATAACATCTTCGCTTTCCGTCAAACGGGAAAAATAATATTGCTCGTCCTTCGGTGGCTTATTAAACTCGTCTCCCGCTCCGAACTTTGCGCTAGACAACTGCTATTTCATCATTAATTGAGCGAAGCAAACAGCGTTCGCAATGGCGCCTTTTTCTTCCCCACTGAAAAAAACAACAACACTTATCGTCTTCCGATCCCACCATGTTTGCAAAGAAACTTTCACGAAACACCATATCATTTGCCTCATAATTAGAATTATTATTTCAAGCGAAATGCAACTGCGGGAATCGACTTCCTGCCAGTATTTACATAGATGCTCTCACAATAAATTAATATATATGTCTTGTCTCATATTATGACAATGTATTTCCTTTAAATATCACGAGTCGTCAGTGTGGCTAGACAGGGTGAGATTTTCAAGTTGAAATTTCAGAGTCGACTGTTTTAGTAGAGTAGAAAGCGTTTTTACCCCGCGCACGACGAAACAAAGAGAATTTCTGTTTTTATGGTATTATCTTATTTTGTTTATATTAGCGGTTCCGAAGAACTCTATTTTAATTACCAAGCGTAATGCTTTTAGGCGAAGTGAGGATCATTATATATATATATATATATATATATATATATATATATATATATATATATATATATATATATAGATATAGATATATATTTTATGAATAAACTATTTCCACTGTTTGAATGCATTTTAAAGTTGTAATTTTTAAAGCGGTAACTAGACCAATAAATGCAGACTTTTAAAAAAAAAATATTATTTATTTAAAATTAGAATTTTCGATTCATAATTAATCTTCATCAGGAGGATACAGAGAATATTTTTCTTTCTTTTTTTTAAGCGACATGTTGTCACTTATTCTTGAACTTCTGTTCTTATTGAAGTCTGGTATATATATATATATATATATATATATATATATATATATATATAGAATATCGTATAATTACGCGCAGATTAGCCATCCTTACCGGCGGGTTCAAGGAAAGAATACTTTTTTTTTTATCTTACTCCAGAAATAACTGGTATAGCTGACTTATCCGTGCATACTTGTATGATATCATAAGTATAAAATATGTTATGCTCTTATTAACACCATTGAGCACTCTGTATTATATTTATACGTAATCTAATATATATATATACATATATATATATATATATATATATATATATATATATATATATATATATATATATGTGTGTGTGTGTGTGTGTGTGTGTGTGTGTGTGTGTGTGAATCTGTGTGTCTGTCTGTTTAATTTTGGAAATAAATCGTTTGATCAGTAATATTACCCGCGCAAATATAAGCATAAAAACAGTATAATACGCAACAAACACGCGTTCACTCACACATAGATTCACGCACAGACATTATATATATATATATATATATATATATATATATATATATATATATATATATATATATGTGTGTGTGTGTATGTATACATATATATATATTTTTAAATATTAAAGTGTTTTTTTTTTACCTACAGACGACGCCATTTCGGGTTCTCTTAACCTCATCAACGGTTGCAGGCGGTCGCATGGGCTCGAACACCGTTCGTAGATTCAGTCTAGAATCACGAGACAATACCACTTATCTAAAAAGGAAGGCCATTCCCACAATATTTCAATGCCTGGTTGTGGGCACGCAGATGACTTAGCTGGCGCGATATACAGGGTGATTCATAAGTCACTTAGCTATTTAAAATGATTACCATATGAAGCACAAACATACTATGAACTGTTGATGATTGTTATCTTACTCTCTAATTACTGCTATTTGTTAAGCAATGGAAACGTGATGTGAACAGAAAGCTCCCTTCGCACAACATCATAATCAATCAAATATGCTACAAAGAGTCGTAAATTCCTTGCAAAAAAGAATGGAGCTATGCATGCAGAACGAAGGTGGTAATTTTGAAAATCTGGTGTAATTTTAAACTCCCATAAATGTATCTGTTGAATAAACTTTCTGTTTTGTGTTATCGTATTTTTTAACTTGAGAATTTCAAAAATAAATAGGTAAGTGACTTATGAATCACCCTGTATATGTGGGGTCTATTAGTGTTTATACTTTTATTTAAACCCTGACAAAGAGGGGAATACGTGTCGTTCGTCCATCAATACTCCATTCAGTGTCGAATGATAGCTTTGTAGATATATAGCATATTGGCAAGGGTGAGAGGGTTTCTAGTCGGGTAGATGGTAGAGAGAATAGACTTGGCAGTATATTCAATGTATTTGTTCTAATTCATGTTACCTGTGAATGTTAGGCCGAGGACTAGATGTCACTAGTATAAGGTACGGCGATTTGTCTTGAGAATTAATTCTACCAACTGAGTTTTATAAAACTATTCTGATCGTAGAAATGCAAAGATCATTCGTGCACGATACGATAAATCTCCATCGGAGCGGGAAGACAAGAGAGACATGAGACATGATAAATGGTGCAACATGAGAGGGTCTCTATCGACCGCTCACTGTCTGCTCGTGACATGCGAAATATTGCCTACTTTAGAGAAGGTGAAACTAACAGTTCGGAGCCAGTTTTTCGCGGAAGTATTCAACTAATTGCAGACCTACTTCTGTATTGAGAAGGTGAGAAACAATACGTAACCTATGCAATAATGACTGCACTATCAGGAGTTTATAGTAAAACAAGTGTTGCGCCATCTGCACTTCTCCTTAGATGGCATCAAATAAGTCTAGTTACAAAGAAAAATCGAAAATTACCAGAACCAATGCTGGGTGAAAAGGGGAACATTTTCCTTTCTCTACACTAGTTGCCCCACCGAGAGTTAAGTCTACCCTACTATTTCACCTATATCTGAGAGGAATCCATATCTTCACTTAGTGTATTAGAGATTGTTACTTTACAACCAACATTAAAATTATAGATACTTGGTATTCCAATATGGTCACCCAACTAAATGCTGACCAAGTTCAACTTTGCTCAACGTCGGTGATCGTACAAAATCTGTTTGTACTATTTTGAATAACCTCACAACGTTTCAGCCGATGTAACTACCGGACTTCTTTATGTGTATCTTGTCGAACTCGGGAATATTTGTATCGACAAGATACACCTGATAAAGATCGGAAGTTACATCGGTCGAAACGTTGTGAGAATAAACACTCAATATGAGAATAGTAGTCCGAATAATGCAAATTATATAAATAATCAATCACTATCTAAAAAATTCAGAAACCAAAAATCCGTTTGTCTACAACAGGATTCATCCGTAAGTTTTTCGGGTAATATTGTGCCAAATGGAACAAATAAAAACTAATTTTTTTTCTGCGAAGAATAATCAATATGTTTTTCTTCAAAATCAATATATGTCATTAGTTCCATACGAGGGGCGAATGAAAAGTACTGAGCCTGTGAAATAAACAAATAAGAAATTCCTCGCGTATACTGCCACTATTTATTTGCTTAAGTACCAAGTTTAGAGTTCTACGAATTTCTCTTTTATTTTAACGGTTGTTGAATAGAGAAACAGAGGCATTTCTAGCAAATGAAGAAATTTGAGTATCGAACGTATGCATAACTGCGGCTTACTACTCCTTCCGCATCAACCCTACTCGCCAGATTTCACACCCTCCGACTCTCATCTATTTTCAAACACGAAGAAAGATCTGCAGGATGGAATTTTTACAACAGATTTTATTTACCTTTAAAATTTAACAAAAAAAGTTCACAGTATTGCAAACTTTCTCATTAAAAATAAGATGTGTCGCAAGACCAGAATTGGGTATAGTGCGATGATGGTCGGCTGTCGTCCTCTAGGTCTATTTTCTGAATTAGTTTCAATCACCAAAATACCACATTCACCCTATGAGTAAAACCCACTTAACATTATCCCCAATATTTGACCTTTTTTTTTAAAAATATATGTACAAATTCATCAGTTGAAGGAGAGGTGGAAAAAAATAACAAAGATTGCAGAAAAACTAAATGCTAAGTGTGGTGGTTAGTAGGTCCCCTCCCAAATCTATCTAGGTATGAGCTGCTCACTGTTTTACGAGCAATTTCAATATTTGAAAACAAGCAAGGCAGTTTCTAGGTAGAGGAAAAAAGAGGGGCAGGATTCATTTGTGCCACGAGCTAAGAGACTTCCCTTAACTGGGATGGCGTAAACCATGTCAAGGCATGGTACACGTACTCAAACTTGGTTCGTCCTAACACACAAAAAGCTAGCGGTGGTTCGTCCTTCTTTTAAATAGTGCAGAGTGCAATCTTCTCCTATCACATCTGATGTTTACTTTAAGCTGATGTTTAAAGTGCAAAATCAGATCGCAATCGGAAGTCGAATCCCCCCACTACATAAGTCTAAACGTGGAGTCAACACTACTAGTCTAGCAATGGCTAGGAGCGTAAGATACACCAGTCATTTCTTCCTGGGCCACAAAAGCCATCAGATGGTCCAATAGGATGAAAAGAAAGACGTAATCGGTACACGCCATCTCTCTCTCTCTCTCTCTCTATCTATATCTCTCTCTATATATATGTATATATATATATATATATATATATATATATATATATATATATATATATATATAGTAAGCTTGACGATTCTCTCCGGGATGCAACGCAGAAGCCTTTGTGTAGCTTAATTGGCATAAATATATTTTAATAACTTACTACACACACACACACACACACACACACACATATATATATATATATATATATATATATATATATATATATATATATATATATATATATATATATATACCGTATACTTACAGCCTGGTGTCTAATCAAGCGGTTTCTAGGATATTTAGTTCATATCGTAAAGCAGCCCTGCCACCCTTTTCTTGGATCATGCAGATCACATCAGCCATATTGGTGGAAGTTGTGCCTTCCCTGTAAATGATCTTTCTCTCTCTCTCTCTCCCTCCCTCTCTCTCTCTCTCTCTCTATCTATCTCGCTCTCTCTCTTTGATTGACTCTTCGATAAGCGCCTTGTGAATCGTATTCAGACCCTTCAGTGATCACAACGACATTGATCGGCTAACGTGACCCGGTTGACCCAACGATATCTCACTCACGCTAGGATTTATTTCGCTTAGTGACAGATGACATGTCTCTTCACAAATCCTTTAATATTTCCCATCTCGTCAACCCCATTCGCCGTACAATGTTGTGTTAAATAATAAACAGAAACTAAGAGTTAACAAAACAATCCATAAAGAATTGACATGTTGTTGAGTGTGTAGCGCAAATGTAATAGAAATGTTGCTAGATATCCAATACATGAAAGACTTTGACGATTTACTAGTTTGAAAAGAAAACATAAATCAACCATATGTGCCAACATGGAATGAAAAACTTTTTTAAATCTGTGAAAAAATTGTAAACAACATTTTTTTTTATTGATATCTAAAGAATAGAAAATTCAAAGTAACTAGTTTTATTCAGTTTGGGACGAAATATTTAATCATCATGATAAGATGAAAAAGGAGTAGGCCGCCTCTCTCTCCCGACCTCACACCGGTTGACTTCTGGTTTAGTGGCATATTGGATCCGCTCCATCCTGTTCAGTCTCTCATTAACTTCAGTTGAGTGAGGACGTCGGGATGGGCTAATATCAGTCGCGGATTCGTTCTCAACAATCATTCCGACAGGAACTGGCCCATTTCGATGGCCTTTTATCTGCCGGGCTGAGGTATACTGTCCTGGGTTGTCCTAGGAGGTGCACCCTCCCAGGCCTTGCCTCCCCTCTTTGGGGAGGAGTAAGTTTATTGATTGCTGCCTGAGGCGCCCTGACCGAGGAATGCCGACGGGGTTGCCCAGGCTATTTTTGCTAGGCCAGAATGCCCCTTCTTTAGGGGAGCTGGCTTGCTTCTTCCTCCACTTTCCGACCTTGTGTCACATATTCCTGCGGTGGGAGGGAATTACATACCTGGTTTAGTGGCACTTGTAAGTTAAGTGTGTTTCATTACCAGCAACTAAAAGGTATTGAAGAACTTTATAATTGCATTGAGGAAGAATGCACTCGTTTCCTGTGAGAGGAGCTTTTCATTCGAGACACAACTTTACTTGAAATAAAAAGTAAGTAAATCCCAAGAATTTGCTAAAGAACCGGAAAATAATATGGAACGTTATCAAACAATAATTTTATGAGCACTGGGAACAATTCTGAAGAACTTGGGTAAAAGAAGTGTAGATATTGGAATCTAATAACAATTAGCAACTGCAAAAAACGGCATTAATAAAAACAGCCAAAATATTACGAAAGCCGAAATATTATTACGAAAATCCTATAATACGAACACGAATCATGTACGCGAGTGAGTTCGTCAACAATCTGGGTCGGCTCATAGACAAGGAAAAATCATGACAAAACCTTTCTTCATCATCAGTATTATTGAAGTAGAGAAGCCATTCGACATTGTGTACATGAAAATCACTACAGATATGTATGTTGATGAAAGGATAATCAAACAGGCTCTCTTGATTTTTTAGCAACGACAGTAAGTGTATCGTTGTGTGAACAATGAAGGTCACAAATGAAAGAAGTGTTGTCAGTAAACGCTACGCAGAAACACATATAAATAATAGCAGATACTTCATCGGAGGGGTCCCTACCACATAGAACACCGTCCCTGATATAAGCACAAATTCCAAGCCCATAGCGATTTTCTTACTCGGGTTTAGAGGTTAAATAAGAACAACTAGAAAGCTTGATGTCATCGGTAGAGATTGACAGACAAATGTCAGGTTTACGCAGAAAAAATAGTCAGATTTGGTCTCCAGCAATTATATTTAAACCTCTGGAAGGTTAGAACGCTTGACACTTGATGTGGGAAAAGAAACCCGTTGGGAGTTTAAAAATTGAATTTGTTATTGAATTTGATTTTCGAACTTTTCATAATGGAATTGAGAAATGTGAAAAAATCTGTAGATGAATTAAAATCAGAATTCAGAGAAGATGAGTAAAGGGGCTATCTTCATAGAAGATCGGAGAAAGAAGGATCGAGCGTATTTTCTGGAGACTACTACATGGCCCAGATTCTATTCACCAACTGGGAATACAGTAGTCCCGGTATTATGTACATGTTGATAGGACAGCCTTTTTGGAGGTTATTCTAAGATTCGAGTCATTTGGTTATCAGGCGAATAACGTCAGCCCAGATGAAACGATATCACACTGGTACACTTATCAGTCACAAAGCACCAAAGAAAAAGATCAAAATATGGTGTATACTCAAAACATATTCCCATACCTCTTATAATAAACAAAGGCCGACCTAGCAAAAGGGTATTTCCATTCATTTTGTCAGAAACATAGCTTATGGAATGTGAAGCTTACAAGACAAATGAATAGAAGCGAGAGATTTGAGGTGGCCGAGAGTATATCCACGGTACGCGTTTAGAAAAGATTGAGATCAAATAACACCCCTGTAAAAAACAATTATGGGTCTCTGTCTATAGCGTTTAACATTTTTGAATATGCAATTTTATGAGTAACTAGACCACCCGTGACCCGTTGGGTCAGTTTGTTATATTAGCTATGGAATTCATGTATGTAGCGGTGGCCAGGGCGATTTGAGAAAGGAAGGGGGTACAGCAGGCTTTCTCGCGTACGTAACGAAAACAGAGGGAGTAGGAGTGGTGAAATCTATGAGGGGGAAAGTGGGAGGTGGTTTCGTTCACCGACCGCTAGTATGGCTGATATTAATAATGAGTGTTGTTTTTTTGTTTGTTTGTTTTTGTTTTTTAAAAGGGAGGAGTTTTTTTGAAACTGCGACAGACTTTACGAAGTCCTCCCGTTGAATGTTTTTAGCCGTGAAGAAAACAAAAAAGCTATTTGATGAAATTAAATGAAATTGTTTATATTAAAAGCGATATAAAAATTTCCAGAATGAAAAATTTCATGCGTTCGTTAATCATAATAGAGAATAACGGAATTGGAATAACAGATTGAAGACGATGCTATTTACGCATGCGCAACCGGATGTTGAAAACCGGAAAGCTGAAAGCTGATTGCAAACATACAAGATCAATAGACTTTTAGTATTATATAGATTTAGAAATAATGAAAATCACAAGTTCGAGAAATCAGGCGAAATAAATCTGAGAATTTGATTCTGTATTGTTTGAGCTCGCATTCAAATTTATACAGACGTGTTGGCTAAGAATACATTTCTGACGAGCGGAACTACCGTGAAACTGCAGTACAGTGTAAATATAAGCTATTTTAATTATTTATTCGTGTTATATATATATATATATATATATATATATATATATATATATATATATATATATATATATATATATATATCTATATATAAGAATAATATTTTGGAGGCGATAACAATGCGTTGTTAAAGTGACACATACGACACGTGGAATCGTAAAAACAAAACAAAGTGACAATATTGAAAAGTCAATAATTTTCAAATTTTTTTTTTTTACCAGTGTATCGTTGACCGTGGTGTTAAGTTGGAATGTGTCCTTTTTATTATTATTTTTTTTAATTTTCGAGGGTATCCCTCATCCTCTTGTTTTGTTTTTACGATTCCACGTGTTGTATGTGTCACTTTAACAACGCATTGTTGGCGCCTCCAAAATATATTCTTACACTATACACAATGCTCCAAGCGAACTACAACATTCTTCTCATATATATATATATATATATATATATATATATATATATATATATATATATATATATACAAAGATTGCCTCCCTTGAAATGAATCATCTTGGAAACTAAGTCTATATGATGTATTTCCTTCTCATTAAAACAGTTATCTCTGTGGGCATGTCTGCAAGCATATTGGATCTAAACAGTCAGTGGTTATAGAGGTTCGAGGTTTGTGCTGTACAGCCGGCATGTCAGCTGTATATAGCTACACTGATGAGTCGTAATGAAATCAATAAAGTATGTGGATATCAAATATTTATTAAAAATTATAATCATATATATATATATATATATATATATATATATATATATATATATATATATATATATATATTCTATTTGCCTTTCTGGTACCAAAGGTACTAAAGCTTTTTTTTTTTTTTTAATGCAACCTTAATTCCTATATAATTTTATTTCTAGCTACCATATCGTAGAATGGTTCGTAGGTGTAGTGTTTAGATAGTATTTCATTATTATTATTATTATTATTATTATTATTATTATTATTATTATTATTATTATTATTACTAGTATTACTATTGTTATAAAGAATTTTATTTGATATGCAAATTACCATATCACACGGTAGTCTTAAGGGTAGTATATTATTATTATTATTATTATTATTATTATTATTATTATTATTATTATTATTTTATTGTTATTTATTTATGTATATATAAGTAACATTTTAAGCTGAATTATTTCGACACTTGATTATTGGAGAAATGGTAGTTTTATCTGTACCATTGGAGAGCCATGCATATAACTGTCCTGTTTTTAAATCTCCGAAACAGTTACATGGTAAACAGCTGAAGATCCCCGTGTTAATATTAGATGCTTACGTTAAGGTCTCCTGCTTTTGTTTCACTGTTAGATACTTAATCCCTTTTTATTTTTATTTATTTACTATTATATATTATTTATTTATGAATTTTCCAACAAATGTTAAGTCTACACTATTTTGGATTTAGTTGGTTTCTCTGGGAATTTAAACTGCATTTTCCTTCTTTTTTTTTTTGTCTTTTTGTTTAAAATAACTCAAAGCTTCTTTAGACTATATATATATATATATATATATATATATATATATATATATATATATATATATATATATATATTCTGTACGTACAATATGGCGTCTAAGGAGTCTCGTGTGCTTATATTAAGCTTGTAGACTGGACAATTTCAGCGATTCTTGTGTCACGCATGTCAGGTAAGACAGACCGGGCCAAGTTACACCCTGCTATGACACGTACGCCCCTTCTCAGTTGAGCTATCGATTCCCAGCTTGACCACCGCATTTAGTATCGCGGTGTTGACAGCGACTTGATCTTGCTGATCTGCTCAGGCGAACTTGACCGACCTGGCGATATCTGACTCCGGACAATATTTATTTTGTTTGCTGACGAATGACACGTCTCCTGACGAATAATTAATTCAGAGCACGCTCTCAACAGAAAGGTAATAGTCACGTTCGGATTGCATGCTATTTGCGAGTCATAACTCACATTACATTTTGGTTGACAAGAACGATTCTAAAACCGGAATATTCCATCAGATTTGTTTTCTAGTAGTAGAATATACTTTTCGAAGAAAACGTCTAATAAAGTTAAAACAATTGCGCCATCACTTATCCTTATCTATATAAAGTGAGGTATGTTTATATATTTGTGTGTACATAATTTACTCCTTATCTAATTCACCCGATAATCAAGGATTTTGAATAATTGAGCTAGAGCGAAATAAACTGAGATAGAAGCCGAGAAAGTTGGTTTATAAGCAAACTGAGATGTTCCATTATGTTCTCTTGGTTCTGATTGGTTAATAGTTCATGATTGGATAATCCTTTATATAAATATTACTTTATTCAGGCAAGACTTTTTTTATCAACTATTTGGAGCACTTTATCCTGGTAAGTCCAAAAGTGCTAACTAAGGTAAAGTAATTAAACACTGAACTGGAGATATTATATATAGTCAAGCTATTCTCAACTGAACATGGATTCTCAGTAAAACATGTACATATATTATTAATATGTGTCGATTAAATCTGCCTATTTAATGATTAAAATGATATTTTAAACAAAAGTGGGATGGACCAACGAAACTATATATATACAGGGTGTCTCAAAAAAATGTACTCACTCAACTTGCTTCAGGAATTTGTTGGTCCACAAATTACAGAGAGGTTTGGTGATGACGGCGATATTTACTTTCAGCAAGATGGAGCTCCTCCCCACTACCATCGCGATGTACGAGCTTACCTCGATGCAGTGTTTCCTGACACATGGATTGGACGAAGGGGCCCCAATGAATACCCTGCGCGTTCCCCAGACCTAACACCCATGGACTTTTTTTTTGTGGGGATACTTAAAAGACAAAGTTTATGGCAACAAACCAAGGACAATTGATGCATTGAAATTGGAAATTGAAAGACACTGTCGTGATATTCCTAATGACATGTTTCGCGACGTTTGCGAATCCATTGGTGCGCGTTATCAGCTTTGTTTGAACAATAATGGTCATCAGTTTGAACATTTGCGAACATGATTCTTCAATTACATCTGTCTCGTGTATTCGATGCTATTTCATTTCACTCTATGTTCATAAATAAAAGTTTTCTCGTCATTCTACGAGTGAGTACATTTTTTTGAGACACCCTGTATATCTATAAAGTAAGGTGTGTTTACATGTTCATATATTTGTATGTACATAATTCACTCCTAAACTAAACAATCGATCACCATGAATTTTAAAACACAGTAAATTTAGATTTCCACGAAAGTATTCGATAAAACATATCTATTACTAATGGAGATTTAGTATCTGTCTGTCCGAAACCGAAACTATGATATTATAATGCACAATTCAGTTCACTACACTATTTCTATTATCAATGCGATTTCTTTCAATGCTCAATTCAAGTGTGCGGGAGGGGGTAGTTTATGGGCTGTTATCTTGTAATGACACCAGCTCCCAAGCATTATCCACTCCTTTTGCGGAGTAGTGTAGTATCTGTTCTTTATCATAATACCATTTTCCCATGCATATTTTTGAGGGGTGGAGTACTGTAATATATGTTCTTTTGTGGACATGAGACAATTCTCTCAGACATTACCTCCTCGTTTTTGGGAAGGGGGTTGTGTAGTATATGTTTGTTTGTCGTGACACAACCCTCCCATGTATTACCTTCTCTTTTGAGGGGTTGTGTAGTATATTTTCCTTCGCCATGTATAGTAGAAAATATATGCGACCTGGTGAAGTATATTTTTGCTAGTTAAAATAAATATAATGATTGGAAAATATGTACATCACACATTGCAGCGTTACGATCGTGTAATTTAATTATTTCTGCTTTTCACATTGATTTCTGCGTGATTTACATACATTAATATAATGTGCTGGAACTCATTATTTTACCAGTTCTTTTCATGATAGTAAGTTATTTTATTCATTTCTTTATTAAAGATATTTCACCCCAAACAAAGCAGGCCGCCACTGTAGATGTAAGGGGCTACTGAGAATTAGGGAGTAAGTGTTGGGTGTCATCCTTAGTTGGGAGCTGTGCAGCGAGATGTCTGTTGGCATTAGTTTTAAACCTCTGCCTGTCGATACAGTCGGGGAAACAGGGAGCAGGAAGGGTGTTCCAGAGGCCGGCAACACGAGGAAAGAAGCTGCTGGAGTAGAAGGCTCTCCGGGATCTGGGGGCCTCCACGGTGAATGGATGGAACCTAGCTGATTGTCGGGTCGATCTAGTGTTTTTGCGTCGAGGGGCTACTAGAAGTTAAATTACATAGAAGTCAGTGCTGCAGAGATCAAATCGAATACGAATCGAGTTAACGTGCGAGCAGGTGAGTGTGTTAGCGTTCCACATTCTATCTGGAATCAGGATGCAACATCTAACCGGATATCTGGGGAACATCTTTTTCTGCTTTACCAATAGAAGTGCGGCAAGTTACATCAGTCTTAATCGGTATTTCTATTTCCGTTTTGCAGTAATGTTTCTGAAATTAGTGATGACGTAAAAGAAGATCACAATCTTTCACTTAGTTTGTATGCCTAACTCTTCGTAAAGTAATGAGAGAATCCAGATAGACCATATATAATATATAATAAGAATATATAAGCGTCATTGTTCGTGACAGTTGCTTATAGCAGAGTCATAGTGACACTGTTTTAACTTCCTTTCATTCTGTTACCTTTTTTGTAATTTTTGTTTCTTCTAAATTTGATCGGATTTCAAATCTTAGCTAAAAGCACCCACCTGTTTCTAATCACAAACCCCCTATCTCTCCTTATATATAATTCACCAGAGAACACACACACACACACACAAACACACATATATATATATATATATATATATATATATATATATATATAAATATATATATATATATATAAGAAATTATTTATTTATCTTAAAACCTTCAGCACTTTCGGTGATATATACACTCTTGTCAAAAGTATAAGCATATTTTTTCCTCTTCTTTTTTCGTTTAATCCTTCTTAATTGAGACATATTTATCGCCATCAAGTTGAAATTCGTCTTGATGTTATCGACGATTAATGTTGATAGTCCGGTGTGTGTAGCACGCGGTTACGTGAATAGGGTAGAATGAAAAGTCACACTTGGAAACGTTGATAAAATGGCAATAATAAGGGGAATATTTTAAATTGGATGAAAAAACTATTAAAGATATAATACATAGCTACGTAACCCCCATCAACTCTGCTAATATATATATATATATATATATTTGTATATATATATATTTGTATATATATATATATATATATGTTTGTATATATATATATATATATATATATATTTGTATATATATATTTGTATATATATATGTATATATATATATATTTGTATATATATATGTATATATATATATATTTGTATATATATATATATATATATATATATATATATATATATATATATATATAACGTAAAATATAATAACACGAAATTACATGATTGTCGATGCAATAATTTATTTCAACCTTGCGGTTTTATTCAAGCATCCAATTTGTCAAATTGGATGCTTGAATAAAACCGAAAAGTTGAAATAATTTATTGCATCGACAATCATGTAATTTCGTGTTATTATATTTTACGTTATTCTTGCTCTGTTTTCCACATTGAGCTCTCTTACCCGGATTTCTTCCTGGAATTATTCCATTATAACACTATATATATATATATATATATATATATATATATGTATATATATATATATATATATATATATATAACAATAGATAAAGTGAAAGAATAAAATAAGGTGCGAATCAAATTTTATTACAGTTCAATGTTCAGGCAAAGTACTTTAAAGTCCTTAATTCATGAGTTTTCAAAGGAAATATTTTCCTCAGAGGATCATTACCGCAATGACATTACTGCCGGTAATAAAAATAAAACTTTGAAAATATATAAAAAAATATATGTAAAAATACATAAAGGTATATAAAACATCAAATATATCGGCCCAAAACATACTTTTTTTGTAAAACTATACAGTTCATCCAAGTCAACAAATTCAAAATAGTTCCAGGAAAGATATCAAAGAGGTTGATTAAAAAAACAATCCAAGTGGTGAATGGTGGTCCAAAAACGAAAAAAGTTATCCAGGCGGGAAATTTGTTTGCTATTGATGCAATAGATAACAGTGAAAAGTGTATTCAAGGTGTATGCCAATTAATAAAACGATGGAAAGAACGATAGATAAAACAAATCATATGAAAATAATATTTATACAAAAAGCTACGCTTATGAAGCGCCTATGTTTTGCTCAAAGAAAACTAACTGAAACAAAATATTAAATAACAAACTAGTGAGTCCCTTCTAATAGGAGCCCGTCGCGGAAAGGCTAAATATACAAACATCTCTTTTGGAACATAAGGCTAATGAGCATCGTGTTTCTGTCTAGCTCGCTTGCCATAAGTTTCTCACTACGACTCACTTAGATTTTGAGCTCTGTTTAATAAATACCGAAACAAATGTATATAATACATTATTTTAGAATATAAGTACATATTATAAAACAGTAATATATAAATAAAAGAAATTTGTACTATTTTCGTTTTTCGTTTTACTTCAGTTGAAGTTCTCAGAAATCAAGTGACCCTTTCCCGAGGATAACACTTCCTATATAGGATACATAGATATTCGAGTGTTCAATTAGGTGTCTCCTTTACCTCTCGGGTGTTTAGCTCGTAATGTAGTAAAGAACATTAATGTTTCTCTCGCCAATCGACGAGTTAACTATGTTATAGTATATTATTCTCGTGGTTTCTATGTCTTGCCGATTCCTAGAACATGATTATATCTAGTCTGGTGGAGTATGCAGGTTACTGCTGTTACTTGAGGCCTCATCGTTTGGAGAAGGCGCACTATTACTCGTATAAGTCATGGTGGGGTAGCAACACCGAAATGATCTTATTTTGGCTTGGTATACTATGTTAGCTTGAATATTTGACCAGGATTTACTTGTAGGGGGAAGCATCCTTATGTCAGGTTCTCCTCACCAACCTTTGTACAATGAGATCTCAGACACTTAAGGATATTGTCTAGTAAGCATTAAACTTCTTATGTTGTCTATTTGTGTGCGTCTGGCCAAATTTAAGAAATCTTGTCAAATCTCTAAAATAAGAACATTTAATCCTGAAAACACAGATACAAACACAAGGAAAAAGAGGCCAACCTGGAAGCGATTGAGTCCCAGACAGTGTGGGACTTTCTGTTACTCGGTTCTCTAGACGTTAAGCTCGCAAACATGCTTGTGTCGTGGGATTGTCTGATTGAATAGTCAGAATAATTCTAATACTGATCTGAATTTCCATTCATACAAATGAATTATTCCTCAGAAAATGAACGAACGCCACTGGAAAGATGACATAAAATGTTATAACGCTGTCCTTCAAAACGTTACCCTGATGACTCTTCGAGTGATGGACAATTTTAGAAACCGTCTCCATCAGTTTATAGCGAATAGAGGTCAGCATGAAGATGGTATCATATTTAAAACCAAATTAACAAAAACTGTACCCAACGGTAATATTTTGTTCATAAATCTTGTGTCGTCTTCCTTTCAAATGTGATATCTATTTCTGCCGATCTCCACACACACACACACACACACACACACACACATATATATATATATATATATATATATATATATATATTAAAGGTGTATCTGTGAACGGTGTGCGCGCTCTATGACCGTCTGAGATTATTATTTCCCTATGCTGATTAGAGCCATAAGCTCGAAATGGCGTCGTACGTAGGTAAAATATTTGTAATAATGTATATATATATATATATATATATATATATATATATATATATATATATATATATATAAAGTTAGTCTCTTTGTCCAAAGAGTCTACATTTACAATTTTTCTTGGGTTTTGTCCATCATGGTTGTTATGTAGTCCGGTCTTTCTCACGTTGTTTTGGGCGGCTGCCAATATTTTAATTTCTGTGTTCAAGTAACCTTTTTGCAGCCATGCATAGGTTTTTCATACACCGTTTCTTCTGTCAGTCTTATAAATTGTCCATATAGCTTTTTCCCATTCCTTTTTGTTCTTAACGGGTCTTTGTTTACAATTCAACTGTTATTTGTACTGTTAATTTCGAAGATGATTTGAACTTTGGGTGATGTATTTTTCAATGTCTTTATCGCATCCTCCACGCACTCTTCTATCGTTACTGTTGCCCCCTTGTTTCTTTGTACATAGAGTCAGACAGTGTGATCCTTTCACGTGCAGATTATTGTGCAACATGATTGATTTCCTAGTTTCTTGCTTCTCATGGTTGAGTCTTTCTTTTGTCTAGCCTATTAAGAGTTCAGATTATCTCATTAGGGATATTGTCCAGCCTTTTAGGAGTTCAGAATATCTTACTAGGGATATTGTCCAGCCTTTTAGGAGTGCAGAATATCTTACTAGGGATATTGTCCAGCCACTTAGGAGTTCAGATTATCTTACTAAGGATATTGTCCAGCTTATTAGGAGTTCAGATTATCTTACTAGGGATATTGTCAAGACTATTAGGAGTTCAGATTATCTTACTGGAGATATTATCCAGTCTATTAGAAGTTCAGATTATCTTACTAGGGGTATTGTCCGGCCTATTATAAGTTCAGATTATCTTACTAGAGATATTGCCCAACCTATTAGGAGTTCAGATTATCTTACTAAGCATATTGTCCAGCCTATTAGGAGTGCAGATAATTTACTTGGGATATTTTCCAGCCTATTAGGAGTTCAGATTATCTAACTAGGCATATTGTCCAGCCTATTAAGAGTTCAAATTATCTTACTAGGGATATTGTCCAGCCTATTAGGAGTTCAGAGTATTGTGCTAGGGATATTGCCCAGCTTATTAGGAGTTCAGATTATCTTACTAGGGATATTGTCCAGCCTATTAGGAGTTCAGATTATCTTACTAAAGATATTGTCTAGGCTATTAGGAGTTCAGAGTATCTTACTGAGGATATTGCCCAGCCTATTAGGAGTTGAGATTATCTAACTAGGGGTATTTTCCAGCCTATTAGGAGTTCAGATTATCTTACTAGGGATATTGTCCACCCTTTTAGGAGTTCAGAATATCTTACTAGGGATATTGTCAGCCTAGTAGGTGTTCAGATTATCTTGCTAGGGATATTGTCCACCCTTTTAGGAGTTCAGAATATCTTACTAGGGATATTGTCAGCCTAGTAGGTGTTCAGATTATCTTACTAGGGATATTGTCCACCCTTTTAGGAGTTCAGAATATCTTACTAGGGATATTGTCAGCCTAGTAGGTGTTCAGATTATCTTGCTAGGGATATTGTCCACCCTTTTAGGAGTTCAGAATATCTTACTAGGGATATTGTCCAGCCTTTTAGAAGTTCAGAATATCTTACCAGATATATTGTCTAGCCTATTAGGAGTTCAGATTATCTGTTTGATCACCGATTGAGTTCTTATTAGACTTTTCGAATTAGGAATACGAGGAACGGAATAAACTAACCCACACTCCCAAAGAAAAGGGCAGTGCCTAGAAGGATGGCCTGCTGGGACCGACACCTAATTAAGACTAAAGAGTCGAGCTCTTTGCAAAATAGAATGTGATAACAAATTTGATTAATATAAAAAGGAGGGCTTAAGGAGATTCTTATTTACGTACGTCAGGTATTGTCTTTCGGTTGTTAGTTCCAATATCCATGCTTCCATTTTTTTCTCTATAAAGTTGGTAATTTATCAGATATTTTGTAGAACTTTCAGTTATCTATTGATGCGCGATTGTGTCGTTGGCTATTTTCGAGTCGATTCATAACATGACTATGTTCTATTTTTTGCTTTTTATCTCCTTCAGTTCACGTTGATTTATGTATAACTGGGCATCTTGTCGTTTTTCGACATCTTTCCTGTTCGTCAGGGAGTATGGCAGGGTTATAAATGGACTGGTAAATTTGTTTGCTCATTGGTTATGGTATTTTTTTCTAACAACTTCGCATTCTTGTTGTTGTCGTTTTACCCATGTGTTGCTCTAGAATTGTCTTATTTCTGCTGGTTTGCTTCTATGTTGATTCCATTTTCATTTTCATGAAATTATAGATGTTTTCTTTTATTTTCGTTCTATTTTTTATAAAATTATAATATTTATTTCATTTAGTAATTTTAATTTTTTACTTGACAAAGGTATTCCCTCTGCTGAGTACACCACCAGTTCATGATTTTATGTTTTACAAATTCAAAATACAAATTACAGTGAAGACACGCGATAGAGATAAACAGAATTAACATTTTGAATCTCAAAGAAATCGCGTTCGTGATCAGTACGTGACGTGATAACGTTTCTGAGTGGTTTGAACTGAATTACGTCACGCAATCTTTATCAAATTCAAAGTTTTAGCTTTCTGTTCAACCGTAAAAAGATATTTCATCTGTGTTTTAGGAAGTTCATTCAACTAGTGCGTTTAATGTTTACCATTTCTCAAGAGTTTGTACTACAGTAAGTAACAAAAGCCCGGGAAAAATAGAGACATACAAAATAGTTAAGATAAAGCATGTTTAAACACAAATTATAACTTTTAAAGAATAACAGTGCTTCAGTTAAAAGTTAAACAAATATCATAAGTTAAACACATATCATGATTTTTACTCAAGTTAAAAGTTAAACACATACCATAAGTTAAACACATATCATAACTTTTAAAGATTAGCAATGCTTAAATTTAAAGTTAAACACCTATAATAAGTTAAACACATATCATAACTTTTAAAGAATAACAATACTTAAATTAAAAGTAAAACACATATCATAAGTTAAACACATATCATAACTTTTAAAGATTAGCAATGCTTACATTTAAAGTTAAACACATATCATAAGTTAAACACATATCATAACTTTTAAAAATAACAATATTTAAGTTAAAAGTTAAACACATATCATAAGTTAAACACATATCATAACTTTTTAAAAATAACAATATTCAAGTTAAAAGTTAAACACATATCATAAGTTAAACACATATCATATCTTTTTAAGAATAACACTACTAAAGTTAAAAGTATTAGAAATATGTCTTATTAAATAGTATTCTTAATTTACTGCAAACCAACCAAGAAAAACGGGTATTTGATATATTTATCATTTATTACCTTTCCCGGTCAACGGCAATCAAACCAATGAAAAACTATTGCATACATTTCCACTCCCACGATTACAGCCAAATTAAGACAGCCCCATGAACAGGGTTCTGTCTACGAACTCTTAGAATATGAAGTCAACAAAACACCAAGGAAGAATATACATAAAGATTTAGAACTAAACTTGTCATACCCAAAATATTTTATACTGAATGCTAGCTGAAAGCCCCCAACCTGCACACAAACAATATAAACACACTCACAATTGTTGTTACACCTAACCCATCCATTCTTTCTACATATACAGGGTGGGCAAAAATAAGGGTCCTATTTTTAAAAATTCATAACTTTTTTATTTATTGATTTTTTTAAAAAAAATTTTTAGAATAAGTAAAGGACCCCTTCCGAAGCAAGCATGAGCCGTATTAGCCCTAAGGAACGTACCCTCATTTAGAAAACATTATTTTTGCTTAAAAAACTCAAAACAGTGTAATAAACAATACTTTAGTTTTTGTAAGTTTTAAGGAGTGTTTTTCGGCTAAAATTTGTTTTGTTTATTTCAAAAAATCTCGGAAGGGTCAGTCTACACACACATAAAGTTTGGTGAGTTTAACTTTTATTTTGTGGAAGTTATTCAAATTCAAGTTATTCAAATTTAAAGATAGGACCCTTATTTTGGCCCACCCTGTATAAACAACAACGCCATCTATGATAAATTAGCTAAACTATGAAGCCATATCATGGAAACGATATCACAACATTTTTATCAATAACTTGACATGCAGACATGTACACAATTAATGCAGCAAGTTATTCGATGCACTGCAAAGACTGTAACAGAACGTCAATCGGTGTAACACAACGGAACTTTACATTATAAAACAACGTATAGGTTTCTACAACATCACGCCAAGTTTAGCTACAATTATAACCCGAGAGAATGATATTTAGATGATCGATAGAAAATTATATAAAAATAAAATAGAAACAACTTTTTATCATTACAAATCCGCGCAATCATACTGAAAGAAGATAAAATATAATTGTATCTTAGTCCAGTCTCCAATACTTTTCTATTAACGTATACTTTTTGTTTTTTACTAATGAATTATTCGGAATAATGTTCTCCTCTGGGATGTTATTCCCACAACATTTCGGTCAATGTAACCTCCGACTTTGTTCAAGTACGTCTTGTCGAACTCGGGAATCTTGATGTCTAACCTGAGAATCAATACGTGTTTTGAGACGTCTACTTCTCCACTATTCTTTTACACCGTCCTATAAGGGTAGATGAGTTCACCTTTCCATTCATATGTGATCAAGCATATTCAACTTTTTAATAAATCCACATATTACTGCTTTCCGATGTTTTTGCAGCCTTAGTTTTAGTGGGCGCCAGTCTTACCTTACCTCACGTCTGATTTCTGCGTCTTTTTCATGTAAAAGTCCTTGCACAAAAATTAAACATTTAAAATTATCCGCGCTAAGTTCAGTTAATATGAAACTGTCACAGTGTTTATTAACGATTGATGCAAACGCAGCGTAGTCTTCGCCATCTTTTTATACTAAATTAAAAAAATTCCACCGTTTGTGAAACAGAGAAGTCTTAGGGTTGAATAAATCTGCTAAAAGTTTAACCACTTCAGAAAAAATCAAGTCGCTAGTTTTCAGGTTAAAATAAAGTCCACGAATTTTGTATATTCGGTGGTACTTAATTTTCGAAGCAGTAGGCGAACTTCTTTAAAGTCTGATTAATTTTCACAATCTGTTTGTATAAATCCTGAAACCTTCCGAAATAAGAAGCAACGGTGTTATCTTCGTCTGCGAAATAAGTTAAATTATCAATTGCACTCTAAACGGCATTTTGCGAAAAAGCATTATCGTTTCCGTAACTTCGACCCCTGTTCGACATTGTTTGTAGTAATCCTTCGATTTTTTTAAAATTTTGTTCCAGAAGTTTCTGTTCAACTTTTTTTTGTTCCACTGATTTCATTCCAGTAGTTTTTCGGCATTTTTGTTGCTGTTCCAATAGAAGCTTTTAAAATCTTTCTTCATTTTTAGATTTTTTTTTTCAGCTTTTTGTAGCCTTTCGTCAGCTTCTTATTTTGTTTCCTGTTGTTGGTGCATTTCAGATTTAAGTGTATTTTATGGTTGCTTTAAAATCTTCCATGTTTAAAATGTGTCTTGATAATATACGGATTTTTAGAAGTTCATTCTTTTATATGACGCTGCTAAACGTAATCGTGGTTGTAAAATAGAAAGACGCTGAACCATTTTTCTGTTCTACTAACAACATAAAATCACTTATTTTAACATTACCGTAGAATTTACGGCCAGCATTTTGGTCAAGAGAAATAACATAAGGCTTTAAATTTCTCTTTCGACGACAGAACTTTTCTCTTTTGGAAAGAAAAAGAAAATATCATGTATGACAAGAATGTTAATAATTAAAACAGTGCTGGAATAGTAATAAAAAAAACTACTGGTTCTTCATTTTTTGAGAGCAAATAAATTTGTATTTTACGTGTTTTTTTCTAGTCCGCTGGCGAAGCAAGTTTTTAGAACGAGGACGTTATCGTATAAATTTGCCGTTGATTTTTCGACATTGGCCTTATATATATATATATATATATATATATATATATATATATATAAATATATATATATATATATATAGTAAGTTATGAAAATATACTTATGGCAATTAAGCTACAAAGGGCTCCCGCATTCCATCGCCAGGGAGAATCTTCAGGTTAAAATGCATGGAGTTAGTTTTGCCAGGTGTTTTGATGTACACGACTAGCTGTAGAAGATGAGATAGCAAGCAGCTGCCTGCACAGAATAACATTTTCCTTAGACTAACAATACATTAATAAATAAACAATTAAGTAAAAAAAGAACTAAACTAAACTAAAATCTGAATACTTAAAAACTAATACCTAAAATAGAAATACAAGGAACCACGTGTAAAAATAAGGTCACCTATTATAGTGACACAACAAAGAAACAGGTATAGGCCACTTTATAGACAACAAAACAATAGAAAGGGAAACAGGAAGTAAAACTAATTGGACCTTTGTTCGTTAGAAGCCCAACGATTGGCGAGGAGAACAAAGAATCTGATTGGTTAACAAGCTAGTCGTGTATATACAAACACCGGCAAAACTCACTCCATGCATTTTAGCCTAAAGATTACCCCCGGGGATGAAATGCGGGAGCGTCTGTGTAGCTTAATTTCCATAAATATATTTTCATCACTTACTACCTAGCTCTACGTACGTATCGAGCAGTGTTGAAGTAAATACTGAAAATTTATACATAAAAAAGTATATCTCCTTATAAAATTTTATGTGGATACATGAAATAGTAATATACATATATATATATATATATATATATATATATATATATATATATATATATATATATATATACACGTACTGTATTAGTTTCTGTAGATGTAAATCCGTTTGAACTCCAGTGTTTATAAAAAGTTCTCAATAACAAGTATATATATATATATATATATATATATATATATATATATATATATATATATATATGTGTGTGTGTGTGTGTGGGGGGGTGTGTGTGTGAAATAATGTCTTCTGGAAACAAAATATGATGACCTTGTGCCAGATATGGTTAAAGGCGTAAGTGCATGCAACGTAAACTAATTCTTCTAGAGCCGAGGTGGGCCACATCCGGCCCGCGAAGGCTTAGCGTCCAGCCTGCCACCCTGTTATGCTTTATTATTGCAATCCGGCCCGCGGACATCACAGTAAAATCATACCATTTTGTGACATAAACGTAAAAGTAGATTTCAATTAAGAGTTACAGTGGGTTAAAAATGTATGAATATCAGCGAGCGATGATGCATGTATATTTCATTTTTCTTTTACTATTAATTTCAAATCCTTAGCTTTAGATAAAAATAGAAAAAGAGAATGAGAAAGGCAAAGAGGAAACGAGAGACGAGGAAAGGTCATGTAACATAGAACTTATGTGAGGTGTGTCAAAACGAATGCTGGATCAACTTGCTACTTCCCCCGTCATTATTTTTTATGATTCCAAAATAGCTCTTCATCGGCGCCTTTTGCAACATCACATACAGAAGTCTCTTGAGAAAAAATATCAGATTTGTAGAGTGCTCAATGCAATTTTTGTACAATTTATTCATGTAAACAAAATATAGTTATTCTGAGATTTCGTTTTTCACTCCGGCCCGCGATCCCATTCCAAAAGTCTCATCTGGCCCTCACTCTGAAAAGGTTGCCTGCCCCTGTTCTAGAGGGTACCTTGTGACTAGAGTTTGGTTTGGTGATAAACACACGAGAAAACGGTTTTCTAACAGTCACATTAGATATACAAATACAAAAGTAGTTGACTCCACTTCCCGACAGAGAGAAGCGTGTTTTATTGGGTTACTGTGAACATCTCTGTATAAGGTTTGATAGACATGGCTTGACCCCAGGGACAGGTGGCCCGATCTGCGATAAACAGATCGTTTATTGATTGTTTTGAAATAGTGTTATATATAAAGTTTACTTGAAGAGATCACGGATAGCATGTAACTGTCAATGGTTCAAATGTTAAATTCGGTATCCATAAGATCAGTGTGGGTTGAAGACGGAAAGGAGGGTAAGAAGACCGTGTGACACTAAGAGTAGAGTATTAGAAGAGCCTCGGGAAAGATTGGTAAAATGATCTTTCAAAAGATTAGCCATACTAAATCTGGTGTCATGTATCTCATCATACTATTTACTATGACCACAAATAAGAAAATAAGTAAGTTTGTATTTACTAATTAGTAACCTTTATATTAAGGCTAAAACCACTCGGGGACAAGTGTTAATAAGGTGTTAATAAGGTGTTAATAAGGTGTTAATAAAGTGATTCCATTGTCAGTTGAATGATGAAGAATATTATTAGAAGATTGAAAATTATGAATGGACTGAACAATGTTTGATTACTTATGGGGATGATTTATAACAAGTAATTTTTGTTTTATATTCGATTTAAAGACGACCATAGTTAAGCACAC
>OY744540.1:77156715-77164215 GCA_963556195.1 Sepiola atlantica
CTAACGAGTTAACAAAACGTTTAGGCAAAAATAATTCGACAATGGAATTATTCTATCGTCCCTTCTGCTTTATAAAAAAAAATTAAAAAGTCTATCCGAAAATAATTCGGCCTTTAAATTATTCTTTCGTCACTTCTGCTTTATAAAAACAATACAAAGTCTATAAAAAAAATCGACCCTGGAGTATTCTTTCGTCACTTCTGCTTTTCAAAAACAATACAAAGTATATCCATTATTCTTTCGTCATTTCTACTTTATAAAAAAAATAAAAAGTCTATCCAAAAATAATCTGACCCTGAAATTATTCTTTCGTCACTTCTGAAAAGTATATCAAAAAATAATTCGACACTGAAATTATTCTTTCGTCACTTCTGCTTTATAAAAACAATAAAAAGTATATAAAAACATAATTCGACACTGGAGTTATTCTTCCGTCACTTCTGCTTTATAAAAACAATAAAAAGTATATCCAAAAATAATTCGACACTGGAGTTATTCTTCCGTCACTTCTGTTTTATAAAAACAATAAAAAGTATATCAAAAAATAATTCGACACTGGAATTATTCTTCCGTCACTTCTGTTTTATAAAAAAACAATAAAAAGTCTATCAAAAAATAATTCGGCCCTGGAATTATTCTTTCGTCACTTCTGCTTTATAAAAACAATAAAAAGTATATCAACACATAATTCGACACTGGAATTATTCTTCCGTCACTTCTGCTTTATAAAAACAATAAAAAGTATATCAACACATAATTCGACACTGGAATTATTCTTCCGTCACTTCTGTTTTATAAAAATAAAAAGTATATCAAAAAATAATTCGACACTGGAATTATTCTTCCGTCACTTCTGTTTTATAAAAACAACAAAAAGTCCATCCAAAAATAATTCGGCCCTGGAATTATTCTTTCGTCACTTCTGCTTTATAAAAGCAACAAAAAGTCTATCCAAAAATAATTCTGCCCTGGAATTATTCTTTCGTCACTTCTGCTTTATAAAAACAATAAAAAGTATATCCAAAAATAATGCGACACTTTGGCCTTCTCCTTTGTTCACTTTCTCCGACCAACGCATCTGCCCAAATCACGTTTGTCCTGTTCTTTATATTGGCGAAATCTCACATATGTTAATGGGTCATGTGCGATACAAGCTAATGCCCGCTGCCGTTTATTTTAAAAATTCTTAATTTTCGTAAGTGGCTTTTTCCAGGTTCGCGCCGGCAGCTCTCGTCTGCACAATCAGCAAACCAAACGTCGTCATTTTGATCGACGCAAATAATTTTCTTCGTCCACGGTAGTCGGCTGCTCCTCCTGCTCTCCGCTACATTTTACTTCTACAGTTCAAAAAGGTTTTGGGAGTCTTTAAAGTTTAGTATTTAAAACTTCTCATTCAGACATAATCTACACGGGTTGTTTAAATGTCTACATGTACTTGTCTATCGTACTATTTTCCATGCGATTTCGGTGAGCGTCCGTTTTCTTTGAGCTTCCAGTAATGGTTCGCTAGTGCTGTTTTTATTCGGCGTTTTGGTTTTTTAAATGTGCTGTTGTGATCATAAATACTTCTGGTCGCTGAAAGATAGTAATTGTATACGCTTAGTATCCAGGTTGTCCAAAGACTTTTGGAGAGAGTCTTGTATAATCATATATATATATATATATATATATATATATATATATATATATATATATATATATATATATATTCTGGAACGACATTGCACAGTGTACTTGGATACGTATATTTCATTTTGATAAAGGAGTAAACTTTAAACTCGTTTTTATTGTATTGTTTCATTAATAACATAAAAATTATCGAAATGAAATAAATAAGCATAGAATGTTGATAAGTTGTTCGGGTCTTGGAGCAAGAGCGTACTGCGTCCTGGATAGTGTAGGGGTTATAAGCGTCGATTGTTGTCTCGACGGTTGAGTATCGATCAAGACTGTGATACAGTGAAACAGGATGTCGACGATGACTTTATATATATATATATATATATATATATATATATATATATATATATATATATATATATATGTATTTAAATAACAAATATTAATTTTAAGTAAATAATATTTAATTATTTTTACTTACATCTCATCAGTGTAGGGAATGATAATCTCAGACAGTCGCAAGGTTCAAACAGAATCAACCTAGAGTCCGCAAGCAAACGCCATAACTACTCGGCCATGAGACATCACCACGTCAAGAATAAAAATGTAAGTCTTATTTATGCGAACGGGAGGCACAGATAGAAAGACTGACTAGAGATTCAACGAACGTTGTCGGAATATGCCTTATTTTTAATTTTTAACTTCACCGTACAATCTTATTTATAGGGCTTATAACAATACTAATTTTAAGTAAATAATATCAAATTATTTTTACCTACATACGCTAGCGTTTGGCGCTTTCGCTCTCATCAGTGTAAGAAATGATAACCTCAGACGGTTGCAAGGTTCGAACCTCTGCTACAGAATCTACCTAGACTCCGCAAGCAAGCACCATAAGTAATCGGCCACGAAACATTACCATGTCAAGAAAAAGAACGTAAGTTGTATTTATGTGAAGGGAGTCACATATAGAAAGACTAACTAGAGATTCACCGAACGTTGTCGGAATATGCCTTATGGCTACGTGTCAGTCTATTTTTAACTTCCCCGAACAGGGCTTCTTAAAGGGGCTTATAACATTATTAATTTTCAGTAAATAATAGTTAATTATCTTCACCTACATACACCAGCGTTTCAAGCTTTCGCTCTCATCAGTGTAGGGAATGATGATCTCAGACAGTCGCAAGGTGCGAACCCCTGCTATAGAATCGAGAGGAGAGATCGCAGAAGAAGATTTTTTGAGAAAAGTGAATAATGATGAATAAATAGAATATGTCATTTTTTTAGCCGATACATAATTTATCCATACAGAGTTAGTTCTATACACATTAATAACACAAGTATACAAGCAAAAAAGTATCCCATTGATTTTCTTTGTGCGATATTTAGAGGACTTTTTCTTTATAAAATTACACTATTTTTTTTCGCTGGAAGAGTTTTGTTTTGTTTGTTGCAGATAATTTTGTTCATAACCAGTTGGCATACACACATTCAACACGAATCAAAAAAAGAGAAAAAAAAACGAAAAAAAGGAGAACTCGGTATTGTGTTGTTCTAAATCGATACTCCATGTCCATCGATTACCCTCCAACTAATAGGCGCCTTTCCGAATCTGATAGATGTTATTCACTGCTTCCCAAGAGGATTTAATAAGAGAAGCACGTAAATAGAGGATCGACTGAATTGTTTGTCAAATTGCTCAATCGGTAAGAAGTTCTTTTCTATCTCGTAGGTTCTTCTTTTCTTTTATTCAATTATTTCTCCGCGGGTTTTTTGTCTGCCGCCTTCAATGCACTGCTTACCTTCTTTTGTTGTTCATCGGTACGGATATACAGCGCGATCAGACTATGTGTAACTTAGACTTAGACTTAGACTTAGACTTAGACTTAGACATAGACATAGACATAGACTTAGACATAGACTTAGACTTAGACTTAGACTTAGACTAAGACTTTGGCTCAGATTTAGACTTAAACTTAGACTTAGACTTAAAATTAGACTTAGACTTAGACTTAGAATTCAAATTAGACTAGGACTTATACTTAGACTTAAAATTAGACTAGGACGTATACTTAGACTTAAAATTAGACTTAGACTTAAACTTAGGATTAGACTTAGATTGAGAATTAGAATTAGACTTAGACTTAGACTTAGAATTTAAATTAGACTAGGACTTATACTTAGACTTAAAATTAGACTTAAACTTAGACTTAGACTTAGACTTAGACTTAGAATTAGACTTAGACTTAGACTTAGACTTAGAATTAGACTTAGGCTTAGACTTAAAATTAAACAGACTTAGACTTAAAATTAGACTTAGACTTAGACTTAGACTTAGGCTTAGACTTAGACTAAGAATTAGAATTACACTTAGAATTAGACTTAGACTTAGACTCAGAATTAGAATTAGAATTAGAATTAGACTTGGACTAAGACTTAAAATTAGACTTAGACTTATTATTTACCTCCCTTCCACCGCAGGAAGATGTGACACAAGGTCGGAAAGTGGGAGCTGGTGTGTCAGCGCAGTAGAGGTAGTGCACTCAGGCCCTACAAAAAATGCCTGGTCGACTCCATCGGCATTCTCCGGTCGTTAGCAACAAAGTAACTCTACCCCAAAGAGGGGAGGCAAGGTATGGGAGGGTAGACTTCTTAGGACTACCCAGAACCATACCTAAGCCCGATAGAAGTGCTTAGTAATAATCAGTTCTAAGTGACAGTCTTCTGAAGGTTGGAGGATCAATCCTCAGTGCAGGTAACACTAAGAATACAATTACGACTTAAGACTTCTACCCTCTTATAGCTAATGGAACGAAGGAAAGCTATCCCAATGGATTAAATACAGGGTTCTGTTCGAAATTTCTCCACAGATTCCCTAGTCCGTCATGAAGATTCGCGAGTGCGACAAGACACACCTGAAGATGTTTGGAGCTTACAGCGACGGAAACGTTGTTACAATAACATACTAGATGAGAACAGTAGTCAGAACAACTCAAATGATACAAAGTATCAATTCCCATCTAACAAATTCCGAAACATAATAACAACAAATGAGAAGAGAACAAATTACTGCTACGGGTCATTTACACAACGAGACTTTATCTGCCCCCGTAATGGGCCGCCGTCCGGATAATCTTCTGAGATCAAAGTAGCGGCTCACGTCGTGCTACATATGTGTTAGCATTATCGTTCTGTTTTTCATATAATTTTTGTTGCTACAAGTAACAGTTTAACATGTTTGACAAACCTACAATATTTATTTGTGAAAATCCAATTTTTATAATTGTGGAAAACCAAAATAACTTTTATATATATATATATATATATATATATATATATATATATATATATATATATATATATATATATATATATATGTCACTTCTTTAAACTAGTCCGGTCAGATACGATTAAACTTTTAATGACAATTGCGGTATAGTTGTACAATATTAGATACAGATTAAAATAAGTTAGATCAATATAGCTGTTCCTATATGATATGCGTTTGGTAGACAAACAAGGGGTTACGGTTCATTTAGGAATACGAAAAGGAAATAGAGGAAAATACAATAATATGAGATCAAGGGTACGCATATATGTAATTGTACCTGCTAGGTATACATAGTTATACCTTTTAGAAGGTATGTATATAAGTTATTATGTTCTTTGGAAACAAACGAAAAAATTAGAGAATGTCAAATATTTGTATACGTATATATATAAATATATATATATATAATGAAATAAGAAAAACCAACTATGTGCATATTCATCAACGTTTCGTCTTTATTTCAAAACTTTTTCAAGATGATTGGTTTGACGAAATAACACACAAGTACACTATTTGAAAATATTTAGTGCGTTTGTAACGTGAAAATTATTCTTTTTTGCTTTTTCAAACGAAACATAGTCGTTAGAATTACAAAAATGTGCTGCAACTATGACGTATTCTTTTTTCGAAAGAAGCGTAGCAATTAGAATCCAAATGTGTGATGCGTTTGTGAAATAGAATGAGTGGTTTTGTTGTTTTGTCTTTGGTTTTCAAATATCGATGTTATGTACACAGTTTTGTTATGTTTTTAACCAAACCATAGCCGTTAGAATTCAGAATGTGTTATGCGTTTATGTAATGGAATGAGGGTATTTTAAAAATTAGTTAATTATCAGTGTTATGTATGAAGTTTTGTTGGCAATGGAGTGTATATTAGCTAGCCTTGTTCTAAATTGAAGTTCTGTTAAGTTAGTATAAGTTTGCTGATTATAAGAGATAGATTGTAGAAACTGTTACGTTATTAAATAAGGTTAGAGTTAATAATGAATGGTGATTAAATAAAAATTCGCCGAGATTTATTTAACATTACTTTAATGAATCAGCTTGTTTAAAGTTAAAAGAATAATCATAATCTGATGCATGAGAGAATAGTGCATTTGAAGAATTGTTAGTTTTTATATCTCTTTTATATATGTCTTTTATTTAGTTCCTGTTGAGTTTCGTTATACAACAGATGACAATTTTTGCATAGGACAGTATATATACCTGCATTATATATGCGTTTTTTTTCGAGAATTGTTTGTTTTTTAAATTTTGTTATTCTTTCGAAGCACCGTGTATTGTGGAATTCCTAGTTGATTTAAGGTATTTTACAAATCATACATCTTTAATTCTGACGGCCGCGGTTTGTTCGAGAAAAAAATCGTTTTCACGTCATAATTGCAGCACATTTTTTGACTTATAACGACCATTTTTCGTTTAAAAAAATTATTTCACGTTATGAACAAACCAAATATTTTCAAATATCGTACTAGCGTGTCATTACTTCAAACCAATCATCTTGAAATTAAGACGAAACGTTGATGAATATATAAATAATTTTGTTATTTTCTTTTTCTTTTCCGATAACTAATCGAGCACTCTGCTGAGATTTTTACCACCAGAAGGTATATATATATATATATATATATATATATATATATATATATATATATATATATATATATATATATATATATATATATAGTACACGTATTGTATTAGTTTCCATATATATATACATCCGTTGAACTCCAGTGTTTATAAAAAGTGCTCAATAGCAAGGAGAGTTGTTCTTTAGTATCATTGTTATTTATACAAACATTATTGGTTACATATATGCATACATTTTTCGGTTGTACTCTTCACAGAGAGTCAACCTCTTCAGACCAAAGAAGACAAAGAAGGGAGATGAATTCGAAGAACTTTACCCATAAGTAAATATTTTTTGGGGGGATGAAATATGTTAATCATTGTCACCAGTCAAGCTCAGTATCGAATTACATTCTTTACTTGTTAATTATTAAGAAAGAGTTAACAAGTAAAGAAAGTTATCCGATACTCGGCGTGACCGGTGAAAATTATAAATATATCTTATACCCAAAAAAGATTTACTTAATTGGGAAATTTTCCAAATTTATCTCACTTCCTTTACTTCTTTGGTCTGAAGAGGTTGACTATCTGTGAAGGGTACAACCGAAACATGTATGCACATATGTAACGAATAATGTTTATATAAATGATAATGTATACTATATATATATATAAACATTTAAAATGGTCTACACAAATTACGCTATGTCTTGGTGCTAGCGTGCAAAAAAGGGCATCACAATACATACTGAAATTAAGAAATTAAAGAAGCAAAGTTTCAGAAGCAAAAGTACAAGAAGCAAAAGTTCAGAAACAAAAGTTCAAGCAACACAAGTTCAAGAAGCAAAAGTTCAAGCAACAAATGTTCAAGAAGCAAAAGTTCAAGAAACACAAGTTTAAGAAGCAATAGTTCAAGCAACAAAAGTTCAGAAGGCAAAAGTTCAAGAAACATAAATTTAAGAAGCAAAAGTTCAAAA
>OY744540.1:77171715-77174215 GCA_963556195.1 Sepiola atlantica
CTATTCGTATTCACACAAGTCAGTGTCCTTAATGATGCTGGTTAAAACAGAGCTGAAAGGTAAAAGGTTACGAAATACCAAGGTCCTATGTACGACATGAAAAGAAACTGGAATCTTAGGAAGATCTCCATCATTCCAGTAATTATAGGAGCAACCGGACTAATGAAAAAGAATTTTAAAACTAAGTGGCGAATATACCCGGTGAACCAAGTGCAAGAGAGATACAAACAATTGCACTTAAAAGGACGGTTAGAATCTTTAAAAAGATCTCTCGGCTGAAGTGTCTGGATTAGCGGGGGAATTCTGGCATCCGGCAGCATGCCCCATCCCCAGCAAATACAAAACATAAGAAAATTAAATATATATATATATATATATATATATATATATATATATATATAGAGAGAGAGAGAGAGAGAGAGAGAGAGAGAGAGAGAGAGTGAGAGACAGATAGATAGATAGATAGATAGATAGATAGATAGATAGATAGATAGATAGATAGATAGATATATTACTGGTCTATTTAATGATATTCCCATGAATAAATTTATCTTGATAAATTTTCAGAGTTATTTATCCATGATATTTAACTCGATGAATCAATATTTATATTTAGACGTTGATCCTTTCGCTACCGACATATATTTTGCTTTTGTTTCCTACAAAATATAGTTTTTCTGGTTCGGAAAAATATTAAACTGGAGACATTTATCACTGATCGTCTTTACAGCATTGGCTGTTTACGTCGTTAATAAAAATAAAAATAATTGTACATTTCCCTATCTATGTCGACTTTTAGATAACCAATTATATTTGTCTTATATAAATATTAGCCTATTTATTTGTTCGCGTGGAATAATATACACATTATATATATCTATGTGAAGAGTACAACCGAAACATGTATGCACATATGTAACCAATAATGTTTGTATAAATAAAAAGTTATACTTAAGAACAGCTCTAATTGTTATTGATCACTTTTTATAAACACTGGAGTATCAACGGATTTACATCTACAGAAGCTAATACAATACGTGAAATATTTATATATATATAATTTAATAGTATTTATTTAAAATTAATATTGTTATAAGCCCCTTTAATTAGATTTAAGTTGAGCCCTTTTCGGGGAAGTTAAAATAAAAAAAAATAGACTAGCACGACAGTCTGTCTAAATATGCCGCCCTTCAATAGTAATTAAATTGGACGTGATAATGTTTCGTGGCTTAGTGGTTACAGCGCTTGCCTACGGAGTCTAGGTTGATTCTGTGGCAGGGGTTCGAACTTTGCGACCATCTCAGATTGTCTTCCCTGCACTGATGAGAGCGAAAGCTCGGAAGCTAGCGTATGTATGTAAAAATTATTTATTTAAAATTTTATATTATTATATACATATTTATATATGATATATTTTTTTTAAAGTTTTGGAAGATTTAGTTTAAAATATGGCTTTGCCATCCGTTTTTTTTTCTCGGTTCCTTCATATCGAAAAATAGCGTTGTCTTGCTTTGGAATCTTCTCTTAAGTGGTTTAAAGTGAAATCTTAACTTTAGAAAAATTAATGGACGATTCCAAGTGCGAATGACAAAGCAAATATTACAAAATGAAAATGTCTCAATTACGAAATAACGGCAAAACGACGTAACAGTGTTTCATAGGTCAGCGGTATTTGGAAAAAAAGTTGCAGATGTTCAGAAATTTTCCAAATATTTATGAAACTATCTTATGATGTTATCGTTTTTCTGTGACCAGGACATGGTGAAAACGATGCGGCTGATGCAGAAACCGAACGTGTTGGATTTGCTTGTCATTGGGATCTGGCTCTTGATACTCAAAGGGCGGAATGGGTTTAATGTAAGCACGCCCCGATCTGATTTCTTTTTTTTCAAATATCGTCTTAAAAATCTTGCGTCGATGCGAAAATGGCGACGTGCTGAAAATTACCTACTTGCACTGTTTGATGAAAATATGCCATTCCTCTGACAAGGAGAATCAATCTCTCTCTCTCTCTCTCTCTCTCTCTCTCTCTTTCTCTCTCTCTCTCTCTCTTTCTCTCTCTCTCTCTCTTACTCTATCTATCTATCTATCTATCTATCTCTCTCTCTCTCTCTCTCTCTCTCTATATATATATATATATATATATATATATATATATAATTATTTTTTTATTATACAGATATGTACATAATCCGCGACACTGACATGTCGTTGTTATCGATCAGCAGCTGTTAGAAACTAAGATCTCATCAGGCGAAAATATAATCTGATCTTTCCTTCAGATTATATTAGGGCCATCAATCGCTAATATTATATATCATGCTTTGTGCGTTTGAAGGTAGAAATCGCCAAAAAAGCGGTCACAAATGAAACGGAAAAATTGCTCTCTAACCTGGAAAATACAGTGTATCATAAGTCGATCGTAACGATGGGAGATCTACATGAATTGCAATTTGAATTGCTTCCGCACTATTCTTCAGATCTCGGCCCTCAGTAACGA
>OY744540.1:77179215-77314215 GCA_963556195.1 Sepiola atlantica
TCTTATTATTATGAACCTAAACATGACAAAGAGTTTTACAGATCTTATTATTATAAACCTAAGCACGACAAAGAGTTTTACAGATCTTATTCTTATGAACCTAAGCATGACAAAGAGTTTTACAGATCTTATTATTATAAACCTAAGCACGACAAAGAGTTTTACAGATCTTATTCTTATGAACCTAAGCATGACAAATAGTTTTACAGGCCTTATTATTATGAACCTAAGCACGACAAAGAGTTTTACAGATCTTATTATTATGAACCTAAGCATGACAAATAGTTTTACAGATCTTATTATTATAAATCTAAGCACGACAAATAGTTTTACAGATCTTATTATTATGAACCTAAGCACGACAAATAGTTTTACAGATCTTATTATTATAAACCTAAGCATGACAAATAGTTTTACAGATCTTATTATTATAAACCTAAGCATGACAAAGGATTTTACAGATCTTATTATTATAAACCTAAGCACGACAAAGAGTTTTACAGATCTTATTATTATAAACCTATGCATGACAAAGAGATTTACAGATCTTATTATTATAAACCTAAGCACGACAAATAGTTTTACAGATCTTATTATTATGAACCTAAGCATGACAAAGAGATTCACAGATCTTATTATTATTAACCTAAGCACGACAAAGAGTTTTACAGATCTTATTAGTATAAACCTAAGCATGACAAAGAGTTTTACAGATCTTATTATTATAAACCTAAGCATGACAAATAGTTTTACAGATCTTATTATTATAAACCTAAGCATGACAAAGAGTTTTACAGATCTTATTATTATAAATCTAAGCATGACA
Source organism: Sepiola atlantica (assembly GCA_963556195.1). Taxonomy (NCBI): domain Eukaryota; kingdom Metazoa; phylum Mollusca; class Cephalopoda; order Sepiida; family Sepiolidae; genus Sepiola; species Sepiola atlantica. Next base: position 77,180,042 of record OY744540.1, read on the forward strand.
AAGGGTTTTACAGATCTTATTATTATAAACCTAAGCACGACAAATAGTTTTACAGATCTTATTATTATAAACCTAAGCATGACAAATAGTTTTACAGATCTTATTATTGTTAAACTAAGCATGACAAATAGTTTTACAGATCTTATTATTATAAACCTAAGCACGACAAATAGTTTTACAGATCTTATTATTATAAACCTAAGCATGACAAATAGTTTTTACAGATCTTATTATTTAAATATGTAAACACATCTAAAAATAATATGTTAAACTTTAGCGTGACAGACAAACGGATTAAATGTTCGACTTACGAATACAGACGTGTAGATGGAATATAAACGATAACAAAGAAAAATTGTTAAACAATGAAAATCTTAATTAAAACTTCGGCATGACCGACCGACGAACAGATTGAAAAATACTATTTCAAACTTAAGCATGACAGACCAACGGACGCACCCATTAATCGACATACTGAATTTGTTTGCATGAACTTTTTTTTACTATTGTGTCACCATTCAACAACCCCAAAAGCCACTCGGGGAAAAAGGTTAATGGGAGAAATGGATGTTTGGTTGAATTTTGACGAATAGAATGAGAGGATTGGAAATAACGGAATAATCAATTTCGATTACTTATGGAAACCGTTTATGAACAAATATTTATTTACATTGGATTTGAAGACGGACACGTTGTAGCCTGCATGGAAGCAGTGCTGTTATAATGTGTTCCGCAGATGGGAAGTCTTATATAATAAACACAATAATTATTAAAAATCGTTAAGCGATGTAATTGCTATTTCAAATTCACGCATGACAGACAAACCGATAAAATGTTATTTTAAACGTGAAACGTGACCGACAAACAGATCGATTTTTGAAGAGAGCAGCATTAACAAATGAAAACAATAAAAATCACAGTTTTATAGCAAGAACATAAGTCAGTCGTGAGTCTGCATACCTCCACCTGACAACGTAAGAAGAGGCCAAAGTCTTATCTGAACCTCACTTCTCCATATTATATGAAGTATTGCTGAAGTTATTCCATAAAACATTGATAAGACAAAAACTACTCATGTGGTCAAGATGAAATTTTTCATGGTAGTCAATGTTATCAAGAACCGATCTTGTGTTTAAGTCTGCCCTCGTGGGGAGGCAAGTTAATCAAAAATGACTTGCAAACAATGTGCTCCCTAAAAGAAAGTAACACTACACCGGTTATGGTAGGGGCGACTGATTTAATCAAACAAAATCTTTACAAATTACCTAGACACAATCCTTGGTGAACCAAGCTGCTGCAATGGTCAAGATGACATATCTACAAGGGTCAAAACCCTAACCCTAACCCTACCTCTAACCCCTAAACCTTACCCTAACCCCTAACCCTAACCCCTAAACCCTAAACCTTAAACCCTAATCCTAAACCTAAAACCCGAAACCCTAAACCATAACCCTAACCCTAACTCCCAATCCTAACCCCTAACCCTAACCCTAACCCTAACCCTAACCTTAACCCTAACCCTAACCCTAACTCCTAATCCATACCCCTAATCCTAACCCCTTAAACCCTAAACCCTAAACCCTAACCCTAACCGTTAACCCCTAACCCCTAACCACTAACCCTAACCCTAACCCTAACTCTAACTCTAACCCTAACCCTAACCCTAACTCTAACCCTAATACTAACCCTTAACCCTAACCTAACCCTAACTCCTAATCGTAATCCCTAACCCTAACCCTAACTCCTAAACCTTACCCATAACCTTAAACCCTAAACTCTAAACCCTAACCTTAATTCTAACCCTAATCCTAACTCTAACCTAACCCCTAACCGCTAACCCTAACACTTAACCCTAACACCTAACCTTAAACCCTAAACCCTAAACCTTAGACCATAGCCCTTACTAAAACCCTAACTCTTAACCCTAACACCTAACCCTAAACCCTAAACCCTAAACCCTAAACCCTAAACCCTAGACCCTAGACCCTTACCCTAACTCTAACCCTAACCCTAACCCTAACTCTAACCCTAATCCTAACCCTACCCCCAACCCTAACTCTTAATCCAAACCCTAAACCCTAAACCCTAAACCCTAATCCCTAACCCTAACTCCTAACACTAACCCCTAACTCCTAACCCTAAGCCCTAAACCCTAATCCTTAAAAAGCCCTCGGATATAAAGGTTACTCATAAATAATTCAAGTGTTAGCCTCACGAGGGGAACACGTTGAACTTTAAAGAACTAACTGAATTAAAATGTAAACAATAAAATAGGTCAGTGATGACAATGCATACCTTTGCCTGACAACGTAAAGATAAACCATTGTCTTAGCTAGTCTTTACTTCTCCATATTTCTGAAATTAGGACATGGAAACCTTGATAACTCAAAAACTTTTTATCTTAACAGGCTCAAATTGTGTATAGTAGTTACGATCATCAGATCAATACAAACATTTTAGAAAAATCGGAAATCGAAATTCAGACAAAACTTCGACATCGACCTTGACAGTTTAGCTTCATCTTCAAAAAGTTCGATCATTGTCAGATTAGATTAGACACTTCATTGTCTACAATAAGGGCGAAGTAGCGAGTCTCTACGCTGAAAAGAACTCAAGTTTTTTTTATTTTTATTTTTTTATCTACCTCCCACAAGGTAAGATGTGACACAAGGTCGGGAAAGTGGGATTAGATAAGCCAGCGCTCGAGAGGTGAGCACTCTAGCCATTTCAAAATTGCCTGGGCAGCTCCGTCGGCATTCTCCGGTAGGGGCGCCTCAGGCAGTAAGTAATAAACTTACTCCTCCCCAAAGAGGGGAGGCGAAGCCTGGGAGGGTGGACCTCCTAGAACTGCACAGGACAGACCCATAGACCGGCGTAAATCAAGCCCCGAAGGCCAAGACAATACCAGTCTATGGGGTGCAGTATCCATCGGAACAGATACTACACTTTGATCTTAGCCAAAAAAGGCCAGAACTCAAGTTATCGCCAAAAGTGCGGATCTCACCTTTTTCCAGATCTTGACCCTTAACAAAGGCAGAGCATTTTATAATAATGCTTGGATGCAACTAATACATTACTTTGCGATACTTCTTTATCAATAAGTCACTACTTATCAAGGCAAAAAACGATTGAAGGATGAGCGTTAATAAAACGGATGAATTAAGAGCCGAAAATAATGAATTGAATGAACAAAATGTGATTACTTATGAGGATGGTCTCTGTCAAGAACCTGCTGATATTACATTTAGAGACGGGCATGTTGTAGTCTGTGGGAAAGTAGTCCTGCCGTAATGTGTTCCACAGCTGGAAAGTGCTTGGAAACAAACTCTATGAATTGGAATTCCGTTTAGTATTAGGCTCACGAGAGAAGAAATGAAATTATTTGTTGTTGTGGGAGAGATACGAGTTATTCAAAGATTTTAGAAGACTGTCACGCTGCGTGAATGTGTTGGCACCGGAAGTCCTTAATAAAAGAAAGAAAAACAAAAATTAACTTTGCCTATAATTTAACATTCCGGTCTTGACTGCTAAATCGTTTCGTTGCGATACGAGCTCACAACGTACATGTATTACTGTAGACAAGTTGCATAAGCACATTTGACAAGGAGGTGATGCCTCGAAATATTAGACTGGTTTGCACTCTATACATTGTAGAGAGAATAGTAAGTAAACCAAGCAAATTATTATGTTTTGTTATACTGTCGTTTTTTGTGTGTGTTTGTTCTTTTTATTCGGTTTTCCGATGCTCAAAACTTTTCTTCTGCATTGTCACAGACTTCCAAATTATATTAATACAATACGCACAATGCTTCGAGCAAACTATAACACTCTCTTATTAATTTATTACTTTCTCATCCTCCTGTCGTTTAATCCGTTCGTTTATCGACTGTGATAGCTTCTTTTCTTGGAGTGCTTGCCAGATAGAAGGACGAACAATGTTTCGTATAGCAATGCGTGGCGGATATCAGCAATATATAGGTGAGTCGGTCAGACTCCCTTTGTTCTGTTTTTCTTTAATCCTGAGCGCTCGGAAATTATACGACAGCTGAGTTTGTTAATGAAACGAAGATCAAAGTAGTAGTGTTACATATTAATAGCCGATAACGGGAGAGCCCGGTAATTTAACGCGAACACGCGTGATTATGACGTCACACGGGAGAAGACGTTCTCTTTTGATCGGTTAACTTCGACGAGGGTAAATGAGCGACCAGATATCTACCCCTCCCTCACACACACACACACATACACACACACTTTCACTCATTAACTTACTCTATCACTCTCACTCTCTCTCTCTCACTCTCCCCCTCTTTCTTTCTCTCTCTCTCTCTATCTATTTTATTTATCTTCCTCCCACAAGGTAAGATGTGACACAAGGTCGTGAAAGTGGGATTTGAAAAGCTAGCGCCCGAGAAGGTGAGCACTCTAGCCTACAAAAAATGCCTGGGCAGCCCCGTTGGCATTTCCCGGTAGGGGCGCCTCAGGCAGTAAGCGATAAACTTACTCCACCCCAAAGAGGGGAGGCAAAGCCTGGGAGGGTGGACCTCCTAGAACTGCACAGGACAAACCCACAGACCGGCGGAATCAAGACCCGAAGGCCAAGACGATACCGGTCTATAGGGTGCAGTATCCATCGGAACAGATACTACACTTTGATCTTGGCCAAAAGATCTATTTCATGCCAAAACACACACACACACACACACACATTCTCTCTGTCTCTATATCTGGTTCTCTCACTTTCTGCCTGCTCCCACTGTAACACGAATTATGTGATGTGTGTATATTTGCTTATACAATATGAAACAGATCATTTTAATACACGCCCAGGTTGCAGGAATTCGACTGAATAAGCATCTAAGAAGTCTCAATCATCCTGCGTGTCGACCCCGAAAAGATATGACCCTGAGAAGAATCTCTCACGTGCGATCAGATAGAACTATGTTAGACAGTGTGACTGCGTCTGACGTCAGTCAATCTTCGACGATTCTCTCTCTCTCTCACACTCACTCACTCACTGACTCACTCAATCACTCACTCACTTTCACTTTTTTTATTATATCTCTCCCTCTCTCTCTCTCTCTCTCTCTCTCTCTCTCTCTCTCTCTCTCTCTCTCTCTCTGTGTTGATTCTCTCGATTACCCCCTTTCCTTCTTCCAAATCGTCATACATCAGAGGATTTCTCAACTCCGCTTTTCCTCAGAATGCTCCGATGACAGAAAAGATCAGAAAGGTTAATTTCTTCTTGTTTTGAGATTGTCCATGCTTTACATACCATCAACTGTTCAAGGCCGTTTATATTCAAAATATAACTTTCATACATGCGCAAATATGCCAACCCCTCAGCAATACAAGACAAAACGATTGTTTCACCCAGGGTTTCGCCACCGGGGTCCATAAAATCCGTAAGGGAGCCCACGATTGTAGTAAGTGGTTCATAACGAAATCTGTTGAAAATAAATAATGTATAACAATTACATTGGAAACATATAATCTTCTTCTTTCGTGTGAATCAGATAATCCTGGTGTTGACATCGATGCTTTTCTAGTTAGAAATCTTTCTGAAAAGACATCGGGTACTTACGGGAAGGACCACGAGAGGGTTGCCAACATCCCTAAGTGAAAGTGGTACTGTGGAACCGACTGGAATCGAACTTGGAACACCCAGGTCTTCAGTGCGTGTCGATATCCACTTAACCACCGTCACCTCCCCGAAACATATAATAATAGTATTAAACGGATACGTAATATTGATAAACGCTGCTTTCTTTTGGTTAGTATTATTGTAAAGCCAGGCTGCCGGACATGCGATCAGACAGTAGTTGGCACTACATCTTCGTTATTTCCGAGCTCATGTAGGCGATTATTTGTATATCATTTATCCGTTGTAAATGCATTTTATGTCCATGAACACATTGTGCATATGTTAACATGAATGCATTGGTAATATTTAATTTTTATTAAGTATATATGCATATATGGGGTCAACGGATGCTAAAATAGTTCTCAGGAGGTTCACAAGAAAATTAAGCTAAAGAATTCTTGGTGAAACCAGTCAAATTATGCAGTCTTATGATAATAAATGATTTCAACATGCAACATAGTCTTGGTGTATTAGTTTGCACTATAATGTTCAAACGTTTAATTTCCAACTCGCCATTATGAGAAGCCGTATTTATATAAAGTTATCTTTCCCCAGCCCCTCAAAATCCACACCTCACCACGACAAAAACCTCAGCCCCATTCCCTCTCTCCCACCCTAAGATAAATTAACTAACACTCTCACCCCTCGTCTTTTTCACTGCTGTCTTAATGTACCCATTCAAAGCTTTCCATATTCATTTCACTCTTTGCTACTGACTGACTTCTCGCAGCCTGGACCCTCGTCCAGGGCTCTTAGTAGCCACAGCTACTACTTTTCCTTATCAACCCATCATGTCAACCCAATATTTCGATGTACTTGCATGACATTTTTCTTAAAATTATCATTCTAAAAAAGTCTTACAATAAAGAGGAAACCTTGATGAATATATAAAAAAAATATCCCGTGGTTTTTCCTTTTTCATTTCCCATTACGTCGGATTACCCCATCCTTTCTTTCTCATAAAGTTATGTATATGTATATGTTTATATGCACGAAACCGGACAAATCTCAAATTGTTGCATCTTTCTGTCTTTGATACATATATGTATGTGAATGTACATGAGTTATCCAATTAATGTTGTATATTATTTTGATAAACATGACATGAAGAGAAATGCAATGGATTATGGTCCGTGATTACAAAAAAAACTGCTGTTGCTAATATAATATTACTTTGCCTTTCTCTCATTATTATAAATATATTTTTTCATATAAAGTTATGCATGTGTAAATGTTTATATATTTATATGAACGGGACTCACCTCTAAAGTAATTAATCGATCATTAGGAATTTTCGAAGGCGTAAGGTGTCGTAATGTGGGATATAGTTAGTTTAATTAGTTTTTACTCTTAACATAGTACAGTTCCATCACCCAAATGAAAATTCGACTGACCCTTACTTCGAGTGGCTTTTAGCCCTTTTAAGTATTGAAAAATTTGTATTAAAAAATTTATTATCGATTATCATCGATTAGTAATTCAATTAAAAATAACTTGTTCATTATAGTCAGCTATAAAGTGCTCGTCGCTTCCATATAACCACCATCAAATGTTACGTGTGTTTAAAAAGTAAATCCGTATGAAGAAGCATAGGACGAACATTTTGACTGAGTTAATTCTGTGGTTGACATTGGTTGTACCTATTTACCAGATACTTACAGGAGAGACCACGTGAACTCTGCTAATATTCTTAAGTTAAATTGTTCTCTGGAAAAGACTAGATTCGAACCTGGCATGTCATGTCTGGCATGTCATCCCCTTAACGATATACTAACACTAATCATGCAGAGCTACAAAATAATCATTCGGTGCTGAATTGACCTTTTTAAACCGACGCTCATACCTAATATAATCCTTCTTTGGGATAAGCTTTTTTTAATGCTATTTTATGGTAATACACACTCTGTATAGTAAAACGCGTTATATTCCAGTTCCATTTTTTATTATTTAATATATTCCAGTTATATTTTTTAATTAATTGGTAGGTTTGATGTTTCGCAGTTAAATAACATCAAAAAGGGCATATTGTTTATAACAGACAGATAAAAAAAACAGGTAGAGTGTTTTGATATTTAATATAATAAAACGCCGAAATTGTATCAGGTATTCTACAACAGTTTTATCTATTTTGATATTAAAACAAATTGTTTGAAATGTTAATATACGTCATCTAAGTAAATATATATAGGCATCTAATTTAGACAAAAACTTATGTTTGCAATATAGTTCGTTCTTATACAGTAATAAAAATGTACAACAGTTATTTTACCATAAAAAATGTACTATAGTTGTTTTCGCATAAACATTAAAAACAGTTATTATTGAAAACAAATGTTAAACAGTTATTTTCGCATAAAAAATGTTCTATAATGGTTTTCGCATAAAAATTAAAAACAGTTATTGTCGAAAATAAATGTTAAACAGTTATTTTCGCATAAAAATGTACTATAGTTGTTTTCGCATAAAATTAAAAACAGTTATTGTCGAAAATAAAGTTTAAACAGTTATTTTCGCCTAAAAAATGTACTACAGTTGTTTTCGCATAAAAACTTTACACAGTTATTATCGAAAAAAATGTTAAAAAGTTATTTTTTGCATAAAAAATGTAAAACAGTTATTTTTGCATGAATTACTAAAATAGTTATTATCGACAAAAATGTAACAACAGTTATTTTTGCATAAGAAATGAAAAACAGTTATTTTCGACTAAAAAAGTAACTCAGTTATTCCCACATATAAATATAAAGCAGTTATTTTCGCATAAAAATGTAAAACAGTTATTTTCACATACAAATGTACAACTGTTATTTTCACATATAAATGTAAAGCAGTTATTTTCGGATAAAAATGTAAAACAGTTATATTCACATACAAATGTACAACTGTTATTTTCGCATATAAATGTAAAGCAGTTATTTTCGCATAAAAATGTAAAACAGTTATATTCACATACAAATGTACAACTGTTATTTTCACATATAAATGTGAAGCAGTTATTTTCGCATAAAAATGTAAAACAGTTATTTTCACATACAAATGTACAACTGTTATTTTCGCATATAAATGTAAAACAGTTATTTTCGCATAAAAATGTAAAACAGTTATATTCACATACAAATGTACAACTGTTATTTTCACATATAAATGTAAAGCAGTTATTTTCGCATAAAAATGTAAAACAGTTATTTTCACATACAAATGTACAACTGTTATTTTCACATATAAATGTAAAGCAGTTATTTTCGCATAAAAATGTAAAACAGTTATTTTCACATACAAATGTACAACTGTTATTTTCACATATAAATGTGAAGCAGTTATTTTCGCATAAAAATGTAAAACAGTTATATTCACATACAAATGTACAACTGTTATTTTCGCATATAAATGTAAAGCAGTTATTTTCGGATAAAAATGTAAAACAGTTATATTCACATACAAATGTACAACTGTTATTTTCACATATAAATGTAAAGCAGTTATTTTCGCATAAAAATGTAAAACAGTTATTTTCACATACAAATGTACAACTGTTATTTTCACATATAAATGTAAAGCAGTTATTTTCGCATAAAATGTAAAACAGTTATATTCACATACAAATGTACAACTGTTATTTTCACATATAAATGTAAAGCAGTTATTTTCGCATAAAAATGTAAAACAGTTATATTCACATACAAATGTACAACTGTTATTTTCACATATAAATGTAAAGCAGTTATTTTCGCATAAAAATGTAAAACAGTTATTTTCACATACAAATGTACAACTGTTATTTTCACATATAAATGTAAAGCAGTTATTTTCGCATAAAAATGTAAAACAGTTATTTTCACATACAAATGTACAACTGTTATTTTCACATATAAATGTGAAGCAGTTATTTTCGCATAAAAATGTAAAACAGTTATATTCACATACAAATGTACAACTGTTATTTTCGCATATAAATGTAAAGCAGTTATTTTCGGATAAAAATGTAAAACAGTTATATTCACATACAAATGTACAACTGTTATTTTCACATATAAATGTAAAGCAGTTATTTTCGCATAAAAATGTAAAACAGTTATTTTCACATACAAATGTACAACTGTTATTTTCACATATAAATGTAAAGCAGTTATTTTCGCATAAAATGTAAAACAGTTATATTCACATACAAATGTACAACTGTTATTTTCACATATAAATGTAAAGCAGTTATTTTCGCATAAAAATGTAAAACAGTTATATTCACATACAAATGTACAACTGTTATTTTCACATATAAATGTAAAGCAGTTATTTTCGCATAAAAATGTAAAACAGTTATATTCACATACAAATGTACAACTGTTATTTTCGCATATAAATGTAAAGCAGTTATTTTCGGATAAAAATGTAAAACAGTTATATTCACATACAAATGTACAACTGTTATTTTCACATATAAATGTAAAGCAGTTATTTTCGCATAAAAATGTAAAACAGTTATATTCACATACAAATGTACAACTGTTATTTTCACATATAAATGTAAAGCAGTTATTTTCGGATAAAAATGTAAAACAGTTATATTCACATACAAATGTACAACTGTTATTTTCACATATAAATGTAAAGCAGTTATTTTCGGATAAAAATGTAAAACAGTTATATTCACATACAAATGTACAACTGTTATTTTCACATATAAATGTAAAGCAGTTATTTTCGCATAAAAATGTAAAACAGTTATATTCACATACAAATGTACAACTGTTATTTTCACATATAAATGTAAAGCAGTTATTTTCGCATAAAAATGTAAAACAGTTATATTCACATACAAATGTACAACTGTTATTTTCACAATAAAATGTAAAACTTTTTTTTACATATAAATGTAAAGCAGTTATTTTCGCATAAAAATATAAAACAGTTATATTCACATACAAATGTATAACTGTTATTTTCACAATAAAATGTAAAACTGTTTTTTTACATATAAATGTAAAGCAGTTAGTTTCGAATAAAAATGTAAAACAGTTATTTTCGCATAAATATTTCAAACATTTACATGCACATAAATAGGTAAGACAGTTATTTTCGCATAAAAACCTAAAACAGTTATATCCGCATAAAAAATAGATATTAAATATGCCCTAAATGGTCGATATGCCGTGTAACAGACAAACCAAACGAAACCAAACGGAAATTGATTTGTTTTAAAGAGATTTTTAAACAAGTTAAACCGATAGATTTTTTGTCTCTCTGCTTGTGAAAATGCCGTTTGGTAAGGACGATAAGTGTCAATCGAAAATGTTCGTTGCGTCATTCTTTTTTAAAAAGCGTTTATCATCCGAAACAAACGGCGGTGTTTGATTTCAAATCGGATTAGCGACGCAAAAGGCAACGATTTGTCATTGTTTAGAAAATCCGATTTATTGTAAGGATAGAGTTCCACCGACGCGATTAATGGTACAAGTTGAATTGGCAGAGAAATCAAGATGAAAAACACGGGAAAGCAACATAATGTCATTGTCAGCTAAGACGAAAATCTGCTTCAAGACCTGTCAAGCGACGTACATGCTCACATACACACACAAACACACACACACACACACACATATATATATATACATGTATTTATATATGTATATATATATATACATATATATAGACACACATATATATATATGTATGTGTATATATATATACATATATATATATATATATATATATATATATATATGTCTATACACACGCACATATATATATATATATATATATGGGTGTGTATGCATATGTGTGTGTACGAAGCTCTCTTTGTTTTTATTGCTTTCTGTGTTTTACTAAAATAAATCCCAAGGTTACTGATTTGCTTTCCATGGCATTGACGACATTGCCAAAACGACAAGTGTCATAAATGACTGAATCTTCTCATCTGGATTCGATTGCAATGACATTGCTTTAAATAAATACAGGTTATCAGATACATAATCTCCTTATATATAAGACTAAAAGAATTCTCGTCTCAGGAATGGTAAAATTAATTCCCCGAACATAATAGTTTGTGCCACTTTTATATCCCCTAACGAAGATTAAAATCAATATATATAATGATATTAAACCTTAAATGTCTAGTATTCTTACTCCAATTTTGATTATAATCGATTACATGTTTTTTTTTTATTCTGGTAAATGTCTAAACTTTAAGGCTTAAGCCGAAAGGTTCTTAATAAGAGATTGTAATTCAGGGAATTTTTCTCAATTAGTCTCTAATGACTATGGATCAGATTCAATGCTAATTTGATGTGATTGAATTTCAAATGGGAGGTTGTGCACATATTATGCATCGTAAATTGGAGAGGAAGGGGTGGAGTGGAGAGAGGAAGGGGTGGAGTGGAGAGAGGGAGGGGTGGAGGGGAGAGAGGGAGGGGTGGAGGGGAGAGAGGGAGGGTGTATAAAAACCAAATAAATGTGATGTTTTTGTTTATTTTTTATTTGATCGTAATACACGAAAAACTCACGTCACATGATTACTTTTTAAAAAATCAAATGATATATTGTTTACATAATTGATAGCTTTATATTGAAAACAAAGTTCTAGCATAGTTAATTTTGACTCACGTAATTTCTGTTTATGACCACCTTCTAGCCAAGGTATGAACCCTCTGGATTATGCTTTCGGGGGCGTTTTAAAGATACTATCAAAGCATAGTGGAAGCAGTATTTTTTCCGAATATTTGCGGAAAACCTGTGCAAGTTTCGGAAAGCGCATGAAAGCAGTTATTGAGAAAGGGTTACGGTTAGGGTCAGGGTTAGGGGCAGGGTCAGGGTTATGGTTTCTATTATGTCAATTTACTTGTGGCAAATAAATTCTCATCACTTTCAATAAGGTAATTTGTCATTCACTGTCTTTCAACCCCTTTATCAAAATATTGTAAATTCTGCTTCCCTTTCTTATATATATATATATATATATATATATATATAATAAATATTTGTTATTGTTTATTATCTATGTACGTATACGTTTCGTCCTTTTTCAATCGGAACTCATCAGCATAGAGATATGACTATTCACTACCGGTCATGCGATTCGAAACCCCGGACTCCAGTCCGACGTTGCTAATCGCTGGGCCAATTGTAAACAGCGAATAAACTATAATAATTTTAACACTTTAACGGCGGCTTTGACGTCGAGGCATTCGACTTCTATTAAGGGAAGGAATGATGCATTATAAGCAAGTGACGTCATGCTGTGTTAATACTACCAATTACAGTGCTCTACTTTCAAGGAGCGACAAATAATAAATATTTGTTATTGTTTATTATCTATGTACGTATACGTTTCGTCCTTATATATATATATATATATATATATATATATATATATATATATATATATATATATATATGTATGTATATATAATTTTTAGATGCGTCTTAGTATATATATATATATATATATATATATATATATATATATATATATATATATATATATATGCCTTTGGATGTACTACCAATGAACCTGCTGCCATCATTTTCCAGTAACCTCCTTTACGGTGAACTTTTTTCTCATATGCACTCAAATCATTTACTCTGCACAATCTCAACATATTTCCATTTTTAACATCTTTTTCTTTAATTTTAACCTTTTATTATTTTGAAACTTTGACCCTGGTTATCTTCATACCAGCTTAGGAATCTGTTTTCCTCTGATAAAAAGGCTTCAATTTTTTGAAAAGCCATGGTTTTAGGAAAAATAATTCCATTGTTTTGAACAACTGAAGATGTATTAGATTTTGCATTTTTTACAACTTTTATTCTCACTCCCTAACTTGCCTATATAATTTGATGATAGGTTCTACTTTAAAGATATAAATCATATATTCATTATTTTGTTCATTATATATATATATATATATATATATATATATATATATATATATATATATATATATATATATATATAAGACAAGTTCATTTTATATTCTAATAATCATGTTTTTTATTTTCTGTTTTTATTTTTTAACATTTTCAAAAACATAACATTCCTGTGAGATGTATTTTTACGACTCGTTTCCATGGAGGTGAGTCAACCAATATTATTATATCTATATCGGCTCTGCTACGCCTTAATATCATTAAAAAATCCACGAATAAGAAAAGTTCTCAAATTGAGAAGTCTTCAAAACAACTACACCACACTGTGGGTCATTGTGGGTAAAAACAAAGAAAACAATTTTTTTTTAACTTTCACGAACATTTTGGTCACATAGGTGCATACATGTTTCAGTTGCGCCCTCTTTCGAGAGGCAACTTCCTTAGACCTTTAGCAGTCGTTAGCTTTTGAAAGAAAGGGCAAGTGAAACATGTTTGCACCTATGTAACAAAAACTGTGGGTATGAATAAAAATGTATACTATATATATATATATATAAGCGAATATTTATAATGTGAATTTTCTTTTGCTTCATACGACCTTCGGATGATGTAGATGAGTTTCATTTATGGCCTTCATATCTCAGATGAGGTGTAAAATAATGAGGTCAACTGAGATACACAAAAGGTGCTTATCGGTTTAAAAGGTCCATGTGTTATAAAAGAGGGCATATTTGAAATACTGAGCGTTTAGTTTAGCGATTCATTTTCAGCAGAGGTTGCATACAGAAGTTCAGCGTGGGCCCCGATCGACGCGGCCAATTTGGAAGATAGATGTTAATTGCAATTCATAAGATTATATTACGCATGGACGGCGAATGAAATCTATCATGACTTAGTGGTTGCACGTGGAGCCAAAGTCAATTCACTCGACCTTCAAGAGGGAATGTCCAAAGCAGCCAAATAAAGTGATTAATGATTTCTGTTTTACAAACTAATCCATTTAAAATGGTAATTGATATTTTTTAACGTAGTTCACACTAAACAAGGCAGGCCGCCACTGTAGACGTAAGGGGCTACTGAGAAGAAAGAAAAGTTGAGAAGGTTGGGGGGAGGGGTCAACCTAAACTGGGATCTGCGCAGCGAGATGTATGTTTACATTCATTTTAAATTTCTGCATGTCAGTACTGTCGGGGAAACATGGGGCAGGGAGGGAGTTCCAGAGGCCAGCAACACGAGGAAAGAAGCTATTTGAGTAGAAAGCTCTCCGGCATCTGGGGGCCTCCACAGTGAATGTGATTTAGTTGATTGTCGAGTTGGACTAGTGAATTTACGTCGAGGGGGCGCCAGAGTAGCCAATTCATCGGAGCATAATCCATTGAAGTATTTGTAAAACAAGCATAAGGATGCTACATTGCGGTGATGGGACAGGGACTGGATCTTGGTTGACAGTGGGGGACCTATTAGGTTGGCGACTCTTTTTTGGACCTTGTCAAGGAGGAGGAGGAGAGTAGTAGATAATGCACCAGCCCAGATGTGGCAACAATACTCAATGCATGGGCGGATGGTGGCTTTGTAGAGATACAGGATAATGTCAGGTGTGAGGAGTTTATTAGCACGGTAGAGGGGGCCAACCTTATTTGCGGCAGCCTTGACAATGTCTTAAATGTATTTCATAACTTACTTCAATAAAATGTCTGTAATAATTGAGGAGCAGGATTAAGTACTGTTGGGTCACCACTTATCAAGGCCAAGAGTCATTCGAGGATTAAGGTTAATGGGATAGAACGGTTGATTAATGTAATGAACTAAGTTGTAATACTAATTGAACGGCTAACGAAAAGTACATGTTGACCCTGGAGTTTAAGATGACTATGTTTGTAGGGTAGCAATTGTGTGGTTACGTGTTTCATAAGTCAGAAACCCTTGCAAAGTAGCTATGTCCATGAAAATTCCGCCGTATGCTAGGTATATGGAGGAAGAAGGGGGGGGAGGTTTTGTCCGTTGTGATAGAAGACCGGTTTTTATTATGAATGTCTTATCAGAATGAACCAGAGATTGGAGCTCAGTCGAGCACTTTCTATTAAATTAACCATAAAGTAGATAGTGACTAGATAGTCTTTCTTTGAGAAATGACTGCGAGAAACAGAAAAGATCATCTCCCACTAGATTTCGGAGTAGATTTTGAACTCTGGTTATGCATTTAATAATGTCTTAAGCGACGTCTTCCTATATGTGACAGAAGTGCACCATCTTCGTGCGCATCTGACTATTATATTTATTTACTCCTCTGCAGGAGTTAGGCACAAGGCCAGTTTTATCTTACTCCCACAAGTAAGATGTGACCACAGCTTGGGTCGAGTAAGTGGGGTTAAAAGCCAGCGCTCGAGAGGTGAGCACTCTGGCCATTTAAAAATTGCCTGGGCAGCCCCGTCGGCATTCCCCGGTAGGGGCGCCTCAAGCAGTAAGCAATAAACTTACTCCTCCCCAAAGAGGGGAGGCGAAGCCTGGGAGGGTGGACCTCCTAGAACTGCACAGGACAGGGTGCAGTATCCATCGGAACAGATACTACACTTACTTCCTAGCGTGTGCCAGGTAAGTATATCTGACTATTATATGGGTAAAGAATTGCATCGTTGATAATGTACTTAGTAGAGCAAAACAGGGCTCCAGGCAGTGATGATGCGAGAAGAAAAGCTCTGTGAATTCTAAGATGCAAATATGAAATAAATTTGTTCAATTTTTACTTAAGATAAACAGTTATAAACTAGTTTCAATTTTATAATCAAATGTCGGAATTCTACGAATCGAATGTTTTGGCGGGAACTATCATACACAGGCTCCGAAATTTGAAAGTTATATTTTGATCAAGCGACTCCTTATCTGTTAGATAGGGAGTCATGGTGAAGTCAGGAATATTGAATCAATATTTATTAGCTTCTTCACGGGGTCAAACTGAGACACAAGGTCGATGTTTAATGTGGAGAAAATGTAGCTCCCAAAACGGGCATTCTGAATTTGAACAAAAATTACAATTACCTCAGTTTAGGCGGCTTTCTTCTTTTACAGACCGAGAATAGAAACAATGAAGTGTAGTATCAGAACAGATACTACACTTTATCACTAGCCAAAAGGCAGAGTACTGCGTCGGTAATTTTTGCAGATGTCACGAGTTGGCGTTTTGGTCAGGTGTTTCTTTTAAACCTGAATCTTAGGAATACGTTTATTTCAAGCCGATTATACAGAATCTTAAAAATAAATAAAAAATTCCGTATTGTTGTCTAGGCGGATTTTTTCTGTCTATATAGATAGTTGTGCATAATAGATACGCGTGCACATGTGTATGAATGAGCATATGTGTATGAATGTGCATATGTGTATGAATGTGCATATGTGTATGAATGCGCATATGTGTATGAATGTGCACATGTGTATGAATGAGCATATGTGTATGAATGTGCATATGTGTATGAATGTGCATATGTGTATGAATGAGCACATGTGTATGAATGTGCATATGTGTATGAATGTGCATATGTGTATGAATGTGCATATGTGTATGAATGAGCACATGTGTATGAATGTGCATATGTGTATGAATGTGCACATGTGTATGAATGAGCATATGTGTATGAATGTGCATATGTGTATGAATGTGCATATGTGTATGAATGTGCATATGTGTATGAATGAGCATATGTGTATGAATGTGCATATGTGTATGAATGAGCACATGTGTATGAATGTGCACATGTGTATGAATGAGCACATGTGTATGAATGTGCACATGTGTATGAATGTGCATATGTGTATGAATGTGCATATGTGTATGAATGTGCATATGTGTATGAATGTGCATATGTGTATGAATGAGCATATGTGTATGAATGAGCATATGTGTATGAATGTGCACATGTGTATGAATGAGCATATGTGTATGAATGTGCATATGTGTATGAATGAGCATATGTGTATGAATGTGCATATGTGTATGAATGAGCATATGTGTATGAATGTGCATATGTGTATGAATGTGCATATGTGTATGAATGTGCACATGTGTATGAATGAGCATATGTGTATGAATGTGCATATGTGTATGCGCGACTATATGAATGTGTAAGTTTGTTTTTTTAATACATTGGCTTTGTAGTTGGTCATGATAAACTGAATTGGTTTATGGCAGTAGATTCCTCATGTGATGTCAAGCTGCTCATGACCGTCGAACAATTTAAAATGCCATTCGCCGCCGACACTCAAATCGATTCCGTATAAAAATGGAAATAGTCATCCAAATTTAGATAAAATCACGATTTGTAGCTTGGAAAAAAATCGGTCGTTCAGTTTTACATTTTTCTAATTCGAGTATTTAACCGTTTGTGAACGAACTTCTTCGTTGTTCGTTAGGCTATTAATCGATAGAACATATTGCATAACGTCTCACACTCATATCTCATTATAATTCGACTCTGTGATATTTTACATTGAGCACTTTTAATTATTATACAACCTAGAATGTATATAAAGGGCTTACAGTTTTAAACCCCCTAACTAATATAAAATTTGTAGACCCCCTTAACTAATATAAAATTTGTAGACTCCCTAACTAATATAAAATTGTTAGACCCCCTAACTAATATAAAATGTTTAGACCCCCTAACTAATATAAAATGTTTAGACCCCCTAACATATATAAAATGTTTACACCCCCTTACTAATATAATTTTTAGACCCCCTTAACTAGTATAGCATTTTTAGACCTCCTAACTAATATAAAATGTTTACACCCCCTAATATAATTTTTTAGACCCCCTAACTAATATACATTTTTACACCCCTTACTAATATAATTTTTTAGACCCCCTTAACTTATATAAAAATGTGAGACCCCCTAACTAATATAACATTTTTAGACCCTCTAACTAAAATAAAATTGTTAGAACCACTAACTAATATACATTTTTTAAACCCCCTAACTAATATAAATTTTTTAGACCCCCTAATTAATATAAAATTTTTAGACACCCCCTAACTAATATAGCATTTTTAGACCGCCTTACTAATATAATATGTTTAGACACCCTTACGAATATAACATTTTTAGACCCCCTAACTAATATTAATTTTTTAGACCTCCTAACTAATATAACATTTTTAGACCCCCTTACTAATATTATTTTTAGACCCCCTAACTAATATAAAAATGTTAGACCCCCTAACTAATATAAAATGTTTAGACCGTTCTTAACAAATATAACATTTATGTGACAACTTGTTAAAATTACGGACAACCATGCGGCAATGCTTAATACATAATCGAAAACCATATGTTTAATTAGCGGGGCCCGTGGTAATTCCGCAGTTGTATACTTCAACTGCTTTATATTGCTGACATGCTTAAAAATATTTCCATTCTACGGACGTCAGGCGCGAACGAAGACCCCGCGATATTACTTTGCCACCATTTGTCTATCAGCATCGAGTACGCACGTGAGCTGGTCAACAATTTGGGTAAGCTCATATGCAAGAGAGAAGCTGTGACAAAACCTCCTTTCATCCTCAGTCTTGATTGAGTAGACTCACTACCTAGCATTATGAAGATTATTTATTTATTCGTTTATTTATTTGTTTGTTTATATATTGTTAGATTTTTAGGGTGGAGTTCAAACCTGATTTAGAATGTGAAGGCCGAATACTAACAAGGATCTCTAAAAGCTTGACTATTGTCTGAAATCGTATTTGTGTGCGCGCGTGTGTAGTGGATAAAAGTGTATCGCTCTCATCAGTGCAGAAGAGTAACAATTTCAGACGGACAGGAGGCGCGAACCCGATACACACACACACACACACATATATATATATATATATATATAGAGAGAGAGAGAGAGAGAGAGAGATAGAGAGAGATAGATAGATAGATAGATAGATAGATAGATAGATAGATAGATAGATAGATAGATAGATAGATAGATAGATAGATAGATAGATAGATAGATAGATAGATAGATAGATAGATAGATAGATAGATTGTTCACTTAGAAAATAGTTTATTCAGTGAAGACCGGGATTAGGCCAATAAAAAACTAAGCTCGATGATACTCGATTACAGGGTACAGAGCATTTATATGTGATTTTTTGAAGGCTTACCAAAACATTCCGTTCAGGAGATCATTCATCACCACAAAATACTTTTTCTTTCAAAGTTTATCTATTTATCATAGCCATCCAAATTAAAGATTTTTTTCCTACACGTGTTTCACTATCAAGCAGGTCCTTGCTTGGCAGAATATCAGGGGGATTAAGTACCTGGAGTAAGTGTTTCAACAACTGACAATACACAATGTGGTGTTGCCTTAATTGAGGGCACTTAAGAAGAAAAGAAAAAAAGAAAAAATGTCTTAAAAAGTAGCTCGTAAGGTGTTCGTATATATATGCATGTATATATGTAATATTATCCACAGATAATTGCCCCAGTGTTTTTTTCTTTCAAGACACATAAGTTTTCCTAGACGACGCAAACGCATCAACTTCTTGGTTTCGAGAACCTTTTACTTAAGTCAGCGCAACTAGTTTTAGAACATGTAAGTGTTTATCATCATTAGTAGTAGTAATAGTAGCTATAGTAGTATTACTGAGAGTAACACTAATAATATTATAAGACTATCTACCGGTCTCACAACTGTTATTCCCTGAGCGTTTCTTGCAAAATGTCTGATCGATTGGAAACGTTTACGCGTTTTCATTATTGTCATTATCATTATTATTATTATTATTATTATTATTAGTAGTAGTAGTAGTAGTAGTAGTAGTAGTAGGCAATACTAATTTTGAAGCTTCGATAATTCACACTTTATGTATCTGGTTCTTCATGATAGATATTAGTGGAACATTGCCTTATAATGTAAAACACATAAAACTTTTATTATTATTATTATTAGTAGTAGTAGTAGTAGTAGTAGTAGTAGTAGTAGGCAATACTTATTTTGAAGTTCGATAATTCACACTTTATGTATCAGGTTCTTCATTATAGATATTAGTGGAGCATTGCCTTATGATGTAAAACACATAAAACTGTTATGATTATATTATTATTATCATTAGTAGTAGTAGTAGTAGTAGTTGTTGTTGTAGTAGTAATAATAACAATAGTAGTTACAGTAGTAGTATTATAATTTTACTCTAGACTATTCTCAAGTTACTTTCTGCCAAATTTTGTGGCATTATTTCAAGTAGTTTTGGAGCCTATGCGTGATCATAGCTTTTAGTATTGGAAACAATAAAAGAAATGGAACTATTACTAATGCCACATTTTTCAAGGATACTTTATTCTACATTTAGTGCAATTATGTCCAGTTGTTTTGGAGGCTAAGCATGACCAACACGCGAACAGACATAAATACAATCAAACAAACAAACATATTTATCCGGCTTCCTAGCCATAGTGAAAAGGTAGTATTTGTTCAGTTTTAACTCAGGGACTAGAATTTATATTTTTCTTTTCAATCGAGTGTTCCCCATTTTGGGGAGCTGCATTACCTTCTCATTAAACCCATTTAATGTAGAGGTAATGCTTAACCTCTATGTTGTGTGTAAATTTTTCCCAAATTGAGAGGTCAGTAAATTCAGATGAAGTTGTGCAATGATGATATAGATTCGCACTATAACACATTGTACAATTCTTGATTACCTTAATCGCTTGTGTCATACATATGTGCGTCTCTATGCGAGTGTTATCGATTGTAATTCAAAAATGGCTACGATTTTGTTCGCTTTGTGGAGGACAAATTAAACGGGTTTACTATTTGACCTGCTTGTAAACATTATCTCTTTGTTGATTATTTTTGTTCAGTCGAGGGAAAGAAGTGTCTTCTGTTTTCTCCTTGCGATCATGAAGTTAATTACAATCAACGTTTTCTTTCCTATTTCGTTTTTTATTCTTTCATGTTTTACGCTTTGTTTTCAGACGATGACATGAAAGACCGCGATTTTCAAATTCAGCTAATTTTAATTCTTCCCCAAATCACGCCCGCGCACACACATGAACTTATACAGGTTCTTTTCTCAGAGATTCTGCCACATACTATCTCCCTCACACACACACTCTCTCTCGTACTTACTGTCCTCTAAAGAACACCCTCTCACATACACACCATTTATTTCTTGACACACAATTCCTAACGCCCTCTCTCTCTCTTTGTTTTGCAAATACTTTCTCTCTCTTTCTCTCTCACTTGTACACACAGACACGCTTTCACATAATATTTATCTTTCTCAGAGGTGCACGTATAGGGTACCGAGATCCATAATCTCGATATATAAATCCCATAGGAAATTAAACATAGAAACCCTAACCCTAACCCTAACCCTAACGCATAGACATACCCCCTCACACACATTATTTTCATTTTCTCACAGACACACTCTCTAATCTATACAGAATATCTTTCAGCTACACACATTATCTACTCACACACTCACACTCTGTTAGTTACGTACACTAACTTTCATAGACTCTCTCGTTTTTTTACACACTCTCATTCTTACATACTATCACTCACAAAAAATATATGCATTTTCTCTCACACACACAGACTCACCCTTCGAAGAGTGGATCAAACGGTAATAAAATGTCGCCGTATTCTTTAAATATATTTGTAAAGGGGCTTTTTTGTTTCTCGCTCAACCATGGCAACCCTATGCCCTGTGCCAAGGGAAAATAAGACTAGAAAATGGGGTCGTTACCTTCCCCCTACCTGGGGCGTCGGGCTGGACCAAAACCCTAGCAGTTAACATCAACCCCGAAGAATTCCGAACGAAAATGGAAAGTTGTAAAAGTAGAATTACTGACCCCGTACTCATTATTGACCTGCCCAAATTGGAAGAAACACAAAGAAAGACACTTACCATGTTCATCATAAACAGGACAACAAAAACGGCAATACGAGCATCTGTAGATATAATTACAGAGTTTCTAGCTACGGTGGGCCATAGGCCAGTTAAAATAATTGAAACTTGCGGATACAATATCTGTTTTATGTATTCAATTTTTACATGACATTCAAAAGAAAAGTATATTTGAAACTTAATCGTGACAGATCGACAGAAAATGCTATTTCAGACACACAAAATCTTTCGATATCCGTTCAGATAGTGCCTTATACAATTAATCGATAATTAAAATCTACTTACCTTAACAATTTAATGCAATTTCAAGTTCTTGTTGAATAGTTTATTATTTTGTTTCGCGCTTATAATGTAGCATTTTTCTCTAGACACAACCTACAATTTATGCGTTTTATACTGCAAGATTTCCTATTTTATGTAAGTTTGAATGTTTCAGTTTTATCTATTATCACGTCCGCTCTCCTTGCCTAGGTAAGTTTGTCCCGCTTCTGCATCAAGGTTTCAGAGTGTTTGGTGTTTTTAATTTTCCAATACTGTTTCCAGTTTGTGTCTGCACAATTTATCTGAATGTTCTAAGTGCAGAGGTTTTTATAGTTCCCTGAAGAAATAATATTTCATACTTATAGGGATAGTTTGCTGCCTTAATGTATTAGATGACTTACCTTTTCGTCTCTTTTTCCACATAGTCTAGATTTATTTTTCTCCTTGGTTTTGTCTATTTTAGCGTTTGTTTAGATCGTTCTTATCGTGGTGTTTGTGCGGCTGTCAGTAGCGATAACATTTCCCCGTCCATGTGTCATTTTCGTAGCTATGCTAAGACCTTTCGTGCATCTCTCTTCTGGTCACTTTTATAAATTGTTCATGTAGCTGCTTCTGTTCCCATTTCTCTTTTCTCGCCATTTCTTTTCAAGTTTCTATTGTTTTCTGTATTGCAGCGATTCCTTTCCTTATTTTTGGGTTTTGTATGTTTCATTTTGTCGTCCGTACAGTTTTCCATACTTAGCAGTCCTCGCTCCCCTTCTCACCTTTTTTTCTGAAAAAAAAACGATCAGTATATACTTTGCTAGCATTTTGGTCTATTTGTTTTCTTTTGTTTAGCCTATGAAAGGCCCAGAATATCTTACGAAGGATACTGACCAGGTATTTACTCTTTTAATCAGTGTATACTATATAATTTATGTACTAAGATTATTATTATTATATTAAGTAGTAGTAGTAGTAGTAGTAGTAGTAGTAGTAGCAGTAGTAGTAGTAGTAGTAGTAGTTAGCGAGGAATTTGCTCCGTTTCTGCAGATCGATACTTTCCCACCGGCCATGTTCGAAGTTTAGATCTTCTTGTTTCCCTCTTTTCGTGTTGTTCCTTTCTTCTAAAGTTGTTCCACTTAATTCTTTGTTGCTGTCAATAATGTCGGTGGAGTTATTCGATAGACGCAATTCGCTGCCGATAATAAATCAAATTCACAGCAGCGTGGAAATTCCTGTCCAAGTAAACGTAAACGAATTGCTACAATCGATTACTCGTCGTGCGGCCGATCTAGACTTGACGACAATAAACCATAGTCAGACAATTTGGGCGCCATTTTGAAAATCTCAGTCATGCGGAGCAATTTTCAACGTCCTTTCCTCAGACTCGCCTCCCCATAAACGATAAATTACAACTTTCTTTGTTGGCAAGTAAACTCCTTGTTTCAGTAAGTGGAATGGGTACTTTATATTCGTGACGAGCTTTCTGAAAATTATTCGACTCTAGCAAGAAGCCTTTTTGTAAAAATAGTTTACTTCCTATTGCATTTCCAAAAAAACTAGTCATGTACAGATATTTTGAATGCACTTTGTTCATAATTGGCTAAAAGAAAATTAAACTATTCTTCCAATCTTCTCCTTTCTTCAGTAAGGTACTTGCTATTCTTGTCAGCCGTTCAGAGAGACATTAAGATTATTCATCCCTTTTACAGAAACATTTTCGGAAAGCTTGTATTTTTATATTGCACCTGTTGGATAATGGCCCTGTGAGGACGGACGCATCTTGAAGTGGACGTATGTGTTGAGAATCGTTTGGTTTGGCTTGCGCGATCTAGTGCGGGTGGACCCGTACAGTCGAGTGCAGAATATGGCTGTTCTCACGGTTGGAGCTCACAGACGCTGACAGGGTCACCACGTTGACGAGACATCAGATCAAGGGTCAATGTGCACCTGCGATAGGGGATCTGTGACGTCACGGGCTTTTGTGTGGGAAGCTGTGTTTTGAGTCTGCGTTTTGGAAGCGAGCCGAACAGTCGACTTCTCTATGTAGTCTTCAACATGATTAGGGGAATTAAATTCCCTAAGAGAATACAGGCATGGGATTTCTTCTTCGCCCCTCCCTTCCTTGAATGGCTAGGGACTTAACATAGGAATTAACTACAATAGAGTAGTAATTTGGTCTCTCTCTCTCTCTCTCTTAACGTTGGTGAGGCATCTCCGTGCCCGACAGAAATCTAACGCTTGAAATAAACAAATGAAAACTAAAAGATGGTTGCCTCGTAGAATAGTGTGGTGTGAAGGTTTTTGTTGCAGACACAACGGACGGCGTGGTTCACGGCAGTAGAGAAACGAAGAAAGTATTCAACCACTAGACGACATCGAGACGGCGCCCCTCCGCGACGAAGAAGTAAAGGTACGTGAAATTAAAAGGGATGCAACATATACATTTTTGGTGTTAAAAATAACCAGTTGTTTAAGCGAGAACTGCCACGACCCATTCCGGGACGGGTATACGGAACGAGAACTACCACGGCCCATTCCGGGGAGGTATGCAACACACCAACGGGTAAGTGTCTTTCCTATTTACTTGCCTCCGTATGAAGACACAAGGTCGGATTTTTATGTGGGGGAAATCCAGTCCCCTAGAAAGAATCACTCTGGATGGGGGACAAAAATAAAAATTGCCTCAGTAAAAAAGAGTTCTCCTTAACTAATCGAGGACAGAAAAGATGAAGTGTGATATCAGAAAAGATTCTACGCCTTGCTACTAGCCAAAAGGGCAAGGGTTGTCTATAAACACTTATTTATGAAAACCAGATTGTTTAAACCGCGTCCAAGCGTTGTTATAATAGGTTCAGTCTGTCAGTCGGTAGACTGTCACGCTGAAATTTGAAATAGCATTTTCGTCGCTCTGATACACTTACGTTTGACATATAACATCCGTAGGTTCGTCACGCTTAAGTTTGAAATAGCATTCTTAGATACGTCTACATACTCTGTTGGTCTGTCGCTCAATCACGGATATTTTTTTAAAAAGCATCTGTATCGTTGAACTCGAAGATTAAATGGTATCTTTTTAAGAATAGTCGATTTCGTTTTAGTCGAGGAAGATATTAATAACATTGTGAGCGTCTGAAGCTCTTCTGAAAACTACTGTGCAATTGTGCACAGTTTCATGCTCTATGTACTATTCTAGTCTTTTTCACTTGTTCATTTTCGCACTGTTTTTTCATTGTTCATTCATCTATCATTTTCTTATTTTTTTGTCTAGCGCAATAGAAAGGCAAGAGTCGGTTATTTAAATCTCGATTTTTATCTTATACATCTGTATCTCTATTTTTCACTGAGGCTTGAGTAGTTTTGCAAGATTAGTGATAATGAGATATGAATAGATTTATATATCTTTTTCAAATGAAACGATATTGAGAATAGATTATTTTTCGGGTGAGAAAAACGTAAATAGTACAGTGAAACAATAACGAAACATTGTTAATTACGCTTCGAAAACGCGTCTTTATTGGATCCACAGATCAGGAAAGAGATTGACTTCATATATGAAGAGTTCGAATGCAAAACGCGATAAACGCCATCGTCAAAATCACGAAACTGTCCCTACAAAAAGGGTTGCATTTCAACACTCGACGACACCCTAAAACTATGTGTTACATCATATGATACCGAGATAATCTCTTTTTGATTTCAACTAAAACAAGCTTTCATTCGAAGTCTAGATTTAATATATTCGTGTTTTTATTGTTTAAGGTCTCAAGTTAAACGAATTAGATTTATCGCGTTTTGCGCTCGAACCCTTCATACTTTTGGTTTAATTTTACTTCAGTCGAAGTTCTCAGAAATCAAGGGGCCCCTACCTGGGGCTAAAACTTGATCTCTATATGAGATACATAGATATTCGAATATTCTATTAAAATTCTCTTT
Source organism: Sepiola atlantica (assembly GCA_963556195.1). Taxonomy (NCBI): domain Eukaryota; kingdom Metazoa; phylum Mollusca; class Cephalopoda; order Sepiida; family Sepiolidae; genus Sepiola; species Sepiola atlantica. The sequence continues at coordinate 77,206,626 of OY744540.1, forward strand.
TATCTCTCAAACGTTGAGTTGGTAAAGAAGTTAAGAACATTAATGTTCCTCTCCCCAATTGGCCAGTTAACTGTGTTATAGATTATATTTCTTGTGGTCTCTTGGTATGAACGGATTCCAAGACTAGCTATCAAGACAGCTTAGTGTTTTTATTTGAGGTAACCTTACTTGGAGAAGGTGCCCTATTCCTCGTATGAGCAAATGTAAAGCCGTGTCGAGGGGATCTTATTTGGGCTTTGAATACTATGTTATTTTGAATTTTTGGTCAGTGTTTACTTGTAGGGTGAAGTATCCTCGTGTAAGGTTGTCCTGACAAACGTTTTAACAGAGATGCCGGAGGCATCCAAGGTTGGTATCTAGTCGGTAATTCAAACTCTCCAGTAGGTAATTCAAACTCTCCATATATATATATATATATATATATATATATATATATATATATATATATATATATATAATAGTAATAATCCAGGTGAAAAATATCCACAGGGTGGTAATCCAGAGAATTTTAACCGGGTTTATAAAAAGTGCCCAATATCAAAATAGAGCTTTATGTATGATAATTTTATTTACACAGACATGTACATGTCTGTGTAAATAAAATTATCATATGTGTGTGTGTGTGCGCGCTCGCGCGTATGCCACGTCAGCGTTCCGTCGAGTCTTTAATGTCACATTCAATAATAAACTAAAGAAAGGTATAAATCTTTCCTACGCTATGTCTTTCTATAATGTCCTCTTTTACAGTGTGGCATACTTCCATGGAATATAAAAATAAGTTTTAATGAAAAAGGTTAAACGGTTATCGATTATATCAATTCACTAAAGTATTAATATAAATCACATAACCTCATATTTTTATTTGCTTTTCCTTCACTCACAATCTCTTCCTTTTTCTCTCTTTTTTATTTCTCTCTCTCTCTTTATCCATTTTGTCTTTCTCTCTATCTCTCTCTTTGTATTACTTCCTATTTTTCATAATTCATCGTCTAAACACTGTGAAGTCGTTTGAACTTTAATGCCTATCCGCTTTTAAAAACCTTTGAGTATTTAAGCATTTAAAATGTTTGCTTATATTAATAGTGTTGTTTCAAAACACATTTGATCATATTAGCCTTTGAAAGAACTTCGGAAATAAAAGAAAGAGGTTGGTACAAATGGGTTGCTTATTTGTGTGCTATATATATATATATATATATATATACATACAACATACAACACTCACACACACACATACACACACACACATATATATATATATATATAATTATATATATATACATACATATATATAAAGACACATTATGGGATGGGCAGGAAGACTCCTACAACCGCGTCTCCTTCCTTCCTTCATTCCTTTCTTCCTCGTTTCCTTCTTCCACAAGTCCAAACCGACAATTATTCTAAACATTAAAATTGTCCGATGTGACCTATTTGCGTTCGGTCAGATGTTGACAAATTTTAATTCCATTCTTTTATATTTCTCTTGGGCAACGCCGGGCGACTGGTCCAGCCAGTATATAACATAGTAATCAAAAGACAGGTGTTTTGTCGTTACCAAGACTCAACAATGTAGCTAGAACTAACGAGATTCGAAACCTGAACCCCAGTGACTGTAGCCAGAACTTTACCAACTCACATGTAGTGTAATACTAGAAAAACAATACATAATTATATAAAGTTAACGTCATAATATTGATATTTTCAGATGTCAAACAATACTACACAATCTAAATAATAACTTATAATGTTACGTATCAGAGTTTTGCTTCTTTTTTTTTGCTGAGGATTTATAATTTTATTATTTTGATTAGCCGGACTACTGTTCCCTTCTTAGATGCTATGCTTACAACTTCAGGTGCGTCTCGGGAATCTGTACGGAATTTCAAACGGAATCCTTTTTTTAATCTATGGAGACAACTTGTTCTCGTTCCGCCAACCATAACCGGGTAGATGTCTTAAGTAATTTGTAATTCTATTCCTAGTACTACCCGTCCTGAGGATTGAACCTTCAACCTCCAGAAGACTGTCAGTTAGAACCGATTATTACTTAGCAATTATATTCGTAGCGCCACGTGAAAAAGGTCGAAGGTTACATCGACCGAAACGTTGCTGAAATAACATCTAAGATAAGATAGTAGTCCGAAAAATACAAATAATACAAATTTATTACGTGTGAAGTATATTTCTCCGTTTGCTAAATGATAATACAGAAATAAAAACTTGTAACAGTCTTCTCTCTCTCTCTCTCTATATATATATATATATATATATATATATATATATATATATATATATATATATATATATATATATCTATCTATCTCTCTCCCTTTCTCTCTTTCTCTCTCTCTCTCTCTCTCTCTCTCTCTCTGGTGCTACCAGACCAGGTTGTCTGAAAATACTGGCTTTGTGACTTAAAACGCACCAAACATTGATCTTATTGTTTTTGTTCCTTTCCCTTTGCAAAACTCAATCATATTCTGCAAAGCCGAAAACAAAAATAACATTTTTGTATCTACAAAACAACCAAACAAAACACCAAAAATAAATATTTGAAGACATAAAAAACTTGAAGCATAAAAACTTTTCCCAAAATAACCAGATTTGGTATTAAATAACCCGAAAAGGGTTGATATGCCGTAAAACTAAACAACCAAACCAAACACCGTGAAAAGATTGTTGAAGATATAAAGAACTTGAAGTATAACAACCTTTACTAAAATGACCGGATTTAACATTAGATAATCCGAAAATGGTTGATATGCTGTAAAACTCAACAACCAAACAAAACACCGTAAATAAATATTTGAAGATATAAACAACTTGAAGCATAAAAACCTTTACCAGAATGACCTGATTTGGCATTACATAACCCGAAAAGGGTTGATATGCCGTAAAACAAAACAACCAAACCAAACACCATGAATAAATACTTGAACATATAAACAACTTGAGGCATAAACACTTTTACCAAAATGATCGGATTTGGCATAAATTAACTCGAAAAGGGTTGATATGCTGTAAAACAGAACAACCAAATCCAACATTATGAATAAATACGTGAACATATAAAGAACTTGAAGCATAAAAACTTTTCCCAAAATGACCGGATTTTGCATTACATAACCCGAAAAGAGTTGATATGTCGTAAAATAAAACAACCAACAACCTCTCTCTCTCTCACACATACACGCACACACACACACACACTCACACATAAACATAGGTAAAGAACGCCCTTCTTTTACTGTTCTCCCTATCACCCATGAGGTTTTATGATAGTCATCATCATCAGCAGGAGAAGTCGACAAGAGGGGGCGTTATCAGAATAAGGAGCAAATTAATAGAACCTTATATAAGGCTTTTTCTGTCTCATATTTTTCAATTATATAATTGAAAAATATGAGACAGAAAAAGCCGCTCAAATCGTAGTCACATGACTAAAATGCACCTGGAAATCGCAAGAAGTTTCTTGGTAACTTGGAGATAATCGTTCACCGTATCAACACCTTAGACAAGATTATCGATCAGAGGGGAATTCGATAACGCCAAGCTATAATCGTGTTGGACGAAAGGTTGTTATTCGAGCATTTCACCTCGAATAAACTAAAATCCCCCGGTTGTAGAAGTGAAGGAAACAAACACCCTCCAGCTTTAAACGGAAGAAAATAACCCGTTCAGACATTTTAAATTTAATATAGAATCGGAAAAGATACTCCCTTACTCAAAGTGTTTTGAATGCAGCTTGCTACTGATATAAATCTGCAAGAGACCAGTAAAAATATCCCTACGAAAAAGGCCATTCTAAATAGCATACGAACAGAACATTTCATATTCAAGAAACTTCAAAGTTGAAAAAAGGAAAGCCAAAAACTATGTTATTTAAGTATTCGTCAACGTTTCGTCATTATTGAAAGACTTTATCAGGATAAAGAAACCAATGTAGACAAATCATACAGGATATTAACTTTGATTTGTCAGAAAGTGTCCAGACTTCGATATGATTGTTGAAGTGAACAAGCAAAGAATGAAACTCATGATTTTGGTGATAGCGTTATTAGCAGTGGCCTCCTCCTTATATATATATGCACTGATAAGGATTGAAAACCCAAAACGACGTCGTGTGTAGGTATAAAAACACTTTAATATTTAAAAATATAGTCATGGTTAATGCCTTTTTAAGATATAATAATCTTAATATTAGAGCCCTGTTTGGAATTACAAAATTGTTGTCACTAGCGATTGTGCAAAGTTCCGCTCGAGTGTCGAACACAGTCGACAACAAGACGCTTGCCCCAGCCTCTCGGATAAGTGTACGTTTATTTCAATTACACTGTCCGGGCTGCACTGAAGTCATTTTAGTTTTTACTTTCATTTGTTTGTTCATTTTTTATCTTAGACTAATCTAATTATATTCTTCAATTCAAAATAAGAGACCTCTTCTTTTTTCTGGTTGTCAGGCTAGTATTAGACTGTGGTGTGTGTACTGATTCTGTATTCATGAGATCATCCTCCCAGGCATTACCTCCGCCTGAGTGACAAAGCTGTTACCCAGCTACCCCATTAATGTGGGGGATAGTTTCACTACCGACCGACTAAAGCGCCCCTCCCAGCAAATACTGACGGGTCCGATTCAAATAATTTCCATAGCTACTAGTAACAGACCTGGAGGTGCTCGTAATGTTCATGGCGTATTGAGATGAAGCTAAACCTTGTGCTATACCTGGCCTTGGTGGGGAGTTTGGTAAATCCTAGGACGTATGAGATGTTACACACTATAAATTTACACACTATAGATGTTACACACTATAGATGTTACGCACTATAGATGTTACACGCTATAGATGTTACACGCTATAGATGTTACGCACTATAGATGTTACTCGCTATAGATGTTACACACTATAGATGTTACGCACTATAGATGTTACACACTATAGATGTTACGCACTATAGATGTTACACACTATAGATGTTACACACTATAGATGTTACACACTATAGATGTATCGCAAAAATATGTTACGCACTATAGATGTTACACACTATAGATGTTACACACTATAGATGTATCGCAAAAAATATGTTACGCACTATAGATGTTACACACTATAGATGTTACGCACTATAGATGTTACACACTATAGATGTTACACACTATAGATGTTACACACTATAGATGTATCGCAAAAAATATGTTACGCAATATAGATGTTACACACTATAGATGTTACACACTATAGATGCTACACACTATAGATGTTACACACTATAGATGTTACACACTATAGATGTATCGCAAAAATATGTTACGCACTATAGATGTTACACACTATAGATGCTACACACTATAGATGTTACACACTATAGATGTTACACACTATAGATGTATCGCAAAAAATATGTTACGCAATATAGATGCTACACACTATAGATGTTACGCACTATAGATGTTACACACTATAGATGTTACGCACTATAGATGTTACACACTATAGATGTATCGCAAAAAAAGATGTTACGCACTATAGATGTTACACACTATAGATGTTACACACTATAGATGTTACACACTATAGATGTATCGCAAAAATATGTTACGCACTATAGATGTTACACACTATAGATGTTACACACTATAGATGTATCGCAAAAAATATGTTACGCACTATAGATGTTACACACTATAGATGTTACGCACTATAGATGTTACACACTATAGATGTTACACACTATAGATGTTACACACTATAGATGTATCGCAAAAAATATGTTACGCAATATAGATGTTACACACTATAGATGTTACACACTATAGATGCTACACACTATAGATGTTACACACTATAGATGTTACACACTATAGATGTATCGCAAAAATATGTTACGCACTATAGATGTTACACACTATAGATGCTACACACTATAGATGTTACACACTATAGATGTTACACACTATAGATGTATCGCAAAAAATATGTTACGCAATATAGATGCTACACACTATAGATGTTACGCACTATAGATGTTACACACTATAGATGTTACGCACTATAGATGTTACACACTATAGATGTATCGCAAAAAAATATGTTACGCACTATAAACAATCAGCCGGAAACGATAGTTTCTAGAAGTGATCGTAAAAATATCGCAAACAGGAAGTCGCTTGTTCTATAACATTGAGTAATAATGGCTGGAATTAACGTAGCGTGCTGCAATTTTTGTAGATCCGGGAAAGATTTACTTTCCGTTCGGGTGTGCTCATTCGAAGAGAAATTACGTCCTAGCTGCAAGAAACTGAAGCGCAATCACCGCGAACAATGATAACCGAAGTAATTTGAACGAACCACGTTGCGTCCCGGGAAGATCAACCGTCAAACGCGACACCCGATGATATTGGCCAACATCTCGCAACCTCCTGGGGAGGTAAATAAAACATCTCGCAAGAATGACTCCGTCAAAAGAACGAGCATGTCGCAAATATTTTTTAGTGGTAATAAGAGAATTCGTTTTAGGATGTATCAGGTAAATAATCCACAAACTGAAAAACCAAATAACAGATCATTTAAAGATACGAATAATAATAATAATAATAATAATAATTATTATTATTATTATTATTATTATTATTATTATTATTTACTCACTAGGAGTTATCACACTGGTCATCGTCAGTGGTCACCCACTGCCGACAACCTGTGGTATTCCCTGGAGTCCGAGTGACAACAAGTCTCCTCAGGCCTCCAGTATGCTCCACCTCTTTTCGTTCATCACCGCTGATGACCTTGCGGTAATCGCAACAGCCACCTACCAACGATTTCCCGCTGATAAGGGCCATTGGTCCCCTCTGGGGCCCGAGTGGCAACAATCCTTCCCAAGGTCCCAGAGCTGTCCGCGCTCTTCCAGTGGAGGTCTGGTTTGCGCTTTCCCTCCTCGACCCTCTGTCCATAATTTTGTGGCGTCAGCCTATGCTTGCGCCTCTCTCGTGCGGTTGTATTTTCCCCGGTTCTGCTGTCTTGTGCTTCCATGTGTTTGTTCTCCATTCGTTGCTTATGTGGGTTGGTTTCCGCATTCGAGGACATTTCTCAGGATTGTAGCTGTTTTGATCATTACTGTCCTTTGTATGGTCTCAGTTATCCCTTTGATTCCTATTTCTCCCAGTCTTTTCTCCATGTTTTTGGGGACTGTTCCTAGTGCTCCTATGATTATTGGTGTTATACTGACTTTCTTCATGTTCCATATTCCTTTCAATTCTCTGGCAAGTTCAGTATATTTGCTTCTCTTTTCCGTCTCTTTGATCTTCACTCTGTGGTCTGCTGGAACGGCAAAGTCCACGATTTTGCAGGATTTTTGTTTCTTGTTGATTATTATCATATCCGGTCTCCTTGCTGTTATGGGTTTGTCTGTTTGTACATTCATATCCCATATGATTTTGTGTTTTTCGTTTTCTAGTACAGATTCTGGTTTGTGTGTGTACCGTTTTTTTGCATATTCGAAATTCAGTTGTTTGCACATTTCCCGGTGTACTTCTTTCCCCATGCTGTCATGTCTGTTCTTGTATTCCCTTTGTGCTAGCTTGCTGCATTCACTTATTATATGATTTATCGTTTCGTCTCTTTGTCCACACAGTCGGCATTTGCTGTTTTCCTGTGTTTTATCTATCTTTGCTTTAATAAAGTTTGTCCTAATCTCATTGTTCTGTGCGGCCGTCAGCAGAGATTCCGTTTCTCTGTTCAGGTGTCCTTTTCTTAGCCATGCCCAGCTGTTTTCATTGGCTTCATCGCTTGTGAGTCTTGTAAAGCGTCCATGTAGTTGTTTTTCTTCCCACTTTTCCTTTCTTGTCTTTTTGTTTCTGGGTTCAGTACTTCCGGGGTTGTTTGTTGGGCTGGTGTCTCTTGCTGTGGTGATCAGTCTTTCCGTGTTCTGGGTTACATATTTCTCCAGCTCTTTTTTGGTGTCTTCCACACAGTCTTCTATACTTACCAGTCCTCTACCTCCTTCATTTCTTTTCACGTAGAGTCTGTCCGTGTCGTCTTTTGGGTGCAAAGCATTGTGCATAGTCATTAGTTTTCTAGTTCTTTGGTCAAGGTGCCTGAGTTCTTCTTTGGTCCAGCCTATGAATGGTCCAGAGTATCTTATTAGTGATACAGCCCATGTGTTTATCCCTTTTACTAGGTTTCTGCTATATAGTTTAGTTTCTAAGAGTTTCCTTGTTCTTCGTAGATATTCTTTTCCAATCTTCTCTTTCATTTCTGTATATTTGATTGTGTCTGCTTCCAGAACTCCCAGGTATTTGTAGCTATCATGTTCTCCTAGCGCCCTCATCTCCTCTTGGTTGGGGAGTTCTATACCTTCTGTCGTCTCCAGTTTTCCTTTTTTGATCTCTAGCAGTGCACATTTTTCTATTCCAAACTCCATTTGGATATCCTGGCTGAATATCCTGGTTGTGTTTATCAGCTTTTCCAGTTCTTTTTTGTTTTTTGCAAACAGTTTAAGGTCATCCATGTACATCAGGTGGTTTATTCTTTGTTCTGTATCCGTAAACCTGTATCCGGCATCACACTTTCTGAGTATGTAGTTGAGTGGCATCATGGCTATTATAAACAGTAGTGGTGATAGGGAGTCTCCTTGAAAAATGCCTCTCTGTATTTTTTATCTCAGACAGGTATTGTCCTCCGGCTGTCAGTTTTAGTCTCCATGTTTCCATTGCTTTCTGGATGAGATTAATAATCCTGTCTGGTATCTTGTATATCTTTAAGCATTCAATACTCCATGTTTGGGGGATTCTGTCGTAGGCTTTCTTGTAGTCAATCCATGCCATGGTTATGTTCTTTTGTCTTCTCTTCACCTCCTTCAGGGTCTTTTGATCAATGTATAGTAGATCATGTGCCCCTCTTTGTCCTTTCCGGCATCCTTTTTGTTCCTCGGGGAGCAGTCCACGATTGTCCAGGGATTGGTAGATTTGTTCTCTCAGTTGTGCTGTGAGAATTTTCCACATTATTGGTAGACATGTTATCGGTCTGTAGTTGCCGGGGGTCGTTCCCTTTTTGGGGTCTTTTTGTATTAGTGTTGTTCTTCCTTCCGTCATCCATTCTGGTACGTCTGTTTTATGGATACATCCGCTCAGTTTCTGCGCTATTCTTTCATGCAGGGTCGTGAATTTTTTAAACCAGTATGCATGTATTCCATCGTGGCCTGGTGCTCTCCAGTTTGCCATTTTTTTTAGGGTTTTCTTGATCGTTTCTTTGTTGATTTGTGTTTCGGTTCCTTCTTCGATTTCCTGCAGTTCATCTCTCATGTTTTTCAACCATTGGGCATTCTTGTTGTGCTTTTTTGGTTCTTCCCATATCTTGCTCCAGAATTGTTTTGTTTCTGTTGGGTTCGGTAACTCTGTTGTTGTTTTTTCTCCATTTACGTTTTTGTAGAACTGGCTTTCATTGTTTTCAAAGGTCCTGTTCTGTTTGCTCTGTTCTGATTTGTACCTGTATCGTCTCAGTCTTCCTTCTATTGCTGCTATCCTTTGTTTGATTTCTTCATGTTTCTTATTTAGTTTTTCCTTGCGTTTCTGATTTTTGCTTCTTAATCGTTTCATGTCCTCCTTCCTTCTGTTCACGGTTTTAGCTTCTTTCCGAAGTTTGGTGATCTGGGTTTCCAGTCTGATTTCCCATCCAGGTTTTGTCGGTCCTCTCTTTTGTCCATTGTCTTCGTTTCTTAGTTTCATACTTACCGATTTTGCCCCAGCATATATCAGGTTGTTTAGGTCTGTAATAGTTTCTGTTGGGATGTGTGTGAGGAGTCTGTTTACTCTTTCTGTTTCTGCTTGTAACTTCTTCGCTACTTCATTCCTGAGAGATGGGAGTTTTGTTTTGTTTTCTAACATGTATCGTCTAATGTTCTCCACTTCACTTGCTTATTTTTCGTTGAGTTCTATCTCAGCAGGTTCTGTGGTTCCGCAGTCTTCTATCTCACCTGGTTCTGTTATTCCGTAGTCTTCAATCTCTTCAGTTTCAGTGTGTATGTTTTGCCCGTCCTCTTCCTGTGGTTTCTCCTTCGGTGGTGTTACTTGCTCCGTTTCGGCATTAACCTTCTGTCTGATTTCCGTCAGTTCCATCTCCGAGAACCATCCTCGCTTGAGGATCTGTCTTGCTTGATCTGCTATCCTTTGTTCCGTTGTATGGTAGTCACTAGCAATGTCCCAGAGATGTTTCATTCGTTTTCGGTAGCCTCTTTCTGTAGGGTAGCGGCTTTCATAATAGCACTCCATCACCAGTCTGTTCTCTTTCATGGTCCATTTCTTTCTATATCTTTTCAGTTTGCTGTTTTCGCTCTGGTTTTCTTGTCTCTGGTCTGTGTCCTTGTCATACCTGGAATAAGAGAGGTTACTTACCTGGTTCTTGTCCGTTGTCTTGTTTCTGAAATGAGAAGGGCCAACATTCGCAGGATGCGGACCGGGTCCCCCATGTTGGCTAACGAGGGAGCACCTGCCCATCATGACACTCAGGTCTTTCTCCTGAGTCCCACGGCTTGTATTGATATTATTGTGCATTATTCATATTTTTGGTGTGTGTGGCCACACCAGGCCCAGGCTTATTTTGCCTGTGGTCCTGTCACAGGGATAGTGGTTGTCTCATTAATTTTAATGAGTGATATTGTGCACTACCACACAAAAAAAAAAAAAATTATATATATATATATATATATATATATATGTTATATAAGGACATAGTAAAGTTCATTGTAAACGAAAAGGGAATAGAAAGTTGAAGATACGTTTCCCTCTCTCAAGTAAGTATAAATGTGAAATAAGGAAGGAAAAAAAAAAAAAAAAAAACTATAAGTCAGCTTATGATTTCAAGATTACTACAGTAAAATCAATAGACAAGACATGAGGCAGTATATATCGATAATTTAACATATTTAAATCAAGCAGAATTTAGTACATTCATATAAGACCCATTGAAATAAAGATGAGTAACGGAGAGGAAATAAAATAAAGAATAAAGAATAAAATAGGAAAAAAAGGTGCTTATCTCTCCATCGGATTTGGGATGATCTTTCCAGTTGGTCGTTTTGTCTCGAATGACTACCAAAAACAGGAGAGTCATTTAAGTGAGAAGAATTTAGTGTCGGGGGGGAGGGAGGGGAGGTATCTTCTTTTTCAAGCAGTTGGGAAGACATTTTACTTTTTCTCTTTTTTTTTTCCACTATCAGAGTCAGAATGTCATTTTTCTATTTTTAATTTATTGTTCACTTATCATTGGCTGGGTATATGTTTAAGGGTAGTGAAAGAAATCATTAAGACTCGCTGCCTCGTCTAATACTATTGATACAATAGAAAGAACTAGATTAATTTAATAATTAGTCAGCCAGCATGGGGTTTCAAGATTACTACAGTGGGAAAATCAATAGACAAGACATGAGGCAGTATATATCGATAATTTAACATATTTAAATCAAGCAGAATTTAGTACATTCATATAAGACCCATTGAAATAAAGATGAGTAACGGAGAGGAAATAAAATAGAGAATAAAGAATAAAATAAGAAAAAGAAGGTGCTTATCTCTCCATCGGATTTGGGATGATCTTTCCAGTTGGTTGTTTTGTCTCGAATGACTACCAAAAACAGGAGAGTCCTTTAAGTGATTATTATTATTATTATTATTATTATTATTATTATTATTATTATTATTATTATTATTCGTATTATAATAATAATAATAAATATAATAATAATAATTATAATCTGGGACCTTGGGGAGGCTTGTTGCCACTCGGGCCCCAGAGGGGACCAATGGCCCTTATCAGCGGGAAATCGGTGGTAGGTGGCTGTTGCAATACCGCAAGGTCATCAGCGGTGATGAACGAAAAGAGGTGGAGCATACTGGAAATCTGAAGAGACTTGTTGTCACTCAGACTCCAGGGAATTCCACAGATTGTTGGCAGTGGGTGATCACTGACGATGACCAGTGTGATAACTCCTAGTGAGTAAATAATGATGATGATGATGATGATGATGATCCTCCTCCTCCTCCTCCTGCATAAGCTACAAAGGGTAACCAGTCACAACTAATTTACAACAAGGAGAACACAAAATCACACGAAGAACACCACAACACGAACCAAGGTACAAAAACTGCAAGAAACATCGCTTTATAATCTCCCTCCCTCCAATAAATTACACCGGCCTCAACTATCACCACACAAAAATGAACCAAGGAACAGAAATGACAAGACACTATAAGCTCTCCCCCTTCTCTCCCCACCCCACCCCAAATATTTTTTTAAATAAATAAATTAATTAAAAAAATGGTGTCGGCCTAGGCTGACACCAGACAAAATATTTGTAGAGGGTCGACGAGAATGAGGAGACCGAGGAGGAGTAGCACAAACCAGACCTCCACTAGAAATGTTTATTGCCACCCAGAGAAGACCAATTGTCCTTGCCAGCGAGAAATCAATGGTAAGAGGCTGTTTCGATACCGCAAATAACATTGCGGTGGTTATCGAAAAGAGGTGAAGAATACTGGAAATCTAGGGATGCTTGTTGTCACTCAGACTCCAGGAAATACCACTGGTTGTTGTTGGTGAGCAATCACTGACGATGATCAGTGTGAGAACATCTAGTGAGTACAAATGATAATAATTAGAAGAAAAAGAATCCGACATCTTCCACCAGTAAATAAAAGGATAATATCGTTCATGGTTTGTACCACAGAAAAGTGTCCTAAAGTATTCGGGAGGATTAAAACAGCTGAGAAGATAGACCACTGTCGAGACTTCTAGTAGAATGTAGACAGACCTCTATTGCTGAATAGTTAAACTTTGCAAGTTCCATTGCCAGTTAGATCTTTAAAAAAACGACGGCTGTTATCAATAACCAATCGATTCTTAACGGCTGTTGCGAGAAGTTGAAATGACTCGCGCGAGAACTAGTGAGTAAATAATAATGGGACAAACATTCTAATTACTTACTTCTAGCTAAAGGGACAGGCTACCTTTAATAGATTACCCGCCATTTTAGATCGGAAAAAGAGTCATGCGCAGACTGCTTGCTTAATATACTTAAAAGCTATGATTTATTCATGGGTCAGTGCGACTATGAAAAGGTAAAAGTAACAATGGAGACCGACTAGAGAAAGAGAAATGAGTGAGAAGGAGAAAAGAAGAAGAAAGAAGAGAGTTCAGTGGGAGGCAAGAGCAGCGAGGCAGTAGGAGGAAGGATGTGTACCCGCTAAAGTATCTACCGTAGAGATCTCTGTTATATTTTGACACTTACAGCGTAGTTGTCTGTCCATGTGTAGTCAACACTTGTTATTCTTCGATGTATCATCCATCTTGGCTTTTACGCAATTGGTTTTGTGATGCTGTTCGTTTTATACGGCTTTCAAACTTGACTTCTTAATGCAGTAGTCTTGCTGTACTGGTCGAATTCAGTTACATATCATTTAGCAGTAATATGCTTTCGATGTTAAGTTTAGATATGTGCAAAAATCATGGGGTTAATTGGTACATTGTATGAGGATAACCAGGTCATTTATGGCCGAAATACGTGTATCTGACTGATTTTTTTTAACATAGGCAGGCCGCCACTGTAGACGTAAGGGGCTACTGAGAAAAAGAAAAGGGGAGAAGGTAGGGGGCGGTAAACCTAGATTGGTTTATTTAGGCGTCTGATAAAGAAAGGATAGGAAGTTAGAGTTCAGTTTCTAGAACTTAAATCTAAATGAATACATGCGAAAGTTATTTTAATTTATAACTCCTACTATCAAAACGGGTTACTGTTATTTGAATCAATAATGCACAGAGTATTTTGAAGTACTATATATATTGTAGAGACGAACGGACCAAAGACAGAACTTTGAATGCCTGATTTGTATAACAGTTTGTTAAACAGTTCATAATAAAAGAATGGTTGGTGTTATTCATTCCTAATTTTATTGTCCTATTTTTTCCATATACATGAAATAGTTTTGTCGATATTACCAGTGATCAATTAAAAGGGATTTAATATTAAAAAAATAAATATTAAATCTTTCTTAAAATAGTTGCTGATAAATTTTCAGAGGATGTAATTTTAATTAAACTAACTAGAAAAAAAGATATAAGAGGCATAAGCAAGAGTCTAAGAAATGGGAAAAGGTGACTTACTGACTGACTGACCCCCTCTCTATCCCTATCTCTCTTCTGCGCCCTCTCTCTCTCTCTCTCTCTCTTTCTCTCTCTCTTTCTTTCTCCCTCTATCTTCCGTTAGCGACGCCATATAAAGAAACGGAAAAATTTGACTGACTCTTCCTTCCAGTAAACCACCGATGCCACATTTTTAATTGTTTTTTAATTCAATAAAAGTATTGTGAGTAAAATAGACATACACACACACCGTCGCACAGGCGAATTGATTTCCTCTTCCTATTCATTACTTCACAGCCTTATTTAAAAGATAAATAAATGTATATCAAAATTAGCAAAATATTAATATGTATCCATATGTGTTAGATAGTGAGGATTTCAGAGAGCAGGAAGACTCCCTTAAATTGGGCGGGGAGCAAAACGGAAGACGGAAGTTACGTCACGACGGTGGGAGGCTTTGGCGATCTTTTGTTCCAAACTCATCGACCGAGGCTACTGGGAACAAGTGGTTCCTGCTTACCCCAAGAGGTTGGGGCAGGACAATGAAAACAAGTGGCGCAAATGGCCTGGATATCTTTCCCCAGTAATTATTTCTTCTCTCTCTTTCTATCTCTCTCTCCCTCTCTATTCTCGCGTGCAAAGCCATCACACCATTTGTTCATCTGTTGCGTTAAATAAATCTTCTGAAACTAAACCCCGACGTCGCTGTGCTATCGATAACGGCCGAAGGACAAGATACATCAACCGTCGAAGATGAAACCTGGGTGCACACCCGTAAAGGTAAGCTAATATCCAACACCTTCGATTTGGAGTATCCAACATATGAATAAATGTTGATGTCTATCTATTTATATGAATAAATGCGAAAGTGTTTGTCTCGTGTTTACAACAAACTTAAGGATAAAATGTTTAATATTTAACATTTTGGTTTCAAGTATTTCAAGTACCATACTTTGTGAAGCGATAGCGAGTTTGCAAAGCCAGGCATTATTTAATATAAACTACTGCTTGTTAGGGATTTTAGATTCCTGCGAGCCCGTCCGAAGATAACTAGAAACAACTCTTATGTAAATTAAGAATAATGAGATATATTTTCAGTACAAATTGTTATTGTTTCTCTTCATGTGAGTAACAGCCTAGCCGAGATAAATTATCCAAAAACAGCTTGTTCCGTCTAGAAGAAAATAGAAGTGAAAACCCTCTGGAGACATATTTCCCAAAGGCCAGAGAGACTAGACGGCACCGAGAATCCCTCACAAAATTTAGCCATAAGCCCAACAAGCAACTCCAACCATTGACTGTAAAATTGCAGAAAAGAACAATCACGACATTTACGCTGTTGTACTATTTGTTTTCTTTTAACGTTTCCTGTTGTCGTAATCGGCAACCTTCTTATAATGCAGTGTATGAGATGAAGATAACAATGAATGTTTTTTTGTATCATCGAAAATGGCACCGATTCCATAACCCTGTTTTAATCCTGCGTCAGATGTTTTTTATTCCTTTCCAAAACATCGTTCGACGACTTGCGTCCTTCTGTGACCAAAGAAAAAATCGAATGGCGTGGAAATGGTTTTAAATAAACAGCGGATGCCACAGTTTCACAGCACCTATGCCCGAATCGCAGCTGAACGGTTGCAACAAATGTACAGACACCAGTACTAGTATTATTGCCTACCTTTCAATCGTAGGGGAAACAAGTCAGACATAAAAAGACACGTGCAACTCTGCATGATGCAAATCACAATTCCATCGCTCCAAACATCCCGGAAAAGATCATACCATATAAGTTTCATAAAATCAAAGTCAACGAGAATACTGTTAGTCTAGTTCATAGATCATATAATCAGACAGTGTAGAAATCGATATCTGTGTGTAAATTGAATTAGCTACCGGAAAACAAATAGATAAAAGATACGAATATCAGCTAGACGAGAGCTTGTGGAATTCTAATTAGTTTTACATGAAGAGATCACATCAAGGCTCTGTCCTTAGAATCAAGATTTAATGACGCCAGTCGACATAAACTGAACTAAAGCAAAGTATAATTTCACAATAAAATTATCATAGTTTTTGACCGGAAACAACAGATATTGGGAATATCTATTATTATACTAAGACTGCGTTAATCAACGTGTGTTTCCCTACGGCTTTTCCCTATGTACTTTTATTGCACAAAATACCTACTAACGTATTTTTTTAGCTTTAATTGAATTAGGTTGGAAACAATCCATGTAATTGTCTAGTTAGCCACAATT
The DNA here is from genome assembly GCA_963556195.1 of Sepiola atlantica. Lineage (NCBI taxonomy): Eukaryota > Metazoa > Mollusca > Cephalopoda > Sepiida > Sepiolidae > Sepiola > Sepiola atlantica. The sequence continues at coordinate 77,223,019 of OY744540.1, forward strand.
TTCAATACACGCACCAATAACCCATCTCATATTTAACCACTGCCTATCACTCTTTTCCTTTCTTTATATTTATATATATATATATATATATATATATATATATATATATATATATATATATATATATATAGTGTATGTGTGTTAGAATGAAAAAAATTCAAGAAGGAAATCCGAGTATGAGAGCTCAATGTAATAAACAGAGCAAGAATAAAATAAAGTAACACGGAATCACATGATCACCGGTACGATAATTTATTTCGACCCTCTTTTCAAGCACCTTAACGAAGGGATTACATATTTGGAAATGAAAAAAGAGAGCTTTTATTGAGTATATTGAGTGTATTGAATAGTGAGTGTGAATTTCTTCTTTTTTCATTTCAAAATATTGAATCCCCTCGTTTAGGTGCTTGAAAAGGGTCGAAATAAATCTTGCACCGGTGATTATGTGATTCCGTGTTACTTTATTAAATATATATATATATATATATATATATATATATATATATATATATAATATAAATTATATATTATATATAGTGTATTTATGTACGTAAAAAATTATTTATGAAAAAAATAATTTATATAAAGTATATATAAAATTGATGACACGTTCGATTAAGGGCGATTGAATGCAGTACTCTGCATATTGTTAACTGCTCAAGAAGCGTAAAATAATAAACACACCGGTGTTCTATCGCTAATAAAAAGCATAACAAACAAAAAAGCTGCCTAATATATAGTATATATATTTAACAACACAGGTAAAGAGAACTTTTTTTCTTCTTTTTTTTTAACAACTAATATAAGTTAGCAAAACATTTATACAGAACAAAACTTAGGTTTAGTATACAGAACGTTTATTTTTATGTCTTTCAAGGGAAGTGGGGTCTGATCAACTCTGCTGGGAAGCCATGAAATTAAATACTGTCTTGTTTTTAAATTCCCGAAACAGTTCTTCATGGTAAACAGCTGATGATCCCTCAAATAATGTTAGAAGCAAACTAATATAATAACTGTAAAAGTTAAATTGACTTACATGAGTGATTTTCCACTGAACGACTTAGGACTTAGGTTTTTTTTATATAGTTTTAATGGTTGAGAAACTTCCAAGAATATATATATATATATATATATATATATATATATATATATATATATATATATATATATATATATATATATAATTTATTTAGATACTGTATATTACATATTTCAGCAATGTACCGATTGTTGACGCCATTCCCTGTCAAGCGTGTCTACAATCATTTCAGCTTGCCGATGATTCCACTGGGCACGAAGATTTACTAAAGATGTCTAAATCTGCCCTTTTGGATGAAACCGCGGTACATTGCTGAAATATGTAATATACAGTATCTAAATAAATTATATTAACTCTCTTATATGATCGAGCACTTTATTTGATTTCTTTTCATATACAACCTGACACACTCTCTCTCCCTCTCTCTCTCTCTCTCTCTCTATATATATATATATATATATATATATATATATATATATATATATATATATATATATATATATATATATATATAATCAAGTTAAAGTTTGGTTTCAAGTTCAACCGTAATATAAATTCATGTTCAATATCATATTGTATCGAGTTGTATACGATAAATAAGAAATGGATCGATCATAGTCGAAGGCGACCTTAAGGCTCCCTTTTCATTTGATACTACACCGAGAAATTAATTCTCACCTTATAATGCTTAACGTTTACCAATGAATGACTAAGTGCTGGTCCATTAGCGAACACTATGTTATGCTAAATCAGCCGATTGAAATATAAATATATAAACGACACATTTCTTAATGCAGAGTCCAACGTCCATAAGGTGCAAAAATTATTATAGATAGATGATAACAACCTCCACACATAGAAGATAATAAAGTCATTTCAGCCTAACTTCGCCTATTCAGATCTGTAATGTAAATTTTTTTTCTTTTACAGATTTTCCGAACACACAGCATCAGAGCAATGGCGGAAGTAACTTGTGGAGAAGTTCGTCTCTCCCTATAGAAGCACTTACAAATTGAAAGGCACAAATAAAAACATACTTTTAGAAATGTATGAAATAGAATATAAGAAATGACAGGAAAATGTAGAAATTATAAAAAGCAAACGGATCGTAGTACAGAAAACTAATCTGCCAAAGTTTCGAAAATGACTAAAATAAAAGTCTCGCAAAATAAAACAGCTTATATAGCTTTTGAACCGGACAAATACCGAATTGTTTTTTAACCATATCCTAACCCTAACCCTAAACTAACCCTAACTTTAACCCTAACCCTAACCCTAATCTGCTAAATTTTCAGAAAATGACTAAAATAAAAGTCTCGCAAAATAAAACCGCTTATACAGCTTTTGAACCCGACAAATACCGAAATGGTTTTTAACCATATCTTAACCCTAACCCTAAACTAATCCTAACCATAAACTTAACCATAACCCTAACCCTAATCTGTCATAGTTTCGAAAATGACTAAAATAAAAGTCTCGCAAAATAAAACCGCTTATACAGCTTTTGAACCGGACAAATACCGAAATGGTTTTTAACCATATCTTAACCCTAACCCTAAACTAATCCTAACCATAAACTTAACCATAACCCTAACCCTAATCTGTCATAGTTTCGAAAATGACTAAAATAAAAGTCTCGCAAAATAAAACCGCTTATACAGCTTTTGAACCGGACAAATACCGAAATGGTTTTTAACCATATCTTAACCCTACCCCTGAACTAATCCTAACCATAAACATAACCATAACCCTAATCCTAATCTGCCATAGTTTCGAAAATGACTAAAATAAAAGTCTCGAAAAATAAAACCGCTTATACAGCTTTTGAACCGGACAAATACCGAAATGGTTTTTAACCATATCTTAACCCTACCCCTAAACTAATCCTAACCATAAACATAACCATAACCCTAATCCTAATCTGCCATAGTTTCGAAAATGACTAAAATAAAAGTCTCGCAAAATAAAACCGCTTATACAGCTTTTGAACCGGACAAATACCGAAATGGTTTTTAACCATATCTTAACCCTACCCCTAAACTAATCCTAACCATAAACATAACCATAACCCTAATCCTAATCTGTCATAGTTTCGAAAATGACTAAAATAAAAGTCTCGCAAAATAAAACCGCTTATACAGCTTTTGAACCGGACAAATACCGAAATGGTTTTTAACCATATCTTAACCCTAACCCTAAACTAATCCTAACCATAAACTTAACCATAACCCTAACCCTAATCTGTCATAGTTTCGAAAATGACTAAAATAAAAGTCTCGCAAAATAAAACCGCTTATACAGCTTTTGAACCGGACAAATACCGAAATGGTTTTTAACCATATCTTAACCCTACCCCTGAACTAATCCTAACCATAAACATAACCATAACCCTAATCCTAATCTGCCATAGTTTCGAAAATGACTAAAATAAAAGTCTCGCAAAATAAAACCGCTTATACAGCTTTTGAACCGGACAAATACCGAAATGGTTTTTAACCATATCTTAACCCTACCCCTGAACTAATCCTAACCATAAACATAACCATAACCCTAATCCTAATCTGCCATAGTTTCGAAAATGACTAAAATAAAAGTCTCGCAAAATAAAACAGCTTATACAGCTTTTGAACCCGACAAAAACCGAATTGTTTTTTAACCATATCCTAACCTAACCCCTAAACTAACCTTAATTCTAACCCTAAACCTAAACTAACCCAAACCATAACCCTAACCATAACCCTAACTCTAATCTGCAAAATTTTCGAAAATGACTCAAATAAAATTATCTAAAAAAACCAGCTTGTAACGCTTTAGAACCGGACAAAAACCGAACCGTTTTTAACCATATCGTAACCCTAACCCTAAACTAACCCTTACACTAATCTGCCAAATTTTCGAAAATCACTAAAATAAAATTGTCGCAAAATAAAACAGCTTGTACAGCTGTTGAACCAAACTTTTTTGTAACCATATCGTACCCCCCCCCCATCTAAACCCTAAACTAACCCTAACCTAATCCTAAACTAACCCTAACCGAACTGTAAAGTAACCGTAACTTTTCTCTAAACTACCTCTATACCTAGTCGGTTTTTGTCTGGTCTAAAAGCTGTACCAGTACAACAAAACTGTAAAACTCGTCGATTCAGTGATTATATACTTTACAATTTTTAGTTTATTTATAAGAAACACAATTTATCGAAATAAATTAACTTTTAACTTACCCGTGAACAAAAAATATTTCTAATGTTCTATGGAACGTTATATTAACCGTTGACTTCTGATCGATCATTTTTCAAACTTTAATCGGTTGATATGTTCTATGGAACGTTATATAAACCATTGACATCTGATCGATCATTTTTCAAACTTTTATCGGTTGTAATGTTCTATAGAACGTTATATAAATCGTTGACTTCTGAACGCTCAGTTTTCAAATTGTTATCGGTTGTAATGTTCTATGGAACGTTATATAAACCGTTGACTTCTGAACGCTCATTTTTCAAACTTTTATCGGTTGTAATGTTGAATTGAACGTTACATAAACCGTTGACTTCTGAACGCTTAGTTTTCAAACTTTTATCGGTTGTAAGGTTCTATTGAAAGTTATATAAACCGTTGATTCTGAACGCTCATTTTCAAACTTTTATCTGTTGTGATGCTCTATGGAACGTTATATAAACCGTTGACTTCTGAACGATCATTCTTCAAACTTTTATCTCTTGTGATGTTCTATGGAACGTTATATAAACCGTTGACTTCTGAACGATCATTTTTCAAACTTTTATCTGTTGTGATGTTCTATGGAACGTTATATGAACCGTTGACTTCTGAACGATCATTTTTCAAACTTTTATCGGTTTAAATGTTCTATGGAACGTTATATGAACCGTTGACTTCTGAACGATCATTTTTCAAACTTTTATCGGTTTAAATGTTCTATGGAACGTTATATAAACCGTTGACTTCTGAACGATCATTTTTCAAGCTTTTATCTGTTGTGATGTTCTATGGAACGTTATATAAACCGTTGACTTCTGAACGATCATTTTTCAAACTTTTATCGGTTTAAATGTTCTATGGAACGTTATATAAACCGTTGACTTCTGAACGATCATTATTCAAACTTTTATCTGTTGTGATGTTCTATGGAACGTTATATAAACCGTTGATTTCTGAACGATCATTATTCAAACTTTTATCGGTTGTAATATTCTATGGAACGTTATATAAACCGTTGACTTCTGAACGCTCATTTTTCAAACTTTTATCGGTTTAAATGTTCTATGGAACGTTATATGAACCGTTGACTTCTGAACGATCATTTTTCAAACTTTTATCTGTTGTGATGCTCCATGGAACGTTATATAAACCGTTGACTTCTGAACGATCATTGTTTAAACTTTTATCGGCTGTAATGTTCTATGGAACCTTATACAAACTGTTGACTTCTGAAGGTTCATTTTTCAAACTTTTATCGGTTGTAGTATTCTATGGAAGTTTATATAAACCGTTCCCTTCTGAACGAAAATTGTTCAAACTTTTATCGGCTGTAATGTTCTATGGAACGTTATATAAACCGTTAACTTCTGAACGATCATTTTTCAAACTTTTATCTGTTGTGATGTTCTATGGAACGTTATATAAACTGTTGATTTCTGAACGATCATTTTTCAAACTTTTATCGGTTTTAATGTTCTATGGAACGTAATATAAACCGTTGTCTTCTGAACGATCATTTTTCAAACTGTTATCTGTTGTGATGTTCTATGGAACGTTATATAAACCGTTGATTTCTGAACGATCATTTTTCAAACTTTTATCGGTTTAAATGTTCTATGGAACGTTATATAAACCATTGACTTCTGAACGATCGTTCTTCAAACTTTTATCTGTTGTGATGTTCTATGGAACGTTATATAAACCATTGACTTCTGAACGATCATTTTTCAAACTTTTATCGGTTTAAATGTTCTATGGCACGTTATATAAACCATTGACTTCTGAACGATCGTTCTTCAAACTTTTATCTGTTGTGATGTTCTATGGAACGTTATATAAACCATTGACTTCTGAACGATCATTTTTCAAACTTTTATCGGTTTTAATGTTCTATGGAACGTAATATAAACCGTTGTCTTCTGAACGATCATTTTTCAAACTGTTATCTGTTGTGATGTTCTATGGAACGTTATATAAACCCTTGTATTTCTGAACGATCATTTTTCAAACTTTTATCGGTTTAAATGTTCTATGGAACGTTATATAAACCATTGACTTCTGAACGATCGTTCTTCAAACTTTTATCTGTTGTGATGTTCTATGGAACGTTATATAAACCATTGACTTCTGAACGATCATTTTTCAAACTTTTATCGGTTTAAATGTTCTATGGAACGTTATATAAACCGTTGACTTCTGAATGTTCATTTTTCAAACTTTTATCGGTTGTAATATTCTATGGAACGTTATATAAACCGTTGATTTCTGAACGATCATTTTTCAAACTTTTATCGGTTTAAATGTTCTATGGAACGTTATATAAACCGTTGACCTCTGAACGATCATTCTTCAAACTTTTATCTGTTGTGATGTTCTATGGAACGTTATATAAACCATTGCCTTCTGAACGATCATTTTTCAAACTTTTATCGGTTTAAATGTTCTATGGAACGTTATATAAACCGTTGACTTCTGAACGATCATTTTTCAAACTTTTATCTGTTGTGATGTTCTATGGAACGTTATATAAACCGTTGATTTCTGAACGATCATTTTTCAAACTTTTATCGGTATAAGTGTTAAAATTATCATTGTTTATCAGCTATTTGAAATTGGTCGAGCGGTTAGCGACGTTGGATTTGGGTTGAAAATACTTGTGACCGGTAGTGAATAGTCATATCTCTATGCTGAAGTGTCCAGATTAAAAAAGGATGAAACGTATAGGTACTTAGATAATAAACAATAACAAATATATATATATATATATATATATATATATATATATAGGGTGAGCCAAAAGTAGGTGGACAGTAACAACATTCATTTAGAAATCACTTATACGTACAATTACATGTAATAAAACAATTATATTAATAAAAATTAAATGTTACTTATCAACGCAAGTGTTCAAACTGTTTTCCTTCTTGATTTACACAGCTTTGAAATCTGCCTCTTACGCTTCGACAAACATTTCAATATATGCTGTCCACCTACTTTTGGCTCACCCTGTGTATATATATAGAGATAGATAGATAGATAGATAGATAGATAGATAGATAGATAAGTATGATGATAGATAGGTAGATGGCGATAGCAGTATCAATATATACTCAAATGCAGTACTCGCTTCTAATATTTCAAGCTTAACGTTGATTTTTTCAAAATTACATCGGCACTAAAAACCGTTAAGAGTCATTATTCAAATTGTTTGAAAGCCTCTTTAGGATAAAGATTACAATGGTAAGTGCTAAGTTTCAAAACGGCTTCAGTTTAATGTTTGTATTGTTTGCTGCTTTTAAACCGGAGATTTCGGTGACAAGTCAGATTCAATGGAGTCGTCTGAAAAGTTCTATAAAATATGTTATCGTTGGTTATCAATTTCCTCCCAGATTTACTCTTTCAGTAAACAAGAATAAACGTTATAAGATACGTCCATTCAATCTGCGCTTTTAAAGCTGGAAATATTATCGCAAACTTTAGGGTGACAGGACAACCGATGGATGGACAGATTTATAAGGACGGACGGAACCTCTTATAAAGATGCGTGGACGTATCTAACAACAACAAAAATGATTTTTTTTTTTAATGTATTTTTATTTTTTTCATTGACCCCCTAACAAGGCCCATTGCCACTGAGACCTAAGTGGCTACTGTTGATTAAGGGTCATACCAACAGGGGTATCCTAAGTGTGAAAGTTGTACAACGCGATGCTTGTTCATATTACATTTAAACTTTGCATGTTCGTACAGTCAGGGAAATAGGGAGCAGGGATGGAATTCCAAAGTCTAGCCGTTCGAGGAAAGAAGCTATTAGAGTAGAAAGTTATTCGGTATCTGGGGACCTCTACAGTGAAGGGATGGGATATTTGATGACAGGGGTTATTCGGGGATATTTATGTCAAGGGGGCACCAGTGCGGCAAGTTCATTGGAGCACATTCGATATAAGTACTTGTAAAACATTGCGGCGCTGGGACACGGGCTGCAGCTTGATAGTGTTTAACCTATTAGATTAGAACCTCTTTTTGAACCCTCTCTAAGAGGGGGGGTATGTGATTGGTGCACAACAATATTCCATGCATGGACAAATGCTGACTTTATACGGGTATATATATGTGTAACTGGCAGATTTGAGATGTTTTCTAGCTCGATAGAGGGATGCCACTTTTCTTTGCAGCAGCCGTGACAATGGCATTTATGTATTGGTTCAAATTTATGTCACATGTAAATTTTAGCCAAAGGAGTTCGAATCTCACGTGAGTCTGAAATATTTTTTTTAACTGGATTCGTGTTTTAGTAATTTAAATAAATTAACATAACCCAATAACATAAAAACATAATATTTTTTTTACTAAGTGATTTCTTTTTTGATAATTCGCAAAATAGTAAGCATAAAGGGTTTGTCGGTATTTGTCCAAAGTGAATTAATTTTGCTTAAAAACTTGATTTTTTATGGGGGTTTTTGCATATAAAAACAATAGTAAATGCATTCATCATAGTTACTTACTCTCTCGTGCAAATACCAAGTGGGGTATATTCTTCCACGAAATGTCACAAATATTTTTTTTACTAGCTATAAAATGTTATAAGCCAGATAAAAATGGGCATTACATACTTGGTAGTGTGTCAATATTGCTCAAAGGGCGGGTATAAACTCGTTCAAATAATTCAGATTGTAAGGCAATTCACTTTAAAAAGGAATTGTTTTCAGATATAGTTTGAACTAAGAGGTTCTGTTGTTGTGTTTGTATTTTTTTTTTTGAAATGGTGAATAATATTTAACTGTGAAAATTCATTTCGTGGCATAATCTTGTACCAGCATAACTAAATAAAATTGGAATTGCCAAAATATCTAATGCAACATTTTAGATCTTCACTCGCGGTTCTTCAAAAAACGGATACTCCAAGAATTTGACTCACCGTTCTTCTATAATTGCTAACTACTGAAGCAAAGCGATGCCAAGTCGTTTAGTATTCACTTGACGAGCCTAAATCAAGGTTCGGTGAATTAATTTGAAGAATTTTTTTCTTTCTTTTCGGTTGAAATTTTAAAAGGTATTATTTCTGCTGTGCTGGCTGCAGTTAGTCGGTTGATAGTTAAGCTCGCCTCATTAATTTCCCGTCAAGGTAATTTTTGAGTTGATAAGCCGTACCTTCTCAAACAAAGAACTCTGTGTGAAGTGATTGCAAATGCAAGCAGGGGGGGACATTAAACCAGGCATTGATAGAATGGAACCTCTCAATCATGTCTGTTTGAAAACCGGGAGGGGGGATGTCTGCTACGTTGGGGTAGACTGGTGGCATAGAGGTAACGATTCCAAAGAGATAGAGAATGGTTAGGGTTAGGGTTAGGGTTAGGATTAAAGATTCCAAAGAGATAAAGAAAGGTTAAGGTTAGGGTTAGGGTTAGGGTTAAAGATTCCAAATAGATAGAGAAGGGTTAAGGTTAGGGTTAGGGTTAGGGTTAAAGATTCCAAATAGATAGAGAAGGGTTAAGGTTAGGGTTAGGGTTAGGATTAAAGATTCCAAAGAGATAAAGAAGGGTTAAGGTTAGGGTTAGGGTTAGGATTAAAGATTCCAAAGAGATAAAGAAGGGTTACGGTTAGGGTTAGGGTTAGGGTTAGGGTTAAAGATTCCAAATAGATAGAGAAGGGTTAAGGTTAGGGTTAGGGTTAAGGTTAAAGATTAGAAAGAGATCGAGAAAGGGATGTACTAAATGCGAGGGGGGGAGAATTAGTTAAAATCAAAAGAATAAACGAAAAAGACGTGAAAAAGTGAAAAATAAGCCAATATGTAAGGATGGCCTGTTTGAGAAGGCTATCTTGAAGCAAGGGTTGCGCAATCACAGCTGCACGTCTCGTGAACCAATATTGCTCAAGTTAGTATCAAGTAGACGTACAGGGCGACTAGAAACAATGCTGGGATAAGCCAAGACAAACTGGTCTTATTTAAGAGTTTTCCTTCTCCTAGACTCGTTATTTCTACACTATAACCAATAGCTGGAGGGAGGATATATTGATTAATACTTGTCCCAAAGGTGCAGTAGCCCGACATTATTTGAATTGGCATAAAATAATCCTATTAATAATTCACCGACTTTTCAAATGTTTGTTAGTATGGTCCTGCAATTTCTGGGCCAATTTAAATTAAATGTTCAGTAATTGTTAAGATAATCCGGAAACAAAGTGTTAAACTATTTTAATGGGGATCATTCTAGTTTATTTATTTTAATGGGAATAATTCTAGTTTACTTATTTTAATGGGGATAATTCTAGTTTATTTATTTTAATGGGGATAATTCTAGTTCATGTATTTAATGGGGATAATTCCTAGTTTATTTATTTTAATGGAGATAATTCTAGTTTATTTATTTTAATATGGATAATTCTAGTTTATTTACTTTAATGGAGATAATTCTAGCTTATTTATTTTAATGGGGATAATTATAGTGTATTTATTTTAATGTGGATAATTCTAGCTTATTTATTTTAATAGGGGTGATTCTAGTTCATTTTAATGTGGATAATTCTAGTTACTTTATTTTAATAGGGGTGATTCTAGTTCATTTTAATGTGGATAATTCTAGCTTATTTATTTTAATAGGGGTGATTCTAGTTTATTTATTTTAATGTGGATAATTATAGTTTATTTATTTTCATAGGGGATCATTCTAGTTTATTTATTTTAATAAGGACACTTTTAGTTCATTTATTTTGATGGGGATGATTCTAGTTTATTTATTTTAATGAGGATTATTCTAGTTTTTTTTATTTTAATGGGGATAATTCTGGTTTGTTTATTGTAATAGCGGATAATTCTAGTTTATTTATTTTAATGCGGATAATTCTAGTTTATTTATTTTAATGGAGATTACTCTAGTTCATTTATTTTAATGGAAAGTATTCTAGTTTATTGATTTTAATGGGAATAATACAAGTTTATTTATTTTAATGGGGATAATTGTTGTTTATTTATTTTAATGGGATTACTCTAGTTCATTTATTTTAATGGAAAGTATTCTAGTTTATTGATTGTAATGGGAATAATATAAGTTTATTTATTTTAATGGGGATAATTTTAGTTTATTTATTTTAATGGGGATTATTCTAGTTTATTTATTTTAATGGGGGTAATTCTTGTTTACTTTTATTAATGGGGGTTATTCTAGTTTATTTCCCCCAAATAAAAATCTATCATACCCTTAAAATTATCAGAACTGGTGCCATGTTTGACACGTTTACAGAAATCGCTAAAACTGATATATTCGATTAACGTTGTTAATTGCCCTGAAATGGTGTATAGGTAAGAATCCACCGTTTCAGGTCCGGTAGTAACCAAAAGAGCATAGTATCTGTTCTTATGTTGCAGCTTTAAAACTCCAACGGGAAAGTGAGAAGATAAACGCGATCAAGATATATAAATAAATAAGACATAGAAAGCTCCAGCCCCTGTCCCACCGCCGCAATGTTGCTTCCTCGTGCCTGCTATACAAGTACTTCAATAGATTGTGCTCTGATGAACATGCTGCTCTGGTACCCCCCACGATGCAAGTTCACTAGATTAACCCGACAATCTGCCAAATCCCATCCATTCACTGTGTAGGTCGCCAGATGCCAAAGAGCTTTCTAATCCTAAAGCTTTTTTCCTCGTGCTGCTGGACTCTGGAACTCCCTCCCTGCTCCATGTTTTCCTGACGGTACTGACATGCAGAAATGTAAAACTAATGTAAACAGACATCTCGCGGCACAGCTCCCAATTTAGGTTGACCCCCCCCCCCTAAAAAACTCTCACCCTTTTTTTTACAGTGGCGGGCTGCCTTGTTTGGGGTAACTATGTTAAAAAAATGTTGTTTTTTTTAAAACAAGGCGACAACAATTCAGCATACCTCTTTACGTCCTGCCTGCAAGATTCGGTGATCAATAAAATTGACTGGGAAAGAAGAGGTATCAAAATGAATGGAGAATAGCTTGCTCATCTAGGATTTGCCGACAATGCCATTTTCATACGCTACACACCTCGAGAACTAGAAGCTATTATTAACGACATTCACAATGTTAGCCATATAGACGATCTTAAAATGCACACTCGAAAAACTATGTCATATGCCACAAAAGCCCCAGTAATAATAGACGGTGAAAATGTCGAGGTAGTTCACAACTATATCTACCTAGCATGAAGAAAGTCAATATAATACCAATAATCGTAAGAGCACTAGGAACAGTCCCCAAACACCTGGTGAAGGGAATGGAAGACATTGGAATCAAAGGGATCACTGAGACCATACAAAGGATGGCAATGATCAAAACAGCTGCAATCATGAGGAAAATCTTCGAATGCGAGAAACGACCCCTCATAATCTACGAACGAAAACCAGTCACATGGAAATTACAATAGGAAGAAGACAAAACTACAGGAAAGGAACCACCGCACGAACCAAGGAACAAAAACTGTAAGAAATATCATAAGCTACCCCCTCCCCCCAAAAAAAAGGTTATATCACCAGCCTCAGATGATACATCACAAAATAGTCATGAAGGGTCAAGGAGGATGAGAAGACCAAGGAAGGAGAGCACTGTCTAGACAATCCAATGGAAGAGTGCGGAGAGTGCTGGGACATTGGGGAAGCTTATTGCCACCCGGATTCCAGAGGAGACCAATGGTTATTACCAACAAGAAATCAATGGTAAGCGACTGCTGCGATACCGCAAAGTCATTTGCAATGTTTATCGAACAGAAGTCGAGAGTACTGGAAATCTAGAGAGGCTTGTTGTGACTCAGACTCAAGGAAACATCAGCGGTTATTATCAGTGAACAATCTCTGACGATGACTTGTGTGAGAGCTTCTAGTGAATGCAAATAATAATAATAATAATAATAATAATAATAATAATGATAATAATAATAATAATAATAATAATAATAATGATAATAATAATAATAATAATAATAATAATAATAATAATGATAATAATAATAATAATAATAATAAAAATGATAATAATAATAATAATAATAATGATGATGATAATAATAATAATAATAATAATAATAATAATAATAATAATAATAATGATAATAATAATAATAATAATGATAATAATAATAATAATAATAATAATGATAATAATAATAATAATGATAATAATAATAATAATAATAATAATAATGATAATAATAATAATAATAATAATAATAATAATAATAATAATAATAATAATAATAATAATAATAATAATAATAATAATAATAATAATAACTGACTTTTTGAAGAAAGTCAGTATAATACCAATAATCGTAGGAGCACTAGGAACAATCCCAAAAAACCTGGAAAAACGACTGGGAGAAATTGGGATCAAAGGAATCATTGGACAGCAATGATCAAAACAGCTACAATCTTAAGAAAAATTATTGAATGCGGAAACTAACCCTCATAAGCTACGAAGGATCATACGGAATCTAACACAGGAAGAAAACAAAACTAATGAAAGAAAACACCACAAACAAAGAAACAGAAAATGCAAGAAACATCACTTAATAATCCCCCCTCCCCCCCCCAATAAATTACAGCGGCCTCAACTGACACAACACAAAAATGGACCAATGAACAGAAATAGCAAGAAACACCATAAGCTCACCACCCCCTACTCCACAAAATAAATAAATAAATAAAAAATAATCAGCTCCCCTCAAAATATAAATAAATAAAAAATTATCAGCTCCCCCCCCCAAAAAAAATTTTTATTTAAATATTTAAAAAATAAAAATAAATAAATAAATAAAATAAAATAAAATAAAAAAATAAATAAGAAATAAATAAAAAATAGTATTAAAAAAAAAAAAAATATATATATATATATATTTATAATAAAAAAAAATGGTACCAGTCTAGGCTGACACCACACAAAATATATGCATAGGGTCAAGGAGGATGAGAAGACCGAGGAGGAACAGCACAAACCAGACCTCCACTGGAAGTGCAGAAACTGCTGGGACCTCGGGGAGGCTTACTACCACCCAAACCCCAGAAAACACCAATGGTCCTTGCCGGCGAGAAATCAATAGTAAACTGCTGTTGTGATACTGCAAATTTATTTGCGGTGGCTATCAAAAAGAGGTGGAGAATACTGGAAATCTGGGGAGACTTGTTGTCACTCAGATTCCAGGGCATACCAACGGTTGTCGGTGAGCAATCACTGATGACCTGTGTTAGAACTCCTAGTGAGTAAATAATAATAATAATAAACAAAATAGGGAAGATAGTGAGGAGCAACACTGATATCATGCCTGAAATCAAACGGCGAATTACCAAAGTAGACAATATCATGAAGAGTAGAACGTCCGCTGTGAACATTAAACGGAAAGTGTTTAATGAATACATCATGCCTGTTATGACATATGGTAGCGAAACATGGGCACTTTATAATGCAGCAAGAGAAAAGCTAAGAGTGCTAAAATGCAAAATTGAACGCATTATGCTCGGCATCAGTCTACCAGAAAGAAAAAAAACCCACTTCGATCAAACAGCAAACTGGGGTAAACGACATCATCACCACCATACGAACGGTTAAACATAGGTAAGCAGGTCACTTTCCATGATATACAGACAACAAGTGGGTATCTATAGCGACAGAATGGACCTTGAGGCAATGGGAAAAGCATGAGGAAGGCCAGTAACCTGTGAGAGAGATGACCTTGACAGGCAACTCGGTTCTACATGGCCACGCCTGGCTACGGACAAAACAAGGTGAGAGGAAGCCAGGGAAGCATTCCTCTCCCAGGAGTGATCAGAACCCCTAAGAATGATGATATTGATGATGATAGTTTAAATATTTATATTGAACTACGGCGTCACTGTGGACATTCTACTGCTTATTTATTTAATGAAATTCATTTTATATATATTATAAATATAATAAAATATAGGTCACCATCGGGGTTTTTAATCACTCCTGCAGGAGGAACCTCTCCCTGGTTTCCGTCCACCTTATTGGCGACAGTCATTCATGATTTTAGCCATAGTCGCCACGCCAAGCACTGCGGGTTGGTTACGCTATTTGTCTATAGCTTGATGTCAACATACAACGCCTGGTATTCCCAAATGTAACTAATTTTATTATTGACCAGGCTCAATATCGCTTAATTTCGGAGATCTAACGGGAACAGGTGTGTCAACGTGATTACGCTGTATAAATAAAAGTATTTAATATCAAATAGACAAAGACATAGAGGCTATCATTTACTTTTTTGTGTGTGAAATAACTATGTGTTCCGTTTACTCTGACTCGTGTTGTAGTATTCGCGTGGGTTTTTCGGTTTGTTTTTTTAAATAACCATTGTTTCGTCAACTCCGAATTGTGTTGCTGTATTCGAGTGTTTTATTTTCTTTTAATATAACTATTTGTTCCGTTGTTTTATTCGTGAAATCCTCGTCGCCAGGTTTACTGTCTCTCCTTCCTCGCACTGAAGAGTTCCTCACTCGACCGAGCGGGTACAATTTATACTCTATATAGCAGACGTCACAATAATCAAAAATATAAGTATTTATTATTGAGTATTTATATGGTAGTTTCAGTATCAAAATGTGTCAAAATAAAAGTACTTTCTTAATTTTTCTTCTATAAATTTTCATTGAATGTTTTTTAGTCAAAACCTTTGTAATTGAATTAACTTGGAAAATCAGTTGTCGTCCGTTTATATATGCAAAGAAAACTGTCACACTACTACTACTTCGCCAGGTTTGGATGAATTACTTACCTTTATTTAGCGCATGCGCATTGGAAGTATTACGGTCGTACTAATTTACTAAGTGAGGCTTAATCAGAAGTAATATATATATATATATATATATATATATATATATATATATATATATATATATAGGCACCAGGGAGCATCTCGCATTTGTATTTAATAACTATAAGTGATGCTTGTCAGAAATAATGAATTGAAGTAGGAGAGAGAAAAAAACAGTGTAACAAAAGATGAACATGTCGAACTAATAAATGGCTTATAATGGCGATAAAACAACGGTCATGATCGAATAATAAATAGAATATACAAAACAATTAAAGCCTTAAAAATGTTACAACACGGAGCAAAAACAAACATTTTAAATAACATATAAAATATTATGGTTCGTTTTTTAACAATTAATTAATTTAATGTGGATTTAAAATTGTAAAACGGGTTATATATCAGACAAAAATCTAAATAGTCCCTTTGTGAGTCGAACCAGGACACTCGATTCTGATAGCAGTTGAAAAGAACGGGTTTCACTTAACACTATATATGACGTCACTCAAAGATCACTTGCTCCAAACAAAGATTTCGAAATGAACATGCTTCTGGGTTTAAGCATAAAAGTTTCCCACTAAACAATTCATCAATCATATATCTTTTTACGAAAAGCTTATCACTTTCTTTATAAAGTTTGGTATATTTCTGCATATTTGAGATGAGGGTTGATAATTTGTATAATTTTGGGTATTCAGACTACATTTCTCATCTTAAGTGTTTCGGCTGCTGTAACCTCCGGCCTTCTTCAGGTGTATCTGTTCAAACGCGGGAATAATTCTGTCAAACTCGCAAGAACCCGTGGCGCAGTGAATAGAGTACTAAATTAAATACAGTTCTAAGTGATAGTCATCTGAAGGTTGAAGGTTCAATTCTCGGTGCGGGCGATAAGAAGAATTGCGAATTACTGAAGACATCTCCCAGTCATGGCTGACGGAACAAAAGCATGCTACCCCCGTGGAGAGAAATATTCCCGGGTTCGAAGATGTACACCTGAAGAAGGCCGGAGGTTACAGCGGCCGAAACGTTGTGATGATAGCACTCAAGATGAGAAATGTAGTCCGAATAACCAAAATTATAAAACAGTTAGGTATGTTTATATATTTTTATGTACACGATTAACTCCTAAACTATTTAACCGATCATTATGAATTTCAGAACACAGCTACTTGGCGCAAACGGTCAAAATGTAGGTGATGTTATGTTTAATTTAATTTCAGGCGAATGGGGTGAAAGCGAGATGGGCGTCCTTCGGGAAAAGTCGGATATCTTCGATATTTCTGAAACTTTAATAATTTGTATTAGACATCAATTAAGAAATATTATCCCCACATGTCAGTTTCTTTGGGGTATTTTAAACGGTCTGGGGGCATAATATGGATACAACCTACGATTTGAAATTTAAAATATATCAAAATTACATTGAATTTGAACACAAATTAAGCAATATTCTCCTGAATTTTAATTTCCTCTTAAGACCTTTTAAGCTTAAGCCTTATATTTGAGGCATTTTCTAGAATCAAAACCAGGTAATGTTTTTCAATCAAAAATAGAAACATGATTCTAGAGAATAGGTTTAATATTATAACTTGGTTTTAATCTTTGTAAGGGGGCATAAAAGTGGTGCAAAACTGTTCTGTTCGGAGAATTAATATTACCTTTCCTTGGACGGGTATTCATCAAGTTTCGATATAAAATCTCCTTATACAGTAGAAATATAAACAAGTATTATTAAGATGAAATTGAAGATTAGTATTGTCGTTTTTAATCTTTCACGTTAGAAGAATTACGTGTGTTAACTTTTAGTAAAACAATATATATATATATATATATATATATATATATATATATATATATATATATTTATATATATATATATATATATATACTTTTCTACATGCTGATGACAACTCGTAGCCAGAAACACGTGTCCATGACTTCCTTTTATGTACGTAAAAATCTATTTATAAAAAAATTACATAATAAAGATATATTAAATTAATGACACATCCGATAAAGGGCGAGTGAATGCAGTACCGTGCAAATTCTTAACCGCTTAAGGAGCTAAAAATAATTTTAAAAAACACTGGTGTTCTATCCTTAGTAAAAACCAATAACAAACAAAAAAGTTCCGTAACATCATAGGCGATAAAAAAATCGAGACAGGGCGTTCTGGTCTGGGGGTAAAACACCAGACTATGAACATTTACATCGTCAGTTCGATCCCTGTCAAGGTAGTCATGCTTATGATGGCTTGTAGTCAGAAACACGTGACTATAACTTTCTTTTTAGTACGTAAAAAATAATTTATCTATATATTAATACGATAGCGTGTGTGTTCGTGTGTCACGCTTATATCAAAAGCTCTCCGCATGCGTGCCGCACCTAGATTTGGAAAAGCATTCAAATCACCTAATATTCGTAATATTTTCAAGGGTTAGCGACGTAGGATTTTGTCGTCGGTTTTTGACGTCCGCCCGACTGGTTAATAGTTCGATCCCAACCAACCGCCAAGATTTTTTTTCTACATTGAAGAGGAGGAAAGGAAGTAGGAGGAGATAACCGTGAAGACTCATATTAATACGATAGCGTGTGTGTTATTTTGTGTGTCACGCTTACATCAAAAGCAACGACCTTCCGAATCTTTGTATACTAGTCATGAATCGGAGCCAAATTGAATTTAATCTAAAGCATTTACAAAGTAAGGTTTAGTCGTCGAAATCGGAATTAGTCGATCGATCAAATCGAGAAAAAAGTCTGACGGAGGGACACGAACCGCTTTTATAGGTTAGAAACAAGATCATTAGTATTGAAAACATCATTTCGTGTAATTTACACGGGTCCTACTAGTTAAACAATTAATATATATATATATATATATATATATATAATTATTAAGTTCAAATATATTGACAAAATGAACATATAAACAAATATATTTTTCAAAAGTGCTCAATAACAGGTCGAGTATTTTTTTTTAAATTAAAAAACACTGGTTCATTAAAAAAAACATCATTTACGAAGAGGGAACTGATTCCAAACGTTGTTCATTTCCGGTCGATCGTAAATTCGGTTTTGTTAATCGCTCTGAACACTTTCTCACACATGAGGCTATTCTCTATCTCTACAAATCTACTATCAGACTATGTATGGAATACTGTTCTCAAATCTGGCCTATTGAGTATGTTCCCTATTCGAGGGCTCTTGATAAGCTGCAGACACGTATCTATAATTTGATTGGTCCACCCTTTCTCTCACAGAAGTCTCAATCGTTTCTATAAATATTTTTATAGCATGTGTTTTTTTTTAGAATTGTGTGATCTATTCCTTGCTTCTTTCGTCTCAACTCCTCTGACTCGTTGGTCTAGTGGTCTCCATCAATTCGCTGTGTTTATACCTCACTGTAATACAGGATCTTGTTCCAGTAGCTTTCACCAACAACCACAGGCTTCTGGAACTCTCTTCCTGCTGACTGTTTTCTCTCTTACCTATAGCCTTGGTCTTTGCATCTCCTATCTTTGCGATAGTCATCTTTCGTTCTTGTAGCGAATGGTGGATCTTATTGTTGAGAGGTCTTCCATAGATAACTTACAGGAGAAATGTGTACCAACATTATAGAGGTTTATTGCACTCAGAATTCATACCTGGTCCGCACTGTGTCAGATAATGATAGATATGGCCCAACAGTAATGCGGAAACATCATCCTGTTCTGTAGGTAACATTTATGCATCTAGTTCTGGCCTCCTCTATGATTGACGCTCTTCTGAAAAATAGATCCTAAATATAAACTATATCAGCCCCGCACATTTTTATTGTTGAAAACCCTTTTTTCCATAATATCCCATGCTTTTCACCTTTGAAATTTGAGCACCAGTCAGTCATTCTCAGCCATGGTTGTCTAGTCCTCGAATTAGATTTGAAGTTTTATTTTTGTTCTTTTTTTACAATAAAGGTCACCGCTTATAAAGGAGTTAAAGAGTTTGAACGGTGGACAGTGAGACAACGTCGCGATCACTGGCACGATGTTTGTAGCAGGGCAGAAATTGATTATTTATAGAGACGGTTCAACAAGAAATTGTCTACTTTAGACTTGAAGACGACCATATTGTAGACGACTGGGAAGCAGGCTTGCAGCACTGTATTCCACAGAAGTCTGCTACGATATAACGTTACAGAAAGGGATTAGCAATACAATAATAAATAAATTGACACTGAATGTGTGTACATTAATTGTTGAGTAAAGTTTAATTTTCTTCCGAATATCATTAAGCTAAACAACTAAATGCAAAAGTTGGTCCTATTTCTTGCACTAACGGTAAAATCAAAACGTCTTATTTCTTGCACTAACGGTAAAATCAAAACGTCCTATTTCTCGCACTAACGGTAAAATCAAAACGTCCTATTTCTTGCACTAACGGTAAAATCAAAACGTCCTATTTCTCGCACTAACGGTAAAATCAAAACGTCCTATTTCTCGCACTAACGGTAAAATCAAAACGTCCTATTTCTTGCACTAACGGTAAAATCAAAACGTCCTATTTCTCGCACTAACGGTAAAATCAAAACGTCCTATTTCTCGCACTAACGGTAAAATCAAAACGTCCTATTTCTCGCACTAACGGTAAAATCAAAACGTCCTATTTCACGTTAATTCAACTTCACGCAATAGATGCATCATTTGTTTTATATACTGCTTATGTATATGCGATATCAGTCCCAAGATTAACTAATTTGCATATTGTTTTTTTAAAGGACACTTTATTAATTAATTATTTGTTATTGTTTTTAATTAAAAGATTACTTTGAGTTTAATATAACAAATAATTCCGTTTCGCAATATCGTTCTATTTTCTGGGCAAATATTTAGCATTTGTGTTCAAATGTATTTTTTCTGCGATCTGTTTCTAAATTGCAAGTAAAAATGTCGATTTTCTTTTTCTTTCTTTTCCTTTCTATACGGTCACAGGTCATACTTGCCTCAACTGCATCTATATATATACTACTGGACAAGTTCAAACGTTTAGTAAGAGAAGGTTCGAATTGCTTTACTTTGCAATCGGAGAAAAATAAAAGCAAATTCTGAACAGAAGTTGTTCGCCTGTTTGTTGATTCTGTTGTGTTTTTTTTTTGTATTTCCGTGTTTATTTTGTATTTTACTATTTTCTTTACAGTTTTGGCGTCATCTCATCCGCAAAAATCAAAGCGTATAATATTATTTTTTCTCATCAAATAATCACTTTTCTCTTCCATAATTGTCAGAAAGAATTTCCTAAATTAATCCTGATAGTTTCTATGCTGCGTTTTAACGGCGATGCTTTCAAACTCATTGTTCCAGAAAACTAAACTTATGTCAGCAGAGATTTGTTCCGATACAAGAATTGAACGTGACACGCGCGCACATGCTAGAACAGACAGACCACACATGCAAATACACATCCTAATGCAAAATGATCATGCAGCACATATGTACGTATATTTATTTATATATATATATATATATATATATATATATATATATATTTATATATATATATATATATATATATATATTAATATATTTTAAGCTCAATATACGAGATAGAGCAATTATAAAGATATATGAAAGAAGAGAGATAAACATGTACGAATGACGAATCTATTTCAACTTCGATTGTTCAATGCCAGGTGTACTCGGTAAAAACATGTTTATTATTATTTCCTTAAGCCAAGGCTTTTCAAAGATTAAAATCTTATCATCAGAGAAATTATATAGATGGATGAGTTGGCAGTGGAAAAGCAAAACTTCAAAATTTGAAAAAATATTAAGTATTACTTAATATTTTAATAGTTGAAATAGATTTGTCATTCGTACATGTTTATCCCTCTTCTTTCATTTATCTCTCTCTCACTCTCTCTCTCTCTCTCATATATATATATATATATATATATATATATATATATATATATATATATATAAATATATATGAGTATATGAAATGATAAAAATAATCCGACGGTATCTAATTAAAAATGGAAAAGCTAAAGACCTTTTCGCTCAACGTTTCGCCCAAATTTCACGTGGGCTTTGTCAAGAGCGGACGAAGAATACGTCTTTTGTCATTTTTGTATTCTTCGTCCGCTCTTGACAAAGCCCTCGTGAAATTTGGGCGAAACCTTGAGCGAAAAGGTCTTCCGCTTTTCCATTTTTAATTTCATATATATATATATATATATATATATATATATATATATATATATATATATATATATATATATATATAAGTCAGGGTCAGGGTCAGATTCATATTAAATTCCAATAACCATTGTTAACCGTTGTTAGCTTCGTATCAAAATGACCTAAATAGACATCTTGAAGGTAACTTTAGAAAGTAAAAAAATTACTCTCAAGTTAATTAGAAATTTTATAAATAAATTATAGAACTTATTAACTATTTTAAGAAATATTACTGAATTAAATTTTTTAGGATGTACTAGCTCTGAACGGAAAAATTCAAAATGGCGTATTAGTGGATTCCCCCACGTGTGAGTTTTCTGTTCTGTGTTTTTGTTTGTTTTCACCCTAAAATGAACCACTGTATAGTGTAGGTCTTATTTAAGACACTGTAATCCAAGAACGTTTTACTCTTTGTGAATTTTTCTGATGATTTTGTAATGTTGCAGAGACGATATTGACATAAAAATGTAGTTTGGCACAAGACAAATGAAAAAGACCGAAAAAAATATATCTAACAGAAATGTTATGTTTTTTTGAAATGTGAAAAAATTAAAATTAAAATAATAAAATAAAAAGATAGTTATTGGAATATAATTTGAAGCTGACTTATATTTGCTCTGTTGTCACTAATTGACAATCATCGAGCTTAATCTTTTAAGGAGACTGCAAAGTAAAAGGGCACTGATAGTATATGCTAATACATATATTGTCATTAATAATTATATATATATATATATATATATATATATGTGTGTGTGTGTGTATATTTGCATGTGTGTGCGAGTGGTTGTATGCATTAGTGCATGTATGCAATGCGTAGAATGACATAGACATAAAAGGGGCAGCAATATTTATGCATAAGGTGTAAATAAAATGATTATACTTGTTATTCATTTAAAGTAAGGTACGTGTGTATGTTTATATATTTTTATCGACAATATTTACTCTGCAATTAACTAACACCTCATTATGATATTTTGAATACAGGTGCTTGTTTAAGTTTTTTTAGTTTAATTTAGTTTCTATGCATAAGGGGGGAAGAGGGTGTAAAAGATATTCGTGAAAACTCAGATACCTCTAATTTTAGACATGAAAGAATAAATATTCTATTTTGTAGGGGTATTTTAAAGGGTCTTAAGGACATAATGTTGGAACAACCTTCCATTTAAGAATTCAAATATTTTAAATTTGCATTGAATTTGATCTATAGTCGTTGGACACCAATTAAACAAGATGCCCTATTGTTTTTAAATTTCGTCTCATACTTCATAAATTTAAGGCTTTTATCATAGACATTTTCTAGAATAAAAATCGTGTAATGGATTTTGATCAAAACTTGAATAAAGCTCCTAGACATAAGGTTTAGTATCATTATATATTGTTCCAATCTTCGTAAGGGGACATAAAATTGGTTCAATGCATGCGTCTGTGCGTCTGTGTGTTCTTCCGCTTTCGTTTTCTTCACAGCATCTCACTGTTAGATCACCAGCTCGGTTGAGAAAAGCCATGCTAATGTTTTGTTGTCTAGCGCAGCTATGCCGGCTTCACCGTTGGGTGGTCGATGTTTAAGGCATGACTGAGTCCCCATCCTTTCATGGTCGCGGCTAAACGGCCGACACCGTTCCTGAGGCGGTTGAGCATTGTCCACTGCCGGCGAGGGAGGCCCATGCCTGGTAGGTTATCCGAGTCCTCCACAAATCTGCGCAACCTTGATTTATCTGCTGCCTGCCATTCCTCCAGCAACGTTTCAGCCAGATTCTTTGTGTTACGTCACCGGGTGTTGAAAGCAGGAGTTGGTTGGCGTGCTCCGAGAATGAACGTCGTGACTTCAGGCGAGCTTGTGGATGGGGGTCTCTGTGGCGAACTTGTGGAGAAGGTGGTCCTCATCGATAGTGGCCTGTCTATGTGTTCATTGCCTATTTATATCTCGTTGTTTTCACTCTTTATACATAAATATTGGCGTATGATTACTAATATGTGTAAGTTTATGCAGGTGTATATTTATGTATGGATATGTGCGTATGGCTATATGTGTATATATGTGTTGTCTCTGTGTTTCGACTATGTGCACATCGTTGTATGCGTATATAAGTGTATAAGTTGGTCAATTTATTTCTCTTGTACCAGTCGAAGATTCGATTCGTCCTCGATAATCTGTCTGATAGTGATTTTGTTGCTGTCGGACCGGGGTATGGTCCTGTCTCAAGAGGTTCACCATCCCAGGCATTACCTTCTCTTTAAGAAGGATTAGTTTACCGATAATCAACTGAGCCGCCAGGGAATGCTGACGAGGTTACGCTTGCCTTTCTGTATGACAGAGTACGCTAATCCTCGTGCATTAGCTTTTCAACTCAACACTAGTAAGTGTATACATCTATCTGTACAGTCCTTTGGGTTTTATATGGAGACTGATGTGAATTTGATGGCCAGAATAACCCACTCGACGATTCACAAAGACAAAGTAATTAAATAAGACTATGAGCACTGTGATTTAAAAAAATGTTAATAAAAATTATGTTAGATCACGCTATAGGAATCAACGATCCTCGTTCACCCTATATTTCCTGCCAAAAAAAAACACAATACCCCCACTCATCCTACAGCGCCCACCAACAATCTTTAAACCCCACCACCACACCCAACATAACAGTAAATATTGTATCAGTTTTATCAGTTCAATGGTTTACTATGAAGGGTTTACATAGTTCAAAACCTCGACGTGTCCATGTAAGCAAGACAACCTATATTTCTTTCTATATATAAATATATATATATATATATATAATTATCATTTCATGTATGCACATAAAATGTTATAAAAATATATATTTTATGTATCGATTTTCAGTATTTACTTCACCAATGCTCGATACGTGAGTAGAGCAAGGTAGTAAGTTATCAAAATATATTTTTGGCAATTAAGCTACACAGAGAGAAAGCGCATACCAAAAAGCAACTAAAACATTTATGAAGAACAATTCTATATGGTTTACTGTCAAAGAGATAGAGAATAGTCTGTCTTTACTTTATCTAATATAAATATTTTTGAATTTAGATAAAATGTAAAACTTAAAATTTAAATGGAAACAATAATGGTATGAAATATAAAGTTAAGTGCTATAAATAACAAAAAGTGAAAGAACATTTCGGATAGTTCTATTAATCAAAAAAACACCCAACTGATCCTGTCGCAAAATTAAAGTCCGCTCCATCGTTTTCGGTGCAAACCGACTTCAAAATGGCAGACGATATTCATTCTGCAATGCGAAAGTTGAAATGGACAATAAGTAAAATATATTGGATTACTTTTGTTATTTTTTTACATTTTTCTTATTTCGTTTTCCATTAAAAAATGTAATTTATTAGAGATATTTTTGTATTACTTATTTATTTATTTACTTATTTTCTTATTTATTTATTTTCTTATTTATCTGTTGTCTATATATTTATCGATCACTTTTGCTCGCACAAATTCGAATTATTATGTGATTCAGTATTTGCTGAAGTGTCTTCTACATCCGGGAAAAGCTAATAACTATAATATTCGAACTATGATTTTCTAACCTTATATTTCTTTATTGAACTGACTAATGTTTACATTGAGGTATTACTTACATTCAGTCAGTATCATATGATAGCGCAGGGGTAGGTGCGCCGACTGTCAGCTCGACGGTTGAGTTTTAATCCTGGCTTGAGGCACTAACTGGTCTAGCCGCCCTGAAGAGCTGTGATACAGCGAAACAGTCTGTATGTGGATGACTATATGAAGCTCCCTTCATGGCTAGAGCTTATTTGTAAGGATATCGCCAACTGTCATCAGCTTTAATGCATAGCTCATTGGGTAAAACTAATTCGAGCTGCGGCACTTGACAATGTTTACATTGAGATATTACTTACATTCAGTCAGTGCTATATGATAGCGTATGAGTAGGTGCGCCCACTGTCAGCTCGACGGTTGAGTTTCGATCCCGGCTTGAGGCACTAACTGGTCTAGCCTCACTGAAGAGCTGTGATATAGCGAAACAGTCTGTATGTGGATGACTATATATATATATATATATATATATATATAACTTTGACATTTTAGAATAAGTTTACATGACGCGAGATTTTTATTAAATGAAATTTTTATTAAATCATTTTTTTTTTCATCCAAATTTTCGGTTTAAAAAACCTTATTCATGGTACAAACAATATTTTCCTTTTCTTTTTTTTTTTTCATGTTCAAAGTCTTACGGATCGATCTTCTGGTGTTATGAAGATACTGTTTTTAGTGGAGCGTACTGAAACGCGTGATATGGCGCTTTTAAGCTGTAGTAAAAAATTTAAATCTCATTATATATATATATATATATATATATATATATATATATATCGAATTATTAAATTTCCGAAACAGTTTTTCATGGTAAACAACTGATGATCCCTTAAAATAGTATTAGAAGCTAACTAATATAATAATTGTAAAAAATAAATTGACTTACATGAGTGATTTTCCACTGAAAGACTTGGGACTATAAGC
Source organism: Sepiola atlantica (assembly GCA_963556195.1). Taxonomy (NCBI): domain Eukaryota; kingdom Metazoa; phylum Mollusca; class Cephalopoda; order Sepiida; family Sepiolidae; genus Sepiola; species Sepiola atlantica. The sequence goes on from OY744540.1 coordinate 77,249,805, forward strand.
ATTTTTTTTTATATAGTGTTAATGGTTGAGAAACTTCCAAGACTATATATATATATATATATATATATATATATATATATATATATATATATATATATATATATATATATATATATGTATGTATATATATATATATGATTATTTTTATTCATACAGACATGTACAAAATCTGCGACACTGGCATGTCGATGTTATCGATCTACATCTGAGATCTGATCTGGCAGTTTTAGAATCCGATCCTTCCCTCATATCATATTTGGGGAGAATGAAATGGGGAAAAAAGAAAAGAAAAGAAGGAAGAAAATTACAATCTTCTTACTCCTTTTTCTTACAAGCGGATATACCAATAACGCTGTCATAAACAGTGTTGAACGACGCAGATAGAGAGAACTTCGCATTAAACATTAAATTTGACAGCCTAATTATAATTATCTTAAAGGGCTCGCCATAGCATAAAAGGGTCTATAAGAAATATGATGAATATTTTATTTTTATTTCTTGTCTACATACACATGTTTCATCCTTTACCGGGAATAATCAGTGTTGAGGATGATTGTTCTGCCGATCACAGCATTTGAACCTTATATCCAAATTAACATTTTAGGCATGAATAGAGCTAGAAGGAGGAGTACTTATCTCCCCCACAGTTACAAGTACTACGCCTGCAACTCATAACACCAGGAATGAATGTAACGTTTTTTTTCACATACACCATTTCGTTAGCAGTTGCCTTCCTTTTCCTTTAACGTACATTATAATCTAGAAAATAAGAGAGGGTGAAAGGAAAACATGTGTTATTTATATATTCAACAACGTCAAGATTTCATACTTGCAATTGTGGTTAAATCGGTAAGAGTGCAGCATTTAGAAACATAGGTTATCAGTTCCTACCGAAGCATTACTATTTTCATTCTGATTTTTCTCAAAATAAACTAAGACATTTATAAATTACAATATTAAGAATATTGTTTAATATTATTTTATGCTTTCCTTTAATCTACGTAATTTCTGGAAACTAAGGCCCCGGGCGACACCAGGTCGCCATGCTTGTAAATAATAAAACATTCATTAATTTATTCATTTTTCCAACTAGTTTTTAACGTGTCGTATATAGGTAGGTAAGTACAACAGTAATAGTATATAGTGTTACTTCCTATAATGTCTATATGTTGTATTTTTATTATTTATTTCTACGACGTTAGCGAGTCATTCAACGTTAAATATCTTATTCGTTTGAAAATAAATCAAGTGAGAGAATGCAAAGAAATGTATTGAATAAAAAAGTCCTCCTTTTGTCTGTCTTAACTTATTCATCCTTGGTAGCCATTTTTCTTTTCGCTCTTCCACAGGAATTGCCGAATCTGCAAATCGATAAATTCCTAAGAGGCGATTCTCGTCTGCGTCTTTATTGGACGAGTTTATTACCTTCGAGACGCGTAGGGAAAAGAGAAGTCTGCCGGAAACGCCCCTCGTGGATTCCAACACTCTAAGAAGGTCTCGCCCTTTAATGTGTTCATTTGTTCAACTCGAGTGACGTCATCTTTACAACAAATCAGGAACAATAAAATGGCGGCCTTGCTAGTCACCAAAGACCGTTTGAATGCTCGAACGCTCGATTTTAGAAGGAGTATACTTATCAATGAATGTGTTACGGCGTAGAATGTGGTTAAATATATATGGAAAGTGTTAAAAATGGTAGCAGATTAAACGAATTAGAAAATAAAATGTTAAAGTTAATGTATTTAATCTTTTGTATAATCCGGTTTCGGTATTTTTTGTTTTTTTTACTGAAACCCATTTCAACTTTTCGTAACAAAGGAAAACAAATACATACATCTCATCATTCCAGCAATCATAGGAGCTACCGGGTTCATAGAAAAATAATTTTAATAACTACCTGGTGAATATATTCGGTAACCAAGTGCAAGAGAAATTCAAACAAGCGCGCTCAAAGGAAAGGTTAGAATCCTGAAAAGATCTCTCGGTTTGAGTCTCTGAAATAGCAATTGAATATCTAGCACCCGGTAGGATGCTCACCCACAGCAAAAACAAAAAAAAATAAGAAGATTGAGAAAAGTGAGAAGTAGAATAATACTGAATTGAAATTATTCGAGTCAACGGTTCAGATAGTTCGACCGGCGGTACAGTTATATAAACCACACTAATGATTGTTAGTGAACATGAAACATAAAAGCCTGTGAATAACAAATATTATTTTTTTAAATATCATATATAGTCTAAAGAAGCTTCGAGTCATTAAAAAAAAATGTAAAATGCAGTTTAAATTCCCAGACAAACTAACTAAATCCAAGATATTGCAGACTTAACATTCGTTGGAAAATTAATAAATGAAAAAAATATAAGTAAATAAAAAGGGGGGGGGGTTAATTATCTAAGAGTGAAACAAAAAATATATATATAGTTTTATTTCCGATTGCAAAAACTATTCTTTTAAGATTTTTGTTTTCTTAAACTTTATTTTATATTACTCGTACAAATGGTAAAAATGATAAAATAATAAATATTTATTCATTTTAAACCTAAAATCTGTGAATCCTAATAGCGAATTCAGGTAAAATGGCACATGAAAAAATGGTCCGGAAATAAAATCACACACTTAAATACATAATAGCAACGTCGGGTTCCCCTAACAGTATATATATAGTAATTGCTTTGTGCTACGCACTGATTTATACACATTGATGTTGAAATTGAAAGAGAAGGCATATAAGAAAACATTTGTCTTGGAAATAGTTTCTTTTTCTTTCGTTTGAATCGGATGATTCTGGTGTTGGTATTACATTCCCTGATGTTTTTCTAGTTAAAAATCTTTTTTGAAAAAATATCGGGTATTTACGGGAAGGACCACGAGAAGGTTGCTTTCCGTAAGTGAAAGTGATACTGTGGAACCGACTGGATTCGAACTTGGAACACCTAGGTTTTAGTCCGTGTCGATATTCACTTAACCACCGTCACCTCCCTTTTTCATTCCTTGATACTTAAGAGCGTGTATTTAAAACCGCGTTCAGTTATATTAATCAGCAAACAATCTACCTTTTTTCCGTATTGTCGTAGTTATTTTTATGTTTGAAATTACTTTATTTGTTTATAACTCTCCGTTCTATTGTCTACTTAGCGAGTTATTGTACACTTGCCCTTTTATTTTTTCTATCTTCTTTCGTGTGAATCAGAAAAAAAAACAGGTATCATTTTATGAAGGATGATTTCGTTAAAAATTATATTGAACTTGGTACACCCAGGTCTCTAGTCCGTGTCGATACCCACTTAACCACCGTCACCTCCTTTGAAAACACCTGAACTAGCTGAACTTACACAGCGTCGACCGGATATCGTTTCGCTTTCATTTTTGTTTCGTTTTTCTTTTATAGTATTCCGATATATATATAGATACAAATCTCATAATCAGTTTATCAAAATCTTGCAGACAATACATGAAATTAAAATTGTCGATTAGAAAGTAAATTATATTTACATTTGAAAGTAGATGAGGATTTTCAAAAAATCCTCCCACCAAACACAAATTAAATTTCAACTTCTTAGGCCATTATGCTATTTCAAAATCCTAAACAGAATCAAAATCGATAATTGTATCGGAATTGGGAATTTAGAATAAAACTAGTTATTGTATCGGAATTAGGAAAAATATTTGTAATCGTCCAATCCCTAATATATATATATATTATTAAAAATAACCGATAACTCATGTCTGGATATTTTTGTATGGATCCCTTCCATTTTCCGGATCAAAGTCCTAATCTCGGATGAGAATTGACTGATGAATCTGCCATAATTTTCTTTTAAGTCCAAAGTACTCTCTGACTCATTTGGGTCCATCTTCAGTGGAATAATGCCAATCAGGTAAAGCCAATTCTCATCCAAGATTAGGACTTTAATCCGGAAAATAGAAGGGATCCATACAAAAATATCCAGACATGAGTTGTCGGTTATTTTTAATAATACGTGTCTTAGAGAAAAAAATGATGCCTCGATAACACACACACACACACACACACACACACATATATATATATATATATATATATATATATATATAATTAAAAGGGGCTTATTCTAACATTTTACTTTAGTGTCACGGTAAATGTGATCGCCAGAAGTTGTTCCTATCACGAGTTCTTTGTGTGTGCAAGTTTTCAATGTCGGATAGAAACTGTTCTGATACTGATGAGCTGGTATTGTTATATTATTCCCTCTAAGGGGGGTCTAACGCGTCGTATTGCACGATCTAATGAATATATGTTTGTTTTGCAATGCAAATCAACAAATCAGAAAGAGTACAATTGAATTATCTTCGAAACAGTGATCCTTCGAGACTGAGAAGACTCCATCAAAGAACGTTTGTTGGGTCTCTCGTCGTCTCCTGATGGCTATCACTCGAGGGGGAGTTTAGCTCTGGAATCGAAGTAGACACAGCAACACAAAAATAACAACCAGGTCTCGAATTTGGAGAAAGATCATTTTTAGGCTGTTGACGTTGCCTCCGTCTTTGTTAGCGGCGAAGAGAATAAAGGTAAGATCTGTTGATTTGGGGAGCCAGGCTAATTATTTGGTTTATAGTCGATTCTGAAGTCATTATTTATCACGCTTGATCTCGTCACGCTTACAACTCAGAATGCTAGCCCTTCGCGTCTATCCTATCTCATGTGACGCCATTTCTTCTACGTAGTGTTTCACATGAAAATACGACCTCCGAAGGTTATCAACCTGACATTTATTTCCTGTTTGCGTGCTTCCGTTTCTGTTGAGAATTTTAAATCATCAAAATAGTACTATCAGGCGCACATTTACTATTTAACATTCCTCCTATCTTATCAGAAAATGATCTCTAGATATAGGGGAAAACAACGTTGATTAAATCAGCTTTTGTAGAATAATACATCATTTTGGTAATAATGATTTACTAATAAATATTTGTCCAAGTGTGTGTTCAAAGAAGCTTGATATTTAGGTAAGTATAGGGTTACGGTGAGGGTTAGGGTTAGGGTAAGGGTTGGGGTTAGGGTTATCTTTTTAATGTATATTGTGTTAGTTTTTTGTCACTCATATGTCAGTCGTGAAATGTCCATGACAATAAACTGTAAAAGTAGAGTTAGAGTTAGAGTTAGAGTTAGAGTTAGAGTTAGAGTTAGAGTTAGAGTTAGGGTTAGGGTTAGGGTTAGAGTTAGAGTTAGGGTTAGGGTTAGGGTTAGGGTTAGGGTTAGAGTTATGGTTAGGGTTAGGTTTAGGGTTAGGGTTAGGGTTAGGGTTAGGGTTAGAGTTGTTGCGTACGCGTCTTCGTTTGCAATTGAAGTTTACAGAGATAGTAGATCTCAGCTGCACTATTTTAAAGTTTTCACCAGTTACTTTGCATACTCTTTTCCTCTTCATTCCCTCTTCTGCTGGTATTTATGACAATTAAAACTCACATTTACTTGTTTTGTTGTTGTCTATGTGACGCAGATGCAGACACTCGACTCATCGTAACTTTGTTAATTCTCAATATTATGATTTATTGACTATGTCCACATTTTAAATGCTGATTTAGTATCATTAAACTAGATTAACAATCAAGAGAGACGGAGAAATTATAGGTTATTACGGTCATCCATAACACTATGGTTTTCGTGAATAAATGTCCGTCGAGATACTTAGTTTGAATGTTTACGAGCCGTGAAAATCTTTAATCATAATAAGTTATATGTTTCGTGACCAACAATTTAAAACAAATTATACTTTTAAAAAGACAAGGGATTACTTTTTACTTCTATTAATAATGGAGATTTGGTATCTGCCTGTCTGAAACCTAAACTATAATATTACTATCTTTTAATGCTCAATTAAGTTTAGATAGCTAATGTAGTATCTTGAAATGCTCAATTCGGGAGGATTCTGTAATATCTGTTCTGTTGGCATCATATCATCTTCCCAGATATTAGCTTATCATTTTTGGTGGGTAGCGTTGTATTCGTTCTGTGGTCATGAAGGCATATGGGGGTAAGGGTAGTGTAGTATATGTTCTGTTGGCATGATACCAACTTCGCATGCATTCCCTTTTTTTAGGGTAGAGTGTAATATCTGTTTAGTTGTTTCGAGATCATCCTCCGAGGCATAAGTTCCTTGTGTTGGGGATACCATCTTCCTAGGCATTACCTCTTCCTTTGAAGACAGAATAGTTTATGATCCTTCGTAATATATACTAGTAAAAATAGGCTCATTCGAGTCTAATATATCTGCTAGGATAAGTAATGTATAAAATAGAAAATAAATTTTAAAATAGATAAAGATCAGGTCGGGACTATAACCCTAACCCTAACCCTTACCCTAAACCTAACCCTTACCCTAACCCTAACCCTAACCCTAACCCTAACCCTAACCCTAACCCTAACCTTAACCCTAACCCTAACCCTAACTACGAGAACTATATCATATATAAAATTTATCGCTGAAGCTTTATTTTATAAGTTAATAAAAACAGCTTAAAAGTGCACATTAAGGTTTCCATTCATTATCTATGTTTATATGCGAGCAAAAAGTGTGGTACTGTTTTTACAGCGTATGCACTTTTAGCAAAATTATAATAGTTTACTGAGAAAGAATGGCATGTGATGTAAACAGTAAGTTTATTGATCAAAATCAGTTCTTTCCTTTGTTAATTCACGTACTACAACGCTTATCTAGTTATCATCAGGAGATGTATGTTGGGGGACGGCGACACCTCCTTACAGCAACTAACGTTGTCAAAATAATCTCCAATGACCTGGTTATATATGCGACTAGGGACCGCTTGTGCCTATGAAAGCATGAAATTGAAATTGGAATATAGATTAAACATTATAGATTAGAATTTCTCAACCAAAATCCATTTAATGACCTTACTCGATAAATGTATCTTGTATGTAGCGTGTAGATGGTCATTATTACTGCATCAGTGTCTTTTCCGCGGGTTTCGGTTTTCTAAATATCATACTTACTTCACCGGCAACCTAAATATTAATCCTCGGAAGTGAAATGGATACACTGCAAACTACGAACAGTGTTTAGATCACTAATTTAATTCATAATTAAAGGGAGATAAATATAATAATACCGGAAATAGTTAATGTAAGTCCTGCTTGAGTATTATTGGTTATTTGATAGTAATTAATAAAAACAACAAAAAGAATCGACAGATACAAAATTGATTGGAATCGTGGTACGTATAAATAAAGAATCTATAGACGAATTTTATTTGATGATGTTTAACTAATTCAGTCTTTTTAATTATCGCATGACTTTCAAAGTACGAATTCTGTTTTGACGAGTTTGGGTTTTTTTGTTTTACAGGGTGAGGCTATGTTTTAATTTTTGCCAGAAACTGAAAGAATCGATATGGAAAGGAACAAATTTATCTCCGAAGGATTCATTGTCTTTATGATTATGGATTTTGTTATTAAAATAACTGAGTGGTCCGTTCTATACATCCTTTATTATGAAATCAATAAGGAAGTATTATTATCTTCAAGGAGTGAAACAGTTGTATGGTAACGATGAATAAAATGTTCTTACCAATATATATATATATATATATATATATATATATATATATATATATATATATATATATATATATATATATATATATATATATACTAAGACCGGGCACTCTGAGAGAGTTCAATAACAAGCAGTACCACTAGTTCATTGCCAGATCCAACACGGTGTGTTGTTGTTGATCACTCTTCGATGCTCGTTGTAAATACCCTCCGACTTAGCATTTACAAATTTAAATTCCTCCTAATTTCCAAGTTAATTTGTGGTGGCCAACAGGTAAGACTCTTGATTGCGAATCAGTGGCGATTTGTGATCGGAGTTCGCGCCCTCTGACCGTCGGGAATTAGCTTTCTACGCTGAAGATTGCGTAAGCATGAAGCATCGATGTCTGTAGGTAATATGTATATATATATATATATATATATATATACACGTTGATCTTTTTGTTATTGTTTTTACTGGCGATAGTGTACCGGTGTGTTTCCAATGCGTGTATTATTTGTTACTACCATTAGCGTTTTTTTTTAAGAATATTAATTCGCTTTTAATCGGACGTGTCATCAATTTTTGTATATATAGATTTGTTATTTAATTGATTCATTTATAGATTAATTGTTTTACATGAATGAAAGGAAGACATGGACACGTGTTTCTGGCTATATATATATATATATATATATATATATATATGATAAGTCAATGAAAATAATAAGACCTGCAAAGGGAAGCAAATCATAATCTTCGGTTGTTCAAAACAAGGACGTTTAGTGAATAACATTTATTTTCCCCTTTTTGAGCTTTCCTAATAGGTTCATCTCTCTAAAAGTTTACCTTTTAGTTATAAATGTTCATATATATATATATATATATATATATATATATATATATATATATATATTACCATTTCATCTATCCACATTAAAACGTTACAAGGAGGTACAATTTTTTGTGTATAAATTTTCAATATTTACTTCAACAGTGCTCGATACGTAAGTAGAGCTAGGTAGTAAGCAATGAAAATATAATTATGGCAACTAAGCTACTCAGAGGTTCTTGTGTTTTATCATTTTAGCCTGACGATCCCCCAGGGATGAAATGCGGGAGCCTTTATGTAGCTTAATTGCCATAAATATATTTTCATAACTTACTATATATATACATATATATATATATATATATATATATATATATAGAGAGAGAGAGAGAGAAGGGGGTTGTGTAGCATCAGTGCAGTTCCAACGAGAGAAATATATATATATATATATATATATATATATATATATATATATATATATATATATATATATATATATATATATATATCAGACGTCACTTCTGCAAGACCAGGAAGGATTGTTACAGAAAAAAATAAGGTTAATACCTTTTATTTGTCTAAAGCTCTGACGAAGCTTGTTGTATCAAGCGAAATATTAGATAAAAAATGCCAAGATGAAAAATAAAATTTTGTTTTGATTTTTTATTTTGATTTTAATGGTTTATTAAAAGCATTTTGCCTCTTTCTTGAAGTATATATATATATATATATATAGAGAGAGAGAGAGAGAGAGAGAGATAGAAGAAAAAAGAGTGATAAATATGCGACGATTGTCCAAATTTATTTAAAATTTCAATTGTTCAATGCAAGGTGTATTCAGTAATAAACTAGTGTTTATTATTCTTTCTTTAAGCCAAGGCTTTTCAAAGATCGAGATCTTATCATCAGAGGAGAAATACAGATGGATAAGTTGGCTTTCGAAAAAAACAAAGTTCAAATATTTGAAAAATATGAAAATTATTTTTAAAAGAATTTTGGTTAAAATATCCTCTTTGGTTTTTCCTTTTTCATTTCCCATATATATATATATATATATATATATATATATATATATATATATATTTATATATGGGAAATGAAAAAGGAAAAACAAAAGAGGATATTTCTTTTGATATATTCATCAACGTTTCGTCTTTATTTGTAAGACTTCTTCAGGATGGTAATATTAAGAAAAATGTTTCTTAATATTATCATCCTGAAGAAGTCTTAAAAATAAAGACGAAACGTTGATGAATATATAAATAAACATCCTTTTTGGTTTTTCCTTTTTCATTTCCCATCACGTCGGATTACCTTCATCCTTCCTTTCTCATATATATATGAATAGGAAAGAACAATAAACATAATTTTATTACAGAATATACATTGCTTTGAACATTTGAAGTTTGAAATAAATTTGGACATTCGTGCATGTTTATCACTCTTCGTCCATTTAACTTTATATATATATATATATATATATATATATATATGTATATATATATATATATATATATAGTCATGCAGAGACAGACACTTCCGCTGTATAATCGCTCTTCAGTGCGGCTAGACAAGCAACTGCCTTGATAACTCCAAGGCTAATTGGCTGCTGCTTAGATAAGTGTAATTACAATGATAAACGTTGTCCAATGCCGGAGGCTTCATTTGTTTACACAAAGAAAATAGCGTTTATACGTTAGCGGCAGTTTGTTATTTAACTTACTAGTATGCTCAACCCAGAAAAGAGAGCATATGGGAACAAAACTGTTTATAAAATTAGTGTGTAATATAAATAGTTGAAACTGTAAATGAAGAGTTCAGAATGCAAAACGCGATAAATCCTATGAATTTAAATTGAAACATTAAACAATAAAAAAGTAAAATATATTAAATCTAGACTTCGACTAAAAAGCTGAATTTAATAGAAAGCAAAAACAAATTATCGTGGTATCGTATTTTGTAATACATGATTCCATGGTGTGTTTGAGCGTTGACATGTAACACATTGTATAGTAATAGCTTCGTAATTTCGAAAATGGCGTTTATCGCGTTTTGCATTCGAACTCTTGAAATTATATTTAGAAGAAAACTCCAAAGATATAAACTTTAAAACCAAAATAAAATTATCAAATGCAAAACAAAAATGTAGATAGCTGAATAAATATTTGGAATATTTGGAATGTAAATTTGATTATATACAAATAATGAAGTGTCTAATGTAACTTGTTGAATACTTTATGATAGGCAGAAAGGCTTAACTTTAGCAACGTTTCACAAAAAATAATTACTTCACACTAATACAACTTTATTTTGGAAATGCGCGCGAAATACTGTTAATTTTTACGGGTCTGCTTTGCGAGTGAAGCCAGGCGTTAGAGACCAGTTGTGCTATTCTCAACTCTTTTCAATCTCGCTTATTATGTAGAATGTTAGAAAGGGTCAATCCCAATTCACTCGATACCGTAGGCTAAGATCTACTTCTTCCTTTTGTATAAAACACCTGCCGCGTCCATTGTAACACGTAGCTGCAACTGGCGAGATCATGTCGTAAAAAGATTTCGGAATTCGTTTTTTGTCCCGCTCGCATATGCTTTTAGAAAATGCTCTCAAGTTTCCCGCCGACGCTTTTTCGTTCTGAAAAGGTTTGGAAAAAAAAAGGAAGACAAATTGCAACGCTGAACGTATGCGCTCGCCATTGTTTTGCAATAGATGGGACCATATCGCGTGGACTTCGAAAGGCTGAAAGAATTGGAATTATATTATAAGGTGTCCATCTAATCCGATCGCAATATAAAAAAAAGATTTTTTTTTTTATTTTGTAAAAAATAAATAAATTTAGATGTTCTTTTTAACACTTAATAGAGATTCATGTATTTGTATTAAAAAATACAAATACATGAAAAAGAAATAAAAGTTTCAAAAAATTTCTCGACATCCTGTATAATACTATCATCACCCAATAGTTATGACAAAACATAAGAAAAGGAGACTTCGCTGGTTTGGTCACATATTTCGACGTCCTTATTCGATTCGGGTTTATCCATTCAAGGACAGAGGCACATATTTTGCCACCTTAGAACTGAATTCAAACGAACGAAACACGTCAAATATATGGTTTAAACAATCTTTTAGATCGCTGCTCTGCTGGTAGGATGCTCAGTTCAAAGCTGAATGCCTTCATGCACGGCCAGTTCTACATGATTCTACCTAGTCGAAATAAAAAGTATGTTCGAATACTATCAAGTAACCTAACTTTATAACACATGTTTTTTGTAAAGGAAGGGTTGCTTTCATATGTTATATACGTGTAATAGACTTTCAGTGTTAAGGGTTCTACTATAAGTAAAAAGAATTTCTAGTATAGGATCGTTTCCATTGATCTATAATGTGTTCCCATTCACTTCCCTCTCCACAAGATCAAAGTTACACAAAAGGTCGTTTTTTTATGTGGGGAAAAATATAGCTCCCCCAAAAAGGGCACTCTGAGTTTGAACATAAATAAAAATTGCCTCTGTCTAGATAGATTTCTCATTCACTGAGTGAAGTGTCACATCAGAAAAGATGGTACACATTGTTCTTAGCCAAAACGTCAAAGAAGATTACGTCATTTCATTATAAGTTACTGAAATGATTTTTACAAATCTCACAATTTAACTTATACTCAAAATTACTGGCATTTACTTTTTGTACACAGTTTTCATTTCTTACGTATGTATTTTTCATTTCTTATGTATGTATTTTAAATGTATTATGTATTTTTCATTTCTTATGTATGTATTTTTTATTTCTTATGTATGTATTCGTCATTTCTTATGTATGTATTCTTCATTTATTATGTATGTATTCTTCATTTCTAATATATGTATTTTTCATTTCTTATGTATGTATTCTTCATTTCTAATAGATGTACTTTTCATTACTTATGTATGTATTACTCATTGTTTACGTATGTATTCTTCATTTCGCATGTATGTATTCTTCATGTCTTATGTATGTACTTTTCATTACTTATGTATGTATTATTCATTGTTTACGTATGTGTTTTTCATTTCTTATGTATGTATTTTTCATTTCATATGAATGTATTTTTAATTTCTTGTGTATGTATTCTTCATTTTTTATGCATGTATTTTTCATTTCTTATGAATGTATTTTTCATTTCTTATGTATGTATTTTTCATTCTTTATGTATGTACTTTTCATTACTTATGTATGTATTATTCATTGTTTACGTATGTATTCTTCATTTCTTATGTATGTATATTTCATGTCTTATGTATGTACTTTTCATTACTTATGTATGTATTATTCATTGTTTACGTATGTATTTTTCATTTCTTATGTATGTATTCTATAACTATAACCCTAACTATAACCCCATTGTTATAGAACAATGTAACCCTAACCCTAACCCTAATCCCTTTATTATGGAACAATGTAACGCTAACCCTAACCATTTTGTTATAAAACAATATAATCCTAATTCTAACAACTTTGTTATAGAACAATGTAACCCTTATCCTAATCCTAATCCCTTGGTAATAGAACAATGTAACCCTAACCCTAATCCTAATCCCTTGGTAATAGAACAATGTAACTTTAGCCATAACGATATTCTTTACTCTAACCCCTTTGTTATAGAACACTGTAACGTTAACCCTAACCCATTTGTTATAAAACAATATAACCCTAACCACTTTGTTATAGAACAATGTAACGCTAACCCTAACCCTAACCCCTGTTGTAATAGAACAATGTAACCCTAACCATAACCCTAACCTATACTCTAACCCCTTAGTTATAGAACAATGTAACTCTAACCCTAACCACTTTGTTATAGAACAATGTTACAGAAACGGGAAAAGATAGAAATGTATTGTCATATATGACGTTCATGTATTTCTATGAATAACTGTACAAAACATGTGTACCCAAATTAAAAATATTTAGTCTAAGTTAAAAATTTAAAATACTCAGTTCTGAGTAATAAAAGTTGTTTTACAAGTATAGTATAGTTTGGTTCACTATATTAAAAAAACATGATTCCATGGTATTTTTTGGGGATTTGCATAAATGTATATTCGTCTTTTATCATCTCTAGCTTTTTGAAAACGTTTAATCACGCCAAACAAGAAACATAACTTGCAACTGAAACATAAGTGGTCACTGTAGTATTTCTGAAAGGTAAGTGGTCACTGTTGTATTTCTGAAACATAAGGTGTAACTGTGGTATTTTGAAACGTAAGTGGTCACTGATATTTCTGAAACATTAGTGGTCACTGTGGTATTTTTGAAACATAAGTAATCACTGTGGTATTTCTGAAACGTAAGTGGTCACTGTTGTATTTCTGAAACATAAGTGGTCACTGTTGTATTTCTGAAACGTAAGTGGCCACTGTTGTATTTCTGGAGCGTAAGTGGTCACTGTAGTATTTCTGAAATGTAAGTGGTCACTGTGGTATTTCGTAAACATAAGTGGTCACTGCGGTATTTTTGAACCGTAAGTGGTCACTGCGGTATTTTTGAAACATAAGTGGTCACTGTGGTATTTCTGAAACGTAAGTGGTCACTGTGGTATTTCTAAAACGTAAGTGGTCACTGTGGTATTTCTGAAACGTAAGTGGTCACTGTGGTATTTCTGAAGCGTAAGTGGTCACTGTGGTATTTTTTAAACATAAGTGGCTACTGTGGTATTTCTGAAACGAAAGTGGTCACTGTGGTATTTCTGAAACGAAAGTGGTCACTGTGGTATTTCTGAAACATTAGTGGTCACTGTAGTATTTCTGAAACATAAGTTGTCACTGTGGTATTTCTAAAACGTAAGTGCTCACTGTGGTATTTCTGAAACATAAGTGGTCACTATGGTATTTCTGAAACATAAGTTGTCACTGTGGTATTTCTGAAACGTAAGTGTTCACTGTGGTATTTCTGAAACATAAGTGGTCACTGTAGAATTTTTGAAACATAAGTGGTCACTGTGGTATTTTTGAAACGTAAGTAGTCACTGTGGTGTGTCTGAAATATAAGTGGTCACTGTGGTATTTCTGAAACGTAAGTGGTCACTGTGGTATTTCTGAAACATAAGTGGTCACTGTGGTATTTATGAAACGTAAGTGGTCACTGTAGTATTTATGAAACGTAAGTGGTCACTGATATTTCTGAAACGTAAGTGGTCACTGTGGTATTTCTGAAACATAAGTGGTCATTGATATTTCTGAAACTAAAGTGGTCACTGTGGTATTTCTGAAACATAAGTGGTCACTGTGGTATTTATGAAACGTAAGTTGTCTCTTTGGTATTTCTGAAACATAAGTTGTCACTGCGGTATTTCTGAAACGTAAGTGGTCACTGCTGCATTTCTGAAACATAAGTAGTCACTGTGGTATTTCTGAAACGTAAGTGGTCACTGTGGTATTTCTGAAACGTAAATGGTCACTTTGGTATTTCTGAAACGTAAGTGGTCACTGCTGCATTTCTGAAACATAAGTAGTCACTGTGGTATTTCTGAAACGTAAGTGGTCACTGTGGTATTTCTGAAACGTAAATGGTCACTTTGGTATTTCTGAAACGTAAGTGGTCACTGCTGCATTTCTGAAACATAAGTAGTCACTGTGGTATTTCTGAAACGTAAGTGGTCACTGTGGTATTTCTGAAACGTAAATGGTCACTTTGGTATTTCTGAAACGTAAGTGGTCACTTTGGTATTTCTGAAACATAAGTGGTTACTGTGGTATTTCTGAAACGTAAGTGGTCACTTTGGTATTTCTGAAACGTAAGTGGTCACTGTGGTATTTCTGAAACGTAAGTGGTCACTGTGGTATTTCTGAAACGTAAGTGGTCACTGTGGTATTTCTGAAACATAAGTGGTCACTGTGGGATTTCTGAAACGTAAGTGGTCACTGTCGTATTTCTGAAACGTAAGTGGTCACTCTGGTATTTCTGAAACGTAAGTGGTCACTGTGGTATTTTCTAAACTTAAGTGGTCACTGTGATATAGGTCAGATTTATAGTGGCAATTTGTGGAGAATCAACGTGTTTATTCACAATATATTTAAATGTGTACATGTCGGTACTGTCTGGAAAACAGTGAGCAAGAAAGGAATTCCAAAAGTTTTCTGAGGAAAAAAGTTATCAGTGTATAAAGTCGTCCGGCCTCTAGAGACCAATACAGTGAATGAATCGGATTTAGCATCTATTCATGTGGGTCGAGAATATTTTTGTTTGGGGGGGGGGGGCGTGCAGTAAGTTTATCGGATTACATTCCGTGTAAGTACTTATAAAACAAGCCAGGCGATGCAGGCGACGTGACGGGGGCTGTAGCTTTGCAGAGAGGTTATAAATTCTTTTTTTCCATCCTGTCTAAAAGGGAGAAGATGGTTGTTGGTGCACCAGCCTTATTCATAAAAAATCGAATTCGCATGTGTAATTATTTGTCGGTGTTAAGTAGAAGACAAAGTAGAGCATAAAATTTCTGGCGGCCATTTTGTTAATTAAAAATGGCGGCCATTTTGTTAATTAAAAATGGCGGCCATTTTGTTAATTCAAAATGGCGGCCATACATATGTCGATCTAAACATCAACATTGATATTCGGATTCTCCATCCCATAGATTTACAAAGTTTTAAATACACATTTCAACCTCAATCAATCAATCATCATTTTTTATTTTTTTTATTTATGTTATCCCCACTTTAACTAGCTTCTCGATTCAACTGGTAAAAACAAATTAAATTCTTAGCACAGTATAGATATCCAGATGAAATTCTGCCAAATATTTCATTTGACAACTCCCAAAAGTGCCCCCTCAATTTCTCCCTCCTAATACTTTCTCTGAATGTATCCAACCTCATCTTCAACTTATCCACGTTATTGCTGTTCTTAATCCGGTCTGGCAACTTATTTAAAAAATGTCGAAAATGCTTATCGGATTCTCTAAACTTGTTCGTTGAAGGAACCGTTATTTGAATCTTTCGATGGTTGATGATATCTAAGTGTGGCTGTACAACTAATAGGTGTATTACTGGAGCATTGCACTTTACAGTTATCAAGGAGAATGATCTTCCCCAGCGCTGCCACGTGATCTCTGCTGAACAATCCGTTTCTCGGTGATAGCTCTCCGCCTTTTTGCTAAGATCAAAGTGTAGTATCTGTTCCGATGGATACTGCACCCCATAGACTGGTATTGTCTTGTCCTTCGGGGCTGACTTACGCCGGTCAATGGGTCTGTCCTGTGCAGTTCTAGGAGGTCCACCCTCCCAGGCTTCGCCTCCCCTCTTTGGCGAGGTGTAAGTTTATTGCTTACTGCCTGAGGCGCCCCTACCGGGGAATGCCGACGGGGCTGCCCAGGGAATTTTTAAATGGCCAGAGTGCTCACCTCTCGGGCGCTGGCTTTTCAACCCCCACTTTCCCGACCCGACCTTGGGTCACATCTTACTTGTGGGAGTAGGATACAAACTGGCCTTGTGCCTAACCTCCTGGAGAGGAGTAAATCAATACAGGTACTACAAATACACGTAAAGGGTCGGCGGGTATTTTATCGAGCATAGATTCGTCTAGATCCATCGTATTCTGTCAATGCTCTTGCACATTATCAGGTTTATCTCGTGAACGGCGAAAAGATTCACTAAACAATACGCCCTTTAGAACCCGTTCAACAGACTGTAGACCATTTTGAAGCTGATGGATTTGTTTATGTCAGGGTGAGGTATGGTTCTGTGCAATCCTTGGAAGCCCACTCTCATGCGTTATCTTCTCTCTTGAAGAAGTAGTTAGTTCATTGTTAAACGCCTGAGACGCTGCTACCGGAGAATGCCATGAGAGCTGTTCGAGCATTTTTATAGTCCAGAGTACACTACCTCTAATGCGCTAGCTTTTCAATCCGCTTCTGACCTTGTGTCTAACCTCCTAAGAAGTTTAATAAGCTTCGTCACGCACTATAAAGTGGTTAACTACAGAATCTACCTGCGCAAAAGTGCTGTGAGACGCATCACATTGTGCTGTGTGTACAGTGAACAGTCGGGGGCGCAACGGAAATCCATCTGAGAAAGTTTAACATTTTAACCTAATTACTTTTAAATAAGTGGGAAATAGGATATTGTATTTGATAAGGCTCAGAAGTCTTTAAAATAATACGTCCCATAACAGCAATTTTTAGAAAAAGAAATCCCGATTTGTGAAGCATGAAACGACAGGGGAGTTAGATGACACCATTTTCGATGTAATCGTTTTCCAAATCGAAGAGAAGAATTCTCGTCAGTTCCCTAGACGATGACGGGTGTGGTCGGTGTTCTATTACGCAAACTAATAAATTTCAGAAGTATTTGCACTTCAACAAACCTAGCGGCACATATAGATAGTAACGGACCAACATTTGTGGGGTCCTGAAGCTTGATGTGTGTGTGAGGACTCCGAAATGTATTTATGCCCCTATTTACTTGCCTCCCCATGAAGGCCAATTTAGACACAATGTCGGTTATTAATGTGGAGAAAATCCCAGCTTCAGACGAAACGAACGCCTTGGATTGGGACAAAAGCAAAAAATGCTTCAGTCTAGAAGGATTTCTCTTCACCTGACCAAGAACAGAACATATACTACACTCTGAAATATTTATTTTCAAGAAATATAAAATGATACATTCCATACAAATTAGGCACAAAGCCATCAAAGAGGTGGGGAAAATATGTGTCGTTTGTCATCCTTTGTCTAGCGGGAAAAATGGTCTATTCTACTCTTAACTAGAATTATCTCAGTCACCACAATAACACATTTACTCCAGGGTGGGGGTAACTCATTCATTAGACTAGCAAAGATGATAAACTTACACGAAGGGCTGGGGTAAAACAGGACCAAGATCGACGTGCACCATGCTCAGGCAGGGAACACGTACTCATACTTGACTCATTTTCGTACACTCAGGCTCGATACTTGTATCCACCTTTTCTCAAAAAAACGAGGAGTGTAATATTTTTGTTATCACATCTAATATTGACCATCAGCTGGTGCTTAAAGAAAGCAATCGAATCCTGATCAGCAAAAGATTCAACCACCTGGTCATCTCTTAGACGCGACATCCGCACCACTATTCGCGACACGGCCAGGATCGCAAGAAACACCATTCGTCTCTCCTCGTCCCAAGGCGGCTGGACGCTGTTGATTACATACGATAGGTTAAGCGGTAGAGGCTGCCCGGGACCGATACGAGCTGTCACCTTGTTGACATACCTCCAGTACTGCCTCAGTTCGCAGCATTAGAAAAAAAGCGTGATCAAGCGTTTCTTCTTCGAGCGTTTCACAGCAGGGCCACTTGGGCGAGACACCCATTATGGAACTGTGGTGTATGGTAGTGAGGGGTAACCCATTCCGGCCAAGAACTCAGAGGTGTTCAGATTACTTGTCCCTGGCGCCCAACTCCATGTAGAGAAGATCTCCTCTTCCGACCACCCGAACTGCTCGACGAACGGATCGTCAGCTTCCTACTTCACTTATCACTTGTGAAGTTCCTTTCTAGGAAACCGATAAAAGTCACCGAACCGGAGAAGCTTATTGAGCGCGGGTAGGCACTCACTGAAGAACTGCGATTCGCCCATCGGTCTACGACATCACTCGTGGATTTACTTGCGATTTTAACACCAGCAAAATGGGGAATAAAAAAAGGAAAGTAAATAACTCTTCGTTGAGGCCGTTTTACGGCGAAAGTCTGAGAGACATATATTTATGAAAGATGATTTTATTCATTTAATAAATATATATAAAAACTTTTTTTAAATAACGTTTCTTGTTATTTTTTTCAAACCCCGTTTTCTTAAGGATATGTACACCTCTTTTTATTCATATATATATATATATATATATATATATATATATATATATATATATATATATATATATTATGTGTGTATGCATGTATATTTGACTTCTCTATTAAATAAATATAGTATACATATATATTTGTTTATGCATATATATATATATATTCACATGTATTTTATCAAAGTCTTACTCATAACATGTTTCAAGTCTTGCTCATAACATGTTTAATTATATATAGAGAGAGAGAAAAAAGGAGACAGACAGACAGACAGACAGACAGACAGAACAATAAAATGAAGGAATGGTTACTATAAATAACGTGATGGCAAATATCACCACCCATTGATTTTCTAATTACTTCGTTGAGTTAAATACTGATAATTATGAATATTAGAAGGTTATCATGAGTTTTAGTCATTAGAAGGCATTGAAAACATTATTAAATGACAAATAATCTTTTTCATATCTTTAGGTTCAATGAATTTCATGAATGATTGATAACAAACGTCATCGATTTAAAACATAGGATTGAATATCAATTATATTGTTTGTTTGTTTATCGAATGTGTTTCGTTCTAAACCTTGCAACTCTGACAAACAACATGTTTTGGAGACGGACAAACAGTCAAATCTACATTGGAATAAAGACATCGGGGGTTCAATCTATATCGAAGGTTCAATCTACATCTAAGGTTCAATCTACATCTAAGGTTCAATCTACATCGAAGGTTCAATCTACATCGAAGGTTCAATTTGCATCTAAGGTTCAATCTACATCAAAGGTTCAATTTGCATCTAAGGTTCAATCTACATCGAAGGTTACATCTACATCTAAGGTTCAATCTACATCGAAGGTTCAATCTACATCTAAGGTTTCATCTACATCGAAGGTTACCTCTACATCTAAGGTTCAATCTACATCGAAGGTTCAATCTACATCGAAGGTTCAATCTACATCTAAGGTTCAATCTACATCGAAGGTTTAATCTACAACTAAGGTTCAATCTACATCGAAGGTTCAATTTGCATCAAAGGTTCAATCTACATCGGAGGTCCATTCTACATCGGAGGTTCAATATACATATGATGTTCAATCTATATTGCAGGTAAAATTTTAATCTGAGAAACTGCATCGGTGATTCAATTACATCAAAGATTGAGTCTTCATCGGAGGTTCAATTCACATATGAGGTTCAATCTACATCGGAAGTTCACTCTATATCGCACGTTCCATTTCAATAAATTGTTCAATTTCCATCTGAGGTTCAATCTACATCTGACGTTTTATCTAACATACACTTGAGGTTCAATTTAGAACATATTTTTCGGAAAGAAAAACGTTCCAATCAACATTAGAATAAAGACATCAGGGGGTCAATCTACATAGAAGGTTCAATCTATATTTGAGGTTCAATCTACATCGGAGGTTCCTTTTAAATCTGTGGTTCATTGGAGGTCAACCCTTAATCGGAACTTCCATTTAAATCGCAGGTTCAATTTGCATATGAGATTCAATCGAACATACATATCTTAGATCGGAGGTACAATTTACATCTGACATTCAGTTTAAATGTGAGGTTTAATCTACATCAGAGCTTCAATTTATAAGCTACGGTTTATCGGAGATTCAGTTTACATCTACGGTTCATCGGAGATTCAGTTTACATCAGAGATCCAATTTAGATCGGAGATTCAATTTACATCTGGGGTTCAGCCTACATGTGAAGTTTAATCTACATTTGAGGTTTATTGGACATTCAATTTACATTTGAGGTTCTAATTTACGTTTAGGTTTAATTTACATCTGAGGTTAAATCTACATCGAAAATTGAGTCTTTATCGGAGATTTAATCAACATTGCAGATTCAATTTGGCTGCAATGGTGAGTGTACTTTAGATATTAAATCTTCATAAGAGTTTATATCTACATCGGATTTTTCATCTACATCGGACTTTCAATCTACATTGTGTTTTCTATTTTCGGCGGGTTTTCTATCAATACCAGCGTTTCAATCTACATCGAAGATGCCATCTACATCGGACTTTCAACCTATATTAGAGATGCAATGTACATTGGAAGTTTAATTAGGATTCAATCGACATCGAGGTTTCATGCCTTCATCTGGATGTATATAATATATTGGTGTCTATCTGCATTCTAGACTCACTCTCCATCAGAATTCCAATTTATATCGGATATTCCATCAACTCCCAAGGTCCATTTATTCATTTGCTTTCCTGTAGCGAATACATAAACTATCCTTCTTTTATTTAACAGTTCACCCCAAACAAGGCAGGCCGCCACTGTAGACGTCAGGGTCTACCGAGAAAAAAGAAAAAGAGAGAAAGTTGGGGTGGTCAACCTAAATTGGGATCTGCGCCGCAAGATGCCTGTTTACATTTGTTTTAAATGTCTGCATGTCAGTACTGTTAGGGAAACAGGGGGCAATGAGGGAGTTCCAGAGACCAGCAGCACGAGGAAAGAAGCTATTTGAGTAGAAGGCTCTCCGGCATCTGGGGACCTCCACAGTGAATGAATGGGATTTAGTTGATTGTCGAGTTGGTCTAGTGAATTTACGTCATTTATATATACTAGTATACACAATTTCTACCTAGAAATAAACGATATGGATTCTTATTCAGAATTCCTAACCCTAATCCTAACCCTAATCCTAACCCTAATCCTAACACTAACACTAACACTAACCCATTTGCTTACGGGATAATGTTTAAAGGAACGGGAACCTCGTTATATGATAATTCAAGTTACCAAACGAGAACCGATATCTGATACGGATAAAAAACGAAAAAAAAACAACAGTAAGAACAAAAACGAAACAAATTCAGATAAGTATTTTTGTGTTATTACAGGCAAAATCTACGCATACACGGCTTCATCGACTTTTTAAAAAAATCCTGTTTATGTCATGACATTATTTTGTTCCTTGGTTACTTAAATAAATCACATTTATTCTAAAGTCTTGTATTTGTTGTTTGTCAATATTTTGTTGTTGCCCATGTAAATATTCAACTCTGAGTAAAACAGGAATAATTATTAGTCCCATTTACACCCCGTTAAGTTCGCGATGTGATAAAGTGTGTAATTACTGACCATACATAACAATGTATATATATATATATATATATATATATGTGTGTGTGTGTGTGTGTGTGTGTGTGTGAGTAAATTTCGCGTACAACAAAATCGTAGGATAAATTTCAGAGGAAACTTTTTTTAATCAATGAAACGGACGGGTGGAAAAAGAGAAGAAAATTGCTAAAATTTTCCTTAAGCCGTTATCGTCTTACCCTCTAAGAGGAAACGTCAGAATAATAAATTAAAAACTAAGAAAATCCAATGAGATATGAGGGGAAAAATTGTTTAAGTTGGAGAAAACGATTGAGAGAAAAAAAGTAAATCTGATATATATATATATATATATATATATATATATATAGTAATGCAGTTATTTATTTATGTTTCCTTTTTCCCGTGGTCATTTCAGTGGTTTTACTTTATCTGCTAAGATGCCTCTATCTTGGAGTTCATTTTTGTGACTGATATCTGCATTTTTCATGCAACGAAGTATATCGAGAATTTTCAATATTAATTCATTAAATAAATTAAACAAATATTATATAGACGAAGTGTAGGTCGCTCCAGACCTTGATGTGGCCATTCACTGTCCATTACTCTCTCGAGCGTATAATGGGGAAGAGAATCACATATAACAACCCGTACACAAATTTAGTGCCACGCCAAATTTTTTAACGTAACTGACTATTTTAAAATGATTTTATCTAACTAAACACGTGATTTTCTCGGCCAATCACGTCTTCGTATTTCTTAAGAACCCCCTTACTTTCAAACACAAGATCCGTTTAATGGGTCGTTCACTATGTTATAACACGCCTAGTGAAAGTTAAAAGATAGACCCCTACTTTTAAAGCCGTTTTCCCAAATTCTTCTTCTTTCGTGTGAATCAGATGATTCTGGTGTTGGCATTAGTTTCCCCGATGTTTTTCTAGTTATAAATCTTTCTGGAAAGACATCGGGTACTTACGGGAATGACCACGAGAAGGTCGCCAACATCCCTAAGTGAAAGTGGTACTGTGGAACCGATTGGATTTGAACTTGGACCACCCAGGTCTTCAGTCTGTGTCGATATCCACTTAACCACCGTCACCTCCCTTTCCCAAATTAAGGAAGCGCTACACACATCGAATCATATTCTCTAACCCAACACGTTAACCTGCTCGCCAAAAATGCAATTTCGTATATTTACATATTACATAACATAAACATGTGTTTGCAGTTAAGCGTGGAATGGTTGCCAAATACAAAAGAGTTCAATTGGGTATGATACGCAGGATGTGACTATCTATCTACAGTACGGGATTGACAGCGAGTTAGTTTAGTCATGCGACTAGACATTGTTAGGATGTAAAATAATATAGACGGTTGTGTTTAGGGAATTAGTAGTAAACGATTGTCCCCGTACGAGGATAGACAGAAGTAAATCATAAATAAAAACAAGAACATATCTCAGTCAGGAGACTAAATACCGCCTCATGACAACGTAAGGATGAGCCGAAGTCGTATCTGGGTCTTACTTCTCCATACAGTATCAAATATTCGCGAAGTTATACCTTAGAAACTTTGAAAAGTCAAACACTATTTATCTGATCAGTCTGAAAATTCGCATGGTGGTCACCATTATCAAAGTGTATCAAATCTATACATAAAATTTGGAAACATCTGAAGTTGAAATTCCATCAATGTCTAAGTTCAATGTTTAAGTGCAATGACAAAATCATATAAGATGCGAGACTTCATTGGCTTAAGTATGGGTCAAGTAGGTAATCTATACGCTTACCTGGACCGCAGTTATTGCCAAAAGTGTTAGTTTTTTTAGGGTTTTTTTTAACAGTTCACCCCAAACAAGGCAGGCCGCCACTGTAGACGTAAAGGGCTACTGAGAAAAAGAAAAGGGGAGAAGGTAGGGGGCGGTCAACCTAGATTGGGATCTGTGCATCGAGATGTCTGTTTATATTAGTTTTACATTTCTGCATGCCTGTACTGTTGGAGAAACAGGGGGCATGGAGGGAGTTCCAGGCGCCAGCAGTACGAGGAAAGAAGCTATTTGAGTAGAAGGCTCTCCGACAGCTGGGGACCTCCACAGTGAATGAATGAGATTTAGTTGATTGTCGAGTTAGTCTAGTGAATTTACGTCGAGGGGGCACCAGAGTAGCCAATTAATCGGAGCATAATCCATTGAAGTATTTGTAAAACAAGCACAAGGATGCTACATTGCGGCGATGGGACAAAGGCTGGAGCTTGGTTGACAATGAGGGACTTATTAGGTAGGCTATTCTTTTACTTTTCCTGTGACGTTGACTATCATATTTGATTTAGATATCTTAAAATTAAATCAGTTAGACCATGAGCGATATTAAAACCACATTTGGTGAACATTGGTCAAACGATATGAACGTAAACAAACAGACATACTGCCAAGTCAGAAACTCGACTGAAAACACAACCTCCTTGGCGGAGGTAAAAATGGATAAATAATTAAGTTAATACACTGTTTTAATTAGAATTGAGTGTCGTCTTCTACAACTTTTATGAATATGATTCAGTTTTGGTCAGTGATAAACGTATTTGAAGAGAATCATCAACCTTAATCATCTACGACTCTATCTGGAGGGCTACGCTAAAGTATTGTTCGACTCCCCGAACATTGAGATCTCACGAAAGCAAAAAAAAATTTGAAAGGTTGAATAAAGATTTATTTAAACAAAATTCCGTTTTCTCTTTGCATATTCAATTCATCCCTTTCTGTTCTTAAGTTTTTGTGGGCTTTATTTAGTGTTGTCATCTGGAAATCCCTGACAACTAAGCAGAGGGTACCTCTCGAAGTGGGAAAAAGAGAGATGTATAGAAGGAGAGAGAGAGAGCTACATAGAGAGAGAGAGAGAGAGAGAAAGAGAGAGAAGGAGCTACGTACAAAGAGATGGAAAGAGACAGAGAGAGAGTGAGTGAGTGGGGAAGCACGTATTTTAAGAGTGTAATGATAAAAGCTCTTCTATTATTAACAGCGGCTTTGGCATCAGTTACGTGAAAGTCGGATTTGCAGGTGGAAGATTTCAATGAAAAACGATCGGTGAGAGTCGTTATTGATTCTGATGGTTTGATATAGCTGCAAATTCGAAAAAAAGCACATGTTATGTTCGCGTGCGAAACACACTTGTTTAAATTGGTTATTTTGACAAAGTCGTTTGTCGTTGCCGTCGTTGTCACTCTCATGCGCAGTCTTCACCTTCTTCTTCTTTTTTATCATTATTATTATTAGTAGTAGTAGTAGTAGTAGTAGTAGTAGTAGTGTTATCATTATTATTGGTGGAGGTAGTGGTGGTAGTAGTGGTTGTGGTGGTGGTGTATTGCTTATTATTATTATTATCATCATTATTATTATTATTATTATTATTATTATTGGTGGGGGTAGTGGTGGTAGTAGTGGTTGGGGTGGTTGTGGTGGTGGTGTATTGCTTATTATTATTATTATTATCATCATTATTATTATTATTATTATTATTATTGGTGGGGGTAGTGGTGGTAGTAGTGGTTGGGGTGGTTGTGGTGGTGGTGTATTGCTTATTATTATTATTATCATCATTATTATTATTATTATTATTATTATTATTATTGGTGGGGGTAGTGGTGGTAGTAGTGGTTGGGGTGGTTGTGGTGGTGGTGTATTGCTTATTATTATTATTATTATCATCATTATTATTATTATTATTATTATTATTATTATTGGTGGGGGTAGTGGTGGTAGTAGTGGTTGGGGTGGTTGTGGTGGTGGTGTATTGCTTATTATTATTATTATCATCATTATTATTATTATTATTATTATTATTATTGGTGGGGGTAGTGGTGGTAGTAGTGGTTGGGGTGGTTGTGGTGGTGGTGTATTGCTTATTATTATTATTATCATCATTATTATTATTATTATTATTATTATTATTATTGGTGGGGGTAGTGGTGGTAGTAGTGGTTGGGGTGGTTGTGGTGGTGGTGTATTGCTTATTATTATTATTATTATCATCATTATTATTATTATTATTATTATTATTATTATTGGTGGAGGTAGTGGTGGTAGTAGTGGTTGGGGTGGTTGTGGTGGTGGTGTATTGCTTATTATTATTATTATCATCATTATTATTATTATTATTATTATTATTATTGGTGGAGGTAGTGGTGGTAGTAGTGGTTGGGGTGGTTGTGGTGGTGGTGTATTGCTTATTATTATTATTATCATCATTATTATTATTATTATTATTATTATTGGTGGGGGTAGTGGTGGTAGTAGTGGTTGGGGTGGTTGTGGTGGTGGTGTATTGCTTATTATTATTATTATCATCATTATTATTATTATTATTATTATTGGTGGGGGTAGTGGTGGTAGTAGTGGTTGGGGTGGTTGTGGTGGTGGTGTATTGCTTATTATTATTATTATCATCATTATTATTATTATTATTATTATTATTGGTGGGGGTAGTGGTGGTAGTAGTGGTTGGGGTGGTTGTGGTGGTGGTGTATTGCTTATTATTATTATTAGCATCATTATTATTATTATTATTATTATTGTTATCATTATATTGTTATTATTGTTATTATTGTTATTGTTATTATAATTATTATTATTATCATCATCATCATCATAATCATCATCATCATTAATATTATATTGTTATTATTATATTGTTATTATTGTTATTGTTATTCTTATACTTATACTTATTCTTATTCTTCTTATTATTATTGGTAGTGGTTGTGGTGGTTGTGATGGTGGTGTATGGAATGTTATTATTATTATTATTATCATCATCATTATTATCATTATTATTGTTATTATTGTTATTATAATAATAATAATTATTATTATTATTATTATTATTATTAATATTGGTGGTGGTAGTGGCTGTGGTTGTAGTGGTTGTGGTGGTTGTGATGGTGGTGATGGTGGTGATGGTGGTGATGGTGGTGTATGGCTTTGGAAAAACGTGAATAAACTCTGAAGCCGATCACCTAAAACTCGTAAGATGCGTGTCTTAAATCTGCCATTTAAAACTCAGCTTAACTGAAAAACAAAAATTATATTTCGAACTTAAAAGCGACAAATGCTTTTTCATATGTGACAGACAAGGCGACCGTCAGAGATGGCTTCCCGTAGATATGGATTGGAGCCTCGAAAGTAAGATACGTCCTTCAATCTGAACGTTTAGTAATAAAAATGTGATTTTAAATTCAAGCATGAAAGACCAACAGAAATGCTTGTTAAAACTTAAGCAAGATGGCGGACGGAAATATTAATAAAAACTTTCGTGTGACAGACTAACGAAAATGTTATTTAAAACTCAAGTGTTACAGACCAACGAAAATGATAGTTAAAACTTAAGTGTTACAGACCAACGAAAATGATAGTTAAAATTTAATTGTTACAGACCAACGAAAATGATAGTTAAAATTTAAGTGTTACAGACCAACGACAATGATAGTTAAAACTTGAGTGTTACAGACCAACGAAAATGATGGTTAAAATTTAATTGTTACAGACCAACGAAAATGCTAGTTAAAATTTAATTGTTACAGACCAACGAAAATGATAGTTAAAATTTAAGTGTTACAGACTAACGAAAATGATAGTTAAAACTTAAGTGTTACAGACCAACGAAAATGATAGTTAAAATTTAATTGTTACAGACCAAGGAAAAGGATAGTTAAAACTTGAGTGTTACAGACCAACGAAAATGATAGTTAAAATGTAATTGTTACAGACCAACGAAAATGCTAGTAAAAATTTAAGTGTTATAGACCAACGAAAATGATAGTTAAAATTTAATTGTTACAGACCAACGAAAATGATAATTAAAATTTAAGTGTTACAGACTAACGAAAATGATAGTTAAAACTTAAGTGTTACAGACCAACGAAAATGATAGTTAAAATTTAAGTGTTACAGACCAACGAAAAGGATAGTTAAAACTTAAGTGTTACAGACAAACGAAAATGATAGTTAAAATTTAATTGTTACAGACCAACGAAAATGATAATTAAAATTTAAGTGTTACAGACCAACGACAATGATAGTTAAAACTTGAGTGTTACAGACCAACGAAAATGATAGTTAAAATTTAATTGTTACAGACCAACGAAAATGCTAGTTAAAATGTAATTGTTACAGACCAACGAAAATAATAGTTAAAATTAAAGTGTTACAGACTAACGAAAATGATAGTTAAAACTTAAGTGTTACAGACCAACGAAAATGATAGTTAAAATTTAATTGTTACAGACCAACGAAAAGGATAGTTAAAACTTAAGTGTTACAGACCAACGAAAATGATAGTTAAAATGTAATTGTTACAGACCAACGAAAATGATAGTTAAAATTTAAGTGTTACAGACCAACGAAAAGGATAGTTAAAATTTAAGTGTTACAGACTAACGAAAATGATAGTTAAAACTTAAGTGTTACAGACCAACGAAAATGATAGTTAAAATTTAATTGTTACAGACCAACGAAAATGATAATTAAAATTTAAGTGTTACAGACTAACGAAAATGATAGTTAAAACTTAAGTGTTACAGACCAACGAAAATGATAGTTAAAATTTAAGTGTTACAGACCAACGAAAAGGATAGTTAAAACTTAAGTGTTACAGACCAACGAAAATGATAGTTAAAAGTTAATTGTTACAGACCAACGAAAATGATTGTTAAAATTTAATTGTTACAGACCAACGAAAATGCTAGTTAAAATGTAATTGTTACAGACCAACGAAAATGATAGTTAAAACTTAATTGTTACAGACCAACGAAAATGCTAGGTTAAACTTAAGTGTGACAGACAAACGGAAATGTTTAGGCGTGAGAGACAAACCAAAAACCATGGTCTCCTATAACGATGGGTGGATGCAGCTAAGGTTACATGCGTCTACGATTCAATCTGCTTGTTCTAGCGATGATGATGCTATTTAAAACAGAAGGGTGACAACAGGCGGACGAGCAATGCCTCGCATCGATATGCATGGACGCAGCCAGAAAATAGAAAGAAAGACTCGTATCGATTTGAAATTCAGAGGCTGCGAATAAACCGTGTCTCCGGTGGAAAAAAAACGCCGTCAATGGTGACAGGTGGCTGCATGGTGGTAGCGAGGACAATAATAAAACACAGAGAACAGAGAGATCGATCATTTTGATGGAAATGTTGATAACGACGACGACGATGACGACGACCACGACGATGATGATGATGATGATGATGATGATGATGATGATGATGATGATGATGATGATGATCAGCATCAACATCATTATCGTCGGAATAGAGGAAATGATGTTTGAAACAAAGGTGGCGTTGTCCCGTGACCAAGTACAAGTTACGTAAAAAGATAGTGATGGACCTATCAGATTAGAGACTCTTTTTTGGACCTTGTCTAATGGGGAGAGACTAGTGGATGGTGCTCCAGTCCAGATGTGACAGCAATACTCCATGCATGGGTGGATGGTGGGTTTGAAAAAAATATATAAAGTAAAATTGAGAATCCCGCATTGGGAAAGTCACCAGCAGAAAACCGGATGTTAAGAAAAAGAGAAAGGATTTTAAAAAAAAGAGAGAGAAAGGATATAAAAAGGAATTATTCAAATCTGATCAAAGTACGT
The DNA here is from genome assembly GCA_963556195.1 of Sepiola atlantica. Classification (NCBI taxonomy): domain Eukaryota; kingdom Metazoa; phylum Mollusca; class Cephalopoda; order Sepiida; family Sepiolidae; genus Sepiola; species Sepiola atlantica. The sequence goes on from OY744540.1 coordinate 77,279,709, forward strand.
GTTAGTAATATATATAGTTACGGTTCGCTGACCGCCCATATATATATATATATATATATATATATATATATATATATATATATATATATATATATAATCCGTTGGGGGCTACTATATGAAGGATCGACAAGTTAAAATGCAATCAGATTAAAAACCAGATAAGCAATGCGAGATTTTTAATAAATAAAACATTTATTTGTTCTTTATTCTGATTAAAAAATGAAACAAATAGATAATAAATGTTTAATTGATTCAAAAATCTCGCATCGCTTATCTGGTATTTAATCTGATTTCACGCACACACACACATACACACACACACACACACACACATATATATATATATATATATATATATATATTATTTCATGTATATACGCATATAATGATATAATATATTGTGTATAGATTTTTAGTATTTACTTTAACAGTGCTCAGTGCGTGAGTAGAGCTGAGTAGTAGAAGTATGAACATATATTTATGACAATTAAGCTACACAGAGGCCTGACAATCCTCTGCGGGGATGAGAGATGTGCGTCTCTGTGTTTCTGAATTGCCTTTAATATATTTTCATACTATATATATATATATATCGATATATATATATATATATATATATAGATATAGATATATATATAGATATATATATATATAGATATATATATATAGATATATATATATAGAGAGAGAGAGATATATAGATATATATATAGATATATATAGATATATATATATACATATATATACATATATATACATATATACATATATATATATATATATATATATAGAGAGAGAGAGAGAGAGAGAGAGAGAAAGAGAGAGAGACAGAGAGAGACGAACCAAAAGATTTTCCATTTGTCTAATGATTAGGAGGAGTGTTGTGGACTGACGAATCGGCATTTCATATTCGAGCTCTGCCACATCTATATTTCTTCATTTTTTTGAAAACCTTCATATGGTTCCACTTGTGAGTACCTTATTCTAAAAAAAGAATCTTAAAATCAATGCGAATAGGATAAGGCTATTCTTGTCTACTCTCTTTCACCGATTACGTGTCGATTCATACGATATGTACCTTATTCCTTCTACCTTGAACCCAGGCAAAAGCCTCCGACGTTTAGGACGCCCGCTCTCGTTTGTTTCTTCTTCAATGGAAACCTCGAATAAAATAAATAATGAAGGTGTTATAGATATTGAAGCGAGTATCGATTATTGGCATTGACGTTTATGATGAAATGAACGCTAGCGAGGATCGAAAACTAATGGCAGATGCACTGAAGGGAGTTTTGCACAATCGGCCATGATGGCGTCTGTAATTGCAATGCCCGTTGCGACAGTGACGACAGAGATATTCGTTCGCGTTTGATGTTTTTAGAAGGGAAACAAAAGAAAAGATTAAGAGTGCGGGTCGGGGCGGAATAATATTATACCCCCCCCCCAAAAAAAAAAATGGGGAATCAACGGCGACGACTACGTTGAAAGGTTACAAAGGAAACATGGCTTCATCGTGAAGGACTTGGAAGAGAAAAGACAAGAGAAAATAAGATTGGCGCGTTGAAAGATATCTCTAATGACACGCGGTCAATGAAGCGCACAAATGTCAAAACGAATCAAGCATTAGAAAAGTTAACGTTTCCACATGTCATTTTTTTTTTTGTTGAGCGACTTCCATGGCGGCCATTTTGAAAATGAAACGAATGATGTAGTAAAGAAGGAATTACGGTCATTCCCCTTCTATGAATTAGAGGGGAAATATGAATGACATTTTTAAAATTATTGAAGAAAAATACCTGTTTTTTTCAACATAGATTGGTTGTAATATCATTAGTTTATATTTTATTTATAGTTTATTTTTGTGCTAGAATGAATTTTAGTGATATTTTGAAGTTTTTTAATGTTTTATTTGGTTTAGAAATCCTGAGATTGTAAACCTATATAAGCGTATACGAATGAAATTGTAACAATGTTTTCAATTACGATTTTCGGCTGCGTTTATAGATAGAAGTGTGAGCGTACGTACACTCATTCTTTTCTTTTTCTTATTTCATTCTCCCCAAATATCATATGAGGGAATGATCGGATTCTAATTCTGTCTGATGAGATCTCAGTTTTTAACAGCTATAGATCGATAACATTGACATGCCAGTGTCGCAGATTTTATATCTGTCAAGATAGATAGATAGATAGATAGATAGATAGATAGATAGATAGATAGATAGATAGTAGACCAGATGAATATCGGTCTCAGAATGGGTAAAATTAATTCCCTAAACAGAATAATTGTTCACCACTTTTATGTCCTCTTACAAAATTAAGATATAATGATAATAACATTATATCTGGAGCCGTTGTTTCAATTTTGATTAAAATCTACTAAAGGATTTTGATTTCCGAAAATGTCGCAAATGTAAGGCTTAACCTTAAGGAGTCCTAAAGAAGAAATTGAAAATTCAGGGAATCTTGCTTAATTGGTGTCTAATGACTATGGAGATAAAATTCAATGCAAATCTGAAATATTTGAATTTTCAAATGAGAGGTTGTGTCTATACTATGCCCCCTAAAACCCATTTAAAATAGTGTTGTGGCCCTGTTTAAAGGGACCGAAATGAAGACACAAACACGGTATAAAGTAGAAACAAGTGTATTAAAAAAGAGAGTACACAGGGAAGAAATATGCGCCTGGTAAGTAGAGTTCTTCTGTCTTACTGGAATCCCGTCATAGGCGAGAGTTAATTGCCGTTGGCATTCATTGAGCAAAGAGGAAGAGTCCATGTTATACATAGGTAAGTCACCATAACACCCCCTTCCAAGTATTACCTCCGCATGAGAATTAATAGTGTTGCCTTTTCGGGTCTATTACGATCAGATCCGTTAGTCTTCGCTTCCGTTTTGATTGTCTTGGTTCCGGAGCTGCCTGGGGGATCTCAATGTCAAAGGTGTCATATATGGTGACTATAATTTCTTCTTCTTCTTCCTGGGGAGCGCTGTCGGTGTCGTCCGATAGTCGTTTTCTTAATTGATTTAAATGTCTCTTATGAGAGAACTTAGCGCCTTGAATTATGTATACCATATTTCCAATCCGCTTCTTAATTGTCCCCCAGTTCCCAGAACGATTTATTATTTTTAAACATTTAAAAAAATATATTTTCGCCTGGGAAGTAACGTTTTCCTGGTACTGCATTTGTTCGTTCCGGTTTTGTCTGTTTTTGGCAGCAGTTTGTCAAAAACGGATCGTATCTTTCGCGCAAACATTACCTCAGCAGGGGATAATAAAGATGGTGTATTCGTGTTTGGCGTTATCCTGTACACCTGAAGGAAATGTTGTAGGGCTGTTTCCGTAGGAGTGCCTTCAGCCTTCTTCAGGGCTCTTTTCAGTGTATCGACAAAACGCTCTGCTTGGCCATTTGATCTCGAGTGGTATGCTGGGGTCGTAATATGTTCTATTTGGAACGTATCACAGAATTCCTTGAATTCAGCGGACGTGAACTGTGTTCCGTTGTCGCTGACTAAACAATCCACCACCCCGAAACGGGCGAATAATTCGTGGAGGAAGTTTATGGTTACTTCCGTCGTTTGACTTTTGCATCGGCGCACTTCGGGCCATTTTGTGAAACTATCTACTACAATTAAATAGTTGAAACCGTCTAATGTGCTTGCGAAATCTATATGGATCCTGGACCAGGGTCGGTCCGTTTTTGGCCAAGGACTGTATTTTATGGGAGGTGCCTTTGCTGCCAATGCATAGCCTTTGCACGTCTTTACGATTTTCTCGATAACCTGATCCATGTTAGGCCAGTACACGTAGCTCCTCATCAAGCTCTTCATTCTTGTAGTCCCTGGGTGTCCAACATGGAAATCCTTCAGAATTCTCCTTTGAAGAGTTTTGGGAATAACTACTCTCTCACTATACAAGAGTACCTCATCGCATAGGGAGAAAATGTCTGAAGTTTTTTGGTCCTTTTCAATTAATTTAGTCTTGGTCATCTTAATAAACTCGTCACCAAGGGCTTCCATTTTTATTTCGTGCAGTGACACGGGGAGTTTCCTTACTGTGTTCCGTAATGTCGAGTTAAGTTCTCCTTCCGTTCGAAGGGAGGCAATCACCGTATCTTCCAGGGGTTCACTACGTTTTGGGATGAGTCTTGACAATCCGTCAGCGTGACAGAAGTTTTTCGAGGGTGGTATTCCATCTTAAAATTATAATTCAAAAGGATTGTTCCCCACCTCTGCAGTCTGTTAGCTGTGTGTACGGGCATACCTTGTTTTACCCAAAAATTGTGAGTAAAGGTTTATGATCCGTTTGTAAGGTAAACAATCTACTGTGTATGTAACGATGGAATTTCGAGACTGCAAATATGATCCCTAAAGACTCCTTTTCTATTTGGGAGTAGTTCTTTTCTGCTGGTAGCAGTGTCTTCGATGCGTGAGCTATTGGTTTGTGAGTCCCGTCTGGCATTTTGCGTAAAATGCATGCCCCGATGCCATATGAGCTTGCGTCGCTAGCGACAATAATCTCTAAGTCTGGATTATAGTGAGTTAGAAAAAGCACTTTATTCGTTTTCTCGAATACCTCCTGGCATTCAGCTGTCCATTCCCACTCTTTGTCTTTTTTCAGAAGTTCATTCATTGGAGCACGGAGGTTATGCATATTAGGTATGAAAACCTGGTAGTAGTTAGCCAATCCGAGAAAACTTTGTAAAGATGCGATATTTTCAGGAGTCGGCATGTCCTGAATTGCAGTAGCCCGTTCTGGGTCTGGTCTTCTGCCATCTTTGTCAATAATGTTGCCCAGATATTTGATTTTCTCCATAAAAAAATCACATTTCGCTTCTTTGAGTTTGAAACCGTACTCTTGGATTCGCGAGACAACTTTGTGGACGTGTTCCCGGTGTTGTTCTTTGGTATGACTAGTCATTAGAATGTCGACTAAGTATGCTATTGTGAATTCCAGTCCGTTCAGCATAGTATCCATAACCTGCTGGAATATGGGTGGTGCGACCTTGACACCGAAAGCGAGTCTCTCGAATTTGTAAAACCCGCGATGGGTGTTAATACATAATAGTTTCGAGCTTTCCTCTTCCACGGGTATCTGTAAATATGCGTCACTTAAATCTATTTTGGAGAAAAATCTTCCTCCATTTAATTCAGTAAATATTTCAATAGGGCACGGGAGAGTATAATGGTAATCCTTTAATGACGCGTTCAATTCAGTCGAAATATCGGCGCAGACACGGATCTCTTTAGTTTTCTTTTTAACATAGACAGTCGGAGCAGCCCATTGGCTATATTCAATTTTAGAAAGAATTCCGGTCTTAACTAGTCTGTCTAGTTCTTCATTTATTTTCTCGAGTGAAGTGGAAGCTACATTTCTTTTCTTTTTAACAATGGTTTGGATGTTTTCTTTTAATTCAAATTTTGCTGCCATCTTTTTGCATCGACCCAGACCATTTGAAAAAACTTCTGGGAAGTTTTTTTCAAATCTCCTTTTAATTTATCTGCTTCGATTGTCAAGTATTCTATTTTTTGGCAAAAAGCGTTAATGGGTAAATCCCATGAATTAAATTCGCTCATCCACTCTGTCCCAAATAAATTGCAAGTGTTTCTTAACACGAACATTTTTAATTTTTTGGTTTTCCCGTTAAACTTAACGTTAGTTATAATCTCACTTTCGAATTTTATTTTTTCTCCAGTCACCGACCTGGCTATTTTGTTTGATTTTAACATGGTTGGTTTACCCAATCTTTTCCATGTCTGCAGGTTGATGATAGTTAAATCAGATCCGGAGTCTAATTGTAACTTTATTCTTTCGTTAAGGATTTGTACTTGAACGTACTTCCTTATGTTTATGCCATCCTGTTCGTCTTATCTTGCGATTTTTATCCGGCTTTTAAATCCTTAATTTGCTCTACAATGTGAGCTCTTGTGTCCGATTTTGTTACAAATTAAACAAGTTTTAAACCGGTAGGGGCAATCCATATTCCAATGAAGAGCACCACAGCGCGAACAGGGGCTAGGTGGTAATTTGTTTTGTTTTTTCTTGGAGTAATTTGTTTTGGGCGAAAAGTGAAAAAAGTCACTCTTTTTGGATTGACTTGATTTTGAAGGAAAGTTAGAATATGATTTTTGTCGTACTTTTTTTATGTGTGCTATGCCGGATTCTTTTATGTCTTTCGAGTCTTGCTTCACGCTTACAAATCTTTCGCAGTCCTCTGCGACTTTTTGTAAGGTTATATTCGGCTCATTTTCTAGCTTATTCAGAACTATGCGTCTTACTTCGGCGTATTTAGCTGATATCAGTCCGTGCACAAAAATTAAACATTTGAAATCATCTGCGCTTAGTTCGGCAAGCTTGAAATCGTCATAGTGTTTATTCAAAAAAGTGTGGAAAAAAAAGAAAATTGCTAAAATTTTCTTTAAGGCCTTATCATCTGACCCTCTAAGAGGACACGTCAGAATGATGAATTAAAAACTAAGAAAATCGAATGAGATATGTTAGTTATTAACAATTCTCGACCTAGTCTGTGTAGACAAAAGAGTTTAGTGCATCAGTTGGAGATCTTTAATGATTCAAAGCCACGTTGAGAGATTTACTTTTTTTTTCCTCTCTCAATCGTTTTCTCCAACTGAAACAATTTTTCCCCTCATATCTCATTGGATTTTCTTAGTTTTTAATTTATTATTCTGACGTTTCCTCTTAGAAGGTCAGACGATAAGGCCTTAAGGAAAATTTTAGCATTTTCTTCTTTTTTTTCCACCCGCCCGTTTCATTCATTAAAAAAATGTTTCCTCTGAAATTTATCCTACGATTTTGTTGTACGCGAAATTTACTTACACACACACACATATATATATATATATATATATATATATATATATATATATATATATATATAGTGTGTGTGTGTGTTAGAGTGAAATAAATTTCAGAATGAAATCCGAGTATGAGAGCTCAATTTAATAAACAGAGCAAGAATAAAATGAAATAAAGTAACACGAAATCACATAATCACCGGTGAAATAATTTATTTCGCCCTTCCGGCTTTTCAAGCACCTAAACTAGGATATTACATATTTGGAAATTTTCATTTTTATTTCCAAATGTAAATATATGTAATCTCCTCGTTTAGGTGCTTGAAAAGGCCGGAGGGTCGAAATAAATTATCGCACCGGTGATTATGTTATTCCCTGTTGCTTTATTTTATTATATATATATATATATATATATATATATATATATATATATATATATATATATATATATATATATATAGGGTGAATGGAAAGTAACTCATTATAATTAACTGCTCGCAATGTATTACTGAAATATGATTTTATAGGAAATTAATATGATAAGAAGGTGTATAGCATGGGGTTTTATTCAACATTGGATATGGATGCTTCTAAACTTGCCTGGAAACCGCATTAACTAATTTCACAAGAAACTTTTTTTTAGTAATGAGTCAACACTTATCAAGGCTAAAATCCACCCGAAGATTAGGGTCTGCAAGAGGGAGTGATTGACAGATGAATGGTGATGAATACTATAAGAATATTGAACAAAGAAGCCGACCCAGAAAACATAAATTTCCCCATTATCAAAACATCGCTCGTAGAATGTGCGGACTAAAGGAAAAAATAACGCATAATTCATAACCCTTGCTCCTCCCATTCATTTCTTATGAGAAATCTGTAAAATGGTGGATTACTTTTAAAAAATTATTTTAATTCATCTAAAAATCTCGGTAAAAGTCCTACTACATAATTTGTATATTCATTGACATTTTCACAAAAATTAATATATAATTTTGTTTAGATTCAGAAGATTTAATTTTCGTTCCTTAATTTTGGGTGGTACTGTATATATATATATATATATATATATATATATATATATATATATATATATATATATATATATATATATATATGTATATATATACGTTCCATCACCAGTAAAAAAAATGCCGGACAAAACCATGAAGGGAGGATTTCCATGCTAGTAGGAAGGATGCTATTCTCTAGCCGTCTAGTGCACAGCTATAGTCTGATCTCTTTCTGGGATGTTTTTCGAAGTTCAACATGGCTGAGGGAGCTTCTCTTTGACTTCAGTCGTTGAACCGTTGGTTCACGTCCATGAAAGAGATGGCGTTCATCACTGATAGACTTTGTGATCTCTACTCGGCTGGCAACTTCCCGTCTCACATTTGTAAGGGCAATGTTAATGAGGAGATCCAGGTTGTCTAGATTAGTAGGCTTCATGCAACCAATGATCAAGCGGCAGGTGTTGTTCAATGCTGAGTCTAGTTTTTCGGCATACGTTGATCTCTCCCAAACAGGACAAGTATATACCACAGAGAGATAGCACAGGGTTTAGGTAGTACGTCTTAGTGTGTGTGCTGTGGCTGTCGACTTGGAGTTGATCAATTTCCGTAGGATGTTGTACCGGATGTTGACTCTCATATTTGTCTTTTTTACATGTTTCCGGAATGAGACGAGCGATATATTCTATTTAAGACATATACGAAACCATAACAGCTACTATTCCGAAAGCTAAGAGAAGTGTGTCACGGTTATCGAGATTTTACATGTCATATCCAGGTGTGCTTCCAACTCATGGTGCACATTTGAAGCATGTCATTAAATGGCGATAAAACTAATACTTTTGTACATTCATGACTGAAACTTGATGAACAGGTTTTCTAACCTCGTAATTTAGGTTAATTATAAATAATAACTTGTAAATAAATGGATGAACTATCAAGAGAAACGTTTAATAGATTTATTAAAACTGAACACAGAATGAATTAATCAGTTAATTGGCCGCTGGACGCGATTGATATATTCACAGTCTGATGCCGTACTTTGTTTTCTTTCTCTCTCTGGGCAGACGACCTTTTTCAAGGGCGATAACTCTTAACTCCCGAAATGGTTCAAGGGAGGTAATTCCGTTTTCGTTAGGTGTCCTAACAACCGGTCATGTATATGCTGGTGTTTGTTTTTACCAAATACCGCTTTTTTACTAGATACCGTTGGATCTCAGAAATGATTGTTTATTTTATAAACGCTTTCATAAGTGTTAGTTTTTCGGCATCACCCTGTAATTTAATGAGAAACATTTTCGAAAATCGCAATTTATTTTATTTTATTTAAGCAAAAAATATCCATTCACAACAGAGTTAAAAAAAAAAAAACAATTATCAGAATTGTTTTGTTGGATGTGGGTAGGGTGAAGTGGGGTTGGGTGGGGTTGTCGATTGCCATCCAATTTTGGCAAAAACTGTTGGGCTTACCCTACGCTCACCAAAATACCACATTCACTCTCTGGCTTAATTTTACTTAGATGATCGCCAATTTGTTTTCAAAAGATTTTATTTACAAAAATATTCATCGCAGGGAGTGGGACAACATGATTATTTATTTTGTAAATTAAATAATTTTAAGACAAATAGGTCCTCTAAGTAAGATCAAGCCGAAATATATTTTATATTCAATTAAAAGGCAGCTGGCCTTTGAAAATTGTTTAAAAAAATATTCACTGTCGTTTCATCTGTTTTTCTTTTTAAATTGACTATCATTTCAGCAAAGAATAAGACTCAGTTTATATTTCTATTTAATTATATTTAAGTGCCTGAACGATTACTTAAAAACAGAAAGCAATTTGTTAAAAAAAATGTTCACTGTCGTTGCTTGCGTGGTTAGTTATCGATGTTTTCTGTAAAGATGTCGTGTTTACGTCTAGCGTTTCCTACCCTGCCACATTCAAATATGTCAGCATCTGTTAAGACTTGATTGTGTTTGGGAAATAAGATGATAACAGAAACTGGATTGAGGATTTTCTATGTTTAATTTCCTATGGGGTTAGGGTTAGGGTTTCTATGTTTTATTTCCTATGAGGGTAGGGTTAGGGTTAGAGTTTCTATGTTTAATTTCCTATGGGGTTAGGGTTAGGGTTTCTATGCTTAATTTCCTATGGGGTTAGAGTTAAGGCTAGGGTTAGGTTTCTATGTTTAATTTCCTATAAGGGTAGGGTTAGGGTTAGTGTTCGAGTTAGTGTTAGGGTTAGGGTTAGGGTTTGGGTTATGGTTTAGGGTAAGGGTTAGGGTTAGGGTTAGGGTTTCTATGTTTAATTTCCTATGGGTTTAGGGTTAGGGTTAGGGTTAGGGTTAGGGTTAGGGTTTGGGTTTGGGTTTGGGTTATGGTTTAGGGTAAGGGTAAAGGTTAGGGTTAGGGTTTGGGTTTCTATGTTTAATTTCCTATGGGTTTAGGACTAGGGTTAGGGTTAGGGTTGGGATTAGGGTTTGGGTTTCTATGTTTAATTCTCTATGAGATTAGGGTTAGGATTAAGGTTTCTACGTTTAATTTCCTTTTGGGTTAGTGTTGTGGTTATGTTTTGGTTATGGTTTAGGGTAAGGGTTAGGGTTAGAGCTTAGGGTTAGGGTTAGCGTTAGGGTTTCTATGTTTAATTTTCTATGGGGGTTGGGTAGGGGTTAGTTTTAGGGCTTAGTGTTAGGGTTAGTGTTAGGGTTTCTATGTTTAATTTCCTATGGGGTTTATATAACGAGATTATGAATACCCTATACCGATACTCAAACTGTCGCTTTTTTAATTTAATTTTTAAAAAACTTTTATTCACCCCAAACAAGGGGCCATATTGCCACTGAGACGTAAGGGACTAATGTGAATTATGTGCCAAATTTATAGGGGGCATCCTAAGTGGGGTGTGGGGCAACAAGATGTTTGTTCCCATTACATTTATATTTCTGCATGTTAGCACAGTTGGGGAAACAGGGAGCAGAGAGGGAATTCTAAAGGCAATTAGTCCGATGACAAAAGATATTAAAGTAGAAAATTGTCCGTAATCTGGAGACTTTCACAGTGAAAGGGTGATATTTTGCTGCTAGTCGGCTTTGATGAGGGTGTTTACATTGAGGGGAGGATATAAGTTCGTCAGAGCAGATTTCGTGGAAGTACTTGTAGAACAAACATAGAGATGCAACATTGCGGCGATGGGACAGAGGCTGGAGCTTGGTAGACAGTGCGGAACCTATTAGGTTAGAAACTTATTTTTACTCTGTCGAAGATAGAGAGACTAATGCACCAGCCCAAATGTGGAAACAATACTCCACGCACGGGCGAATGGTGACTATATAGAGATATAGAATACTGGCAGGTGTGAGAATAAATCCATTATTTCTCATAGTATTACATAATAACTCGTAGGGATGTTATTATTTTTTGTCTCTTGTTGCTGGAATAAAATTAGAAAAAAAACAACAATGAACTCCATTATTTCCTCTGAGGTTTGTTTCACTTTTTACAGCAATATTTACGGTATCTCACATCTAGATGAACTGTATCTTCCAATTCTAACTTTCGTAAGATGGCGGAAGCCTTCACAACATCGTCCGCTAAGTCTGACGCTTTTCCCCCAACATCCATTCTTCCATTACACGCCAACCTAACTTCTACATTTACATGTAATGGGAAAATACCCAATTTTTGCGTGTAATATCTAATTTCAGCCTTATTTTTACACACCGACTATCTGACCATCTCTTGAACATGTGACTACATGCCTTCACATACTATTCATCGTAACTAGGGACTAGTATGCATGTGGAAAATTCATATTAATAAAAATATTCAAACATTCTCTTTTTGATCTAGTTTTTTGTCCTCACTGTGTCTCTGTTCTTTCCCTTTTGTAATAAAAATTCCTCCCATTGATAAACATCGTTGGTAACAATTTTATCAGTTTCTGACAGGTCACAATGGATGACATTCTTAACACGTGTTTTGCTTCATTCATCCGTAAGAATTTGAGTTTCTCTCTCTTTCTCTTTCTCTTTCTCTTTCTCTTTCTCTTTCTCTTTCTCTCTCTTCCGAATGGAATAAAACTATTGCTCTTATCTGATTTATTTTTTTCTAAATTTCCTCTAAACCCACAAAACAAAGCATCGTCCTTCACAAAAAATATATAAACTAGGTAAATAAACATAAAACATAATAAGTGTTGTAAAGAATCGTAACAAATAAAGCGGCTTGCTGTCGCTTGTCTTCTATAATTTATTGTATCAGTCACCTCGTAAGATAAAATAAAGTGGCTTAAAAAAAATGATATCCAAGTTATGTTCTATATCTAAAATGTGTGTATTATCCTCAACTCTATAATAAAGACCAAAGTGTATTTATTTTGATATTGTTGAATAAATAAATATAATATATCCGTCCCGTCACACAAAAGTTAGCTAGTAAAATCCTGCATTTTCAGAGCCTCCGGCCGAATCAATTTCGATGAATGTTAAACAAACGACCCTTTGCAAGCACACTTGCATCCCGCATCAAACATACTCTTTTTATGAATAAAACTTCTTATTTTTTAACGTAGTTAACCCCCAAAAAGGCAGATCGCCACTGTAAACTTAAGGGGCTACTGAGAAAAAGGGTGAAAGTTTTTTTTTTATGGGTAAGGGGTCAACCTAAATTGGGAGCTGTGCAGTGAGATGTCTACTTACATTAGTTTTAAATTTCTGCATGTCAGTACCGTCAGGAAAACAGGGGCAGGGAGGGAGTTCCAAAGTCTAGCAGTACAAGGAAAGAAGCTTTTGGGGTAGAAAGCTCTTCGGTATCTGGAGACCTCCACAGTGAATGGGTGGAGTTTGTCAGATCGTCGGGTTGGTCTAGTGAATTTGCGTCGTGGGGGCACCAGAGCAGCAAGTTCATCAGAGCACAATACATTGAAGTACTTGTAAAACAGGCACAAGGAAGCAATATTGCGGCGGTGGGATAGGGACTGGAGCTTGGTGGATAATGAGGGACCTATTAAGTTGGTGACTCTTTTTTGGACCTTGTCCAAAAGGGAGAGACTAGTGGATGATACACCAACCCAGATGTGGCAACAATACTCCATGCATGGGCGGATGGTGGCTTTGTAGAGATATAGGATAATGTCAGGTGTGATAAGTTTACTAGCACGGTAGAGGGAGCCCACCTTCTTTGCAGCAGTCCTGGCAATGTCTTCAATGTATTTGTTCCAATTCATGTTATCTGTGAAAGTTAGACCGAGGAGTTTTAATGATGAACTCTCAGGTAGAGTGATATTTGCCATGACAAACTTGATAAATCTGATTCGTTCACTGAAAAAGAAAACGCTGTGATTTTTTTTATTCAAATCATTTTTTTACTCTTAAAAAGGATTTATTACTTTTCATCGATTTAAAAACCAGAAAAGCCGCACATTCATATTTGGCGTAGGAGTGGCAAAAGGTTTACGTTCTTCTAACTGTCATGAAATAAAAATGAATTTAAATGCAACTTAGTATAATTGTATAGTACAATAAAAAGAAATGATTGTAAAAAAATCAGTTCCGTATGTTTTTTAAGTACCAAACACATACTACAATGATTGAAATAAACGACTTCAACTAGCTGCTTTCAGCCGTCATTAAAAAGATGAGAATTGATCCATATCGCCCTCAGGAGTTTATGAGTTTGAGCTACCTGATTTATTGGACAACATTTGACTCCTAGTTAAGAGTTTCGTCTCTTTATTTACGGTATTAATACGTAAATGACCAAAGTAAATTCGATAAGATTTTAATTCGCTACAGTCGGTTCAATAGTATGTGACGCAACTCCCACACACCTGTTTGGGATACAGCGGTGTATCTTACAAATATGTACTGCAGTTACATATTATCTTATTAATAGTCTGGGTTAGTCATTATCTGCATTGGAAGATGCGTCAATTTTATAATGTGCCACTTAACACGAAACGGTAAAAACAAAACTACGGCTAGAATGCGAAAGTGAACATTAATTTTAATGAAGCGAGATAGCATGTGTCTTTTAAGATAATTTATTAAAAACGGAAAATGTCACATGAGGTTAGATTAAATAAGAAAATAGGTTAATGTTAGGGTTAGATTAAATAAGATAAAGGGTTAGGGTTAGGGTTAGATTAAATAGAAAAAAGGGTTAGGGTTAAGGTTAGATTAAATAAGAAAAAGGGTTAGGGTTATGGTAAGATTAAATAAGAAAAAGGGTTAGGGTTAGGGTAAGATTAAATAAGAAAAAAGGTTAGGGTAAGATTAAATAAGAAAAGGGGTTAGGTTTAGGGTTAGGGTTAGATTAAATAAGAAAAGGGGTTAGGTTTAGGGTTAGGGTTAGATTAAATAAGAAAAGGGGTTAGGGTTAGGGTTAAATTACATAAGAAAAAGGGTTAGGGTTAGGGTTAGATTAAATAAGAAAAAGGGTTAGGGTTAGGGTTAGATTACATAAGAAAAAGGGTTAGGTTTAGGGTTATGGTTAGATTAAATAAGAAAAAGGGTTAAGGTTAGGGTAAGATTAAATAAGAAAAGGGGTTAAGGTTAGGGTTAGATTAAATAAGAAAAGGGGTTAGGGTTAGGGTAAGATTAAATAAGAAAAGGGGTTAAGGTTATGGTTAGATTAAATAAGAAAAGGGGTTAGGGTTATGGTAAGATTAAATAAGAAAAAGGGTTAGGGTTAGGGTAAGATTAAATAAGAAAATAGGTTAATGTTAGGGTTAGATTAAATAAGAAAAGGGCTTAGGGTTAGGGTAAGATTAAATAAGAAAAGGGGTTAAGGTTAGGGTTAAATTAAATAAGAAAAGGGGTTAGGGTTAGGGTAAGATTAAATAAGAAAAGGGGTTTAGGTTAGGGTAAGATTAAATAAGAAAAGGGGTTTGGGTTAGGGTTAGATTAAATAAGAAAAAGGGTTAGGTTTAGGGTAAGATTAAATAAGAAAAGGGGTTAGGTTTAGGGTTAGATTAAATAAGAAAAAGGGTTAGGTTTAGGGTAAGATTAAATAAGAAAAAGGGTTAGGGTTAGGGTTAGATTAAATAAGAAAAGGGGTTAGGGTTAGGGTTAGATTACATAAGAAAAGGGGTTAGGGTTAGGGTAAGATTAAATAAGATAAAGGGTTACGGTTAGGGTTAGATTAAATAAGAAAAGGGGTTAGGGTTAGGGTTAGATTACATAAGAAAAGGGGTTAGGGTTAGGGTAAGATTAAATAAGATAAAGGGTTACGGTTAGGGTTAGATTAAATAAGAAAAGGGGTTAGGGTTAGGGTTAAATTAAATAAGAAAAAGGGTTAGGGTTAGGGTTAGATTAAATAAGAAAAAGGGTTAGGGTTAGGGTTAGATTACATAAGAAAAGGGGTTAGGGTAAGATTAAATAAGAAAAGGGGTTAGGGTTAGGGTTAGGGTTTAGGTTAGATTAAATAAGAAAAAGGGTTAGGGTTAGGGTTAGATTACATAAGAAAAGGGGTTAGGGTTAGGGTAAGATTAAATAAGATAAAGGGTTACGGTTAGGGTTAGATTAAATAAGAAAAGGGGTTAGGGTTAGGGTTAAATTAAATAAGAAAAAGGGTTAGGGTTAGGGTTAGATTAAATAAGAAAAAGGGTTAGGGTTAGGGTTAGATTACATAAGAAAAGGGGTTAGGGTAAGATTAAATAAGAAAAGGGGTTAGGGTTAGGGTTAGGGTTTAGGTTAGATTAAATAAGAAAAAGGGTTAGGGTTAGGGTAAGATTAAATAAGAAAAGGGGTTAAGGTTTGGGTTAGATTAAATAAGAAAAGGGGTTAGGTTTAGAGTAAGATTAAATAAGAAAAGGGGTTATGGTTAGGGTTAGATTAAATAAGAAAAGGGGTTTAGGTTAGGGTTAGATTAAATAAGAAAAGGGGTTAGGGTTAGGGTAAGATTAAATAAGAAAATAGGTTAATGTTAGGGTTAGATTAAATAAGAAAAGGGGTTAGGTTTAGGGTTAGGGTTAGATTACATAAGAAAAGGGGTTAGGGTTAGGGTAAGATTAAATAAGAAAAGGGGTTAGGTTTAGGGTTAGGGTTAGATTAAATAAGAAAAGGGTTAGGGTTAGGGTAAGATTAAATAAGAAAAGGGGTTAGGGTTAGGGTTAAATTAAATAAGAAAAGGGGTTAGGGTTAGAATTAGATTAAATAAGAAAAGGGGATTTTTAATTCGAAAGTAACTTAGAGGTAAGGTTGACGTTTCCTGGATGATACGTAATGGGATGAAGTACGCAGCAAAGAAGCAATATCAATCCTGTTTCTTGGATATTGGACTCCAAAGCAAACAGACATCTGTTTCGCGGATCTTACAATATCCTCACGGGTTTTCCGAAACAAATGCAGTTATGCGGATGGAGTTGGTGCAAAAACAAGCTTAATAACTGTGCAGCTGAGAACGAATAACGGAATTGTTATTATTTTTGTTTTGTTACTTTATTACTTTTGTTAATTTATTTTTGTTTTGTTACTTTGATAATTTATAATGACAAAAAAGATGACGATGAATGCTAACAACAAGTGTAGAAAAAGACGGCGGCTTCTGTTGATATATCTTTAATGCGACAGCCATCACTGTCACTATTACAGAGAGAGGACACTATCTATTGAGCCAACTAAGTACAACGAGTCGACGAGATAAACAGCTGTTTCTGGCAACATGAAAATTACGGGTTTATTAGTACTATCGAAGGTTGCATTAGTAGACTTAGCGATCGGAATACGTAACAGTATTACTGATATATGCACACACGCCAGTGGTCGTATGTGTCATAGCTACAGCAAGACTTATCAAAGTAGATTTGAGCTGCTGAGACACCACTGTACATTGCAGGGATGGCCAACATCCATTTTATGTGTATATAGTATATTTGTGTGGGTAGTATATATATGTTTTTGTGTGTAATATATATATATATATATATATATATATATATATATATATATATATATATATATATATAGAGAGAGAGAGAGAGAGAGAGAGAGAGAGAGAGAGGGATGTGTGTGTATAGTATATATATATAAATGTCCGTCACATGATGCTTTATATATATATGGAGAGTGTTAATTACCTACTAGACACCATTTCGTCTTCGGTCTCTCTATACAAGGGTTTGTCAGGACAACCTGATCAGAAGATACTCCTACAAGTAAACCCTGACCAAATATTCAAAATAACATAGTATTCGAAACTCAAATAAGATCTCCTTGAAACGGCTATACACTTGCTCATAGGAGGAATGGTGCACCTTCTCATGGTGATGTAACAACACTTTGCTTGATACTCCACCAGACTAGATAAATTCTTGTCCTCAAATCTTGTAAGACCAAGAGACTACAACAAAGATATACTATAACATAGTTAACTTGTCAATTAGATATATTATACACATTATACATATACATGCATAGATATATCATACACAGTATACATAGATATATTATGCGCATATATACATAGATATATTATACACATACATACATAGATATATTATGCGCATACATACATACATAGAAATATTATATACATTAAATATACACATGCATAGAACCCCAAATAAGATCTCCTCGGTTTGGCTATATACCAGCTTATATGAGGAATGGTGCACCTTCTCCTAGTGAGGTTACCTCAAGTAACAGCACTTAGCTGGATACTCCACCAGACTAGATGAATTCGTGTCCTGGAATCCGGTAAGACCAAAAGACCAAAATAAAGATATACTATAACATAATCTAGAAATGCTTGTGTAAGTAAAACGAATGGTTGCTTAATATATGATCGTTTGCAAATATATTCGTATTACAAATGTAAGAAATGTTTTTGTAAATAAAACGAATCGTTGCTTAATATATGATCGTTTGCAAATATATTCGTATTACAAATGTAAGAAATGTTTTTGTAAATAAAACGAATCGTTGCTTAATATATGATCGTTTGCAAATATATTCGTATTACAAATGTAAGAAATGTTTTTGTAAATAAAACGAATCGTTGCTTAATATATGATCGTTTGCAAATATATTCGTATTACAAATGTAAGAAATACTTTTGTAAATAAAATGAATCGTTGCTTAATATATGATCGTTTGCAAATATATTCGTATTACAAATGTAAGAAATACTTTTGTAAATAAAACGAATGGTTGCTTAATATATGATCGTTTGCAAATATATTCGTATTACAAATGTAAGAAATGACTTTAAAAATAAAACGAATGGTTGCTTAATATATGATCGTTTGCAAATATATTCGTATTACAAATATAAGAAATGCCTTTAAAAATAAAACGAATGGTTGCTTAATATATGATCGTTTGCAAATATATTCGTATTACAAATGTAAGAAATGCCTTTAAAAATAAAACGAATGGTTGCTTAATATATGATCGTTTGCAAATATATTCGTATTACAAATGTAAGAAATACTTTTGTAAATAAAATGAATCGTTGCTTAATATATGATCGTTTGCAAATATATTCGTATTACAAATGTAAGAAATGTTTTTGTAAATAAAACGAATCGTTGCTTATTATATGATCGTTTGCAAATATATTCGTATTACAAATGTAAGAAATGTTTTTGCAAATAAAACGAATGGTTGCTTAATATATGATCGTTTCCAAATATATTCGTATTACAAATGTAAGAAATACTTTTGTAAATAAAACGAATGGTTGCTTAATATATGATCGTTTGCAAATATATTCGTATTACAAATGTAAGAAATACTTTTGTAAATAAAACGAATGGTTGCTTAATATATGATCGTTTGCAAATATATTCGTATTACAAATGTAAGAAATGCCTTTAAAAATAAAACGAATGGTTGCTTAATATATGATCGTTTGCAAATATATTCGTATTACAAATGTAAGAAATGCCTTTAAAAATAAAACGAATCGTTGCTTAATATATGATCGTTTGCAAATATATTCGTATTACAAATGTAAGAAATGCCTTTAAAAATAAAACGAATGGTTGCTTAATATATGATCGTTTGCAAATATATTCGTATTACAAATGTAAGAAATACTTTTGTAAATAAAATGAATCGTTGCTTAATATATGATCGTTTGCAAATATATTCGTATTACAAATGTAAGAAATGTTTTTGTAAATAAAACGAATCGTTGCTTATTATATGATCGTTTGCAAATATATTCGTATTACAAATGTAAGAAATGTTTTTGCAAATAAAACGAATGGTTGCTTAATATATGATCGTTTCCAAATATATTCGTATTACAAATGTAAGAAATACTTTTGTAAATAAAACGAATGGTTGCTTGATATATGATCGTTTGCAAATATATTCGTATTACAAATGTAAGAAATACTTTTGTAAATAAAACGAATGGTTGCTTAATATATGATCGTTTCCAAATATATTCGTATTACAAATGTAAGAAATACTTTTGTAAATAAAATGAATCGTTGCTTAATATATGATCGTTTGCAAATATATTCGTATTACAAATGTAAGAAATGTTTTTGTAAATAAAACGAATCGTTGCTTATTATATGATCGTTTGCAAATATATTCGTATTACAAATGTAAGAAATGTTTTTGCAAATAAAACGAATGGTTGCTTAATATATGATCGTTTCCAAATATATTCGTATTACAAATGTAAGAAATACTTTTGTAAATAAAACGAATGGTTGCTTAATATATGATCGTTTGCAAATATATTCGTATTACAAATGTAAGAAATACTTTTGTAAATAAAACGAATCGTAGATTAATATATGATCGTTTGCAAATATATTCGTATTACAAATGTAAGAAATGTTTTTGTAAATAAAACGAATGGTTGCTTAATATATGATCGTTTGCAAATATATTCGTATTACAAATGTAAGAAATGTTTTTGTAAATAAAACGAATGGTTGCTTAATATATGATCGTTTGCAAATATATTCGTATTACAAATGTAAGAAATGTTTTGTAAATAAAACGAATCGTTGCTTAATATATGATCGTTTGCAAATATATTCGTATTACAAATGTAAGAAATGTTTTGTAAATAAAACGAATCGTTGCTTAATATATGATCGTTTCCAAATATATTCGTATTACAAATGTAAGAAATGTTTTTGTAAATAAAACGAATGGTTGCTTAATATATGATCGTTTGCAAATATATTCGTATTACAAATGTAAGAAATACTTTTGTAAATAAAACGAATCGTTGCTTAATATACGATCGTTTGCAAATATATTCGTATTACAAATGTAAGAAATACTTTTGTAAATAAAACGAATCGTTGCTTAATATATGATCGTTTGCAAATATATTCGTATTACAAATGTAAAAAATGTTTTTGTAAATAAAACGAATCGTTTCTTAATATATGATCGTTTGCAAATATATTCGTATTACAAATGTAAGAAATTCCTTTGAACATAAAACGAATCGTTGCTTAATATATGTTCGTTTGCAAATATATTCGTATTACAAATGTAAGAAATTCCTTTGAACATAAAACGAATCTTTGCTTAATATATGATCGTTTGCAAATATATTCGTATTACAAATGTAAGAAATGCCTTTGAACATAAAACGAATCGTTGCTTAATATATGATCGTTTGCAAATATATTCGTATTACAAATGTAAGAAATGCCTTTAAAAATAAAACGAATGGTTGCTTAATATATGATCGTTTGCAAATATATTCGTATTACAAATGTAAGAAATGACTTTAAAAATAAAACGAATGGTTGCTTAATATATGATCGTTTGCAAATATATTCGTATTACAAATATAAGAAATGCCTTTAAAAATAAAACGAATGGTTGCTTAATATATGATCGTTTGCAAATATATTCGTATTACAAATGTAAGAAATACTTTTGTAAATAAAATGAATCGTTGCTTAATATATGATCGTTTGCAAATATATTCGTATTACAAATGTAAGAAATGTTTTTGTAAATAAAACGAATCGTTGCTTATTATATGATCGTTTGCAAATATATTCGTATTACAAATGTAAGAAATGTTTTTGCAAATAAAACGAATGGTTGCTTAATATATGATCGTTTCCAAATATATTCGTATTACAAATGTAAGAAATACTTTTGTAAATAAAACGAATGGTTGCTTAATATATGATCGTTTGCAAATATATTCGTATTACAAATGTAAGAAATACTTTTGTAAATAAAACGAATCGTAGATTAATATATGATCGTTTGCAAATATATTCGTATTACAAATGTAAGAAATGTTTTTGTAAATAAAACGAATGGTTGCTTAATATATGATCGTTTCCAAATATATTCGTATTACAAATGTAAGAAATACTTTTGTAAATAAAATGAATCGTTGCTTAATATATGATCGTTTGCAAATATATTCGTATTACAAATGTAAGAAATGTTTTTGTAAATAAAACGAATCGTTGCTTATTATATGATCGTTTGCAAATATATTCGTATTACAAATGTAAGAAATGTTTTTGCAAATAAAACGAATGGTTGCTTAATATATGATCGTTTCCAAATATATTCGTATTACAAATGTAAGAAATACTTTTGTAAATAAAACGAATGGTTGCTTAATATATGATCGTTTGCAAATATATTCGTATTACAAATGTAAGAAATACTTTTGTAAATAAAACGAATCGTAGATTAATATATGATCGTTTGCAAATATATTCGTATTACAAATGTAAGAAATGTGTTTGTAAATAAAACGAATGGTTGCTTAATATATGATCGTTTCCAAATATATTCGTATTACAAATGTAAGAAATGTTTTTGTAAATAAAACGAATGGTTGCTTAATATATGATCGTTTGCAAATATATTCGTATTACAAATGTAAGAAATGTTTTGTAAATAAAACGAATCGTTGCTT
Organism: Sepiola atlantica; assembly: GCA_963556195.1. NCBI lineage: Eukaryota > Metazoa > Mollusca > Cephalopoda > Sepiida > Sepiolidae > Sepiola > Sepiola atlantica. The sequence goes on from OY744540.1 coordinate 77,301,405, forward strand.
AATATATGATCGTTTGCAAATATATTCGTATTACAAATGTAAGAAATGTTTTGTAAATAAAACGAATCGTTGCTTAATATATGATCGTTTCCAAATATATTCGTATTACAAATGTAAGAAATGTTTTTGTAAATAAAACGAATGGTTGCTTAATATATGATCGTTTGCAAATATATTCGTATTACAAATGTAAGAAATACTTTTGTAAATAAAACGAATCGTTGCTTAATATACGATCGTTTGCAAATATATTCGTATTACAAATGTAAGAAATGTTTTTGCAAATAAAACGAATCGTTGCTTAATATATGATCGTTTGCAAATATATTCGTATTACAAATGTAAAAAATGTTTTTGTAAATAAAACGAATCGTTTCTTAATATATGATCGTTTGCAAATATATTCGTATTACAAATGTAAGAAATTCCTTTGAACATAAAACGAATCGTTGCTTAATATATGTTCGTTTGCAAATATATTCGTATTACAAATGTAAGAAATTCCTTTGAACATAAAACGAATCTTTGCTTAATATATGATCGTTTGCAAATATATTCGTATTACAAATGTAAGAAATGCCTTTGAACATAAAACGAATCGTTGCTTAATATATGATCGTTTGCAAATATATTCGTATTACAAATGTAAGAAATGCCTTTGAACATAAAACGAATCGTTGCTTAATATATGATCGTTTGCAAATATATTCGTATTACAAATGTAAGAAATGCCTTTGAACATAAAACGAATCGTTGCTTAATATATGATCGTTTGCAAATATATTCGTATTACAAATGTAAGAAATGTTTTTGTAAATAAAACGAATGGTTGCTTAATATATGATCGTTTGCAGATAAAAATGTCTTCGGTTGCACGTATCCGATAAAAAGCAGTTTTTTGCTGTTTGTCAAGTATAAACAAGATAAAATTTAAAAAATGTGTACGTGCTTGCTTACGTTGAAAAACAATCTCTCTATGTCTTTCTTTCTTTCTATTTCCTACTCTCTCTCTCTCTCTCACTCACTCTCACTATATTTATTTTTACTAAGTTTAAGAATGTGTAGAAGAAACTGAATGTTATTATTTTCATGGTTGAATACGATCGTAGTAAAATCAAGTATGATTTTTAAGGATAAAATCTTAACTTTTAGCAATGTTTATTTAAACAAAACTCATTTTTATTTAGATAGCCATTTACCATTTTACGCATTTGTAAAAAAGAAAAAAAAGAAGTTATCGCTTCATGCCTCGATTTGTATGTTAGCGAATGAAAAGCCTGAAAGGATATTGTATGTAATCAATGAACTCGATTGAAATGCTATCTTTTAATAGCAAGGAACGGAAACCGAAAAATTACATAATTGACTGAACAATCAGAATAAAACATCGCGTTGTCAGATGCATTGCTATTTAAGCCTAACATGGAAAATGAGGCAATATATATGTATATGTTAGATATTTTTATAAATGTGACTAAAACATATTTTATGCGAAAAAAGCTCCATTCATTGATTATCATAGTATATAAGAAACGGATTGTCATGCTGCTTTTTCATTTTACTACTTTTGTTTGCTTCTTCTCTCACCTGTCAATTATCGGGTTGATGTCTTTATCATTCTTTCTGTTACAACAACATAGCAAGTGTATTTTGTTAGTCATGTAGACACGATTTAAATAACATAGATGCGCCTTTAAGATATCTATTAGATCAAAATAGATTGTTCAGAATACGATTTTTACGTAATCCACATTAAGTAAAATTGGGACTAGTCAACAAAATAATCTTTATATTATTCTAATGGAAATTAGGTATCTGTCTGTCTGAAGCCGAAACTATATTATCACTTCTATTAATTGTACTATTGTACTTCTATTACTAACGAAGATGTAGTATTTGTCTGTCTGGAGCACAAAACAATACTATTACTTCTATTAATTGTACTAAACTATATTATTAGTTTTGATCGCTCTCTTTTCATATCTACTTATCAGCTCCTATATATACCCATTCCAAAACTTACCCAAACATCACGCGTCTTTCAAATTTACATAATTAATTTGTTTTAAAGCTTCTAATAAATTAATATTCGTAAATATACACCCATGGTTGTTTTTTATTCAGATTTCCAGATGTATTTAAAATATTTTCCTCGATTTTTTGTTTTACATTGTATGCCTTAAAGGGTAAATATTGTTTAAAAGCTATGTTTTTATTATTCCGTGTTTTATTTATTGAAATAAAGGATGGGGTGATTTTCTTTCTCTTTTTTGTAAAAAAACAAACAAACACATTTTACTGAGAAATTAAATGAAACAACTAGTAAAAATATGCGATATTAAAAATCCATGCTGTTTTAGAGTGTGTCTGTTTGTACACAATCCCATCGGCCTTTTAGCCAGGATCAAATTGTAGTATCTGTTCCGATGGATACTGCACCCCATAAACCGGTATCGTCTTGGCCTTCGGGTCTTGATTCCGCCGAACTTAGTGTTTATCCTGTGCAGTTCAAGGATGTCCACCCTCCCAGGCTTTGCCTTCTCACCCTTTGAGAAGGGGTTAGTTTATTACTAATCGCCTCGGGCGCCTCTACCGGGGAATGCCGACGGGGTTGCCCAGGCATTTATTGATGGTCATAGGTGCGTTTCCTCTTGTGCCACATCTTACTGCTGTGGGAGGTAGATAAATAACCTGTTTGTACACAATCTGATGTTTACGCATAAACTTCTGTAAGGTCAGCGAACAAAAAGCATTCTCATGCGTAGAGATCATGTTGATGAAAGCGGTAAGCTGAGATATGACGAACTCGTTCAGGCTGATAGGAAAGGGATTGTATCTCAACTAAGCCACTTGCTACAACGGGAGTCTACGCAGATGTGATATGTGAGGGTAAAGAACATGGAAACCTTGAAGAATATGGATTGTATCAATAGAATAAAGTGTTAAGGGTCACTTGTATCAGATACAAACATGAAATCAATGCTTGGAAAGTGTTAACCTTACATGCTTTAACGATTTAAAACAGGGGTGGGGGTGCATGAAAAATATTTTCTTGACAAGTACCCATATTCATGACTTTAATAAAACATTATAAAGAACTAGTAAACATAGTATCAGGTCGCATGTTTTTACTAGTATATATAATGTAAAGATTATATATATATATGGGGTAAGGTAAACGATAAGTCATGAAAATGAAATGCTGTGGTAGACAAAATGTGTGAAAAAAGAGACAAACGGAAAACAGGTTAAAATGCAGGAGAAAAACAAAAACAAGAGATTTGACCGGTTTCGTTCGTATTAACGAACGTCTTCAGAAAAAGTGAAGACGTTCGCTAATACGAACGAAACCGGTCAAATCTCTTGTTTTTGTTTTTCTCCTGCATTTTAACCTGTTTTCCGTTTGTCTCTTTTTTCATATATATATATATATATATATATATATATATATATATATATATGAAGCAATCCAACAAAAGATATAAGCGTCAACTAATATCTTATAATTAGTGAAACATCCGGATAAAACTGAAGCTCAATTACTTCATTTTATTACTTCATTTTATAATATATATATATATATATATATATATATATATATATATATATATATATATATATATATATACAATGATATTCATACATAAGTATTAATCATTTTTCACCTACAGACATCGATGTTTCATGCTTACGCAATCTTCAGTGCACGAAGCTAATTTTCGACGGTCGACGGACACGAACTCCGATCACAAATCGCCACTGATTCGCAGTCAGAAGAGTTACCGTTTGGCCACCAGAAATTAGCTTAGAATTTAGGAGGAATTTAACTTTGTAAATACCAAGTCGGCGTGTATTTTACAACGAGCAGCGAATAGTGATCTACAACAAAAACAAATCCTGTTGGATCTCGCAATGAAGCTAGTAGTACTGCTTGTTATTAAATTAACTCACAGTGTCCAGCCTTAGTAAATAATATTTATAAATAAATATTAATTATTTATTAGCTACATACATCGGTGTTTCATGCTTACGCAATCGTCAGCGCAGAAAGCTAATTCCCGACGGTGTGTGTGTGATTTATATATAATGTAAGTGTTGAGTTCACTAATAAACAGCCTCTTTTTGATGTATGCTACCCCCCCCCACACACACACACACACAATGAGCAGGTAATGTCTGTAAACTAGTAGGAAGTCATGTCTGTGAGTATGGTATAATGACTAACGAATATATACCAAACTCCCCTCCCCCAAAGAATGCAGTCATGCCTGGGAGGATGGTATAATGACTAAGGAATATATACCAAACTACCCTCTCCCAAAGAATACGGTCATGCCTGGAAGGATGGTATCATGACGAACGAATATATACCAAACTATCTGCCCCATAAAGACGCGGTCATGCCTGGAGATTGTCAGAGGGCTTGAACCCGGTTTCGAAAGTCGCCACTGACAGTAGCCCGGTGTCTTACCCCACGGCTGCCACCAACTAGCATAGAAATTAGGAGAAGTTAAACTTTATAACGCCAAATCAGCCGGCGATACATTGAACAGAAGAAACAGAATTCAACAACAACAAATAGGTTGGAATATCGCATTTAAGCCGGAGTATAACTACTCATTATTAGATTCTCTCAGAGTGTACCAGTCCTTGTAAAGGGGCTATAATAATATTTTAAATTAAATATCTATTATATATATATATATATATATATATATATATATATATATATATATATAGAGAGAGAGAGAGAGAGAGAGAGAGAGAGAAATGTGATACTTAGAAGGCAATACAATGCAGAGGTGTGACGGATAGACACAAGTTAGAGCAAATAAGACATATAATGGTGGAACAAATTAAATAGTTTCATCCTTAATACAATGTATACATACACACACACGTACACACACACACACACACATATATATATATATATATATATATATATATATATATATATATATTTATTTATTTTTTTCACAAACACACATATATATATTTATCTACACAATGTTACAATGTTATGTAATACCTGTATCAAGATGGTCTGGTGGAAACTCCGTAAGATATAATATTTCGGGAATTCTTTTCTTCTTCAGAACTGTGAGACTGCATCCAACGGCTTCTTTCATATGCAGGCTTGAACTTGAGTTGAGCACGCATTGTATTGCCTTCTAAGTATCACATTTTTATATACTAATAAACAATACTTCAAGCAAACTACATAAACCTCTTAAATACATATATATATATATATATATATAGTGAATTAAATAGATAGACATAATTATATATATATATGTATATATATATGTGTGTGTGTGTGTGTGTGTGTGTGAAATACGTTTAGGAAATGTGGAAAAAGCGGAGTAGTATACTAACAAAAATAAGGTCACAAACACATCATTAAGGTAGGGTCAAAATATTTCGATCGTCAGCTAGCGATCATATTCATTTTGAAAAAAAAATGATCGCTAACTGACGATCGAAATATTTTGGCCTAAGCTTAATGATGTGTTTGTGTCCTTATTTTTGTTAATATGCTACTCCGCTTTTTCCATATATGTATATAGATATATATGTATGTATATATATATATGTGTGTGTGTGTGTGTTTATATATATATTATATATATATATATATATATAGAGAGAGAGAGAGAGAGAGAGAGAGAGAGAGAATCGAAGAAGTGAAATCCAAACTTAGTCAACTTCGCAATTTTGTTTTCATGTTTTATTTATGGATTGTCTCTTGAATATGGACGTCAGTGTTTCCGTTTGAAGAACTGGTTTGAACTCAAAGAGACAAAAGTAACTTCAAAGAAGAGCCCATCTCTCGGGCTGCGAGATATTTTAATATTATTTGAATCCCTCGGCACCGGAGTGGGCTTTAATAGATTAACGCCGTCTTTTCGAAGTCCTGAATATTGAATTTGAAGCTGTTTGATAAAGGGTGATTCTTTCTTATATTTCTTCATGTATTGGAATTGAAACGATACCAGAAGTCCAGCTTTCTTTTTGGCTCTTTCTCTAGCTACCCTCGCACCGCACATGCATACACTCCCTCTTCCTATCTATCTATCTTGTTCGCTCTCATTCTCTCTCTTTCTCTCTCTCCCTCCCTTCCCCCCTCTCTCTCCCTCTCTCCCTCTATATCTATTTATTGTTCACACCTATTAACCGTGTGATCCACTTAGATCAGGGACAGGCAACCTCCGGCCCGCGGGCCACATCCAGCCCGCGAAGGCTTAGCGTCCGGCCCGCCACCCTGTTATGCTTTATTATTGCAATCCGGCCAGCGGACCTTCCAGTAAAACTCATATCATTTTGTGACATAGACGTAAAAGTCGGTTTCAATTAAGATTTACAGTGGGATAAAAATCTATAAACGAGCGATGATGCATGTGTATTTCATTTTTCTTTAACTATTAATTTCAAATCCTTTGCCTGAGATAAAAATAGAAAAAGTATAAAGAGAGAGGCAAAGAGGAAACGAGAGACGAGGAAAGGGCATGAAACATAGAACTTATGTGAGGTGTGTCACAACGAATGCTGGATCAACTTGCTACTTCCCCCGTCATTATTTTTTATGATTCCAAAATGGCTCCTCGTCGGCGTCTTTTATAGCATCACATATCCTAAGTAAAAATATCAGATTTGTAGAGTGTTCAATGCAATTTTTGTACAATTTATTCATGTAAACAAAATATAGTAATTTTGAGATTTCGTTTTTCACTCCGGCCCGCGATCTCCTTCCTAAAGTCTCATCTGGCCCTCACTCTAAAAAGGTTGCCCGGCCCTTACTTAGATACAACATCAAATATAGCGTAATTTATTCAACGTCATTTACAATACTCTTTCCCAGTAATTTAATCTTATTTCTCAAACCTATGAAAGCCTAAGCGCGCGCCGTTTACGCACAAAATAAATCCGCAATATTATTTCCTTGATAAGACAATGAGACCTGAGGAAATCCCTTTGATGTAAGAGCACAGATTATCCATAATACTTGAATGTTACTGTTAAAATCTAATTAAAGCCAGACAGTACTTTCTCTGTCATAGCTTAGTGTCATCACAGTTACGTGCGAATTTATGAGGTTTACGATAGTAAAAATAAGTCAGCCATTTTAAGGTATTAATAATAAACGTAAAAAAATGGCCAGAACTTGTTTACTTACTTCCTAGAGGAGAACATGTGGCACAAGGCCGAAAGGTACGTGTCAAGCCAGCGCTCCCGTACGCGCTCCCATGAAAATATATACATCGTAAAGCATTAACGATGTATAGATTTTCATATTCCATGAAATAGAAAACTGTTGTTGCGAACAGAAATATCGTTAAAACAGTAAAAGAGAAGTCACCAAATGTTAGATGAGATTATCATGGTGCGTTCCGTTGACAGTTTAGCAAACTTACAGTCGCGGTCTGGATTAAGTCGCACTGTATATTTTACCAAATTTCCGTCATTAGAATTTTAAAGGATTCTCTCTCTCTCTCTCTTTCTCTCTCTCTCTCTCTCTCTCTCTCTCTCTCTCTCTCTCTCTCCTCTGCAATTGAAGTTGATGTAACAGGATCATTCGAGGTATTTGTTTTGATTCAGGCAACAGTGTATTTGGCTGTGTCATCATTTTTGTCATGCCAAGATCAAAGTGTAGTATCTGTTCCGATGGATACTATACCCCATAAACTGGTATTGTCTTGTCCTTCGGGACTTGATTTACGCCAGTCTATGGGTCTTTCCTGTGCAGTTCTCGGAGGTGCACCCTCCCATGCTTTGCCTGCCCTCTTTGGGGAGGAGTAAGTTTGTGCTGACTGCCTGAAGTCTCCCTACCGGGGAATGCCGACGGGGCTGCCCAGGCAATTTTAAACCCCACTTTCCCGACCCGACCTTGGGTCACATCTTACTTGTGGGAGTAAGATAAAAACTGGCCTTGTGCCTAACTGCTGGAGAGGAGTAAATAAATACTCTTAATAATCGGTTAGAGCTAGTGCAGAGTTGGAAAGGAGGTTTTCAGCCCTCCTTTTGCGTTTTTTTTTATGGTTATCCGTCACCTCGAACAAATCAAGACGCGAGACAATTGTCCGCCCTCCCCCTTCTTATACCTCACATAGAATGACGCTGTCAAATTTACTTTTAATCATTATCAACGTCTATATATTATCCAGACATTAGATATCCTTGAAAGTGTGCCATGGGTAATTAGCCTCTTTTATTTTTAACATAAGTTCACAAATGTTTATTTACAATTTTCGATCGTTTTAAACCTGACCACGTGACCCACAAAACTTAAATTTTGTAAACCATTTTCTTGTTCATCTTTTCTCCGTTTCATTCTTTCCAAATATGTTCTGAGGGAAAGATCAGATTTTCTTTTCGTCTGATGAGATCTCAGTTTCTAACAGCTGTTGATCGATAACATCGACATGCCAGTGTCACGGATTATGTACATGTCTGTATAAATAATTAAAAAAATTCTCATCTCATTACATGCACTCGTTCATTTATTGTATGCAGGTGCGTGGTTGTTCAGATAAATACAGACATATAGACGTTGTTTTAAAACTAGATTGACCCCATGTTCACTCTTTGATCCCGATCATATTTTTCAAGCTTCCATCATAATAGTTTTTTTAGGGTTGTTCAACTGTAATATATATCCTACATAATTGAAGTTGACTCCAAACGGTAAAATTCATTACGTTGAGATCTGGATCTTTTGATGGATATTTGTTTGGTTTAATGAAGTTAGAAGTATTGGCTCTGGCTCAGGCAAAAATGTTCTTGGTTATATGGTCGTTTGTTCAATCTCGTTGCCATGCCAATTGATCTCTTCTCAATACTCAGAGTATGTTGTAGAACATTTGAGTGCACATGTCACATAATTACAAGAGATTGTTCACTGTGTTGAGCCTCACTCTAAATATTCTTCATTATTGTGGACGATCGTGTAGTCGCACCAGAACCTTCAGCTCCCGCAAAGGCTGGCAGTGGCAGATCTGTTCGCCGCTCTTTTCATTATATTATGCAATACCGTCATTCAATTTCGCCTTCGGTTCATTGCGAGTTTACGTTGAACAATATGCACGAACACAATACGTGAACTGTACGTCCTTTCGTTCGCTGAATCTATTGTATTCAGTTGTTCCCAACGAGATTCAGGCACGTGGTTGTTCAACCAAATACAGACATTCAGACGTTGGTCCAAAAATAGTTTGAACCCCATGTGTTCTTCATCTCGAATGATTGCAAACTTCGATTATAAATTATATTCAGACGAATTAATTAAACGTTGACTCCATTGTTAAGCATATGTATTCGAACGCATTTCTTCCGATTTAATTGGTCCCCCGATTTTATAAATCGGGGGACTTATGTTTTGAGGCATGTCCGTCCATCCGTCCGGATTTTTCTCCGTAACCTTCCATTGAATTTCTCTGAAATTTTGCATGAAGTTGTAACTTTGGTCAGGTTAGAAAGTGTCATTCTCCGATTTTTGAAAAAAATCTGGTTAGCCCCCCAGGGAGTCAAAAGCCCCTAAAATGGCAAAAAATGACATTTTTTTTGCCCCATAACGTTTGATCCATCAATTCAATTTTTCTGAAACTTGGCCAAAATGTAGAGGCAATTGTTCTGGATATAAAATGAGCATCCTTGACCTCAGAAAAATTATGGTTCGCGCCCCCAGGGGGTCAAAAGGGGGGGGGTCAAAAATGCCCCAAATTGCCCAAATTTATTGCATTTTACACTCGCCACATCGAGTCATATATAGAGGGGGACCACGCACGCGCGGTTTGTTTTTATTTCAAAATCACGCAGCATCTTATGGTCGCTTGTATAGCATATTACTTTATATATTGGTTAATGTTGATTGTATATTTTATGACAAATAAACCGTTTTTAGATTACTGTCGAAAGAAGCAAAACATTAGAAATAATATGTTGTGCATCATCTTCATCTTCGTTTTTCATCTAGCTATCGCACGCACCTCTTTCTACTTCATCTCCTTCCTCCTCCTCTTCTCCCTCTTTGCCTTTCTTCTTCTTCTTCTTCTACTACTTCTTCTTCTTCTTTTTCTTCTTCTTATTTGTCTTAATTATCGCCTGACTTCTTACTTCGCTAAAAGCAAAAAAAACTTTGTTCTGTTCTCATTATTTTTGCTTGGGTTTATAGCAATAATTCGTCTATTACGCATGCCACTTTTCCCTATCTTAACAGTTACTTCATAAAATAAAACTGTTTTTCATACTAGGTAAGTAAGTTATGTAAGATTTAACGTTATTTTCATTAATTATAACCACACCCATTATATTTCTCTATTGATTTCCGTCTCAGTAATTCACTCGATTGCAGTCAGATTATCAACTCGAACTTTCTTTTAATTCAACATCGATGATGTACTTAAATGTTTTCACTTTTTAAAAAATCGTATTTCTGAACGTAATTAAAGAACTGTTTTAAAAGCTTAATATTGATTTTTGAAAAATTATCAAAATGTGAGGGAAATAAGCAAATTAATTAGATTTTATGTTCACAAATTGTTTGTGTATTACTAAATATAACATAAACTGAAAGTATTATCTATCCATATTTATATATATATATGTATATATATATATATATATATATATATATATATATATATATATATATATATACATTGTTGAATATAAGAGACAACTTATGTCTAGATATCCTTTGGTAGATCATTTCAATAGTCCGAATCAGGATCTTAGTTTCGGAGGGGAATTGGCTGATGAATTTGCCATAGTTTTCATTTGTGTCCCAAGTACTTCCAGACCCATCCAGGTCCATCTTCAGGGGAATGAGGATAATCAGGTACAGGCCATGTGTTAGTATCTGCTGTCTCTTATATTCAACAATACTTGCCTGCAAGAGAAGATGCTGCCTAGATAACACACATATATATATATATATATATATATATATATATATATATATATATATATATATATATATATATATAGCTTTGTAGTTACAATTTGATCGGGGCGTTTTTCACAATTTCTTTCAATGATTTTATAGATAACCCATACATCTTTATATAATCTACAGTAAACTACAGTATCCAGAATATATAATTTAAATCAAAGACGGTATAACATTACGTCGGGGTCTTCATTCGCACATCTATTACAATAAGAATACGACGTTTTACTTTATTGTAATTTACTTATAACTTGAAAATTAAAGAAATGAAAATAAATAACAATAGAAATGATTATATAATGTCCAAGCCGTGAAGCAAGAATGCAGAATAGACCTAATTTATCCAAACAAAGCCGAAATGTGTGTTTAGGGGATTAAATGATATGAATTTACTGAATAACATTTCACTATATATGAATCCCACCGAATTAGTAAGTATTCAGCCATTGATCCCCTCTCCTAAACATTGAATAATCGGTTTGCTTATTTTATTTCGGGAAACTCGGGGTGTTTCTGCTAACATCATCTTTATAGCTTATTTATTCAAAGAAACATTCTGAATTCTTTGGTCTGTCAGGGAAATGTTGTAAATAGCAGTTTCGTTAGTCTGTCATAGAAATGTTTAAAATAGGGGTGGGACGTAATGGGTGAAAATTTCAGATTCATGCGAGTAGTATTTTTTGTGTTTATTTATACATAAATAACACCAAACATTTTGAAAATTAAAAAAGAAAATGGTCCTAAATTAAAGTACTATATCAGATTTAACCATCTATATCCATTCATAGCTTTTGAGGATGTTTTAGGACCTGCAATTTCGCATGAAACCACTTTTTCACTGAAAAATGATGGATTTTGAGTCCCGTGGAGCCCTAACGGCTATTTTTGGCCTGCACCTTCTGAATTTTGCAAAATGTTCAAAATGTTTGATTGTTTAGTGTTATTTATGTATACATGAACACAAACAAATACTACTCACATGAACTGTCATGTTCACCCTTTACGTCCCACCCCTATTCTTAGTGAATATAATGAGACAATGGATCAGAAGAAAGAAAACAGTGACAGAGCCCATCTTTTCTAACTTGATAATGGGCTATTACTCCGAAATATGGTTTGTAAAAAATATAATGGCTGCTTAACATTTGATTGTATTTGTAATATATTCATTGATATTGCTTTTTAAACCACAGATGATTCACACTGTAATATCTTTTTAGCAAACATCTTCCAGTTTTATAGATCGCTTATCAACTCTAAATGCGGCATTGCTGTCTGAGACGGAAGCAGTAGACACAACGATGCGCATATTTTGCTTGTTATGAAATCGTAAAATGACCAAAACGTTTTTAATAGTGTTCGTGTCATGAGACCAACTGAACGATTGTAGTCGATTAACCTTTCGAGACCTGGTATTATCAAGTCAACCATCTTTCTATTTTTGTGGCGTTGGTATTGAATTTCTGATTCAATGAAAACTAGACTTGGTTTACACAAATAAGGAAAGAAACCTTTTCAGCAAATTGAATATTTATAAATGTAAATACGAAGCGTAAAAAAAAAAACGTCTCCTGCAGCGTTTTCGTCGTTTATTTACCCATAAAAACGACAACATTGAAAACTTCTACAAACTTACTTTTTCCATGAATCGACGGTTGCCGTTGTTACGTTTTCATTTACCGTGGTGTGTGTAATATTATACACTCGTTGTCGGGAACCCAGGTTCTGTACCGTCTCTAGACAACAATCACTCGGACCCCGATGTTTAATTTTTTTTAAATCAGAACATTTTTTTAAAAATCAGAAAAAAATTTTTAAAAATCAGAAAAAAAATTGTTTAAATCAGAAAATAATTTTTTT
>OY744540.1:77319215-77341715 GCA_963556195.1 Sepiola atlantica
GCCCACAACACAGTCGACTCTCTGAATGCTGTCATCGTGGAAAGGTTGTTATCTGTAGACAAGGACCTATTCGTCAAAGCGTGTTACTCATTTACCGCCCGCCTTGAGATGGTCGTCTCCGCCGGCGGCGGTTATATTGAAATATAGTTTAGTATGTAACTCTAACTTATGCTAAATAAACTGTCGAGTCTCTGCATAGACACTTTTGGTTTTTATTGCTTATTTTGTTTTCTTTTTGTCAAGTGTCAGATTTTACTTCAACACCCTGTATGTATATATATATATATATATATATATATATATATATATATATATATATATATATATATATAAAGAGGTGTACTAAAGCGAACTTTTAGGAAAGGTAAAACCTATTGTGAAGAGTATACAGCTCAATATCCAGGATAGAGCAGGTAGATATAATCTTCTCTGAGCCTGCCTGCATCTACGAACGTACCCCTTATTGGACTTTTTACCCTTTTGGATTTTCCATTTTCGCCGTACCTGACGTTGTGGCATCTTGGAATTTAACTTTGAATCTTCTCTCATTACATCTCGTGCCTTTAACGACCTACCCATCTACATCTTATTCTCTCCGCTGGACTTTTCGACACCGGACTTTTTAGCAATCGGACATTTGCTTGCATTCGGGCAGAGTTTTGCCCTGCGTTTCTTTCCCTACAACTTTTATTTCTTTTTTTCAAATTTTAAATCTTGGCCATTGCCAACTTATCTATCCCAGCGACTTCCTCTGATGATAAGATTTTGATCTTTGAAAAGCCTGGCTTAAGGAAAATTTAAATTGAATAAATTGCCTTTTTGCGGAATATACCTTGCTCTGAGCAATTGAATTGAATTTTGATTTGGCTTTTGCTTCTCTAATTCCTTTCCATTCTTCTGCATATATATATATATATATATATATATATATATATATATATATATATATATATATATAAATATATAAGTATCGTAAGAAATCGGAGACAATGTGTTGGTTACGTGACACCGGCGGTACGTGAAATGGTAAACCATCACAATAATGATACTATTGAGAAATCAATAATTTTCAAATAATTTTATTATATTTATTAGTGTTAAGTTCGGACCGTGATGGTAGAGTGGTGTGTCTTCCTTTTGTTATTTTTTTAATTAAAATTTTCGGAGGAATCCCCCATCATCAGAAAAATACATCCACTCGTCGGTGTGTGGCTCGGCCGGAAATGACGGTGGTGTTTAGGTTCGCAGAAACTTTTTTATTATGAACGTTGAGGTGTGACTAGATTAAGTGGTTAGGTGTAGTTAAATATTGTTAAATTATTTTGTCAGTGATTATTATTATTATATGTAGTTTTTAGAATATATATATATATATATATATATATATATATATAATGTGTGTGTAATTGTATATATATATATATATATATATATATATATATATATATATATATATATATTGATACAGAAAAATAAGTACAATATTCGTACCGTCGGTTTTAAGCACGGAAGGACTCAGCCATCTGGCTCTCTTCAGCTTCAGTTGTCAGAGATTACAACAGAAGCTGAAGAGAGCCGGATGACTAAGTCATTCCGTGCTTGAAACCGACGGTACGAATGTTGTACAAATTTTTCTGTACTAAAATAAATAAATATTACGCTCTAATTTTTTAATTTTTAACTTTAATTCTCAATTAATCGAGCACTCTGCTGGGATTTTTCCTGCTATATTACAAAACACTTATATATATATATATATATATATATATATATATATATATATATATATATATATATATATATATATATATATATATATATAATGCAAAGGCCAAAGTAAGACCCTACCAAATAAAACCCAATTAATTCGAGTTGGAAACGCTTGGCTTCAACGGTTTTAATGTATGTGCAATACTCAGTAAATGTGTATTTTCGTTGGATTTTTTGTTTATGCGTGTGGAGACCTGTTTTTACTTCAAAGGAAAACAAAAAAAAAGGAGACAACTCTTCATATCATATTGGTCTGCAGTTTTAACTTGCTACTAGCTATAGTGCTTTCGCTTGGATCCGGGTCTCAACATTTTAAACCGAGAGAGGTGTTTAGCTGTCGTACAAAGCTAGATCTCTATCTAAACAATATCAGTACAGATACTCCTTCAGACAATGACACTGTGGCGATGGAAAAGTTGCGACGCGTGTGGAGCTGACAGTTACTAATTTGCACACGGGCTACATTATGCCTATCTTAACATCGCTTTTCTGAATGAAGGCGTGGCACTCATCTGACAAGACGTTGCAGTCTTCACATATAATGAGTACTATCTGCATATATATATTGGTATATATATATATATAAATATATATACAGGGTGGGCAAAAATAAGGGTCCTATTTTTTAAAATTCATAACTTTTTTATTTATTGATTTTTTTTTTTTCTTAGAATAAGTAAAGGACCCCTTCCGAAGCAAGCATGAGCCGTATTAGCCCTAAGGAACGTACCCTCATTTAGAAAACATTATTTTTGCTTAAAAAACTCAAAACAGTATAAAAAACAATACTTTAGTTTTTGTAAGTTTTAAGAAGTGTTTTTCGGCTAAAATTTGTTTTGTTTATTTCAAAAAATCTCGGAAGGGTCAGTCTACACACACATAAAGTTTGGTGAGTTTAACTTTTATTTTGTGGAAGTTATTCAAATTCAAGTTATTCAAATTTAAAGATAGGACCCTTATTTTGGCCCTTATATATGATGAATATTTCATGTATATACACATATAATATTATAAGGTGATATAATATATTATGTACAGATTTTCTATATTTACTTCAACAGTGCTCAATATGTAAGTTGAGCTTAGTCGTTGTAATATGAAAATATATTCATGGCAATTAAACTACACAGAGGCATCAATGTTTAATCCCGGCAGGGAGTCATCAAGCAAAGTGCAATTTTTGTTAAAGCCTTTTTAGTCTGACGATTCGCTGCGGGGACGAAACATGGACGCCTCTGTGTTTGTGTTCCCATGTAATACGAATGCAGAAATTATTCATGTAAAAAGATAATATGAAGACTTATATTTTCTCTTGATGTCTTTTTTGTGTTAGGGTACGTGCTCAGAAGCCCGTGCTGTCGGTAGCATACATAACGAGCAACCGAGGGAGAGATCTCGTCTTAATGGTCGATAATGTGTGGTGCGAGAGTTCACAGCCAAACTCTCGTAGTCATGAGATTTGAGGGTATAACAATTTTGACTAAAAGGGGGGGTGTCAATCCGACATAGAAACCAGTTTCTCCCCAGGGGAGAAAACTCTGTCCCGACAAAACCATTCAGGGCCGTATATTGATGTAGATAGAACATACGGTTTAAGTACGGTTTCCGTCATTTAAACGTAGATATGTCGGCTTAAAAGGTGCAAGTCGCCCAAAAAAAGATATTCAAAGTTAATTGACAGATTCTTTAACGATACATTGTGAAGCCAACTCAAAATCACGACTATAAAACTTGCAGATGTGTGTCCCTTCAAAAATCAATGTTTATGAAAACTTAGTGAAAATTATTGGTAATTATTGGAAAGCGATTATCAAGACAAAAATGATTGATTGGTTTTATTTTTAATAATTTTTTTTTCTTATTTCGATAATTTAAATCAATTTAATTTCATGGTTTTAATGTTAAGTTCTAATTTCCCCAGCCAGACGTTAATTCGCACGCAGATAAAGATAATTATTTCGAAAATAAAGAAGCCTGATTTATTTCTTTATTTTGAACAAAAATGGAGTTGTATAATTTGGATTATTCGGACTACTGTCCTCATCTTGAGTGTTATTCTCACAACGTTTCGGCCGTAACGCATAAAGTACTAAGTAACATTTAAGTTCTAGGTGCAGTCTTCCGAAGGTTAAGGTTCAATCCTCAGTGCGGGCGATATTAGGAATTACAAATTACTGAAGACTTCTATCCGGTCATTGTTTACAAAATGAGAGCAAGCTACCCCCGTAAATTAAATAAAGTGGTCAA
The DNA here is from genome assembly GCA_963556195.1 of Sepiola atlantica. NCBI lineage: Eukaryota > Metazoa > Mollusca > Cephalopoda > Sepiida > Sepiolidae > Sepiola > Sepiola atlantica. The sequence continues at coordinate 77,323,233 of OY744540.1, forward strand.
CGCTCGAGCAGAACTAATTCATCACAGAAATGACAACAAACATTTTAATTTCAAACATGGCTCTACTTTAAAGACTACTACATTTTTAAAGATGCTTTTAACTATAAATATTTTTATTTTTTTATTTTTTAAATATTAAAGTGTTTTTCACTAACAGATGAAGTCGTTTCGGGCTCTCTTACCCTAATCAGTGTAGGAGTGGCGGTGGTAGGCGGTCGCATGGGCTCGAACGCAATCCGTAGATTCAGGCTAGAATCACGAGACAAACGCTCAGGACCACACGGCCGCGAGCAACCGACACAGACAGTAATTGAAATCAAGATACACTTAGCCGGGAGGCAGGAGAAGTGTCATTGCTGTCTACAGTGTTCAACTCTCGATCGCAACTAGCTTATCGCAGAAATGACAACAAACTTTTCAATTTCAAACTGGGCTCTACTTTTAAGACTATTACATCTTTAGAAAGGCTTTTAACTATAAATATATATTTTTTAATATTAAAGTGTTTTTCACCTACAGACGATTTCGTTCCGGGCTCTCTTACCCTCATCAGTGTACGACTGGCGAGCATATATATATATATATATATATATATATATATATATATATATATATATATATATATATATATATTTTAGAGGTAAAAGATGAGAATAAAAAATTGTAAAGATAAAATATTTATTAAAACATCAAAAGTTCAGAGCATGGATTAAGGACATGAGGCTCCTTGCTCTGAACTTTTGATGTTTTAATAAATATTGTATCTTTACAATTCTTTATTCTCATCTTTTACCCCTAAAATGAATTGCTCTATTAAATATATTGAGCTTTACACTATCACGATAGATTATTATTATTAAACGATAATTCAATTATCGTTATATAATTCAACATTTAAATATTATTATATACATATATATACACACACACATATATATATACATATATATATATACATCATTCTCTCGTTCTCTCTCTCTCTCTCTATATATATATATATATATATATATATATATATATATAGATATATATATATATATATACAGGGTGTCCCAAAATAATGTATACACCCTTTGCATCGTTATAACTCGTTCAATTTACTGAGTTTGATTTGCAAACAAAATTGATAAAAGAGTAGAACAGTAAGATACACATTTAAAAATACTGAAAGTAAAATTAACAAAAACATAGAAAATTAACTTTTAATAAACGTAAAGGCTACAATGTTTAAAGCAAGAAACCTGAAGTAATTGCAAACAAATGGGAGTAGTAATTGTAGTAGAATGTGCTCAAATACCGGAGTAAATGTCGCAGGACGTTTGTAGGTACAATTCTTCACGTCTTCACTATATGGAAAGTGTATTGAGCAGAACGGGTTGGGGTTAGGATGAGGGTTCATTTTATGAACATTCTGAAATTACCCTAAGTAGCCTTTATCTTTGTTAAAAGTTAATTTTCTATGTTTTTGTTAATTTTACTGTCAGTACTTTTAAATGAATATTCTTACTCAATCTTGTTTATCAATCTTGCAAATAAAAATCAGTAAATTGAACGACTTATAACAATTTAAAGGGTGTATACATTATTTTGGGACACCCTGTATATATAAACCAGATGATGTTGGCTTCCAAAATCAATCTTTGGTGCAGTTTATTTTACGAATTCATTTTGTTCATAGAGGGACCAACCAACATTAGTATGTTAATATTGGATATGTCTTCTTTTAACTATTGGAAAAAGGGTAAGATTTCTCTGATAGAACAAATATTTATTGTGGTGTGACATAAACAAATAAACGTTCAAAAAACAAAAATACACTCACAGTAGATTTCCCTTACGGTTCCTATCAGCGAGGCAGGCCGCCATCTTGAATGTTAGTGTAAGAGAACCCCAATTCTCAATTATTAAGGAAAAATCAAACACAAGAGCGTAATATTTATTAATATATGTATTACAGAAGATCAGAACATTACCGCTGTCGCTCTGATCTTTTGTAATACATATATTAATAAATAAATATATTATAATGTTCAAACTAAAATACAAAGAACTAAACTATTGACAAAATATGCAATATTTTCTTTATAACTCTGCAATGTGGGTACATCCCTGCATCTCAAGAACGACTTACGTTTTGGGCATGGAAATGTGCAGTATTTCACAATACGAATAGAAAATTTTAAAATATCACCTTCTAACCCAAATGAGATGTTACAGTGCCAGATAAAAGGTTAAACCGCTGAACGAAAAAGATTAATCTCCAAGTAGCTTGCCAGTTGTACACCATGTTCGATAGCCGATCGATTTCGGAGAATTTGTAGCGTTCTAGATTGTAAATGATGGCGTCGTCTCATATCGTGAGTACTGATCGGCTAGTGTGACCAAACACGTTTGGATCGTTGTAACATAAGGGTTACATGAAAGATCTCTTAATATCTTATTCTTCAATCTGATTTCAGACATCCTGTTCTCAGGGCTGGTCCGATCCCATTTACTGATACCGAAGAAATCGTAGATTACAATTTTTTATGGAAATCGCTCCAGACAAGACATGAAGTAACTTGGTGCAAAAAGCTAACATATATAATACTTCAAGGTCAAAAACTAGCCAACGATAAGTGTTATATTGATGGATTCTGACCCAGAAAACAGCAATTCTTCCCCCTTTGTCAGAAACATCGCTCATGAGATGTGAGGACTAAAGGATAAAATAAGGGAAGCGAGAATTACGAGGCTGTTAAAAGTAAACTCGAGCTCCACTTTCTACTCTCCAATTACATTCCAATGAATAAAAAAACGACAACGAGGCCAATTAAAATTTAAACTAAAATCACTTCATGGCGACAGAGGGATTCTTGTTCGCGAAATAATGCCCGATTTCAGAAACATACATTTATCAATTTAACTTATTGGCTGGTGTTTTCATTCCACAATTTAGCTTCAGATGATCAGACACCGTTAAAATACTGACATCAAGTGCCCCAGAATTAAAGAAAAATTTAACGTGACGTTTATTAAATCATTGTTGCCAAGCGTCTTTGTCAAGAGTGATTCACCGTTCTCTACTTTCTTTGTCTTCAAGGCTATAATTAAACTAAATAAATTCTGAAATGACTTTCATATTGTCCGATCACTTATGAAACCTGCTATCTTGATTTTGGCGGATCTGTAGCATTCATAACGATCATGTTGAAACTAATTCCAACAGATATACGCATTTCTTTTAGTTCCATATTCGTTATAAAAAATTGCATGCTTCAAAAATGTATTTCGAAAGAACTTATCGTAAATTATTGTAAATTATTAAATAATAAGTGTTTCTACCCGGCGTTACTCGGGAGTAAACTTTATGTAGTTATATTAATACACAAGGAATAATTAGAAGCCATCATTTCTACCATCAGAATGATCGGCCCATAGAGAAGTGTACACACATATATATATATATATATATATATATATATATATATATATATATATATATATATATATATATATATATATAAAAGGTATACTTATATCTTTATATATTTGTATGTACAGAATTCACTTGTAAAATTTTAAAAAGCGATCATTATGCAAGAGGTCCAAATATGGGCTAAATTAGGGTTAATTATATTGTATGTAAATGTAATAAAAAGGAGTTTGAAGTACTTCGTGAAAATTCGGATGACTCTAATTTTTGTCAAATTTTAACGATAGATATTAGATATTGATTAAGGTTAGGGTTAGGGTTAGAGTTAGTTTATTAATAAATATTTGCCAAATTTCAGTTTCCGTGTATTATGTTAAAGCGTGTTAGTGTTTATAATATGGGAAAACCTTCCATTTGAAAATTAAAAAATGTTTCAGATTTACATTAAATTTGTTCCGTATTCATTAGACACCAATTAAGCAATATTCTCTTAATATTTATTTCTTCTTCAGACTCCTTAAGCTTACGCTTTTAATTTGAGACATTTCCTTGAAGCAAAATCATTTAATGAATTTTGAACAACATTAGAATAAGGTTTCTAGACATAATGTTTAGTATCATTATTTATTGATTTTAATCTTCGTGATGGAACATAACAGTGGTACAAAACTCTTCTTTTCGGGGAGTTAATGTTATCCGTCATGGGACAGGTATTCTTCTAGCATATATATTAGAATTAGTAATGTGTAAATCAACGGTTATTTAACTAAGGATTTTTTCTATTTATTTTTGATTGCACAGAATACATGCTAAAGAAGTACTTAGTTTTGGGATTGAGTTATGTTTGAAGAAAGCCGTAATTTCCAAACAACTCATCAAATGACTCATCTCTTATTGTACCTTGTTCGACCTCTTTTGCTCTTATTGTATACGGTAAAATGTAGTAGTCGGGTTAGGGTTAAACTATAATGATACTAAATGTTATGTTTAGAATCCTTATTCTGATTTTGATCAAAATCAATGAGATGAAAATGTCTAAAATTTATGATTTGATGTTAATGGGTCTTGAGAAGAAATTGAAATTCAGAGAATCTTGCTTCATTGGCATCAAATGACTCTGGATCAAATTTAATGCAAATCTGAAATATTTGAATTTTTACATAGGAGGTTGTGTTTATGTTATGCCCCCCCCCCTTAAATGTCATGTAAATGCTTCAAAGAAAGTTAAATTTAGACAATACTTATTAATTTATGCTCATACCTATTGTCAAAATTTCACAAAAATCGATGGTATCTGAATTTTCCACTCTTGTTTACTCCTTTGCATAAAGCTTAATTAGACTAACTATAAATTTGAAACCCTTACGTCCAGCAAACGCGTTCCAAAATTCTTAATAATCGATTAATTAATTTAGGTGTGAATCCTGTATATACAAATATAAAATCACTTAAAAATATCTAACTTTACTGTATGTTTCTTACTGTGTTTACAATTAAATGACTAAAGTGCTTATCTCTCTCGCATTTGAAATGTAGGTGTCACAACGGCCTAGTGATAAGAAGCTTCGATTCGAGTCATTCTAGTCCGGGGTTCGAATCGTTCGACCGGCGGTATAGTTACTTCATTCACAATGATGATTGTTGTTTTAAATATGAAACATATATATGCCTGTGGATATTAGAAATAGTTATTTATTTAAAAATGTTATATATATATATATATATATATATATATATATATAGAGAGAGAGAGAGAGAGGGGGTACACACACGTAATATATTATTTTATAATGTGATTATATAATAGAAAACAGTAATATATATATATATATATATATATATATATATATATATAAACATAAACAAACAGTCGAATAATGTTAGACGCACTGCCATTATTATGTATAGTGAGGATTTTTTTAATGATTTATATTATGAGAGAGGAATAAAGAACCACGAGAAGGGGAACAAAAATGAACCACTTCGTAACTTTTTATTTTTCTATGGGGATGTTTTTTTTTTGTTTTTTTTTTATAAACGAGTATTAGTTATTTATTCCTCTCCTAAAAGAATTTTAAAAAATATCACTATAGATAAAAATTTGTCAGTAGGTCTAACATTATTTGACTGTTTATTAAAACTTTATACCTACAAAAATCTATTCAAATATATATATATATATATATATATATAGAGAGAGAGAGAGAGAGAGAGAGAGATACGAGTGTGTTTATGTAGATGTATATATATATATATATATATATATATATATATATATATATATATATATATGTGTGTGTATATATATATATATATATATATATATATATATATATATATATATATTTATTTATTCTGGTACAGAAAAATTAGTACAACATTCGTACCGTCGGTTTCAAGCACGGAAGGTCTTACCCATCCGGCTCTCTTCAGCTTCTGTTGTCATCTGTTTTGGAAATGTGAGGCCACATGACACTCTTGTTGGGACGCGTTATTTTCTCAGTGTGTTGTGTGTGTTTGTTTAAATTTGAATTTAGTGTCATAAGACCGTTGAGATTTAAAACACGGGAGAAGAAAGAGAATTCAAGATTAAAGGGAATAAAAAGGGGAATAAAAAAGGGGGGTAAAAAATAAAAAAAATAAAAAAATATATATATGAAAAAATATATATATATATATATATATATAAATAAATATAAAAAAACATATATATATATAAAAACATTTTAATACTAAGATTAAAGGAATAAAAAAATAATAAAAAATAATAATAAAAAATAATAAAAAAAAAATAAAAAATAAAAAAAAATAAAAAAAAAAATAAAAAAAAAAATAAAAAAATAAAAAAAGAAGAAAAAGAGAAAAAGAGTATAAAAAGTGGGTTAAAAAATATATATATATATAGAGAATAAATTGTAGAGAATAAAAAAGAGCGAGAGAGAAAGAAAGAATAAAAATAGAAAGAATAAAATATATAAATAAAATATATAAATAAAAATAATAATAATAAAAAAATAATAAAAATTAAAAAATTAAAGATTAAAAACAAAAATAATAAAAATAAAGAAAGGGTTTCTCTGAAATTCCCGTGAGCCAAATTATGAATTTGTATTATTAGCCGTTATATTTTTGAAGGTATGCGTTCTAAAAATCGTTGATGTGTAAGAATCTTTAGATTGGAGTGATTTTTAATGAAGGGATTCGGATCTAAGGGAGGTAACTAAGATGGAAATATGAAATATTTGAGTTTGTTAAAGTGGGTTTGAAAATTAATCTGGTGGTTGATAAAAGATAAAAAAATAAAAAATTAAATATTTTTGCATTTTGGTGAAAGTCGAAGTTTTTGCTCTTGGAATTTATGTGGATATAATTTTTTGAGTGGATATAATTTTTTGAGTGGATATAATTTTTTTGAGTAATCTAGTGATTGATAATTAAATTAAATATTTTTGTATTTTTGTGAAGGTCGGAGTTTTTGCTCTTGAAGTTTAAGTGGATATAGGTTGATGAGGTGTTTGTTCGTTTTTATTGTGTTTATATTAGTAGAGGGGGGGTAGTTAGACATTATGTGAATCGGTCAGACCAGTTTATAAGCAATGCTTGCCTCTTGTGTGCACATCCCTTGAATATTTCATCGCGGACATTTAAACAGGCTGTATTCGGATCGATGATGGCTTTTGAAATGTGGTATTTTTCAGCGTCACATAGAGGACATCTGTTTATGGCTGGAGAGAAGGATGGTTTTCTCTCAATTATTTTCCATTTGATGGTGAAGGGTGTGTTTTCTTCTTTAAGCTGCCATATTCGGGTCGCGAGTGCCGTATTAGCCTTGTTTTTGTATCTGAAGGAGTTTCTGTGTGCATATAGCCTTTGTTTGAAATTTCCCTTCGTCATCCCAATATATTTTTCTGCATTACTGGTATTCTGGTCTGTGACGGTTGCTTCATAAATGATTGAATTGATTTTGCAATTTCCCTCCAGGGGGCAGTTGTTTTTGTCTTGGCATGAGCAGCCAAAACAAACTTTTTAACAGAAATTCTGTTAAGATCAGCTATTCCACTGCCCCTTCAATAAGAAAAATTATTTCTGCAGAACCCAAAACAATTACAAACGCAGGCTGCTCATGCCAAGACAAAAACAACTGCCCCCTGGAGGGAAATTGCAAAATCAATTCAATCATTTATGAAGCAACCGTCACAGACCAGAATACCAGTAATGCAGAAAAATATATTGGGATGACGAAGGGAAATTTCAAACAAAGGCTATATGCACACAGAAACTCCTTCAGATACAAAAACAAGGCTAATACGGCACTCGCGACCCGAATATGGCAGCTTAAAGAAGAAAACACACCCTTCACCATCAAATGGAAAATAATTGAGAGAAAACCATCCTTCTCTCCAGCCATAAACAGATGTCCTCTATGTGACGCTGAAAAATACCACATTTCAAAAGCCATCATCGATCCGAATACAGCCTGTTTAAATGTCCGCGATGAAATATTCAAGGGATGTGCACACAAGAGGCAAGCATTGCTTATAAACTGGTCTGACCGATTCACATAATGTCTAACTACCCCCCCTCTACTAATATAAACACAATAAAAACGAACAAACACCTCATCAACCTATATCCACTTAAACTTCAAGAGCAAAAACTCCGACCTTCACAAAAATACAAAAATATTTAATTTAATTATCAATCACTAGATTACTCAAAAAAATTATATCCACTCAAAAAATTATATCCACTCAAAAAATTATATCCACATAAATTCCAAGAGCAAAAACTTCGACTTTCACCAAAATGCAAAAATATTTAATTTTTTATTTTTTTATCTTTTATCAACCACCAGATTAATTTTCAAACCCACTTTAACAAACTCAAATATTTCATATTTCCATCTTAGTTACCTCCCTTAGATCCGAATCCCTTCATTAAAAATCACTCCAATCTAAAGATTCTTACACATCAACGATTTTTAGAACGCATACCTTCAAAAATATAACGGCTAATGATACAAATTCATAATTTGGCTCACGGGAATTTCAGAGAAACCCTTTCTTTATTTTTATTATTTTTGTTTTTAATCTTTAATTTTTTAATTTTTATTATTTTTTTATTATTATTATTTTTATTTATATATTTTATTTATATATTTTATTCTTTCTATTTTTATTCTTTCTTTCTCTCTCGCTCTTTTTTATTCTCTACAATTTATTCTCTATATATATATATATTTTTTAACCCACTTTTTATACTCTTTTTCTCTTTTTCTTCTTTTTTTTATTTTTTTATTTTTTTATTTTTTTTTATTTTTTTATTTTTTTTTTTTTTTTTTTTTTTTTTTTTTTTTTTTATTATTTTTTATTATTTTTTTATTCCTTTATTCTTAGTATTAAAATGTTTTTATATATATATATGTTTTTTTATATTTATTTATATATATATATATATATATATATATATTTTTTCATATATATATTTTTTTATTTTTTTTATTTTTTTTTTATTTTTTACCCCCCTTTTTTATTCCCCTTTTTATTCCCTTTAATCTTGAATTCTCTTTCTTCTCCCGTGTTTTAAATCTCAACGGTCTTATGACACTAAATTCAAATTTAAACAAACACACACAACACACTGAGCAAATAACGCGTCCCAACAAGAGTGTCATGTGGCCTCACATTTCCAAAACAGATGACAACAGAAGCTGAAGAGAGCCGGATGGGTAAGACCTTCCGTGCTTGAAACCGACGGTACGAATGTTGTACTAATTTTTCTGTACCAGAATAAATAAATATTATGCTCTTAATTTTTAACTTTGATTCTTAATTAATCGAGCACTCTGCTGGGATTTTTCCTACCATTCTACAAAGAATTTATATATATATATATATATATATATATGGGTGTATATCTGTATGTGTGCGTGTGTGTTGGAGATGAACAAGGAAAAATACCTCCCACTCTTAAACCATCTCATTTTTTAAAAATCTTCTCGTGACGTTACACACCAACCAAAATCACAGGGCCCCCCCTCCTCTTTTTCCCCACCTTCCACTTCTCTGCATACACCCCCACACACACACATAATCTTCATTCACCACGAAATCAAACCTTCCAACCTACTCATCCCTCACATTCTTGAAGCAGCCACCTGGTCAAATATTCCCCCCTCCTCTTTCCCCACTACTCCACTTCTTAACTCACTGCCATCCACATTATTCCCGCTCACCCCCACCCCTCCACTTTTTCACTTACAACCATCCACATTATCCCTGCTCACCCTCACCTTTTCACTTTTTTAACTCAGAACCATCAATATTCATTTTATTCCACGCGACTGGCATGACCAAGCCTGGACGTTGGTCCTACGCTTCCAGTAGTGGCTACTACGTCTTCCCATCAACCCATCATGTCAACCCAATATGTTCACGTACTTGCATGACATTTTTCTTAATATTATCATCCTGAAGAAGTCATACAAATAAAGACAAAACGTTGATGAACACATAAAAATCATCCGTTTTGGTTTTTCCTTTTTCATTTCCTATTACGTCGGATTACCTTCATCCTTCCTTTCCCAAATATATGTGTGTGTATGCATGTATGTACATATGTGTGTATGTATGTGTGTATACAAGCCTGTGTATGTGTATATATGTGACATGGTCTCTGACCTTGGATGTCTGCTTCTGTTTTCAGATCTCTTCTTATGCCCCTCCCCACCCAATATAATTCTTTAGTCGCCAGATTGTAGATGTCACTTTCCAAGGGGCAGTGGCGGGTTTTAAGACGTGTGATTTTTGACACGCTGACCTGATTTCTTGAGAGACATTGAATACCCTCCCTGCCCTTTTACAATTTCCCAATTTCTCTTTATATATATGGATTTTTCTTCCCTCTTCGTCATAAATCATGTAATTCCCCCCCTATAAAAGTATAGATTTAATATGCTTGAAATTTCCCCCTCTCGCTAAATATGTATTAGATATGTTGTTACTCCCTCTCTTTCTAATTATATTTGAATTGTCGAGTGTGAATTTCCCTTTTTTTCAGTTTCAAAAATGTAATCATCTAAATTGGATGCTTGACAATACCACAAGGTTGAGATAAATTATTGCATCGATGATTATGTAATTTCGTGTTACTACATTTTATTATATATATATATATATATATATATATATATATATATATATATATATATATATGTGTGTGTGTGTGTGTGGGAGGGGGTGTTTTGTTTAGTTGCCAACTAGGTTTGATTCAACTTTATTGAGATTTCGTAACTTTCCAAACTCTCATAATGAAACTTGCTACCGGAACAGTTGCAGAAACTTAATAATAAACTGCAAACAAATGTAATGGTTAAATGAGAATCGCCATTTTTTTATTAACCCAAAAAATCAATCGTAGGAGTTTACTTTTTGTGGCGGCATTAATAGAATATATCTTAGAACGCGTTTTTATGTTCGCATGACTGTGTGTATAGCACGCATGCGTGTATAACAAAAAGATAGGAGGGGAACGAGAGGGAAGCATAAGAGAGAAAGATAGTAAATAGCTTTCTGTCTTCCAGTTACGGACACAACCATCCGAACAGACGCGACATATATATATATTTTTTTTCCTTTGCTTCATTCTTTTCTTCAGACGCGTTATATTCCTTTGTCGGCCACTGATGAGCGAATTTTTATATCTGGATTAAAGTATAATTTCCTGTGACAGAATAAAAAAAAATAAATGTACGTCTCTTTTCTTTAAAAAATCGATTAACGATATTTTCTTCGAACAAAATGTGACCAGTTGCGGAACTGAGTCGAGCGATTCTTTGCTCGACGCCTGTGATCGCCATTTTAGAAGACGAAACTCTGGTACATATTAAACCGCGTCCCGATTTTGGCTCGCGGCTTTCCTTTCAATGTCTTCATTGAATATTCATCTCGAAATATTATTTCTTTCAGACAAATACTTTGTAGATCGTTTTTCTTGACGTTCTTCTAATAAATTAATGCGGATAGAAGTTTCTATTCATGCGAATGCCAGAGCTAAAGACACCTCAGATATATCAAACCTGACAAATATAAGCTGAATTGAAGCTAAATATGTTAACGTGTAATATGTTTTAGTTATATAAAAATAAAAATAAGTTTTTGTGCTTTAATAACAATTATTTGTTTAGCGTACAACGAGGTACAAAATTATTCAGAGATTGTAATATTAATAATATTCTAGGGTATTTGGGAAATTATTATTGAGCATGCAAACTCGACAATCAACTAAATCCCATCCATTCACTGTGGAGATCCCCAGATGCCGGAGAGCTTTCTACTCAAATAGTTTCTTTCCTCGTGCTGCTGGCCTCTGGAATTCCCTCCCCGCCCCCTGTTTCCCCGACAGTACTGACATGCAGAAATTTAAAATGAATGTAAACAGACATCTCGCTGCGCAGATCCCAGTTTAGGTTGACAACCCCCCCACCCCACCTTCTCCCATTTTCTTTCTTTTCAGTAGCTCCTTACGTATACAGTGGCGGCCTGCCTTGTTTGGAGTGAACTACGTTAAAAAAATGTTAAATATGAAAACAAACAAAAAATGTTTATATTAGAGAGACTATCTTTTATGTAAACGAATTGCAAGCATAAATTATTTACATGAGTTATTAAGATTTCGAATGTGTGTATATAATAAAGGGGTTTCTTGTACACGTCTTTGCTCTCTTTTCTTCATTTTACTTCGGTGTTAGTTCTCAGAAATCAAGGGGTCCCTTCCTGGAGCTAATACTTGATTTCTATATGAGATACATAGAGCTGCGTGTTCCATTAAAGTTCTCATTTAACTCTCAAACGTTGAGTTAGCAAAGAAGTGAAGAACATTTATTTTTGGTCTCCTCAATTGAGCAGTTACCTATCTAATAGTATATTGTTCTTATTGTCTCTTGGTCTTACCGGATTCGAGGACAAGAATGCATCTAGTCTTGTGGAGTATCCAGCTTGGTGCTGTTGCTAGAGGCAACATCACGTGGAGAAAGTGCACTATTCCTCGTATAAGCCGGGATCCTATTTGGACTTCAAATACTGTTATTTTGAATATTTGGTCAGGATTTACTTGTAGGTAAAAGTATCCTTATGCCAGGTTTTCCTGACAAACCCCTGCACAAAGAGACCCTAGATACTCAAAAACAGTGCCTTGTAGGCATTCACATTTTGTCCTATGTATTGATTACGTGGACCAACCGGTCGATTGTATACATATGATGCTATGATATTAATATTTATTTTGAAGAATAGATACTTGAACGAATACTGTATAACGTAATGTTCATCTAACAGAAAAATCAATGTCCACACTTTTTTCTTGTATAAAACATTTACGTTTTCGAATTGACGAAAAAAACATCTTTTTATGAGAAGAATAAAACCGGAAATTGGTTACACTAAAGCAACCTCTTAAGCAAGAAATGTATTCCAAATTTATCCTAAAAGCAGAATTTAAATTACTCTCTTTTCCCTTTGGATCCTAATCGCACAAAGTGCGGATTTGGAAGATTTCCCAAGACCCAACAACTTTTCTCTTCGTACACTTCATTTCTCCTCGGGGAGATTAAATTTCAGCTTATATAATGAGCAAACCCTCAAGTTAAACATGTAATCTAGCAGGCACACTCGCCGTCGCCCTGGAATAAATGAAGAACTTCTTTTTATTTCAGATTTATGTCCTCAACACCATATTACCATTTTTATTAGAGTTTTTTTTTTCATTCATTTCTATAATTCACGACTATCAAATTATTAATAAAATAATGTAAAGTAAATGGTCGTCTTTGCTGTTTATCGACGTCCGGCGCGTACGGATGTTGTGTTCATCTTGGTATAGGCCGTTGTTTTCAATTGTATCCCCGGGCAGACAGACAGACAGAAAGACAGACAGACAGTAACCAGTAATTATTATTCTGAATCTGTGTTAATCAACGTTTGTTTCCCCAAAGCTTTTTCCTATACATATTTTAATCAGACACAATGTATATCAATGTATGTTAATACGTTTGTAAAACCAGTGCAATGTATGTCGATGTATGTCAATACGTTTGCAAAGTCAGTGCAATGGATGTCAATGTATGTCAATATGTTTGCAAAGCCAGTGCAATGTATGTCGATGTATGTCAATATGTTTGCAAAGCCAGTGCAATGTATGTCAATGTATGTTAATACGTTTGTAAAGCCAGTGAAATGTATGTCAATGTATGTCAATATGTTTGCAAAGCCAGTGCAATGTATCTCAATGTATGTTAATACGTTTGTAAAGCCAGTGAAATGTATGTCAATGTATGTCAATATGTTTGCAAAGCCAGTGCAATGTATCTCAATGTATGTTAATACGTTTGTAAAGCCAGTGCAATGAATGTCAATGTATGTTAATACGTTTGTAAAGCCAGTGAAATGTATGTCGATGTATGTCAATATGTTTGCAAAGCCAGTGCAATGTATGTCAATGTATGTTAATATATTTGTAAAGCCAGTGCAATGTATCTCAAAGTATGTCAATATGTTTGCAAAGCCCGTGCAACGTATGTCAACGTATGTCAATACGTTTTCAAAGTCAGTGAAATGTATGTCAATGTATGTCAGTACGTTTGTAAAGCCAGTGCAATGTATGTCAATGTATGTTAATACGTTTGTAAAGCCTGTGCAATGGATGTCAATGTATGTAAATATGTTTGCAAAGCCAGTGCAATGTATGTCAATGTATGTTAATACGTTTGTAAAGCCAGTGAAATGTATGTCAATGTATTTTAATACGTTTGCAAAGTCAGTGCAATGTATGTCAATGTATGTTAATACGTTTGTAAAGCCTGTGCAATGGATGTCAATGTATGTAAATATGTTTGCAAAGCCAGTGCAATGTATGTCAATGTATGTTAATACGTTTGTAAAGCCAGTGAAATGTATGTCAATGTATGTCAATATGTTTGCAAAGCCAGTGCAATGTATCTCAATGTATGTTAATACGTTTGTAAAGCCAGTGCAATGAATGTCAATGTATGTTAATACGTTTGTAAAGCCAGTGAAATGTATGTCGATGTATGTCAATATGTTTGCAAAGCCAGTGCAATGTATGTCAATGTATGTTAATATATTTGTAAAGCCAGTGCAATGTATCTCAAAGTATGTCAATATGTTTGCAAAGCCCGTGCAACGTATGTCAACGTATGTCAATACGTTTTCAAAGTCAGTGAAATGTATGTCAATGTATGTCAGTACGTTTGTAAAGCCAGTGCAATGTATGTCAATGTATGTTAATACGTTTGTAAAGCCTGTGCAATGGATGTCAATGTATGTAAATATGTTTGCAAAGCCAGTGCAATGTATGTCAATGTATGTTAATACGTTTGTAAAGCCAGTGAAATGTATGTCGATGTATGTCAATATGTTTGCAAAGCCAGTGCAATGTATGTCAATGTATGTTAATATATTTGTAAAGCCAGTGCAATGTATCTCAAAGTATGTCAATATGTTTGCAAAGCCCGTGCAACGTATGTCAACGTATGTCAATACGTTTTCAAAGTCAGTGAAATGTATGTCAATGTATGTCAATGCGTTTGCAAAGCCAGTGCAACGTATGTCAATGTATGTTAAGATATGTCAATACGTTTGCAAAACCAGTGTTTTTTTTTTAATAAAAAGATAAAATTCAACATTAGTTTATCTTTTTCTCTCTCGCACATGCGTTCCGGCGACGGCGGATTAACTGATGAAGTGTTATATTTGTTCAAATAGGTAAGTCAAATATGAAATATTGAGGAAAGAAAAAAATAAAATAAAAGCATGTAGTTATAGCTTTATTCCATTTGCTGCGGCTGTTAATACTTACTACGTTATAAGCATATAACAATATTACCATTCCGCACGTGTTTTAGAGATTTGAAACGCCCACCATTTGATAAAGAGTTCTTATTTTAAATATATTATGGAAAACGGTCACACACATTACATCACAGTGTTGAAGTCTTGCCTAACTAAGTAAGATTTGCTATAAAAAAATAACTTGTTTTTGTAGTACTTCTAAACGCCGACATATTTATATTTTTTGCATTGTGATAGCATTTTAATACTCCTATATATATATATATATATATATATATATATATATATATATATATATATATATATATATATATATATATATAAATCAAACCATGGAGTTGTTGGCCGCTTTTGTTATATGTTATTATTTTTTTTTTATTGATCATTATACGAATAATTCAGCGAGTTCTTTTGGATTATTTCCAAAACACTGGATAGAAAATGACTTAAGCCAGATATTTCCACCCGAATAAGCAAACGGAAAACACCGATACCCGACCACATAATTTACAACGTTAGCCTATCCGACAACGAGCAGCGTTAAGTTCCCTCCTAAGTTTAGCATAACAAATACTAAAAAAAGAAAACGCTCATTTTTTTTTGTTTGGTCACTAAAATCCGTAAAATATTATCAAAAGAAAATGGCGATTCGATCAGTTACTACGCTGGTAGTTCAAAAGGGGTTAGAAGCTTCAGTGAGATTATCTGCCCTTAGTTTATTATAGTTACGAGGGCGCCACCAGACTCGAAACATGAACGTTTATAACACGCTCCTCGTGATTACTAATGCTATGCTCTGCCTGACTGTGGAGCGTATCTGCAGAAATAATACCGAATGCGGGTACTTATCCAGAAGTCGACTGACTTGAAAAAAAAAAAATTAAATCAATTTTTTTTAAAGTTACGTCCATGTCCATTCTTGTTCGGCAACCATAATTTTACAAAATGGCGTCAAAAGATCGACGGTTTTCGTTTTACCCCTAGAATTTGATTTTCTTTTGTAAAAAATAATTTTTTGATCGATTTACATGATTTTCTTTTTCCGGTGTTTGCTTTCCGTTACAGGTACGTACATCATAAAGAAATTTCGTTTTTGTTGTTGTTCATCTCAATCGACTTCTGGATAAGCACCGAAATTTGGATTTAAGGGAGATAATCCAGATTTTGCTACTAGTAATCTGTTGGGTGTTGTTATTCTTGTTGACAGGCTGTTATAAAGCAAGTGACGTCATGCTGTGTTAGTACTACCATTACAGTGCTCCACTTTTTTACGAAGAGCGACAAATATATATATATATATATATATATATATATATATATATATATATATATATATATATATTTATATATATATAAATGACGTCTGATCAGGATTACACCGCCATTGTAAGAAAAAGTAATATAAGTAAGAATTAATTTGCAAATTTAATAAACATAGGAATTGACGAGGCTGCTTTATTCAAATGACTGTTTGTCACATTCCTTGAATTGTTCTTTGTTGATGTATTTGAATATGTTGATCTGGAAAGAACTGATTTAATTTCATAGAAACTAATTAAGGGAGAATAATATTTTTCTTAGATATTCATTTATTTTTATGAAAGAATTTCGGTTTTTGCGGATTGAATAAACATACTTATGTACAAGGAAAAAGTGTGGTTTAATATGGGCGGTCAGCTGTCTGAGAAATACAACAAAATGTTTTAAACAAAAACTTACCGATTATATTCTCTTATGATATGTATATAAATATATATATATATATATATATATATATATATATATATATATTATAAGAAGCCTCTTTCAAGTAAAATTGAAAGTAGAGCACTATCAGAGAGATTAAAAATAGTGCAATACTCCGACTCTGTCGTTGAGTTCTGTCGTATGTCCTGATATTTATACTCGCCACTTTCAGTGTAAATATCACTTAATGTCTCCGTAATCACATAAACATCTCTCGTAGCCTCGAGGACTAAGTGAACGCTTATAAATTCAAGGTGTCTGTGTGAACCCTTTGATCGTCTGAGATTGTTATTTCCCTGCGCTGATGAGAGCCGTAAGCTCGAAACGACGTCGTACCTAGGTAATAATGGTCGTATAATCAGTACCATTGGAGAGCCATGAATATTATAACTGTCCTGTTTTTAAATCTCCGAAACAGTTACATGGTAAACAGCTGATGATCCCCGTGTTAATATTAGTCACTTAAGGTCTCCTGTTTTTGTTTCACTCTTAGATAATTAACCCTCCCTTTTTTTTCTTTTTTTATTTATATTTTTTTTTTTTTTTTTTTAATTATATTTTTTCATTTATTAATTTTCCAACGAATGTTAAATCTGCAATATCTTGAATTTAGTTAGTTTGTTTGGGAATTTAAACTGCATTTTACAATTTATTTTATTTATTTATTTTTTTTTAATGACTCAAAGCTTCTTTAGACTATATATATATATATATATATATATATATATATATATATATATATATATATATATATATATATATATATATATATATATATATAGTAATGACGAGAATCACATTTAAACGTTACTATGGAATAAAAATTATAAAGGAATTTTAAAGAATTTTAAAGCGAAAAAAACATGTGTTTTTAATATTTTAAAATAAATCATTTATTTTAAAGTCGTGAGATCTTTCAATGTATAAAAATGTCATTGTTAAAAGTATAAAGGCATATAATTTATTTTTCTTTTCTTTTTCTTTTTTTTCTATTTTTTTTTTAATCTTCCTGGTCAGGGTATATAGTTGCTGCCAATATAGCAGTCCGTTTTGATGTTTCGACGGCTGAGTTTATAATTCCGATGCGTGCATCACGTTGAGTTTTGGAGTAATAAAGAAAAGCACACTTCAAACGTTAATATGAGATTACAGTTTCGAAGAATATTTTTTTTTAACATAGTTCACCCCAAACAAGGCAGGACGCCACTGTAGACATAAGGGGCTACTGAGAAGAAAGAAAAGGGAGAAGGTTGAGGAGTCAACATAAATTGGGATCTGCGCAGCGAGATGTCTGTTTACATTAGTTTTAAACTTCTGTATGTCTGTACTGTCGAAGAAACAGGGGTCAGGGAGGGAGTTCCAGAGGCCAGCAACACGAGGAAAGAAACTATTTGAGTAGAAGGCTCTCCGACATCTGGGGACCTCCACAGTGAATGAATGAGATTTAGTTGATTG
>OY744540.1:77346715-77361715 GCA_963556195.1 Sepiola atlantica
TAATATCGGCCTATTTTTACACAAATACTTACAACCATGTCCATTAGGTGACAAAAAAAAAACGGGCCCCGTGTACACTTTATGTGATATCTCCTTGATTTATTCACCGATCGCCCTTATCTTACAGGACATGGCAGAGTCAACGACCGTGAGTACACCAAGAGCTCACTGGGACAAAGAATACACTATGTTAAATTGTACTACAAGACAGGCTCGTTTAAGAAAATCCAGGACAGTTTCATGCATCAGTTCGAATGTGAAAAGGCTCCATCCAAAAGCAGAATTCAGAACTGGGTGGACCACTTCGAGAAGTATAGGATCGTGGAGAACCTCAACGCTGCCAGTGAGAACCGTCCAAGCCACTCGGGACGTCTCAAAAAGCGGACAGCCGAGCTGGTCGAAAGTGTGAGAGAGTCTCTCCAGGAGAGTCCGAAACGCTCTGTGCGTAAGCGAAGTCAGTCCCTCGGTATCTCCCGTGAGACTTGCAGGGGAGTGCTGGTGGACGATATCAGTGCTTACCTACACAGAATACAGACGCTGCAGACCCTTACAGCCTCAGACAAGAAGCAGAGGAGCGCTATGGCAATCAAGATGCTGGATAAGATCGAGGAGACACCAGGTTTCCTTAACCTCCTTTGGACCTCAGATGAAGCCCACTTCCATCTTGACGGAAAGGCGAACTCCAAGACAAATGTCTTCTGGGGGGTCCTCTAGACCCAATGAAGTAGCCACCAAGCCCCTGCACTCTCCTAAGTGCACGGTGTGGGCTGCAATCTCGGTCAGAGGCATCATCGGACCAATCTTCATCGAAGAATCTGGCGCAGCAGTGACAGTCACCAAGGAGCGGTATGTGGAGGTCCTTAAAACCTTCAAGAGTGAGCTCCAGACCCTCTACCTGTCGCTCATGAGCAAGTTCTGGTTCCAGCAAGACGGAGCAAGTTCTCACACATCAAACCTGTCCCGAGATTGGCTGAAAGAGAACTTCGGGGGCCGAGTAATCAGTCTCAAGACTAATTTTGAGTGGCCACCCCATAGCCCGGACCTAAGCCCCCCAGATTTTATCATTTTGGGGCTATCTTAAGGACAGAGTGTACGCAGGGAAACCCAGAACCATCACGGAACTCAAGGAAGCCATCAGGGAGGAGATGAGATCCATTCCCAATTCAGTCTGTAAGAACGTCATGGACAACTTCGTTCTGCGCTTCAAGAAATGCACGGAGCTAAATGGAAGCCATCTAGAAAACATGCTGTGGAACGGAGAAAAAAGGCCAAAGACCCTAGTGTTTTGATGTGATGTTTTGAATATAATAAACTAGTTATGACCAAAAATTAATTTCATTCACACGAAACACTAAAAACGGGGCCTAATTAGATTTGGGGCCCGTTTTTTGGGGGTCACCCTGTACATATAAATATATATATATATATATATATATATATATATATGTGTGTGTGTATTATAAATAAATAAATATTAATTACCTACAGACATCGATGTTTCATGCTTACGCAATCTTCAGTGCAGGAAGCTTATTCCCGAAGGTCGGCGGGCGCAAACTCCGATCACAAATCGCTACTGATTCGCAGTCACAAATTAGCTTGGAATTTAGGAGGAATTTAACTTTGTAAATGCCAAGTCGGCGGGTATTTACAGCAAGCAGTGAAGAGTGATCAACAACAACAACAAACTGTATATATATATATATTAAAATAGTATGTGTTTATAAATAATTATATATATATATATATGTATATAATTATTTATAAATAAATACTATTTTCAAAATAAACCCATGTACACATGTGTTTCATGCCAAACCTGCAATCGTCAGTATGAGAAGAGACAACCCGCGCCGGTCACACGGTTCGAACCCCGTGTAGCCGAGTCGAATACCAAGTTCTAACACACATTGTTTAGAAATGGGAATTAAATCAACTTCAACATAGCAAACACGGCGGCTATTCAGCAAGCAGTCGAGAGAGAACTCAATAGTCGGGGCCCAGAGTTATGCATTACACAAAATGACAGCTTGTTGTCAACTTAACTTAAAGTGCTCTATCTCGCGAGGGTTTTGAATAATTATTTTTTAAATAAATATTATTTTTAAAATAATCCCATATACGCATGTTTTTCATGGTAAACCTGCAATCGTCAGTATAAGATGACACAATTCTTGTCGGTCAAACGGGATGAACCTCGATACGAAAAGCATGTTTGACTCAGTAGCCGAGGCGCGTACCAATGCTCCACCACGCATTGTCTAGAAATGGGAAGTAAACTAACATCTAAATAGCAAACACGACGGCGGATATCCAGCAAGCAGTCGAAATATATATACCAAAGAATAAATTAATGTTTAAATATTTGAATATATTAAGTATTTTAATCTGTTATTAACGGATATTTTCTATACTCTGACTGCTATTAATTGGTCTATTGTACTATCTTTAGTTAACTATTTTATTTCAGATTAATGTATTTAAAACACTTATAAGCTCTAACACAACCATGTAGATTTGTTAAAAAATATGCAGAAGTAACCCTTGGGATGATGAATGCAATACATTAATAATACTAATGGCCGATACTAAAATGAAACATAAGGCGCCCGCTTTATGCAAAAGACGAAAGGTCACATTTTTTTAGTAGATTTAAATAAAAGACAATGAATAAATAAATATTTTGAAATGAAATAAACAAATAGAATAAAATTGAATAATGTTTTAAAATCGTTTCCGTTACAGACAGACACAAATGATCCATTATAATATGATGTTGAATTCTTTAACGTAAGTACTTAAATACATTTCATTATTTGCTTGTGTCTCATGTGTATTCATCATATGATATCCTCTGTTGTCATCGCTGTGGCCGACGCTCAATTGCACGCGTATAAAATCTATAGCAGGATGACCTGGCGTTGTCCGGGATTGAATAAAAACATCTGTTAATTTGCGCCATATTCAGTCATCAATGGATATCCGGCATTTCCTGAAAATCGCTTTAGTCTTACCGAATTTTATTTTTAATTTAGTAAATGTTCGATTAATTGTGACTAAAATAAAATTCAACGTGTCTCATCAAAGTGTTACTGATGCAGATTTCGTATCTGTGTGTCTGAAGCTGAAACCATACGTTAACAACTATTAATTCTTCTATTGTACTGCTATTACCAATAGAGATATCGTATGGGTCTGTCTGAAGCCCAATCATAACTAGTATTAATTGTACTATTGTACTTCTATTACTAATAGGGATTTCGTATCTGTCTGTCTGAAGCCAAAATTATATCATAACTAGTATTAATTGTACTATTGTATTCTATTACTAATAGGGATTTCGTATCTGTCTGTCTGAAACCCAAACTATATCATAACTAGTATTAATTGTACTATTGTACTTCTATTTTCGGGAGGACCTGTGGACGAGTGGTTATAGCACTTGTCTTTGTGCTGGACGACCCGGGTTCGATCCCACTCATGGCATGCGAATTTTCGGGTCTGATTAAGACTCAGGGAAGTTTCAAGGCATATGCTGTGCCCTAGACACGGTGATTCTTAACCATGGGCAGTGTGCGATGTCGGCAACGACACTCGTGCGCGTCAAGCCCTTTACCTTTTACTTCTATTACTACTGGGGGTTTCGTATATGTCTGTCTGAAGCAAAAATTATATCATAACTAGTATTAATTGTACTATTGTACTTCTATTACCAATAGAAATTTCGTATCTGTCCGTCTGAAGCCGAAACTATACTATCACTTCCATTAATTGCACTGTGGTAATTCTAATGAAACTATACTGTAACTACTATACTATTACTACTATTAATGTACTATCTTTTAATTCTCAATTAAGTGAAGGGATAGTGTAGTATCTGTCTTATTGTCATGATACCATCCTCCCAGGCATCACTTCCTCGTGAAGTTCAGAATTGAATTTTACGGTTTAGTAAATAAAAATGATATGAATAACGCATTATTCATCAGTTTCGTTTTGGAACAAGTGGTTTACAGTCTAGCCAGTTGTATGCGGGGGGCAACCACGGCGTAGATCTATCTCTTGTCGCTCGAGCGAACACGGGAACTTCACAAACCACGTGGATTCCCTTTTAGCATGCTTTGGTACATGAGGCGCGATCAATTTGGAATTTCTTTCTATTATCTCTTTCAACTTTGCTGTTACTGCCGCTAAACTTTAACCGGCGACGGCGGCGGCGGCCTCAGTTTCATCGCATAGAAGAACCGTAGCCCTAACCCTAACCCTAACCCTAACCCGCCGCGCGTCCAATTAATGTGCGCAGTTTGTAACGTTAATCGCGTGTCTACGCTCGCATGTGTGCGATGCATCTTTCATGAATGCGTGACAGGAGATAGGAGTCCTATGAACTATCGATCGTATCTTAGATACTTTCATTCTTGAAATAGCACAAGCGAATTAGTCGATATCGTAAGCAGGCACTCTAACAAGCAATAATTGATTAGGTGATTAACATACATATATGTGTATATATGTGTATATATGCATATATATATATATATATATATTTCGACCTTTATTCATATATATATATGTCGAATGTATATATATATATTCTTCGACCTTCAACCGAGTAAATACAGCGCCATATATATATATATATATATATATATATATATATATATATATATATATATATATATATATATATATATATATATTTATTTATTTATTAAATAAAACATCACAGTACAGACATGCAGAAATTTAAAACTAATGTAAACAGTCATCTCGCTGCACAGATCCCAATTTAGGATGACCCCCCAAAACTTAAACCCTAATTCTCAGTAGCCCATTACGTCTATAGTGGCGACCTGTCTTGTTTGGGGAGAATTATGTTAAAAAAAAAAAACATTGTAAAATTTTTTCCTTTTTTCCAGTATACGTAAAACTAAACAGAAGTTCCAGGAACAAAGTTTTGTTTCCAAGAATTACGCGTCTGTGGAACGGAATTTCACCGGACTGGTTCCCAGCTGATTACGACATCGTCGTTTTCGCGGCCAATGTTAACAAATTCTTGTCGAGCCGTCTTCTTAAATAATCGAATTCTGTCCAGTTTCACCCATCGTCTGAAATGCTCCTAAGGTGTTGTCTCATCGTCTGCCTGACAAACTGAAGAACCTTTACTTTCGAGTGACCTTTACGACCTTGATAAGCGTTAATACATTAGTACAAAAACAGTGCGAGAAAAATAAACAAAGCAACAAGGTACGCACACAAGAATAATTTCATCGGCGAACTTTAACAAATTCTGAAATGACAATACATTTTTTCTAAAAAAGATTGTGAAGTTTCAATAATCAAAATATTACAAGAAAACCATTTTGCTAATGCTAAAAATAAATGAGCCAATTTTATTAGCTATGCAGAGAAAATGTTTTTAATGTCTAGAAATATATTATCGCGAAAAACGGACAAACACTTGCTAAACACACTAGAATGATTGCCGAAAGCCTATCGACGCAAACGGCCTGACAAGAATTAAGCATACTCACGTATGTTGCCGGTGAAGAAAGATCAGGGTTGGGTTTTTTATAGTTTCCTGGGGGTGCAACTTGTCTGCGCCTTGAGGACGTGTCTAGAAGAGCTCTTATCGTTCTAGCACGGACCACCAGCTCCCGGGTTGTACGACAGTAACATTTCCCATAATGACGGGATAATCCCTTCGTTTGCTTTGACTGGCTTTTCGTGTGTCGGGGTCATTATTTCTTCCCAGATAAGTTATAAGCCAGGTTGATTTGGAATGTCATCTTGGAAATTGAACGCTTTGGAAAAAGGAGGGAACCACATTTTATATATAAAAATATAGAATTTATTTTTGACATTCCAAAAACATGAATACTCGAGAGCTGGTTCGCACGTGCCCGTTCTAGTGCGAGGAAAAACATACCTATTCCGATACCTGCCTCTCTCTCACAGTCAACAATGGGGAGAAAGAGAGAAAGAGGGGGTATACGTCCGCAAGAGAAGAAAAGAAACAAGAACACATATAAAAAAGAAAGAGACAAAGACAAAAAAGGACAACAGTGGATTGTAATATTTTATGGTCAACAGCTTCGAAGGCATCGGTGTCATTGGGTGCGACTTTTTTACGTTTCGGTATCTGTAGAGCCCGCGAATCCATAAACACCTGTCAAACTTGGCCGGGATCAGATTTGATTGACGACACACTTGCTAATTGCTGCTGTGGCGAGGTTTCAATGCGACAACACTATTGTCTCGTTTAACTTGTATCTCCACTAGGTAAAAAGAAGTTACGTAGAAAGCTTTCAATGTGGAGAAATCCAGCTCCAACAAAGGGGACCCATCATTGTACACCACTACCCCTTGTCTTTTGAGGTTTACCCCAATTAACAAATGTCTTTTGTTCACCTGGTACAAGGATATATAATTTTGCAGTTTCTTTCTCTCTCCTCTTACTTTACCTTTCCTTCTAAATTGGAAGATAATCTAAATTATTTTCTCTTGTCATTCGTTTACTTTTCGATTTTATTATTTCATATTTTTTGTGATTCGAAAAACATTAATTGGCATTAAATTTTTGACATTTTGTTTTTTTTCTTCTCTTTTTTGCCTTGGTAACGTTAATTAATTTATAAACCAATTTATTGTATACAGATTTTTGTAATTAATTTACAAATTGATTTTTTGCATGCACAAAAGTTAGACATAGACGCGCGTTTCTAGCTATAAGCCGTCATTAGCATGCTTCACCGGGCAGGGATCGAACCATTGCTCATTTGCATAATCTTAAATAATAAAAAAAAACGCTCAGGGGAGCGAAAAATAAAAACGCACCGTAAAAGAACATCGGTCGCTAACCCCAAAAAAACAATAACAAATAACTGACGTGTACGTATATATATATATATATATATATAATTTTATTATTTCATGTATCCACATAAAATTTTAAAAGGAGATATAATTTTTTATGTATCAATTTTCAGTATTTACTTCAACAGTGCTCGATACGTAAGTAGAGCTAGGTAGTAAGTTATGAAAATATATTTATAGCAATTAAGCTATACAGAGGCTTCCGCGTTTCATCCCCGGGGTGAATAGCCTGACGATTCCCCCTAGGGGTGAAACGCGGAATCATCTGTGTAGCTTAATTGCCATAAATATATTTTCATAGCTTACTATATATATATATATATATATATATATATATATATATATATATATATATATATATATATATATATATATATATCATAGAAGCATATTTATAGTGGTAAATGCTAACAAAGAAATGTTATTAAGTGGGTTTACCTTAAACGCAGGTTTTATATTTCATGCGATTTTATATAAGAAAGAGAAAATATATATATATATGAAAGTTATTTGTGTGTTTACTTATGGGATAGAGTTGATAACGGTAAGGACTTCTCAAGTATTATCTGTTTAAATGCATGGTTATATACTAGTAAAATCATAATAATTCACTCAGTAAATATAAGCTTACTATGAGGCTAAACTAAGTTTCAAGACACATGTAAGAATTGAACTAACGACCCTGGTTTTCACAAAGTATATCTTAAAAGCATTCAGCAATGAGATATTAACGACTGAATCGCGTGTGGGGGCATACATAGCGTTTTAAAAGTTTTCGGCGTATTTCACTTTGATTCTCATAAACCTTTTTTCCATAATTGAATGTTTACTTTCGGGATCAGCATCAACGGCAATGGTTTCATCTCCTCAAACTATTACGAAGTTTTCCTTAGTCAGTTTTGCATTTGAAAAAAAGAAAATCTGGTAGGGGTGGTCTCTTCTCGTCCCTACATTCTCTTTCATACAAAAAAGAGGGTGTTAGTATCTCTCTACTGTATCTTTATCATAAGTGATCGACTGAGCTCTAATTCTTTTGTTGCTCCTGTAAATCATTAACAGCGAGAACACCTCTGGCTTCAACCACAACAAAGACATTTCCTTTCCTTCTCTCTCTCTCTCTCTCGCTCTCTCGCTCTCTCGCTCCCTCTCTCTCTCTATCTCTCTCTCTCTCTATCTATCTATCTATCTATCTATCTATCTATCTCTCTATCTCTATCTCTCTATCTCTCTATCTCTCTCTATCTCTATCTCTATCTCTATCTCTATCTCTATCTCTATCTATCTATCTCTCTCTATCTCTATCTCTTTCTCTCTATCTCTCTCTCTATCTCTCTCTCTCGCTGACCTAACAGTAATATATATATATATATATATATATATATATATATATATATATATATATATATATATTTATATATATACATATATATATATATATATATATATATATATATATATATATATATATATATATATATATATATATAGTCTAAAGAAGCTTTGGGTCATTTTAAACAAAAGCAAAAAAAGGAAATGCACTTTAAATTCCCAGAGAAACTAACTAAATCCAATATATTGCAGATTTAGCACTCGTTGGAAAATTCATGAATAAATAAAAAAAACAGGGGGATTCAAGTTTCTAACAGTGAAACAAAAAACAGGGGACCTTAACTTAAGCGGGGATCATCAGCTGTTTACCATGTAACTGTTTCAGTGATTTAAAAACAGGACAGTTATAATATTCATGGCTCTCCAATGGTACTGATCAAACGACCATTTCCCCAATAATCAAGTGTAGAAATAATTCAGCTTAAATTTAACTAATATATACATAAATAATAATAATAATAATAATAATAATAATAATAATAATAATAATAATAATAATAATAATAATAATAATATATTACCCTTAAGACTACCGTGTGATATGGTAATTTTCATATCAAATAACATTAATTATAACAATAATAATACTATCCAAACACTACACCCAAAGAAACATTCGGCAATATGGTAGCTAGCAATAAATATATATATAGAGAGAGATAGAAGAAAAAAGAGTGATAAATATGCGACGATTGTCCAAATTTATTTCAAATTTCAATTGTTCAATGCAAGGTTGTCAGTAATAAACTAGTGTTTATTTTTCTTTCCTTAAGCCAAGGCTTTTCAAAGATCGAAATCTTATCATCAGAGGAGAAATACAGATGGATAAGTTGGCTTTCGAAAAAACCAAAGTTCAAATAGAACAATTGAAATTTGAAATAAATTTGGACAATCGTCGCATATTTATCACTCTTTTTTCTTCTATCTCTACTATTGCTCTATCTCGTATATTGAGCTAATCCTTTTCACAATAGGTTCCATCTACTAAAAGTTTTCACTTTGGTTTATTTTGATCCTATATATATATATATATATATATATATATATATATATATATATATATATATATATGGTAAAATGAAAAAGGAAAACCAAAAACTGGATGTTTTTTATGTGTACATCAACGTTTCGTCGTTATTTATAAGACTTCATCAGGATGATGATATAGGGAAAAGATATCATGCAAGCACAGATACATGTAGGGTAGACATGTTGGGAAGAAAAATAAAATAAAATGAAAAATAATGGCAGCGTCTTGCTGGACGTCCGTACTTGTTAGAGAATGAAAATGAGTGGGAGAAAAAAGGGGAAGGGTGGAAGGAGCAAGGACTACTGTGGCTGGCGATGAGAGAAAGAGGTGGAGGAAGAGCAGGGGTAAAATGGATGGTAGAGAGAGATTGGAGGAAGAGGGGGAGGGGGTGTTTGACCAGATGGCTGTGGTCGAGATTGAAGGGGAAGAGTGAGTTGGAATGTTTGTGTGTGGGGGGTGAATGCAGGGAAAATGGGGATGGGTAGAGAGGGAGGGGGGGTTGTGATTTTGGTGGATGGGCGAAAGTTATGGTCTTAAAGAGCGTTTGGAGAAAATGATGAAGTCTTATAAATAAAGACGAAACGTTGATGTACACATAAAAAACATCCAGTTTTTGGTTTTCCTTTTTCATTTTACCATCACGTCGGATTACCTTCATCCTTCTCTTCCCATATATATATATATATATATATATATATATATATATATATATATATATATATATATATATATATATATATATATATATATACATAATTATAAATATTTTTTATACGTTTCATCCTTTCGGGAATCGTCAGTGTAGAGATGATTATTCATACCGGTCGCATGGCTCCAAACCCCGGAACACGAGTCGTGTTTTAACTCAAATTCCGACGCCTTACCCACAGGGCCACTATAAACAACCTGATAAATCAGCGAGAGTGTAAACCTATTAAAGGCACCCGTCGTCAAGACTGTTCAACTACTAAAGGAACATGCATTAAAGCTGGGATGATGGCTGTGTTAATATTACTCACTACAGTGGCCAGCCAAGATTGGGGGCGACAAATAATGTATATATATATATGTATATATATATATACGTATATATTTATGTATATATATATATATATATATATGTATGTATGTATGTATGTATGTATATATATTTATGTATATATATATATATATGTATATATATATATATATATATATTTATGCATATATAGAGAGATAGATAGATAGATAGATAGATAGATAGATAGATAGATAGATAGATAGATAGATAGATAGATAGATAGTACAGTATAGAAAATTTCGGAAAGTAAGCTACAGAGGAATATTTGTGTTTCATTTCCGAATGAAATCACCAGGTGTCTTCCCGATGATTTACAATGGGAATAAAACAGCTGTGGGAGCTTGGCCTTTTGGCTAAGATCAAAGTGTAGTATCTGTTCCGATGGATACTGCACCCCATACTGGTGTTGTCTTGGCCTTCGGGTTTCGATTTACGCCGGTCAATGGGTCTGTCCTGTGCAGTTCTGGGAGGTCCACCTTCCCAGGCTTTGCCTCCCCTCTTTGGGGAGGAGTAAGTTTATTGCTGCCCAGGTAATTTTTAAACCCCACTTTCCCCGACCCGACATTGGGTCACATCTTACTTGTGGGAGTAAGATAAAAACTGGCCTTGTGCCTAACTCCTGGAGAGGAGTAAATCAATACTCGCTATAAGTATATTTGTGGTGGGACTACTAAGCTCTGCCAATTTATTCAACACTGTTGAAGTAAATTCGAAAAAATATATATGCAGAACATATTATCTTATAATATAATTGCGTGTGAATATATATATATATATATATATATATATATATATATATATATATCATTAATATAATATATAGCCGTCTCAATCGTATACGAAGTTTTAATTACCATCTTATGGCATGCTATAAGGTAGAAAATATTGTCGCTATAAATTTTCAAATAACTGATTCCTTCCCAGACCATTTTTGCCAAACGAAACTTTCACCTATTTCTTCAAAGGTCACAATTTGCGTGAGTGTTTTGCATAAAATCTGGCTTAATATAATTAGAGTTGAATGCAACTACTTATGTAAAGATAACAGGCCCGAGGAAGCATAAACATCTATCCGCCCACCTGTGCGTGGGAGGTCGGAAACACAACGATTATGTGCTCCATTTTGAACAATCCGAGACACAGGAAACATCAAGGAGATCTCTATGTAGCCGATTATGGAAAGTATTTCTATCGTTAATTGAAAACAATCTTCTCCCCCCCCCCACATTTTCGTGTGCTACTGAGTGTGATTACTTAACGTTATTTTATTAAACTGGTTACTTATAACTAATTATTATTATTATTAATAACTAGCTGAACATACCCGACGTTGCCCGGAAGTCATTTTATGTTTCGACTTTTTTAACAAATTATTTTTTTCGTGGGGGGGGGGGGGAATTTGGATTACTAAAATAAGAATTTATCGACTTTGTTATCGTTTGGGCTAAAATGGAAAAAAACAAAATTATTTAATGGATATAAAAGTTTATTAGGACGCTAAAAACGTAAAAATAACGTTTACTTTGGACGCACATAAGTCTAGCCTTTTCTCTCTCTCTCTCTCTCTCTCTCTCTCTCTCTCTCTCTCTCTCTCTCTCTCTCTCTACCCTCTCCCCTTCTCGCTCTCTCTTATTCTTTCTCTTTTTCTCAATACAACGTTTTTTATAATAAAAATAAACAAAATTTATTTAATAGATACAGAAGAAACGTAAAAAAAGCGTTTATTTGGGCGCTGATGAGTTTTCCCCCCCCTCTTCTTTCACTCTCACTCTTACTCTCTTTCTCTCCTTTTCAAAACACACCGATTCTTCTATAAAAAATATTTAATAAATAAAAAGTTTGTTTCGACGCTAAAAACGTAAATAAAAACGTCTATTTCGAACGCTTCTTCTTACTTTCCCCATTCCCCTTCTCTATCTATCTCTCTCTATCTATCTATCTATCTATATATCTATCTCTCTGTCTCTTTGTCTCTCTACCTGTCTGTCTCTCTCCCCCTCTTTCTCTATTAATTGCCTTCCTCAAAACATAAAATTGTCCCTAGTCATCTTCAACAACATGGAAAGTTTCCTAAGCTTTGAAAATGGAGGCCTTAATAATTTGTTTGCAGATCCCGACTCGTGATTTACGATTGTCTTTAGACATTTAATATGAGTCTTATGTATGTAATGATCTTATTTATCATCGATTTTGCTAATATTTGTCTCGAGGGTTAACATCAATGGCGAACATAGGTTGCATGATTTATGTAGTGGAATGAAAATGTGAGGAAAACCCTGTTTTACAAGATTCATCTAAAATCAGACTTAATCCCGTGAGAGTTCATTGTCGAAGTGATGGATAAACTTGCAATCAAAGTGATATCATTACTATAGGCAATGATAGATAATGATATTGATATCATTATTATACGTAATCACAGATAATGATAGTGATATCATTACTATAGATAATGATGGATAATGATAGTAATAGCATTACTATAGGTAATGATAGATATAACAGTGATATCATTACTATAAGCAATGATAGATAATGATAGTGATATCATTACTATAGGTAATGATAAATAATCACAGTGATATCATTACTATAAGTAATAATATATAATGACAGTGATATATTTACGATAGGTAATGATAGATAATCACAGTGATAGCATGACTATAGGTAATGATAGATAATGATAGTGATATAATTATTATAGGTAATGATAGATAATGATAGTGATAGCATTTCTATAGGCGACGAGGCAATATGAGATAGGGTGAAGTCATCTCCCATTAGAAAATGTGGATAATTTGCACACGAGGTACAGAATGTTAAGATTTTGTTTTCTGTTTAAAATAACTTATGAAATTTAGAAACGAAGACCGGAAAAATAGGATCGGCGTAAAAACAGCTTCAATTAAGAAGTGAAAGTTGTCAGGCAGAAATGCTTTGAATATACCAAACTGGAAAGGTTGCAACAAGTCGGTCACAGTCCATGACAAAACGAGAGTCCGCCAAACAACCGTTTTATTTACTCCTCCCCAGGAGTTAGGCACAAGGCCAGTTTTACTTACTCACACAAGTAAGATGTGACCCAAGATCGGGTCAGGAAAGTGGGGTTTGAAAAGCCAGCGCCCGAGAGGTGAGCACTCTGGCCATTGCCTGGGCAGCCCCGTCGGCATTCCCCGGTAGGGGCGCCTCAGACAGTAAGCAATAAACTCACTCCTCCCCAAAGAGGGGAGGCAAAGCCTGGGAGGGTGGACCTCCTAGAACTGCACAGGACATACCCATAGACCGGCGTAAATCAAGCCCCGAAGGACAAGACGACACCGGTCTATAGGGTGCAGTATCCATCGGAACAGATACTACACTTTGATCTTAGCCAAAAGGCCAAGAAAACCACTATTAGAATTATGTAGTGTGGGTGAGAGGACGGAGGACGAGCCAAACCATCACTCCGGAAGTGTCAGATCAAAGAGAAGATGCAAATCTCACTTGTCTGAGTTGGAAGATGGTGAAACGTGTGAGCGAGTGGGAGTGCCGAAGATGCATTGAAACAGTTTGTTTGCGAATGACACACGAGATGTCATGCGTTGTTGAATTGAACCAAACTCGGAATAGATTTGTCAGAATGTTTTATCTGCCGAGATTTGGAGATGGTAGAGACTCCCATGTCGCCTGTCAGACATGCCGGTGACGGAAAACTCGAGTCCCTAGCAGTTAAAGAAGAAAAGACAGAAAAGTTTTTTTGTTGTTTTTATTATTTTAAAGGGAGTATGTGATGCAATGACATATGGGAAGTAGGAAATTCCTCTGAGAGTTCAGAGATTGAAACTAAACGATGAAGGACCTTTTTTTTTCCAAGGTGAATTGTTTAAGAAAAGATCTAATTTATTGTCCAGAAAAAAGATCTAATTAGAAGTAGATAAACTTATAGCAACAACAGGGGTTCGAATGAATGAAAAACAAAAACGAAGAGGGCTTAGAGGAAGAGAAGGTAGAAAACGGACAGAGAATGAGACGCTCTGAGTAGCAGGAAGGGGTGGTAATCAGAGGAAGTAGTTGCAACAATAATTGCGCAGAAACGAGAAACACGCAATGACAATATTAATCAGTTTGGAGCATTGCTAGCGAAGAGGAAATGTTACAACCTCCATTAAGAGAGGAAAAACGCCAGGAATTGGGATTCCTTCCGATATTAGATGATTTGACTTATATACGTCCTATCAGCTGCATTGCTGGATAAATGCACCGACAGACAACACAGACGTTTCAAAATAAATATTTCGTATGGGCAAACATATAATCGGCCATGAAAAGGTCAGGATGTTATTACATTATAAAGTTAAGTAACTTTGAGTAACGAATCCTGCTCGAAACTGTAATACAGACATTTTCCCCATGAAAATATAAAAAGCAAAGACAAAAAGAAAAACGGTACTACTCGAGGCTATGCGCCTAATTTCCGTGACTGTTCGGCCGCAGCGATCGGGAAGGTCGCGGAAGCGTCCGAGAGCTGCCGAGTCGAAAACGAGGTTGTATAAACAAAACCAAAAAATCGTGCAAAAATGGAAGGTTGGCAGACGACAATATAGGACGATAAATACGGAAAGAAAGAAATGCATATTTTTTTTTTTTAAATGAAAGAAATGAA
>OY744540.1:77366715-77399215 GCA_963556195.1 Sepiola atlantica
ATATTGTAAAACCCTGGGCTTTGAATAATTGTGTTATTATGACGTAGGATTAAACAAGATTCTATGAGACGACGGAGTTTAGTGTCGTGTATATGTTTTATTGAAATCGCCCTCTGTGTATGAAAATGATGACCAAAAGAAATCATGTGGGTGCATAACGCGTTTGAGGTATCACAGTTTTTTATAGCAGGATTGTGTTCATAGATTCGTTTATTTTACGGATGTTGTGTCTCGCCAAAATATATTTTCTACAATCGGCGCATGGTATAGTGTAAATATCAGCTGAAGTGGAAGATTTAAGGACTTTATTTTTGTTTTTATGTTTTTCAAAATGTGTTTAATAGTAAGTGAGGTAGCTTGGATAATTCTGAAACCATGCTGGGAAAAAGAAGAGATGTTTGTTGCGAGAATAATATGTGCGTATGTGTGTATTTTTTAAATTTTTGTAACATAAAGTACTTATAATAGCTCAATAGTTTAAAGCTAGAGCTATGCTATATTTAGTATTTTTATGTTGTTCAATACCACATCATTTTCACAGAGGACAGATCAAATAGTGTCAAATGGCCATAATTCCATGTATAAAAATATTGATGTTGAATATTCGAACTATAATCGCCAAGTGTTAAAAGTTGTTTTAATTTGTGTTTGTACAATTTGCACTGAGGATAGCCACACCAAGAAATAAATAAATGCATAGGAGCATTTTGCAAATATCTTGATGTTAGCCGAAACAATTGTCTGCGAAATAAAAAGATAAGTTGGACAAAATGACGTGAATCTGTCCTCTATGATAATGATGTGGTATTGAACTACATAAAAATACTAAATATATATATATATTTCTTTTATATGTATATATATATATATATATATATATATATATATATATATATATATATATATATATATATATATGTATATTAATATTTCATGTATCAACATAGCATTTTATAAGGAGATATAATTTTGTATGTATCAATTTTCAGTATTTACTTCAGCAGTGCTCGATACGTAAGTACAGCTAGGTAGTAAGCTATGAAAATATATTTATGGCAATTAAGCTACACGGAGGCTCCGCGTTTCATGCCCGGGGGAATCTTCAGGCTAAAATGCATGCAGCCTGAAGTCTGAAGATCCCCCCCCCCGGATGAAACGCGGGAGCCTCTGTATAGCTTAATTGCTATAAATATATTTCCATAGCTTATTCTCTCTCTCTCTCTCTCTCTCTCTCTCTCTCTCTCTCTCTCTCTCTCTCTCTTTCTCTTTCTCTCTCTCTGGCTATATATATATATATATATATATATATATATATATATATATATATATATATATATATATATATATATATTGAAACAGAAACACGCATGTATATTTATATTAGCGGATTATATAAGACGTTAAATAAAATATTTGGTTCTTTTACTTTCTATTCATACGAGTAAAATTCCAAACCCTTTTTTTTTCACTATCTAATTAATTAACAAAAGTCTGATTCTTGTTTCAAAATAATCTCTTCAAGAGATTTTTTCTAGTTACCGAATATCAGGAATCGAAACAGTTGTGCTCTTATAAATGGCAGCATCGTCTACCGATTCATTTCGCTTCATTCAATAAAAAAAAAATTACTCACCTAGAAACATGATTTTTGGTGTTTTTGTTTGATTCATGCAGGAATTACCATTGAAGAACTTGAAAGAAAAATTGGTTTGAACTCTTAATGAATATTAGCGAACAGTTTTCGGGTAATTAAACCTCTCGTGAATGTTTAATTATAAACGTGTGAATCTAAAATAATTTCCCGCTGAATTAGCAGCGTTCTCTGCTACACAGCGTATACTTTGATGATCCAGCATATTTTGAAGGTTTAATAGACGACATGGACGTTCTAATATTAGATATCCCCACAATGGGAGCGATATCAATAAATATAATATGTGCTCACGTTACTCACCGTGTTACCTCTGATACGTATTTCATAATTAATAAGTATACACTAATAAATTTAGCATATTACCTCGCGCAGACATATTATTGAAATCCACGCGTGTATGTCCATCTGGTTAAAATTGTATAACATGACTCACATTTTAATGTCGCATAATTTGTGTATCAGTAAAAGTTTTTGTATCTTTCTTATCTAATATATAAGGTAGAGACGTTTTTTCACCTGTACCTTCTCGGAGTATAGGAAAATAACCACATGCATCACAATCTACTAAACTCATCATTACATCACACTTATTCACTCGAGAGTGTTTTAGTACATTTGTTATTCTTTTTTCCCAGCTAACACTAAATATTACATTTGGCCCGCCATCCACGTCTCTCCGACACACCAACTCCATATAGGTGGTAGCAAAAACTTTCCTCCCTAACAATTATGTACTGTGACTACACTCATCTAAACCGGGAACTAATAAACACAGTTTACTTTTCACAAAACAGTCCGTCCTTATTTATTATTTGCCTGGTATTAATTTACTACATTATATAAAGCAATACGCAAAGTCTTAATGACCGCTCCCGTTCACTCCGATGATTTTCCGCGAATATCAGATTACCGTCTTTTTCATTCTATATATGATTTCGCCTATTTTCAGATGTAATTTTTATGCCGAAACTGCGGCGCAGTGGTTAAGAAGGCAGGTTTAATGATTGACTGTTTCAGCGTTCGATCCCATTCGACGCGACCACGTTTTTCTTTTTTTTTTAATTCAAAACATTCGCCAACACGGTAACTATAGGCCGTTTTTTTTTTCATTCGACGTCACGCAATAGGTAGTACTTTCTCCCGTGCAACGCCGGGCGACGGGTTCCGCTAGTTTAAAATAAAATTGGGTTCGATTTCTAAGGACGGAATACTCTTTAGCTCGTAAAATTAACAAAGTAAATTATGTGCAAATGTTAAACACCGTTTGTCTAGAATATATATTCCACTATTCATAATTACGAATTCATTAGGTAAGGAATGAATCATATCACCACAACGGAGGCGATAGCAATGGTTCGTTAGGTTCGTTAGGTTCTCTAGATAATATTTTGCTTTTAGCTGAAACATGTTCTTGAAGAAGGAGACAACGACGTTTCTAACTTTACATGTGCTTTATTAATCTTTAATATACGGTTATCCACATTTCCTTCGCTATGGGCTGTTTTTGGCCGCATAATCTCAACAGACGTCTAAAGTTACTATCTATATATATATATTGCCGCATATGTTTATTTAACTTCAATTTCAAATAATATATATATATATATATACTAATGATAATAGAATTAACGATAATTAAAGTATCGTAAAGTGGTCTATCACGATACAGTAAAGCTCAATACGTTGAGTAGAGCAATCAATTTTAAAGAAAGAAAGATGAAGATAACGAATTGCATGAAATTACATAAAATTACATAAAGTTACATAAAATTAATACAAATTTTATTACATCGAAAGTTCAGTTGCAAGTAGTTACATTAATCCTTAAACCATGGTTTTTCAAACATAAAACTCTTCTCGTTAGAGGATAAAATTTGGTAATGTAGTATTTATAATAAATAAATATTACCTAGTTCGATTTGTATTAATTTTATGTAACTTCATGTAATCTTATGCAATTCTTTATCTTCATCTTCCTTTCTCTAAATATATATATATATATATATATGTGTGTGTGTGTGTGTGTGTGTGTGTGCCAGGTCGAACTACCATCTCAATATTATTGAGGCGTTAGTTATTAACAATTCTCGACCTAGCCTGTGTAGACAAAATATTTTGAAGCATCAGTTGGAGATATTTAATAATTCAAATCCACCATAACGTTGAGAGATTTACGTTTTGTTTTTTGTTTGTTTGTTTTCTCTCTCAATCGTTTTCTCCAACTTACACAATTGTTCCCCTCATATCTCATTCGATTTTCTTAGTTTTTAATTTATCATTGATTAAAAGAATGTTTCCCCTTAAATTTATCCTACGATTTTCTTACTTACATATATATGTATAGGTGTGTGTGTGTAGTCATCCACATACAGACTGTTTCGCTATATCACAGCTCATCAGTGCGGCTAGAACAGTTAGTGCCTCAAGCCGGGATTGAAACTCAACCGTCGATCTGACGGTTAGCGTTCCTACCCCTGCTCTATCATACGACACAGACTGAATGCAAGCAATATCTCAATGTAAACATTGCAAATGCCGAGAGCTCAAATTAGTTTTACCTGATGAGCTATGCCTTAAAGCTAATGGCAGTTGGCGATATCCTTACAAATAAGCTCTCTCTCTCTCTCTCTCTCTCTCTCTCTCTCTATATATATATATATATATATATATATATATATATATATATATATATATGAGAATGGAAAGATGAGAGTAATCCGACGTAATGGGAAATGAAAAAGGAAAAACCAAGAGATAGTTTATATATGTTTATCAACGTTCTGTCTTCATTGTAAGACTTCCTCAGGATGAAAATTTGAAGAAAAATGTCATGCAAGTACATCGAAGTTTGGGGTTGACATGTTGTAGAGATTTGGACTGTCTCCTTTATTCATTGACGGTTGGCAACGTACCCTATTTGGTTGGTTAAACGTTGATGTATATATAAAAACTATCTGTTTTTCCTTTTTCATTTCCTATATATATATATATGTATATATATATATATATATATATTCATATATATATATATATATATATATATATATATATATATATATATATATATATATGAATGGAATATGACAATGTATGCATAAGCGTATACTATCAGTTCCTTTTAATTGGTTTTCTCTTCAAAAAAGATTCAGCTCGATGATTGTCAACAGAGCATATATAAATAAAATATGTTTTATATTCCAATAATTATAGATTTTATTTTCAATTTTTATTTTTTCACAATCTCATATGAATGTGATGTTTTTTGAAAATGTGACAAAACAAAAATTGAAAAAAAAACTATCATTATTTGAATAGAAAACGATCTTATCTTATTTATATATATATATATATATATATATATATATATATATATATATATATATATATATATATATATAGTAATCCACGGACAGTCTATATCACAGCTCTTCAGTGTGGCTTGACCAGCACCTTTTTCTAGTCAGGGATCGAACCTTAAGCCATCTTGTTGACGGTCGGCAGCTCAATCCATTAGGCTACGCGGGGAAGCGCTCGCAAATGATATCTACAATGTCTATTTATACAAACGACGATTGCCGATTGCCGCTTCAGTTTGTTTATTTACGATGAACTTTTCATTATGCTAACAAACAACAGGAGACATCACCACACGGCAGTGCTTGACACGAAAAGGGAACTTCATATATATATATATATATATATATATATATATATATATATATATATATATATATATATATATATATATATATATATATATATATATAAAATAGTAACTTTGTCTGTCAGTGTGTGTGTCCGCCTGATCTTTGTGTCGTATGTTCACCATAACCGCTGGACAGAATTGCTTAAAAATTGGCATGTAGACTACTAACCTCTCAGTGAAGTGCATAGACTATATAAGAAATATATCACTACAACGTTGGGGGTCCCGGGGAGGGTTGGGCCACAACCCATCAACTGAATAGTGTTATGGCTTTTGATTTAAATGAAATTTAAACCAAAAATGATGTCTATTCCCAGAATTTCAGCAAATTTTTATAATATTAAGATAGTCCCCGGGGGAACAACCCCTCCATTGAAAACTGTGTTCCAGTTGATTCAAATATATATATATATATATATATATATATATATATATATATATACAAGGAGAACACCTCTCTGTCTGTGCATGTCTGTCCCTAAAAACGAAGACATACTAGGAAGTGTACTTTCAATATAATTGTATTCACATGCACAATTTGCATGTGAACATAATGGAAGTATATTTGCGTCTCTGGCTTCCACTTAAAGAAGCTAATGACAACTTTCAAACATGTTACACAATGAAATTAATCTATTTATTAGCGTTAGTTTAAGAGTATTAACATATATTTGACTAGTTCGTTGAGTAAGATATCTAACTGACAGCATCAAGGTTGCTGTTAAAGTAAACTCTCCCTACCATGATGTTGCATATGATGCTATCCAACACTCTAACCTGGGCAACACCGGGTAGCTCTACTAGCATATATATATATATATATATATATATATATATATATATGTAAATGCGTAAGGCTACCAACATTTGTAAAAAGTTTTTTCAACATTTAGTTATTATTTTATCATATTATAATTTCATATAACGCGTTTCAAGCGGTGGCCCGCTCTCATCAGATATGTAAATCCATTTGAAGAAGTGTCTTTCGAAACAACACTCTTTCAAATCGAAAGACATTTCTTCAAATGGATTTACATCTCTGATGAGAGCCGACCACCGCTTGAAACGCGTTATACAAAATTATACAATGATAAAATCACAAAATGATAAATAAATGTTGAACAAAACTTTTTACAAATGTTGATAGTCTTACTCCTTTACATATATACTTTTTCTCTCGTTGGAACTGCACTAATACTAGACTACCCTCTTTCATATATATATATATATATATATATATATATATATATATATATATATATACATCGCATGAATTAACTGGCCAATCATCTATGTATGTGTCTACGTTTAGTGTGATATATGAAGCTCTTTGGGGAGCTGTGCGTAAATAAACAGATAGGTAACAAGAAATAAAAAGAAGAAGCAAGATCGGTATTTAAAGACATATATTTGCAGTAAATACAGAAAGATGTCCTTGTAAACAAAATGTGTGTTCTTTCCGGCTTAAGTAAACAAACGTCCACTCACCTGTATTAAGTACCACATAAAGTGCACATCAGTAGGTCAACTACCTTTCCTTATTTTCTATCGTTACGTCTTTATCATCCGAGATTCATGCAAAAAGAGGCATGTATAGATTTTTTTGTCTCTTTCGCACGAATTCCAGTGATCCACTGATTGGTCACTTAAAAATGTCTTAACCAATCAAATAGTATACGTTGCCAACCGTCAATGAATAAAAGAGACAATCTACTTTTCGTAATGTTACTTTTTTCTCGTATTTACAAATCCTGTTAATTAGCAAACGATGTATGAACGTATTTCTTAAACCATATTCATCATCATCATCACTCTTGAAGGAGGTACGCCTCCCTGGTTTCCGGCAAGTTATTCGTGACAGTCACAGCCGTCATCAGCATGACTAACCTAGACAAGGATCAAACCTTCGATGTAGATGTAAATAGTCTGGCGTTTTACCTTGCCTAGGAATGTGTACGATTTTTATAACCTAAATATTTAATGTATTTTTTATGTAATTGTTTTTCGTGTGAGTGTAGCGTTTGTTGCTTTTATTGTTCACGTTCTAAGTGATACATTGTAATGCAGAATATTGCATTATTAGTCGACCTTATCTTAGAAAGTAAGCAATAAACGTATATGGTGTGTCTGTAGGTGTGTGGGTGTGTGGATACATCACCATCACCATCAGAGTGTTTTATCAATCCTGGAGGAGGAACCCCTCCCTGGTTTCCGGCACCTTATACGTGACAGTTATTCAAGGTTTTTTTGCCATAGTCTCAACGTTAGGCACTGCAGGTTGTCGACGCTATTTGCCCATAGCTAAGTGTCCATATACAGCGGCTTATATCCCCAAATGGTCATCCATCTAGTACTGGCTAAGGTCAACGTCGCTTTACTTCAGTGATCTAGCGGGAACCGGTGTGTGAACATAATTA
Source organism: Sepiola atlantica (assembly GCA_963556195.1). Taxonomy (NCBI): domain Eukaryota; kingdom Metazoa; phylum Mollusca; class Cephalopoda; order Sepiida; family Sepiolidae; genus Sepiola; species Sepiola atlantica. The sequence continues at coordinate 77,374,493 of OY744540.1, forward strand.
TGCCGTATAAAAGCATATTACGCAAGGTAATATGTAACAATAAATGATTTGAGAAACAGGACATGTCATCTCTATTCTGTTCAGTCTTTTAATTGCTTTCATTTGTCAGACCTCTCTCTCTACGTCATTAGTTGGAAAACTACAACGAATATATTTTCTGTCATCCCTGACCAAAGACAATTATTATGTTTATATTTTATTTTTAACATTAGTGAAGAAATGTGGTTGAAATGTACTTACATTAATATTATTTTTATAATTTATTCAAACACGACTGCTAAAATCAATAATGGAATAAAAATAAATGTATTTAGATGCATTTATTATGTATTTAACTTAATTAAAATGATAGGTTGTCTAGTATATTTATAAAGTATCTTCTCTCTCGCTTTCTCTCCCTCTCTCTCTCTCTCTTTCTCTCTCTTTCTCTTCCCTGATCTTTCTCTCTTTCTTTTCTCTCACTCGCCCCTCCACCCTCTCTTTACCATATATCTATTTCCCTCCCTTTCGCTTCTCGTTTGTATATCCTATTTTCTTTTTGTTAGTATGCACGGCGCCCTTTTATCGCAACATTCATTATGAAAGTTGATAAACAAGATTACGTCATTCACTGTGAACAGATACAAACAAGCAAGCAAGCAAAAACCTAACGAGCAAGCAAGCAAGATCCAGCGGGTTTTCATTGTATATAGATAGATAAAATTAAAACAGTCTGGTTTTTTTTTCATAAATATATGTCTGTAGTGTTAGTGTTCATTGACGCAAGAAAGTCCATTGAAACTATCTTTCCGAAGCGAACCCAGTCATGCGTCAAATGACGAAGTGACTCGCGACTTCAGTTCACATATAGAATAATCATCCGTGATTGTCTGGTTACTTTATTTGTACATTACGTGGTGGACCGGGTTGCCATATTGGTCGGTCTTAACTCGTCGTAGCTAGAAATTTGATTTCAGATGAACTGAAGAAAGTCGACACGCTGAACACGCCCAGTGTCAATGTACGGCTGAGGAGTTTTCATATGAACATTACGATCGTCTCGAATTAAATCAAAATTATTGGCAACAAACAGTAAAGTGCAACAAGCCATGTGTAAGGACAGTTTGAAGATGTGTACATAAATATACCGTCTGAATTTTTTGTCCAAGGCGACTTTTTTATGGAAATCTCTGCAGACAAGGCATGAAGCCACTTGATGGAAGGAGATTTTTAAAAAATAATTCATGGTCAAAAGCTAGCCAACGATAAATTTTAGATTGATAGATTTTGACAAAGAAAGCAATTATTGCCCTTTCTCAAGAAAATCGCTTATGGAATGTGAGGACTAAAGGACAAAATAAGGGAACCGAGAGTTATGAGGCTGTTCAAATAAACCCAATGTCCACATTCTGCCCTTCTAACCCTGGCGCATACGAGGAAGGATGCCCCCTCTTCCAGTTAGGTTACCTCAAGTAACAGCACTAAGCCGGATACTAAACCCGGATATGAGAGACATCGTCACTACCTGTGGTACGCTGTTCCACGAAGCAGAAACACAGATAGAGAATGCTGTTTTCTTCTAATGTGACGGAAGCGACTATGGTACATTTTCTTCTGGTTCCCCTGGAGACCACGACCTTGTGCTCCGGTGAAAAACTTCTCGAAAAGTAATTTTCATCTTCTGGTTCCCCTATCTAACGTATATACTCGCCGACTTAATTGAAATTAAATCCGCTGTCACGAATCCTAAAATAGACAAACGGGTTTTGGAGAAATGCAGTCAGATATTATTTTTGTGGACGTTTTGTTATCGTGACCATCTTCTATGTTCACGTAAGTTTCATTTAACTTGATTCCAACAATAGCTGCGAAGCTGCGTCTCCCCAAAACTATGATAGCAATGTCACATTACATGTTCGAGCATTAGAAGATTGTTATTTGTAAATAAATCAATATGTTAAACTGTTTTGAGTCTCAAAATCTGAGATTTAGCCAATTTTGTATAACCGTTCTTTAGCATCTCTCCTACAAACGAAATTCTTGACAAGATGTCGATTTTCATAAAAGTTAAATAATTGTGTGTGTCATTAAGTTATGTTGATACTTTTAAAAGCGACCCTATATAATTTTTCCGACTACATTTTAAGCAAGGCGATAAATAGTAAAACAGAAGGGACCTTCAGAGCATTGCGAGAACATTACTTTTCAGGGGCTCAGCGGGGCGACGGTTGAGTTTGGGGTAGGGTCAGGGTTACAGTGAGAATTAGGGTTATAGTTATGGTAGGGGTTGGGGTTGGGGTGAGGGTGAGGTTTAGGGTTAAGGTTAAGGTTAGGGTTAGGGTTAGGGTTAGGGATAGGGATAGGGTTAGGGTAAGGGTTGGGTGTGGGTTAGGGTTAGGGTTAGGGTTAGGGTTTGGGTCAGGGTTAGGGTTAGGGTTAGGGTTAGGGTTAAAGTTAGGGTTAGGGTTAGGGTTGGTGTTGGGGGGGGGGGGTAGCATTAGGGTTAGTGTTAGAGTTAGGGTTTTGTTCTCAAGAACAATTTCTCTTCTCGTTTTCGATTTTATGTTGTTGTACTATTTTATGACTATTTTATTATGTAAATTATTTTTAATTAAATTCTATTAAAAATATTGTTCGAAATCTGTTTTTTAATGGAAATCGCTCCAGACAAGGCATGAAACCACTTGATGTAAGGAGCTAACAAAAACAAATATGATTATGACAAACACAGGAGATGCCTATTGGTCTTAGTCTTGAAAATACCAAGGTTATAGATAGGAGGAAAACAGTCAGCAGGAAGAGAGTTCTACAAGCTGCGGTTCTTGGAAAGAAGCTACTGGAATAAGAAGCTGTATTACAAGGAGGTATCAAAACAGCGAATTGATGAAGACTACTAGACCAACAAGTGCAAACGAGCTGGAATAAAGGATGCAGGGAATAGATCACATAACTCTGAAGAACACATGCCATAATAGTATGTATAGAAAAGACTGAGACTAGCAACATCACGTATGTGAGAGAGAGGGTGAGGAGAAAGAAGAAAGGGTAGACCTCATCAAATTACAGATACGTTTCTGCATCTTATCAAGAACCCTCAAATGGGGTAGAGATTCACCAGCCCAAATATGACAACAATACTCTATATATATAGTCTTACTGTTTACATACATACATACACACACACATACATACATCCAGTCTTTCAAGATACAGTGTTTCCAGTGCGTTAGACTGATGGTGATGTTTTTTTATCATTAGTTTATCGTTGCCGAGTTTTTAGTGAGCTTCGTGATTTCTTTACAAAGCTGAGCGGACATTTTTTTTTCTTATGCATCGCTCTAGCTTCTGGCGCTGTCAAATATATTCGCGCCTGATCTCTTTATAAACTGCATCGCTCTCTGAATTCGATATGCGTATCGCTGTACACTGATAACACATGACCTTGAGTATGACTCTTATGCATGTACGTATCTCTTTAGAGTACTCTTTGAACTTTTCTTACCTGCGGAGAGAATCCAGGTTCAATAATAATAATAATAATAATAATAATAATAATAATAATAATAATAATAATAATAATAATAATAATAACAACAACAACAACAATAATAATAATAATAATAATAACAACAACAACAATAATCATAATAACAAAGATAATAATAATAATAATAATAATAACAACAACAACAACAACAATAATAATAATAATAATAATAACAAAGATAATAATAATAATAATAACAAAGATAATAATAATAACAACAACAACAACAATAATAATAATAATAAGAAGAAGAAGAAGAAGAAGAAGAAGAAGAAGAAGAAGAAGAAGAATGAAAAAGAAGAAGAAGAAGAAGAAGAAGAAGAAGAAGAAGAAGAAGAAGAGATATTGTCCCAACGAACAACGCAGGAAGCATCGAAACTGGACACAAACAGACAAGAAAAGAATAGTGAGAAGAAAAACAACTACATGGACGCTTCATAAGACTCACAGGAGAAGAAACCAACACAAATAGCTGGACATGGCTAAGAAAAGGAAACTTGAACAGAGAAACGGAATCTTTACTGATGGCTGCACAGAACAATGCGATAAGGGCAAACTACATTAATCCTAAAATAAATAAAACCCAGGAAAACAATAAATGCAGTACTGGAAAACGAAAAACACAAAATCCTCTGGGATATGGATATACAAACAGATAAACTCATACAAGCAAGGAGACCTGATGTTATTATAATAGACAAAAAGGAAAAATCTTGTAAAATCGTAGACTTCGCCGTTCCAGCAGACCACAGAGTGAAGATCAGAGATACGGAAAAACGAAGTAAATACACAGAACTAGTCAGAGAACTGAAAGGAATATGGAGCATGAAGAAAGTCAGTATAATACCAATAATCGTAGGAGCACTAGGAACAATCCCAAAAAACCTGGAGAAAAGACTGAGAGAAATTGGAATCAAAGAGACCATCGAAACCATGCAAAGGACGGCAATGATCAAAACAGCTGCAATCTTAAGGAAAATCATTGAATGCGGAAACTAACACACATAAGCTACAAAGGCTAACTAGTCACAAGGAATTTACAACGGAGAAAACAAAACCACACGAAGAACACCACAACAAGAGCCAAGGAACAGAAACTGCAAGAAACAGCACTTCATAATCTCCGACCCCCCAATAAATTACACCGGCCTCAGCTATCACTACACAAAAATGAACCAAAGAAACAGAAATTACAAGAAACACTATAAGCTCCTTCCTCTCACCCCCCAAAAAGACAAATTAAAAAAGAATTTATTTTTTTTTAAATAAGGAAAGAGAAAAGGAAAAAAAATGAGGAATTGAAAGGAAAAAATTTAAAAATTAAAAAAAAATTTTTTTTTTAATTAATTTAAAGAAATATTATTTTATTTATTTTATTTTTTTTTTTGACTGGTGCCGGCCTAGGCTGACACAAGACAACATATTTGTACAGGGTCGAGGAGGATGAGAAAACCGAGGAGTGACAGCACAAACCAGACCTCCACTGGAAAAGTGCAGAGAATGCTGAGACCTTGGGGAGGCTTATTGCCACCCAAATCCCAGAGAAGACCAATTGTCCTTACCAGCGAGAAATCAATTGTAAGAGGCTGTTGCGATACCGCATCGTTATCGAAAGAGGTGAAGAATACTGGAAGTCTGTGGAGACTTGTTTTCACTCAGACTCCAGGCAATACCACTGGTTATTGTCGGTGAGCAATCACTAACGATGATCTGTGAGAGAACTCCTAGTGAGTACAAATAATAATAATAATAATAATAATAATAATAATAATAATAATAATAATAATAATTATAATAATGATGATAATAATAATAATAATAATAATAATAATAATAATAATAATAATAATAATAATAATAATAATAATAATAATAATAATAATAACAGAAGTACAATTCAAAACAAGCCGCGCATACGTGGTCCCCCTCTGTATGTGACTCGATGTGGCGTGTGTAAAATGCAATAGATTTTTTGCAATTTGGGGCATTTTTGACCCGCATTGTACCCCCTGGGGGTGCGAACCAGAATTTTTCTGAGGTAAAGGATGCCTATTTTATATCCAGAACAATTGTCTCTACATTTTGGCCAAGTTTCAGAAAAATTGAATTGATGGATCAAACGTTATGGGAGAAAAGGGTCCTTTTTTGCCATTTTGGGGGCTTTTGACCCCCTGGGGGCGCGAACCAGATTTTTTCCAACGTCAGCGATACATATTTTCTATTAAGAACAATTACCTCCATATTTTGGCCAAGTTTCAGAGAAATTAAATGGATGGATGAAAAGTTATGGGGCAAAAAATGTCATTTTTTGCAATGTTGAGGGCTTTTTTACCCCCTGGGGGGCTAACCAGAGTTTTTTAAAAAATCGGAGAATGTCACTTTCTAACCTGACCAAAGTTACAACTTCATGCAAAATTTCAGAAAAATTCAATGGATGGTTGCGGAGAAAAATCCAGACAGACGGACGGACGGAAATGCCTTTAAACATAGATCTCCCGATTTTATAAATCGGGGGACCAACAAATTATCTTCTCCTGTCAGAAAAATAACAAAATAAATAAGCAAATTTATCTGACCCATTTATTTTTTCTATAATAACAGATTGACTCTCAAACATTTGTAGTGTATTATCGTCCAATATATATATATATATATATATATATATATATATATATATATATATATATATATATATATATATATAATGGTAATAATCCAGGTTAAAACATCCACAGGGTAGTAATCAAAAGAATTTCAACCGGGTTTATAAAAAGAGCTCAATATCAAATAGAGCTTTATATATGAGAATCTTCAAATATGATCTGAGGTTAAGATCGGATTCTAACTCTGCCTGATGAGATCTCAGTTTATAATAACTGTTGATCGATAACATCGACATGCCAGTGTCGCAGATTTTGTACATGTCTGTGTAAATAAAATAATCATGTATATATATATATATATATATATATATATATATATATATATATATATATATATATATAAGTTAGCAAAACGTATATCTGGAACAAAACTTAGATCTAATATACGGAACGTTTATGTTCTTGCCTTTTAAGGGAAGTGGGGTCTGATCAACTCTGTTGAGAAGCCATGAAATAAAATACTGTTTTGTTTTTAAATTGCCGAAACAGTTTTTCATGGTAAACAACTGATGATCCCTTAAATAATGTTAAGACTAGCGTAAATTCTTGGAAGCAAACTAATAAAGTAACTGCTAAAAGTAAATTGACTTACATGAGTGATTTTCCACCGAATGACTTGAGACTAAATGTTTTTTTTATATATATATAGTTTTAATGATTAGGAAACCTCCGAGACTATATATTGAAATAAATAAGTTTATGACATATTATTTATTCTAGTTCAAGGAATTCAACATCAACAACATGTTTAGCATACGATGTTTTTTTGAAAGAAAAAAACATTATTTTTACATAATAAACTGCACCACGTATTTCAAATGTTAACTTCTAAGTGTTTCTTCACCTCAACCCTCTTGAAAAAGTTATTGAATGATAAAGGCGATACGTTGGTGAACATATGAACAATTTTCGCTTTTCCTTTTTTCAATTGTCTGATATTGTATATTTTTACTATGAAGGAATGAAAACAGAGTGTTTGATGAAATAAATAACAGCGTATAATCTGTTTTGTTATTTCAAGATTATACATTTGGACATGCTATACCTTAGGCTTCTCACGAACAAAGGTCCAGTTATATATATATATATATATATATATATATATATATATATATATATATATATATATATATATGTGTGTGTGTGTGTGTGTGTGTGTGTATGTGTGTGCGTGTGTGGGGGGGTGTACGTGTACGTGTATGAAAAAGACAGAAACGAAACGGCAATTAAACACAGGAAGAAAAAATAAAACTAGGGATTGACCGGTTTCGTTCGGATAAACGTGAACAAGTGAAATTTTAATTTTTTTATTTTAAACGGCAAAACATACGAAAAAAGATGAAAAAAATGGGATTTTTTTTTGTACGGGCGTGACTATTGTAAAAAAAATATGAAGCGCGTGCAAAAAAGACGTTAATTGGGAAGAGAGAAGAGACAGAAAACGAAAAAATTAAAAAAATTAAAACATGGAATAAATACAGTAAAAATAAGTAGAGCTAAACCTGGATCGCGGTTTGCTATACAGTGATGATGTATATTGTTTGAGTACGAATTTTGCAAGATATTTGGTTAAGGAGTAAAAGCCGAATCTTAATTTTTCTTTAGATGTTACTGAGAGAAGAATTAAAGCACCTTGAATGCACTTGCGGCGTAGGAAAGGGGAGTTTGGCTTGCGGAGGATGCAGTTTCTATGGTAAAAACTGTGAGTCAAATGAGATGCATCATATCAAGTATCGGCAGCACATCACATAAATTAGTCATACAATTAGTAAAATTGTGGTTAGTCATTACTAACCTCTGTATTACTAGTGTGTTACTAGTATTGTAGTGTTTGAGGTTCTGATTATGTTAATGTTTATGTTCGTAAATGCGGGATTTGAGATGTCCAGCCGTCTCGCCGATACAAATATCAAATCTCGTATTTCCGATAATAAACAGGATTTCAAACACGACAATCCAACTAACGAACTAGTCATACACAGGAACACTTTTAGTCACGATTTTGATATCAACAACTGCATTCTCATCAAAATTGAATACTCTTTTTTTACACGCCGCAAGTGCATCAAAAGTGCTCTAATCCTTCTCTCACCAATATCTAACGTAAACCTTTGACTCGGCTCTTACTCCACATATTTCCGATGACTAAGAGATTATGCCCCCAGAATACTCAGACTCTGATATCATACGTCATTGCCGCTTACAGTTATCATAGACTTCCGTACCCACGATTCTATATTCTCAACAACTGTTGACCCTTTTGCCCATTGTCTACAATATATCCTGTTCCATCTGAATCACTAAGGTATGTACTAGCTATCACTATACTAGTTAACTTGCCTACCCAAATATTTATCACATATAGATAGATATGCTTTTCTCCGTTCAATATATTTAGTGGCAATGCATGAATTATTTAATAATAAGGATATATTCATGTATTTGGTATTAAAAAACAGGAATATTGGCTTGCTTGAAGTTTTTCTTTTATCAACAACAATTCGTTGATTTGGCAAAAATATTACAGTTTCTATCTGACCTGCCAAGTGATTTTATCTTTCTCATTTTGTTGGCAAATGTTTAGATTTACTTTTTAAAGAGTGCCAAAAACAGACCGTCGTTTGCCGATTTGTTTTTTTTCACCGAAAACATCTCTCCGTTTTCGATAGAAATTGCCATTCATGGTGAGTATGCTATTTATAACGGAAAAAAAAACGAACAGATATTTTTAGATACGTCCATTAACTCTGCGCGTATAGTGATGGAAATGCAGATTGTAACTCTTTAGTGTGACAGACCAAAGAACATGATGTTTAAATACTTAAGCTGGAGAGATCGACGAAAATGCTATCTTAAAGTTAAGCGTGACAGACCAACGGAAATGCTATTTAAGACTTAAGTGTGACAGACGGGGGGAAACGATTGAGAAAGTTAAGCGTGTTAGACCAAGGAAAATGCTATTTCAATGTATTAAGTGTACCAGACTTAAAAAGATGTTATTAAAAACTCAAGCCGTCTCAATGTGTTTTTTTTTATTTCATGGAAATTGCTCCAGACAAGGCATGAAGCTACTTGATGTAATGAGCTAAAAAATATAACTTCAAGGTAAAAAAAAAGTCAACGATAAGTGTTATGGATTGTTTCCGGCCCAGAAAACAGCAATTATTCCCCCTTTGTCAGAAACATCGCTCATAGAATGTGTGCGATAAATGGCAAAATAAGGGAAGCGAAAGTTACGAGGCTACCGAAAGTAAACCCAAGTTAGTCACTTTCTACTCTCCATATTATCTCACCATTCGCCTGACTTAAACTATTAACCCTTGTGCTCGAGTGGCATTGTCGTCGTCGTCGTCGTCGTCGTCGTCGTCGTCGTCGTCGTCGTCGTCGTCGTCGTCGTCGTCGTTGTTGTTGTTGTTGTTATTGTTGTTAGGGGCCCTGTATTCTGAAAACGTGTAAAGTTAGTTAGTATGGATTGTGAACTGGGTGAAAGAAACAGGATGAAGTGCAAAATAGGTGCATATGTAACTTGGGACAAATAAAAATGTTCCCACAGTGATTCATTCTGAAAATCATAACACACTGGATGTGAGCTGGCCGAGATGCAACACTCAGATCAAAAAAGTTAGACAAAAAGCGATATTGAGTTCTGTTATGACATTGGTTGAAGGGTCAAAGGGCTCTGACGTCACAGATCCTTGGTGAGAAATTAGTTTTCTAGACAGTTCACCATGGAGGCGTGAGATGGACACACGTCGATTAAGGAGATCTGCAATGCGTAGAGTCCGGGTGACATCGCCAGATATGGGCTAAGACGCAAAGCAAGATCTCAACGGCGGGACAAGAATATAGCTGATTGCATCCGTCACATTCCACAAAAGTATGAAAGTAAAAGAGAGTGTGAATGAAAGAACCGACGAGTGGAAATCTCTCGGATTGAAGTGTGAAATAAAAGAAACGTATTGCCTTCGAATGAAGTCTGAGTGACAAAAAGTCTCTTCAGATTTCTATCACTCGTGAACTCTTTAAGTACCCATTGCAGATTATTTTGAGTTATCACAACTGTCGTTTACCATTGATTTATCGCTAGCAACGACCGTTGGTCTCTTCTGTAATTTGAGTGACAATAAGCCTTTCCAGATTTCCAGAGTTCCAGCACTCTCATTCTCTTTTCAAAAATTGTTGCAAATCACTGTGTGTTATAGAAACCGCCGTTTACCATTGATTTCTCGCTGTGATCAATCATTAGTCTACTCTGGAATTGAAGTGGAAAAAAAGCCTCTCCAAGGTCCCAGTGTTCTCCGCACTCTTCCAGTTGAGATCTGGTTAGTGCTTTCCCTCCTCAGTCTTTCAATCCTCCTTGACCCTTCATGATTATTATTATTATTATTATTATTATTATTATTATTATTATTATTATTATTATTATTATTATTATTATGTACTCACAAGGATTCCTCACACAGGCAGTAATCAGTGATTGCTCACTGATAATCACCAGTGGTGTTTCCTGGAGTCTGAGTGACAACAAGCCTCCCCCGATTTCTAGTGCTCTCCACCTCTTTCGATAACTAATGCAAATGAATTTGTATTATCACAACAAACGCTTACCATCGATTTCTCGTTGGTAACGACCATTGGCCTTCCCTGAGAGTTGGATGGCAATAAGCCTCTCCAATGTCATATTATTATTATTATTATTATTATTATTATTATTATTATTATTATTATTATTATTATTATTATTATCATCATTATTAGTATTATTATTATCTCTCTCTCTCTCTCTCTATATATATATATATATACACACACATATATATATATATATATATATATATATATATATATATATATATATATATATACGCTAGCGTGTACCTACCTACCTGTGTAACCCTCTGACACCCCTTTTTACGAAGATGTGATCGGCCAATCGACGGAGATTTATTTATTAAAATAAAAATTAACGATGAGCTAAATATACATCGAAGGTGGGGGGTAAGACAGAGTTAGTACTTACTTTTGCCCCGGGGAGAGGATGAGGGGAGGAGAGGAGGGAGGAGTGAGAAAAACACCGTGGAATGTCCACTGGGTCCAACTAATTATTTATTTTTATTTTTTTTTCGCCTTCTATTTTTCCTCCAACTCCTTGTTCCTATCCTCCTTCCACCATCTCTTTCTTCTTTTTTACCTCCTTCTTATTCTTCATCCAATTCACATATTCTTCCTAATGTTTGTGTACTTTTAAAGTACACAATTGTATCTTATCGACCACTGATGAAGGACAAAGGTGCATCTATAAAATATCCAAAAAGGATCGAAGTTTTTTTTGTTTTTTTCTTACAGTTTTCTACCCAAATTCTAAACTTTTAGATTATCGCTTATTTTCTTCTCAAGCAAAAACAGAAGACAAAACATAACAATTTTGGCCGAAGGGACTTCCACTTTTCTCACGCACTCAAAAATGGACACGATTGATGTTTTAAAATGAATAGTCAATTATTTAAATCTTTAACTTTTCTGTACGAACTGCCAATGGCTATAGAAGTCATAGCTCTTAAATGCATCTGAATGCATGTTGGTTGTGGTTTAAATGGTTTCTGACTAGCGAGTGTGATATATCGGTCAAACAAAGGCGTCTTTACATAAAGCCGGACCCTCCAACTGAAAGGGGTCGCTGCTTCTGGAAGGAATGGTTTACATGTGCTTTAGAGTTTTATTTGTTGCCGGAAAATGTATATAGAGTAGCATTTAACGGTAACAACGAGAAAATGCCCAAATCCATGTATTTAGGAATTGTAATGTCACCCTAAGAGATGGACTTGCTTTTTCGAGCTACACAGACGCAGTTGGTAAATCAAGGTATAGTTTTCTATTGCACATTCCATTACACAAACAGTCACTTTCTCGACCCGCCTACTAGATCGTGAGGTTCAGCAAGACTCACTTCTCTACCTATTCTTGACAACACTACCCGTGTGACGGGTGTCCATAGTATACTCGGGAACGCTGATCACCTTATGGTAATGGTTGATGCCGCTCTAAACCTTCGATCCCAAACCGAACAACTGTTACTCAAAACGACGAGATACTACCAATCGGCTGATTGGGAATCGATCAGAGATCTTATCAGAGACGCCCCATATAGTAAAACGTTTTCTCTCCATTCTGAAGAATGCGCAAATAAGTTAACAGAATTGGTCAAAGCAAGTATAGAAGCATATTGGAACAAATACATTAAAGACATTGCCAGGGATGCACCAAAGAAGGTGACCTCCCTCTACCGTGCTAGTAAACTCCTCACACCTGACATTATCCTATATATCTACAAAGCCACCATCCGCCCATGCATGGAGTATTGTTGCCACATCTGGGCTGGTGCATCATCTACTAGTCTCTCCCTCCTTGACAAGGTCCAAAAAAGAGTCTCCAACCTAATAGGTCCCTCACTGTCAACCAGGCCCCAGTCCCTGTCCCATCGCCACAATGTAGCATCCTTGTGCTTGTTTTACAAATACTTCAATGAATTATGCTCCGATGAATTGGCTACTCTAGTGCCCCCTTGACGTAAATTCACTAGACCAACTCGACACTCAACTAAATCCCATCCATCCACTGTGGAGATCCCCAGATGCTGGAGAGCTTTCTACTTAAATAGTTTCTTTACTCGTGCTGCTGGCCTCTAGAACTCCCTCTCTGCTCCCTGTTTCCCCGACGGTACTGACATGCAGAAATGTAAAACTAATGTAAACAGACATCTCGCTGCGCAGATCCCAATTTAGGTTGACCCCCCCCCAAAAAAAAACTTCTCTCTTTTTTCTCAGTAGTCTACAGTGGCGGCCTGCCTTTTTTGGGGTGAACTATGTTTTTTAAAAATTCATTAGTAAGCTCCACTCTCCCCAATAATTCGATCTGTGCAGCTGCTATTGTTTATTGGCAGTAAATATTCTGCCGCTTCAACCGCTATAAGTTAACTACAAATAGACAATAATCTATAGCACCAAGAATCTATTGTAAGAATGTACAAGCCACAGTTAAAAGTTGGTATACCGAGATGACCAGAAAACGCATTAGGTCGCAGAAATAAGGAAGTAGCGATTTCTGGAAAATCTTTAATAATGTGGTGAACAATGGGCAATAAACAATCCTCCGACGCTGGGGTCGCTGGAATCGGTCTAAAGTCATTAGTGTCGCTGTTGTTAGCAGGTACTTATGGAGGAGGCCATAAAGACGCTGAATTTATCTCCTCCAACGTCGCTGGACGGAGGAATAGCAGGCAACAGATAAATCAAGGTTGCACAGATTTGTGAAGGACCCGGATAACCTACCAGGCATAGACCTCCCTCGCCGGCAATGGACAATGCTCAACCGCCTCAGGACAGGTGTCGGCCGTTTCGCCGCGACCATGAAAGGATGGGGACTCAGATACTCGGCTGTCTGCGACTGTTTATTCAACACCTACCCACAATAAGAGTATGTGACACAAGGTCGGAAAGTGAGATTTGAAAAGCCAGCGCCCGAGAAGGTGAGCACTAGCCATTAAAAATTGCCTGGGCTGCCCCGTCGGCATTCCCCGGTAGGGGCCTCAGGCAGTAAGCTATAAACTTACCCCACCCCCCAAGAGGGGAGGCAAAGCCTGGAAGGGTTGACCTCCTTGAACTGCACAGGACAGACCCATAGACCGGCGTAAATCAAGCCCCGAAGGTCAAGACAACACCGGTCTATAGGGTGTAGTATCCATCGGAACAGATACTACACTTTGATCTTGGCCAAAAGTCGACTGTGGTCACTCTGAACAGACAGTAAACCACATCATCGAGTCATGCCTCAAACATCGACCACCCAACGGCGAAGCCGGCATAGCTGTGCTAGACAACAAAACATTAGCATGGCTTTTCTCAACCGAGCTGGTGGTCTAACAGTGAGATGCTGTGAAGCAAACGAAAAAAGAAGAACAACCCCCCCCACTACCCAACCACCATGATGTCGCGTGCGCAACAACGGATAAGGCTGAACTGCGGTTTGCCTAAAACTCAACCTTGGACTCCTCAAACCATTCTCTCTTAAAGTTCTCAGTACGGACAGAAACGACACTTGATGATCTAATCAGCACTCTTTCTAATGTCTTGAATATCATCAAAAAACCTTGACACCTTCAAAGCTTATAAGACCTTATCTTATTTCCGCTGTAGTAATAAAAGGAAATACTCTGCTAAGCTGACCCCTGTCCTCTACAAACTCCATCACAAATTCCTTGCTGCATCTTGCTTACCTGATAGATAGAAAATTGCCTTTGTGGTACCAGTTTTCAAAACCTTCGGTGGAATGACTGACCAGTAAATGTATCGCCTTATCTGTCTCCTCCCACTCTTTGCTAAAATCATTGAATCATTTAACCAATCTAGCGATTGTCCACCACTTTGAAAATGTAAGACTTCTTTGTGATCAACAGTATGGATTAAAAGAATCCCGTTCTCCTGCAAATACCCTAACAGTCATCTCTGAACGCATATACCATACACTGGATAAGGCAGATGAAGCGATGGCGGTAGCACTTGATATATCTAAAGCTTTTGACAGGGGCTAGCATGAAGGTCTTATGAAAATTAATTCGTACGGTATTACTGGACGAATATTTTATATGATTAGATTATTTTTAGTTAAAAAAAAAGATTCAGACCGTCCTCGATGGCTAGACATTTAAACAACATCACATTAATGCGGGTGCGTCCCAGGGGTCGATAATTGAACCTTTATTATCTCTGATTTTCATAAACGATTTCCCTGATGCAATCGCGTTCGAGATGGGTATATTTGCAGATGATACCACATCTTCAACGTGTGAGCAAATAAGACGCACACATATCCAAGACAATGGCTGAATCTTAAGAAAATTACCAGTCTGTAATAGAATGAGACCATAAATGGATGACTTTATTCAATGTCGCTAACACAAAATACCTTTCCTTTAACAATTATAAGAAACCTTTCTAACCACCGATTGCCATGGCTGATTGCACCTTACTCGAGAGTGCAACATTCAAACGCCTAGGCCTTACATTCACAGGTAGCATGAATTGAAACAAATACATAGATCTAACCCATATTCACACTAATAAATATATCGATATGCACATCCTTAGCGCTGGTGTCTTATATACACTGAACATTTTTTTTTACCAAAAACACGAGTTGCATAAACTGATTACAGATTACTTTTAAATCCATGTAAACTTATAGTTATATAAATGCTTTGTTTATTAATCATGTTTTTATTGATTTTTTTATTCACAAAATCCTTTTCATCTTTGTAGTCTAGCACTAGCTAAGTTGTATGTTGCCGACGTGTGCGTTCTTGTAACCATATGGTTAGGGGGTTCGTTTGCATTACCTAACCACATACACCCGAGCACCTGCTATCTTCACTTTAAGATAAACTGCTGGTAGATTCCGACAGCTGAACTTTCTCAATGTATAATTCCTTCCTTCAGTTTGACAGTTTTTACTTCCGCTAACTTACACCCAACAGTGTCGGTAACATAAATACATACTTATCGTTTCTGTTCATAAAAAGGTTTTATCTTTCTTTCTTTGACGTCTGTGTAGTTACAAAAAATATTACAGGACGCGACTTCGCTCGCCGCTACTTGTAGCAGCGAGTACCCGTATACCATTGTATTAGAATTAGAATATCTAATATTCGCATTCTCCAATCGCTTTCGTGCCGTGCTAATCCCTACGAATTTCTCTCATTTTAGCAAACTTTAATAACGAGCAACCTGTGTTTCCTTATGTTACGCATGGCTCTTTTATGAGCGATAGTCTGCGTTTATTGCTTAACGTGACACGAAGTCATTTTTTTATCTTCTTTAAATGATATTTTAATCTATAGATCTTGGAACACAGTCTTTGTTCTGAAAGCTTTACAGCCGTTTCGTTTGAGTTTATTTTTAATTTTTTTTTTTTTTTTTTCACATCCCGTTTTCCCTTTGGCTGGTTGTTCATCATCACAAGCGGCTTCCAGATCCACTCCTTTTAAAAAAAAAGAGACATTTTCTAACTCTTAGAAGTCCGCGTTTATTCATTAACTTAGTGACATCACAGAGTTTCCTTTTCTTTCTTCGGTAAATGATATTTTAATCTATAGACTCTCGAAGACTTTCTTTGCTCAGAAAGCGTTAAACTTGTTATGTTCTTTTTTTCTTCTTTTCTCTTTGCGTGGCTGTTCGTCGTCGTAAGCGGCTTTTAGGTCCACTCCTTAATAGCGACATTTTCTCTCTCATTTTAATCGTGATCTGTGTCATTTACACAGTAAATAGAACTCTACCGCAATCAAAGGAAAGATGGTAAAAGCATTAAAACATTGTTCGGGATAGAATTTCCGTTCTGTGCATCAAATCGGATATTGACTTCTTTGAATGCTTGGTGCGTTCTCCTTAACCGTAAAAGGTCAAATCGCAAGATCACATGATAAACAGTTGCCCGGCGGTCAATCAAATAAAACAAAATACACAAAACACCGTGAAATATTCATTCCAAACATCTTTAAACACATTAATCATTAACCAAAAATACATTTACATTCATATTTCAAAGTCGAAGTGTTATAATAACGACATAGCAGACAATAAAATAGCAGGCCATTTATAGCGACAGCTAAGAGAACGAAAAAGGGGTAAAAACCAAAAACAAATTGGCAACAAATAAATGTTACGAAAGGCAAGATAAGTTACTCTTCTACTAACCTGTATAAGTTTATTTGTGTTTTAACTCATTTTAAAGAGTTTATCTCTTCAAAAACCAGGTGTTATCCACTTAACAACCGTCACCACCTAAGCTTTAATGATGTGTGTGTCCTTATTTTTACCAGTCTGTTAATATGCTTATCCACTATTAAATAATTAATATTCTATTTTATCTTAAATTTTCATTTCATATTATAACTTTATCAAAAAGATCTGTTTATAATTCTTGTGCTTCGGAATTAAATTACCTCAAAAACGTGTGCCGTACTTAACTATATGAGAGTATGATTTCATCGGAAACTGATTCTTGGGGTAAATTGCAGAGTAACGAACACTGCGTCAAACGATGAGATTCTATTTTTTTTATTAAGAGAGAATTACGTGTGAGAAGTCTGTTAAACTTGGTTGAAAGAAGAAGAAAAATATTTAAAATTTAGAGCAGGGGATCAATTTCGTATATAAATTGAACATAAAATGATACCGTATTTCCCTTCCATTTCAGAAAAAAAACAAATATCATGAGACTGAATGTTTTATTTTTCAGGCGTTAAGTTCTGATTGATAATAAACTGATCACTTTGTAAACTATCTCATGCAAACGTTCCGGTCTACATTGCTGATGACATACTCAGTCTCAAATAATCAACAGTTTCAGGTTTCGCAACATTAGAACTCTTCGGCGAGTAATCAAGCTGATAGTGATTAAATACAAGCTTGTAACCCGGTGACAATTTAAAATGGCTGACAAAATTTTATGAATATATTTAAAAACATTCAGTTCATAGGTGCCTCTGAGATTCTTTTTGATAAGCATGACAAGCAAGACTGCTGCCTGTTTTATCTGTCCACAAATATCTCTTATGTATTCCGAGATAATTAATGAGCATGCCTTTTCTTCCTGAGATTCTCATGGCTTGATCTGCTCTTGAGGAGAAATCGACTCTGAAACTTCTTGGTCTTTCTTTCTAATCAAATCTTTCTTGGAGTTCATACATTAGATCCATTGCTCTTTCTGCTTCTTGTACAGCTATTTATCAATCCAAACAGTTTTCACACTTGAGGCTATTCTCTATCTCTACAAATCGACAATCAGACCATGTATGGAGTACTGTTGTCATATTTTGGACTGGTGAATCCCTATCCATTTGAGGGTTCTTGATAAGGTGCAGAAACGTATCTGCAATTTGATTGGCCCTACCCTTTCTTCTTCTCTGCACTCTCTCTCACACAGATGTAATGTTGCTAGTCTCAGTCTTCTCTATAAATGCTATCATGGCATTTGTTTATCAGAGTTATGTATTCTATTCCCCGCTTGTTTTGTTCCAGCTCGTTTGACTCGTTGGTCTAGTTGTCTCCATCAATTCGATGTTTTGATACCTCATTGTAATACAGCTTCCTATTCCAGTAGCTTCTTTCCAAGGACTGCAGGTTTGTGGAACTCTCTTCCTGCTGACTGTTTTCCTCCTACATATAACCTTGGTCTTTTCAAGACTAAGGCCAATAGACATTCTCTGTCTTTGCTATATTCATATTTGTTCTACAAGTAACTCCATGCCTTGTCTGAAGCGATTTCTATGAAAAAAATCACTAGAAAAAGAAAATGACAACAATTTATATCAAAGAACTCTAACAGATGATAATATCGAATATATATATTCTTTACATCTGTATGTGAAACTCAGTATCTGTGTGTATGGAATGTGAATATAAAAGAAGGAATACGTTATAGTAGTTCTATAGTGTATAGCGTGGCATACGGTGGTATCAGATTTACAGAGAAAAAAGCTGGAAAAGTTTCTCGTTTGGTGGGATGTTTCTGAGTTGCAGGAACATAAAAGAATGTGACCCGGTCTGTCGAGAACGACAAATGTCGGACAGCTTGGATGGATAATATAATTGTTATTACTAAATGTCCAAGATAAACGGAAAGAAATGCATAAAACCATATGGGTAAAAAGGAACTTTAGTGAAATCGCTTTTCGCCATGGAAACGTTAATTTTTCGTTGGCTGCCGTAAGACGTCGCATCAGTCTGATCTCTACCTATCTCTTCTTCTCTAAAACTGACTTATAAAATAAGAAGATCTAGAAGAAGAAGAAGAAGAAGAAGAAGAAGAAGAAGAAGAAGAAAAAAGAAGAAGAAGAAGAAATAATAAGAGATGATGATGATGATGATGATGATGATGATGATGATGATGATGATGATGATGATGATGATGATGATGATGATGATGATGATGATGATGATGATGATGATGATGATTGCCGTCGGTTTTAGGGTAAGGGTTATCTCTACCTACCTCTTCTTTCCTAAAATGAATTATAGAAGAAGAAGAAGAAGAAGAAGAAGAAGAGGAAGAAGAAATAATAATAATAATAATAATAATAATAATAATAATAATAATAATAATAATAATAATAATAATAATAATAATAATAATAATAATAATAATAATATAGAAATCTGGGAAGGCTTGTTGTCACTCAGACTCCAGGAAACACTACTGGTTGTTGTCAGTGAGCAGTCACTGACGATAATTTGTGTGATAACTCCTAGTGTGCGGAAATAATAATAATAATAATAATAATAATAATAATAATAATAATAATAATAATAATAATAATAATAATAATAATAATAATTACACAATAACTGCAGACTGTGTGGACAAAGAAAAAGGACAGCAAATCACATAAAAAGTGAATGCAGCAAACTAGCTTAAAAAGATTACAAGAACAGACAAGATTGTGTGGGGAAAGCAGTACACTAGGAATTGTGCAAACGATTGTATTTCAAATACGCAGACAAATGGTATAAACATAAACCAGAGACAGTACTAGAAAACGAAAAACACAAAATTCTCTGGGATATGGAGGTACAAAAAGATAAACTGATACAAGCAAAGAGACCGGATATTATAATAATCGACAAGAAGGAAAAAATCGTGCCAAATATTAGACTTTGCCGTTCCAGCTGACAACAGAGTGAAGAGCTAGGAGACGGACAAACGAAGCAAATACACAGAACTTGTCAGATAACTGAAAGAGATATGAAGCGTGAAGAAAGTTAATATAATACCAATAATCGTATGAGCACTAGGAACAGTCCAAAAATACGTGGAGAACAGATTGGGAGAAATTTAGATCAAAAGGATCACTGAGACCATACAAAGGACGGCAATTATGAAAACAGCATCAATCTTAAGCAAAATACTCGAATGCGGAAACCAACCTGCATAAGCTACAAACCAGTCACATGGAAGTTACAATAAGAAGAAAAGAAACCCACGGGAAGAGCACCACTGCACGAACAAAGGAACAGAAACTGCAAGAAATATCATAAGCTGCCCCTCTCTCAAAAAAAATGGCAGCGATCTTGGCTGACACCACAGTAAATAGTCGTAGATCGTCAAGGAGGATGGGAAGACCGACGAGATACATCACTAACCAGACCTCTACTGGAAGAGTGTGGAGAGTGCTGGGACCTTGGGGAGCCTTATTGCTACCTAAATTCCAAGGGAGACAAATGGTCGTTGCCAGCAAGTAATCATTGTAGGCAGCTGTTGCAATACCGCACGGTCATTTGCGGTGCTGAACGAAAAGAGGTGAAGAATACTGGAAACCTGGGGAGGTTTGTTGTCACTCAGACTCCAGGGAACACCACTAGTTGTTGTCTGAGAGCAATAACTGACGATGACTTGTGTGATAACTTCTAGTGAGCAGAAATAATAATAATAATAATAATAATAATAATAATAATAATAATAATAATAATAATAATAATAATACCGCCACCAATAATTGTAGGAGCACTAGGAACAGTCCCGAAAAACTGGACAAAAAGACTAGGAGTAATTGGAATCAAAGAGACAACTGAGACGATACAACGTACTGCAATGATTAAAACAGCCGAAATCCTGAGAAAAGTCCTCGAATTCGAGAATCACCCAACGTAACCAACAACCGCTAACGAGTCATAGGTAAGTTGTATTAGAAATGAAACAAGACCATTGAAAGAACATCACACAAACCCAAAGAAGTAAAAACTGCCAGAAATCCAATAAACTGATTCCTCCCTCCAATAATAAACACACTAACACCCATGTGGTGGCACCAGCCTCGAGCGATATCACATAAATTGACTATGAAGAGTCAAAGAGGATTAAAAGACTGAGGAGGAAGAACACTATCCAGACCTCCACTTAAATAGTGCGGAGCACGCTGAAGCCTTGCGATGGCTTGTAGCCACTTAAATTCCAGAGAAGACCAATGGTCGGCGCCAGTGGTAAATCAATGGTAAAACAATGGTAAATCAATGGTAAAACAATGGTAAATCAACGACTGTTGAGATAACGCAACGGTTATCGAAAAGAGAGTGAACGTGCTAGAAATTTTGAAAAAAGTTGACAGTAAATGTGGACTCTATAGACAAAGAGACGAAACAGTCACATCAGAAGTGAATGCAGTAAACTAACCAAAAAGGAATGTGAAAACAGACATGACTTGATCGGACACTACTGCATTTGAAAGACAGACAAATAATATGGGCTGAAACGACAGCACGGTACGACTCTTTTATCGGCTCGATTCTGTCCTCGGCATTGGTTTTCCCTGATCCTATCGAGAATCATGTAAAGGTCACCAACGACCATAGTGTAAGTAATGCTATGGAAACTACATAATTCGAACTTTTGATGCCAGATATTCAGTCCACGTCATTATGTACTTCACCACAGCCACTTTTATTCAAACATACAATTACACAAAATCTGAAGAGTTCACATGTTTCGACTAATACAAATCTTACTGAATTTTGGGA
Source organism: Sepiola atlantica (assembly GCA_963556195.1). NCBI lineage: Eukaryota > Metazoa > Mollusca > Cephalopoda > Sepiida > Sepiolidae > Sepiola > Sepiola atlantica. The sequence goes on from OY744540.1 coordinate 77,396,245, forward strand.
ATTCATTTCTCAGGAAAATGTTATAAAATAATTACTGTGTAATTCTGTTTCGGTAATTACAGTTGAAATTTGGATATTTTTAATCAGAATTGGTAATTAAAGAAAAATAATATCAAGTGGATTTTCAGTCGTGTTTCTAATTATGAAATGATATGTACATGCAGTATATTGAGACATGAGGTAAATGAGTAGATTAACGCTTCCAAGACTAAAAACTATTATCCGAATTTCCGTTTATACGCATATGGCTCGACACATGGTTTCCGGTTTATCTTGGAAATGCAACAATAAAAATCTATATCATCCAACTAAGTAAGAATATTCCCCTTAAGCTTAACCCTAACCCTAACCCTAACCCTAACTCGTTTCTATCCGATGTTAATCCTGTTCCCCAGTATGAATAGAACCCAACGTCAGCTGTCTAGATTAATTATCGTCAATGTCACGCGGTTCATACTGTTGCTATGCACGCCACTACACACGAAGATTTAGCTAGCCATAGAATGTGTAAACCCATCAGTACCATGCCAGACACTATGGAGGCACTCAATCAGTACCAACATCCCTTCTACTGAATTCACATTCCACATGCACACGCTGACTATCAGGCAATACCATATTTAAGAACTTTCTCTCAGACACACACACTCGAGAAGTTTATAATTCAGTAGCTGTACCTATCCGGAATCATTAACGAAGAGATGAAAACCACAAAATATAAGGTGGGAAACTCATGTTTATATCTTAAAACAAAAGAGGACTTATGATCGCTTATATTTTTAGCTTTTTAGGTCAGTAGTGAACATTGTCTCCCTCTAATAATCTTACTTGCTGGAATAATTATTTTCGGAAAGAAACTGAAGCGAATTACACATTTTTAGTATCAAAAGGAAGAAATAGCTAGTCAGAATCAAATATCGATTTGTCAAATCTATTGCTATTTAGATCTAAAAGAGAAAATCCGACCGACATTATTATTCTTCAGGTATCAGTTCTGTCTGCAAACATCGGTGATCATGGCTATTCATTCATTTGAATATTTTGTTTCACCATTTGTTCTTTGCAAAGAGGTTACCTATATTGGGTTGCAATTACCTTCTATATGGGCAGTGCTCTTACAGAGAAGGAAGTCGTAGCCATTGTACAAAAATCAGTGGCATTTGCTTAACACAAAACGAAGGGTTGACCAGTTTCTAAAATCCACTAGGCTGTTCAACCCTCCAAACACCACCTGCCTACCATGACTTCACATACCCTATTCAGGGCTAAGTGGGTACTCGTCCTTGCCCAAGGGTCTCCCACAGGCTAGCACATGGAAGGAGGCGTCTTACTGCTCCTGTTAGTGAAATGTTACCGACTGACAATCATTTATATATTAGATACAAAGATATTTCTCCTTTTATTAAAATTGTCGTCTGGGTTGCTACACATTTCTTTGTGTGTGTTTGTTGTTCCACTTACCACTTACTGCATGTTTATTAATTATACATACGTACCTAAGAACATTCATTGTAATCGAACCGATAACACAATAAAGTAAATAGCAAGTACTCACTCACTCTCTGGTGGCCATAACTATTACAGATGGTGATTGCTGCTTATTTCTGATCGAGTAAGCTAATCTTTTATGCACGTTGCCTTTTACAAAATGATCTTCTATGTCAAACCATCGACAAGACCTTTTTTTATATATATATTCAGGATTTGCCAGTAACGTGTGTATACACTTTAGAAGCTGATAAATAATTTAATCTTTACTTCATTTCGGACTTAAATTATCTATATAATAAAAGTAAACGTACTTGTGTCCGGCTCACTTCAATGATCACGCTTGCAGATGTATTCTTTATGAGCAATGATAGCTTGTAATAAATAAGACAGAACATAAAGGATGATCAAATATGCAAATTAAAATGTTAAGAGCAGAGGATAAGATAAAACGTTTCATTTAAATGATGATGATTAAAAGAAAGGACAGAATTTCTTTCACTTTTAATATAGACACAAAATAATCTATTATTATTATTATTTACTCACTAGGAGTTCTCACACAGGTCATCAGTGATTGCTCACCGACAACCGGTAGTATTCCCTGGAGTCTGAGTGACAACAAGTCTCCCCAGATTTCCAGTATTCTCCACCTCTTTTCGATAGCCACCGCAAATAAACCTGCAGTATCGCCACAGCCGTTTACCATTGATTTCTCGCTGGTAAGGACCATTGGTCTTCTCTGGGATTTGGGTGGCAATAAGCCTCCCCGAGGTCCTAGCAGTCCCTGAACTTCCAGTGGAGGTCTGGTTTGTGCTGTCCCTCCTCGGTGTTTTCATCCTCCTTGACCCGATGCAAATATTTTGTGTGGTGTCAGCCTAGGCTGGTACTATTTATTTATTTATTTATTTTATTTTAAAAATTACTAGGAGTTCTCACATAACACATAATCAGTGATTACCCACTGATAATAACCGGTGGTGTTCCCTGGCATCTTAGTGACAACAAATATCCCCAGATTTCCAGTATTCTCTACATCTTTTGATAACTATTGCAAATGACTTTGTGTTATCGCAACAGCTGCTTACCATTGAGTTCTTTCTGGAAACGACATTTGCTGTTATCCGGGATTGAGGTGGCAATAAGGATCTCCAAGTTCCCAGTACTTTCCGCACTCTTCCAGTGGAGGTCTGGTAAGTGCTCTCCCTTCTCGGTCTTTTCATCCTCCTCGACCCGTCACAATTATTTTGTGGCTGATGCCTTTTTTTTTGGGGGGGGGGAGGGAGCAGTTTATAACCTTTTTCACAGTTTCAGTCCCCTTGGTTTTATGTGGTGTTCTTCCATCTTTTTGTTTTACTTCTGTTGCAGTTTCCATGTGGCTGGTTAGTGTTCGTAGTTTATGTGGGTTGGTTTCCGCATTCGAAGATTTTCCTTAAGATTTTAGCTGTTTTCATAATTGCTGTCCGTTGTATAGTCTTCCTTT
>OY744540.1:77404215-77406715 GCA_963556195.1 Sepiola atlantica
TAGAACCTATGGGAGGTGTGTCAAAACGAATGCTGGATCAACTTGCTACTTCCCCGGTCATTATTTTTTATGATTCCAAAATGGCTCTTCGTCGGCGCCTTTTATAACATCAAATACAGAAGTCTCTTGAGAAAAAATATCAGATTTGTCGAGTGTTCAATGCAATTTTTGTACAGTTTATTCATGTAAACAAAATATAGTAATTCTGAGATTTCGTTTTTTACTCCGGCCCGCGATCTCCCTCCAAAAGTCTCATCTGGCCCTCACTCTGAAAAGGTTGCCCGGCCTTGTTTAGATAAACAACAAATTGATGCTGATTGTAACGGACGAGCGATGACGAAAGCGGGAATGACTGTGGTTATGATGAAACATTTGATGGCGTAGATAAATATCAACAAGAGATGTATTTCCAATCAATCGAATGAGTGTCACAATTAATTAGCAATCTCCATTAGAATAATTACTAAATCATCAAGAGTTAGAGTATAAAAGCACTCGTAATTGGAAGAGAGTCAATACGTTGCTTCTTTGTAAGAGGAAATAATTAAAACTGACCTTCGAAATTATTGATCGGTTTTAATAACTAGTGTCATCTGCGCCATTTCTATGACTAATATTAGAATACGCGTCCCAAATTTAAATAAGCCCGAATAGAACAGTTTTGCACCACTTGTATGCCCTCTTACGAAGATTTAAATCAAGATATAATTATACTAAACTTGATATCTAATATCCTTATTCTAATTCTGATTAAAACCAAGATATAATGAAAGTGAACCTTATGTCTAGAATGCTTCTTCCAATTTTGATCAAAATCAATTACATGATTTTAATTCTCGAAAATGTATATAATTTAAGTCTTGTATGTTGTATTATTGATCGGCCTTTGTTCCGATGGATACTACACCCCATAAACTGGTATCGTCTTGGCCTTCGGGGCTTGATTTACGCCGGTTTATGGGTCTGTCCTGTGTAGTTATAAGAGCTCCACCCTCCCAGGCTTTGCCTCCCCTCTTTGGAGAGGAGTAAGTTTATTGCATACTGCCTGAGGCGCCCCTACCGGGGAATGCCGACGGGGCTGCCCAGGCAATTTTTAATGGCCAGAGTGCTCACCTTCTCGGGCGCTGGCTTTTCAAGTCCCACTTTCCCGACCCGACCTTGGGTCACATCTAACCTTGTGGGAGTAAGATACAACTGACCTTGTGTCTAACCTCCTGGGGAGGTAAATAAAATGTATATAATGTAAGCCTTAAGCTTGCTGCAAACGCAAGTAAACTTTTTACCGTTTCAGCAATGAAAATAATCGAAATCAAAACAACCAACACAGAAAATGTTATCTTCAGAAAACAATCTGCTTTTCTTTACCGTTTTAGTTAGCCCTAATTCCGAATCAGGCTTAAGGGATGACGGTCTTAATTTACCGGACGTGACGTCATATAATAAGGGCGAAATAAATAACTCGTTCTGATTGGCCAGTAATATAATGAAGGAAATCCGTATAGAGAATAAGACGTGATATAACAATTGAGAATAATATAAATTTAAACTTTTCATATTTTCATTATATTAATAAGAAATATTATTTTTTTCAATATTCATTTATATTTCACAGAGGAAAATAATACGCGTCATCATTTTTAAATAAAATTAACGAATAAATAAAAACTGTCATGATCATTGTTATATCAAAGGGGAGCAACTCTGCTCTTACATGAAACGAGAAAGTAATTTGGAGTGTTATCTTTACATCAGACACTTAGGATTGACCAGACAAACAATAAAACTTGGGTTTCATCCTTTAGGGAAACAAACTTAGATTTACACCGGTTTCTAATGTCACGGATAGGTTATCCCCCTTGGTTAGACCCAATGAAGACAGTAATAGAGATAGCCGAGTTTACCACGATTGGACGTAATCCCACATGGCTCCTAGTAGAATATGTATTCTTTCTGATGGAATAGTGAAATTAACGTATATGCTTACTAACAATCCTATTACACTAATACGTATTGCGTTTAGACACAAATTATAGGGAAATGTATCCCCTGCTGAAAGAACAAACAAAGTAAAACAGAACAGAAAGCCAATAAATGATTCGCAATAAAACTTGTTGCTGGCATGTGTTGAACAGCTTTTAGAAATTAACTTCTAAAGTAACCTATCATAGAGGAACAAACTGAGATTAACCCCTGTTTCTAAAGACACTGGTTGGTAATTCCCTTTGGCTAGATGAAATAAATGGACAGAGAGAGATTCTAGTTCACCACGGCTAGACGTAATCCCACATGGCTCCTAATATGAACAAGCTCTGGCCTTTACAAAGAATCGAAACTTACCGTGCCCTGTAGAGTTCCATAACGAGTCGTGAGTAACAACTATGTATATTTTATGTTCTTTTATGTTGCGTTACATGTCCATTTGCACTTGTCAACATTTTTAAAAATGTGTAAAATTGTATTTGGTTGAATTCCCCTTCTTTGTGCTCAGTAGCATTACTCT
>OY744540.1:77411715-77519215 GCA_963556195.1 Sepiola atlantica
GGGCTTGATTTACACCGGTCTATGGCTCTGTCCTGTGCAGTTCTAGGAGGTCCACCCTCCCAGGCTTCGCCTCCCCTCTTTGGGGAGGAGTAAGTTTATTTATTATTGCCTGAGGCGCCTCTACCGGGGAATGCCGACGGGGCTGCCCAGGCAATTTTTAAACCCCACTTTCCCGACCCGACCGTGGGTCACATCTTACTTGTGGGAGTAAGATAAAAATTGGCCTTGTGCCTAACTCCTGGAGAGGAGTAAATCAATACCCAACCTAAAAAATGAGATTCTACTTTTTTAGGAGATTACGTGTGAAGATTCCTAAAATCTTCGCAAAAAAACAAAGATTAATTCTGAATTTTGATTAAGGGATCAGTTTCGTATATAAATTTGACGTAACATTTCCCCCCATTTCTGTGCCATTCTAACTTTTTGGGGCAGTTGATCCCTAACTAAAAGTCCGAGTTGCAAGATCCGGAAACGTATCGCCTAAAACAGTAGACCCCTAATAAAACGCACAAGATTTATCTCCCATAGTAAACAAACTAGTTAACTACCCTAAAACGTCAGAATTATAAATGGGGGATCATTTTACGTAAAATTTATCTTCAAAACGGATCCCCAATTACATTCTAAAATGATTGTTTTTTTTGTTGTTATTGTTTTGTTTTCTTATTTCAGACATTATATTTAGGGTGTTCACACGTAATCAACACAAAAAAATAGATTATCGTTTTTTTAGCTTCAGTAATATCGACTATTATTTTTTCATGAAACGGTATTAGCTTTGTTTCTTCGTTAACGACATATATCAGCGTCGGTTTATTATTGAATTAAGTGTTTCAGCATAAATAGATTGGCAGAGGATATGTGCACCTGTCAGCACGTCTTGGACTGACTCCATGAAGCCCAGATCTCAGCACTTGAGACAATTTCCTATTAGGTATTATTAATGAATGTTTCCCAGAGGCGATCAACAGCCAACAGATCAGTTGAAAGGCGCTATTTTCTGTTCGGTTTATATAGAATTTGATAGCAATTGGCGACGTAAACCTTCGCAGAGAACATGAAGATAGAAACACGTTATGCCACAAAGACGTTGTCGTTCATACGGACCTTCGAAATAAACACATTTTTAATTAATGTTAAGGTATTACTAGATATAAAAAAGAATAAAATAAAATTTATTGGCAAAAATATCAAAGTGCCACAAGCCATGTAAAAGAACAGATGTATACTTCTAGATACCGTCTGAATGTTTCGTTTGTACAAGTTAACTCCAAACCTGGACATAGTAAAACTCGTTGCTAACTCCTCTGACTATATACGGCATAATCACGTTGACACACCGGTTCTCGTGAGATCACCGAAGTTAAGCAAGGTTTAGCCTGGTCAATACTAGATGGGTGACCATTTAGGAATACCAGTGTAGTGAGACGAAATATGAAAAAGGATTCTAGACATAATGTTTAGTGTTATTAGTGGCATATTCACGTTGACATACACATTCTCGTGAGATCACTGAAGTTAAGCAACGTTGAGTCTGGTCCATACTAGATGGGTGACCATTTGGGAATACCAGTGTAGTGAGACGGAATATGAAAAAGAATTCTAGACATACTGTTTAGTGTTATTAGTTGACACACCGGTTCTCGTGAGATCACCGAAGTTAAGCAAGGTTGAGCCTGGTCAATACTAGATGGGTGACCATTTGGGAATAGCAGGCACTGTATATAGGACGGCGACACCTCCCTGCAAAAACTTCAGAAACCTAACACGTCATCTTCCCTGACCAAGATATATAAGCGATTGGGGACCGCTTATAAATTTGATATTCCCTAGAAACTTACTCCTTCGGAGAAAGTTGGTTCAATCTGTCTAGGGTGAATGCCGCTTCGTTCTTTGTCTTCATACCTCCTCTGGTAGGCTGGAAAAGTAAATGTAAATAGCCGTTGATGATGCCGTACGCCAGAATCATGTCTTCTCGCGTCCTCCGCAGCTCAAGTGACAAGTAATCATCCAAAGAGCCGCGTCTATGATAAATCCAGCGCAGCTTTAAACTGTTTGGACGTTTTCATGCTGACCAAGAATAAGAGGTATTACACAAGTTTCACATTTAAAACTTAAAAGTATCAGACTTTATTTCTTTCCTTTGCAGGGCAACTGGGGAAGAGCTACAAAAAACACGTCTGATTTGGTTCAGACCAAAACCTCAAGAGAAGGACTTGGCTAGCTTATTTTCCATGTATCGTCTTTTATCTCTAACACGTGAAGCAGCTTTATTAATTACAATCGATTAATAGAGAGGATCTTTCCCTATATAAAAATATAAGCTTATTTCCGTAGTAATTAGTCAGAGTTATACTATAACTCTCTAACTGGTGCTACCAGATCAGGCTGCCCTGTGGCTCCCTGAGACGAAATTCACCTACATTGACGTGTTTTTTTTTTTTTGTTTTTTTTTTTTTGTAAAACTTAATTATGTTCTACAAAACCAAAAACAAAAACAACAGCCCCTCTCCCTTTTCTCCCTCCCCTTTTTTATTTTTTATTTTTCCTACCCTACTCCCGGTCCTGGATATGACCTTAAACTACATCCGATGGTGAGATCCGGCTTACGGACTTTGGGGAATGTGGAGCCTCCTCTTAATTACCATTGCTCCCAGGTCCACCCTGACCCGGAGTGGTAGTACCTGTTAGGGTCCCAACTACGGGTTAAATAGAAACAGATATTAAAAGGGGAAAGAAACAAAAAAGAGAAGAAAACAAGACCAGATTCGGCATTAAATAACCCAAAAAGGGTTGATATGCCGTAAAACAAAACTACCAAACTACCATACCTATAACTCTCTAAAGAGAGCCGATATTAAACTTACGAATAAAAACTCTGTGAAAAATATATTTGAAGGACATTCATCGGCGCTTGTTCGTAATTGTCCATAACCTGTTTGGGGGGATTTTTTTAATAATTTTTTTAGATGTTAGGAGAGGGGATCAGTTTCCTATATAAATTTAACGTAAACTGATCACCCAATTTTTTTACCTTGTTGCATGTTGTTTATTCACCCATTTTTTCAACTTTTTTTACGGACTAAATTTTTTTTAATTTTTTCTGTGTCTAATGACCTATCATGCCGCTAGAGAATTCCGGGAATTTTGGTAAAAATTTCTGATGGTCTAAAGGTGGGGGATCAGTTTACGTTAAATTTATATAGGAAATTAGTCCCCCCTTCTAAAATCTAAATTATTTGAAAAAAATTCTAAAAAACACGGAATTTTCTAGCGACATTATAGGTAATTGTACATAGAATTCTTTTTTTTTAATTTGTGATAGTCGAAAAATGGGTGATCAGTTTACATTAAATGTATATAGGAAACTGATCCCCCTTCTAAAATCTAAAATATTTGGAAAAAAATTCAAAAACCACGGAATTCTCTAGCGAGTTGATAGTTAATTGTACACCGAAAAAAGAAAAAAAATGGTCAGTAAAAAAACGGGTTGTGGACAATTACGAACAAGCGCCCATCCATCTTCGCGTTCATAGAAAATCGATAATTTCATTATAGTTTTTTCGTTTGAAACACATTATAAATCAAATAATTTCATGTACAAAGAAAATATTAATTTCTTTATATAATTTATTTCAAGTGTAATCAAATTTTGATTAATAATGTTTGATTTACATGACATAATGTAGAAAACAAATCTTTTTTGGAATAAATATTAATGATATATGAATATATCATTGAGAATTGGTTTTATTCATTAATTTCTATGAAATCTTTTTCATGAATGATATATATATTTTTGGGGGCTTTGATACGACATTAACAGACGGTTGAATAAAAATAAAGATTCTTTCAAATCTATTAACATTTTTTGTTTCGTTCTAGATGCGACCACCCATCTTTATTAGAAGCGCTGTCCGTCAGTCGGTCATGTTTAAATTTCACATCGCATTTTCATAATTAAACGCGCAGATAGAATGGATAACTCATATTTAGAGTTAGTCTGCCTCCCTTTCTCTCTATGTTGCAGCTGCCGTTGTAATGTGTGTAGATTGTTTAAACAACACCACGATTATTTGGTTAGGGTTAGGGTTTGTAGATTTATTTTTATTATTTTGTACATTCTTTATAGTATTCTGTTGAAATGCGCTATTGTTTTTTAGCGTGGTAAATGTAATTTTCATCACAAACGATCAAACTTACAATAAAGAAAAAAGTATATAATGTGTGTTCTACTGTAAACTCTCCCGCGGAAACTGCTACGACGACTGGATGAACAACAACAGCTGAATCTACAAAAACTCTCTTTTGATTGGCGTGTTCGTCTCTCATCTCTTTTGGGAAAGGCACATAACTCTACAAACTCGTACCCATAACTTAACACAATATGTTTCACGTATCGTACTGCATAATAGCAATCTTCCATTCGCCCGCTCTTCGCAGAGTTGGGGGGGGGGGGAGGAAGAGCTACAAAAACACGTCTGGTTACGTTCATACAACAATATTAAGAGAGGGGCTTAACTAGCTTATTTGTCAAGTTTCATTCTTGTTTTTCTTCTAGTAGAACTTTTCTATTCATACGCCATCTAATTTGTAATGGAAATGACCTCTTTTTACATGACCACGCCTTCCACTTATTATATTACTACATTTATAGCCACGACATACGTATGTCTTCACAAACACTACAAAATTGGTCTTTCATCTATAGTAGCTATTTTTAATAAACCTCGAGAATTTGCATATATCTGAGTAAAAATCGATGATGTTCAGTGGTCCTATTTTTACTCACTAATGTGTTTCTTTTCGAATGTTAATCATCAAATAAGTACTAGCGTACCTACCCTTACTATTTAACTAATGCAAATACTGAAGCCATGTGTAGACGTATGGGCTGAGAGAAAAAAGACCCTACATTTCCGAAAGTCTCCAGGGATCTCCGAAGCGTGACGAAGAGACGAAATCATGGCGAAGTTTTTACAACGTCGATCTAACGTTATAACTAAGTCATTCTGTTTGTTGATCTGACGAAAAGATATAGAAAGTAACTTGTTAATATCGGCTGCAAGCTCTGGGCCTGCTGGCAAAAAATATTTTTGTCGTGTGTGATTTTTTCTTCAAACAAATCATCCTGGGGAAGTCTGACAATAAAGACGAAACGTTGATGAATACATAAATATTCTTTTGGTTTTCCGTTTTCATTTTCCATAGGGTGGGCCAAAATAAGGGTCCTATCTTTAAATTTGAATAACTTGAATTTGAATAACTTCCACAAAATAAAAGTTAAACTCACCAAACTTTATGTGTGTGTAGACTGACCCTTCCGAGATTTTTTGAAATAAACAAAACAAATTTTAGCCGAAAAACACTTCTTAAAACTTACAAAAACTAAAGTATTGTTTTTTACACTGTTTTGAGTTTTTTAAGCAAAAATAATGTTTTCTAAATGAGGGTACGTTCCTTAGGGCTAATACGGCTCATGCTTGCTTCGGAAGGGGTCCTTTACTTATTCTAAAAAAAAAAATTTTTTAAATCAATAAATAAAAAAGTTATGAATTTTTAAAAATAGGACCCTTATTTTTGCCCACCCTATATATATATATATATATATATATATATATATATATATATATATATATATATATATATATATATATATATATATATATATATACGTTAAAAATGTTTCAATTTAATGCTAGTTACGTTCGCTAAAGAGGTTATGTTTCCGGTCGAGTTTCTTTATTCGTTTGTCACTATGTTTGTGTACAGCCTAGCGTCAACATCGCTTGATCAATTGTCACCAAACTTGGTAAAAATATCTAACTTAGAACTGATTTCTATTTTGTATATCTAGGTCAGGGTCAAGGTCACGGAAAAGATGAAAGTCAAACTTTTGGCGAAACAGGTTCTGTTCATTGTAGAGAGTCGCTACTAGGCCCATATTGTATCCAATAAAGACCAGCATCTCACGTGACCTAAATAGAATTGTAATGCAACGTTTGAATAGAACGCACTATGTAACGCTGTAGGGATTTTGTAGCATCAATAATATAGACGATGGCCTTTCGTTTTTAGTGTATCACGCTAACAAGTAAAGATAAAAAAGATGTTTGAAAAGAGGAGGTTTGGTTTGGTAGTTTTGTTTTACGGCATATCAACCCTTTTTGGGTTATTTAATGCCGAATCTGGTCATTATAGTAAAAGTTTTTATGCTTCAAGTTCTTTATATCTTCAAATGTTTAATCGTCGTTTTTAGTTTGGTAGTTTTGTTTTACGGCATATCAACCCTTTTTGGGTTATTTAATGCCGAATCTGGTCATTATAGTAAAAGATTTATGCTTCAAGTTCTAAAAATAAAATAAGAAAGGGGAGGGAGAAAGGGAGAGGGGCTGTTGTTTTTGTTTTTGGTTTTGTAGAACATAATTAAGTTTTACAAAAAAAAAAAAAAAAAAAAAAAAAAAACGTCAATGTAGGTGAATTTCGTCTCAGGGAGCCACAGGGCAGCCTGATCTGGTATCACCAGTTGAAAAGGGGAAGGTATAAAGAAGATTGATGACATACAACATATTTATATATTCACAAGGTTACACAGTATAAACGATTTTATGAGTGAATTTATTTCATTTTGTCTGCGTAAGTTCAGGCAGTTAAATTGTTTTTCTCTGATTTTAGAAAGAAAAAAGGTAGCTATTATGGGTAAGAAGTGCGTGTGTGTATCTTAGCCTTTGTTTTGTCAGTGTGAGAGTATGCACGTGACATTTTGTGTGAGTAAATTCATATTCGTTCTTTCCTTCTCCGAGCGAATCGCTGGAGGGGGGGGGGGCATGTTGCGTCCTGTCTCCTGGTCGGTTTCTAAGTGATTGCTCTAATCAACTGAATTTTCTTGGCTGTTGAATTCTATTTATCAGAAAATACCCACTCCTTCGGCGGGGAAAAGTGTTTTAGCCTGCGGACGTAATGGTAGGCAAATCATATGACTTATACTTTTTAAAGTTCACTCTTTTGTGTTTGGCGCGTTTGTTTTTGTTGAAAAATTTTAATAGATTTTTAGATATAATTTTAAGGCATGTTCTCACGCTATTGATCACTAAATATATGATTTCAATATATTTTAATCCTATAAGTCTAGAAAAAACGTGACGGCAATGTTGTAGTAACTCCATCTTGTTGGTTGAGATCATCAGAATCGGTTATGGTTTTGGAATCCTTCTCTATATAAAAACTGCTTTCGCAACTGGTATTTTTATACTTTGGTTGCCGAGAATACACCATTTCTCTGATAATATTCTGAAGAATTCAGAAATTGATGTTTGTCCACTGGCTACGCAAGTAAGAATGTCGGCGCTAGTGTGTTCATTGACAACAAGTACTTCTAAGCAATGCTCTGTTAATAATATTCCTTTATTTCCAGAGTGAAAGGAGAGCGCTCTTTGATGATCAGAAAAAAAAGCAATAAATCATGTGATTCGATTAGGACAAAAATATAAGATGCGCAAGTGAAGATGAATAAAGCAACTTTATTATTTATCATCGATAAATAGAGACGCGTCCTACCCCCTCCCCCCCTATATGCGTCATCATCAAAGATAAACTTAAAAATGAATAATATTTGATGTCGCTAGGGAGGTGCTGTGGAAGTACGGGCAAAGAAAAACTAAACGCCCGAGATCTGAGATAGCGTCATGGTTCTCAAACCAATAAAACTTTTATTGAACGTGACTCTACGGTCGCTTCACTCCATGATTGATACTATCTTAGGAAAATACACTGTAAGCAGTTCCAAAAGTCATAGAATAACCAAACAGCGTTGTTCGCTGTGTCAATATATATATATATATATATATATATATATATATATATATATATATATATATATATATATATATATATATATATATAAAATATAGTAACACGAAATTACATAATCATCGATGCAATGATTTATGTCAACCTCGACAATTCAAATATAATTAGTGACAACATATCTAATACATATTTAGAGAGAGGGGGAAATTTGAAGCATATTTAATCTATAATTTCATGGGGGGGGGAAATTACATGATTTATGACGTAGAGTGAAGAAAAAGCCATATATATAAAGAGAAATTGAGAAATTGCAAAAAGGGCCAGGGAGGGTATTCAATGTCTCTCAAGAAATCAGGTCAGCGTGTCATTATAACACAATATATATATATATATATATATATATATATATATATATATATATATATATATATAAATTTGGGAAAGTTCATTTTTTAAGTATCTTTAAAATTTAAAACTTAAAGAAAGAGGCGAAATGCCTTCAAAAACCATGTGTTGGATGCAGATATTTTTTATTAAAATCGAAATATATATTTTTTTTCGTCTTGACTTTTTTTCTAATAATTTCGCTCGGTATCACAAGCTTCATCAGAGATTTAAACAAATAAAAGGTATTAACATTTTTTTTCGTAAGAATCCTTCCTGGTCTTGTAGAAGTGAAGTCCGATGTTGTGTGGACTTAACGGAGTAAATGTCTCTTTTAAATGTGAACTTAAATCGCGCATTGTCGCTGGTAGGTATACATTTGGGAAAGTTCATTTTTTTAATAATCTTTAAAATTTAAAACTTAAAGAAAGATACAAAATACCTTCAAAAACCATGTGTTAGATGCAGATATTTTTTATTAAAATCAAAATAAAATTAATTAAAATCAAATTAATCAATATATATATATATATATATATATATATATATATATATATATAATTTTAGATATTGTTCGTTCTTTTTTTTTTTTTTAAGCATTGAATGAAATGTAATAAAATGACTAAGAAGCCCTTTTAACAATGCGTGAAAGATTTATTTCTTTTTTTTCTTTTTTTTCCAATTAATTTCGAAGTTTACAAACTTCATCCTCAGAGATGTATTTTTTTTTTTTTTTATAAAATAAACAAACTTTACTTTTTTTTATAAGTAGAACGTCGTGATGGTGTGACGCTCTCCACCAAGATGGAATGGGCGGAAGTGAAAAATAGTAAGAACGATGAGGCCAGGTGCAAGCCGGGAGTTATAATTTTAGATATTGTTCGTTCTTTTTTTTTTATTTTAAGCATTGAATGAAATGTAATAAAATGACGTAAGTAGCCCTTTTAACAATGCGTGAAAGATTTATTTCTTTTTTTTCTTTTTTTTCCAATTAATTTCGAAGTTTACAAACATCATCTTCAGAGATGTATTTTTTTTTTTTTTTATAAAATAAACAAACTTTACTTTTGTTTATAAGTAGAACGTCGTGATGGTGTGACGCTCTCCACCAAGATGGAATGGGCGGAAGTGAAAAATAGTAAGAACGATGAGGCCAGGTGCAAGCCGGGAGTTATAATTTTAGATATTGTTCGTTCTTTTTTTTTTTTTTTAAGCATTGAATGAAATGTAATAAAATGACGTACACACCATCACGACGTTCTACTTATAAACAAAAGTAAAGTTTGTTTATTTTATAAAAAAAAAAAAAATACATCTCTGAGGATGAAGTTTGTAAACTTCGAAATTAATTGGAAAAAAAGAAAAAAAAGAAATAAATCTTTCACGCATTGTTAAAAGGGCTTCTTACGTCATTTTATTACATTTCATTCAATGCTTAAAAAAAAAAAAAAGAACGAACAATATCTAAAATTATAACTCCCGGCTTGCACCTGGCCTCATCGTTCTTACTATTTTTCACTTCCGCCCATTCCATCTTGGTGGAAAGCGTCACACCATCACGACGTTCTACTTATAAACAAAAGTAAAGTTTGTTTATTTTATAAAAACAAAAAAAAATACATCTCTGAGGATGAAGTTTGTAAACTTCGAAATTAATTGGAAAAAAAGAAAAAAAAGAAATAAATCTTTCACGCATTGTTAAAAGGGCTTCTTACGTCATTTTATTACATTTCATTCAATGCTTAAAAAAAAAAAAAGAACGAACAATATCTAAAATTATAACTCCCGGCTTGCACCTGGCCTCATCGTTCTTACTATTTTTCACTTCCGCCCATTCCATCTTGGTGGAGAGCGTCACACCATCACGACGTTCTACTTATAAACAAAAGTAAAGTTTGTTTATTTTATAAAAACAAAAAAAAATACATCTCTGAGGATGAAGTTTGTAAACTTCGAAATTAATTGGAAAAAAAGAAAAAAAAGAAATAAATCTTTCACGCATTGTTAAAAGGGCTTCTTACGTCATTTTATTACATTTCATTCAATGCTTAAAAAAAAAAAAAGAACGAACAATATCTAAAATTATAACTCCCGGCTTGCACCTGGCCTCATCGTTCTTACTATTTTTCACTTCCGCCCATTCCATCTTGGTGGAGAGCGTCACACCATCACGACGTTCTACTTATAAACAAAAGTAAAGTTTGTTTATTTTATTAAAAAAAAAAAAAATACATCTCTGAGGATGAAGTTTGTAAACTTCGAAATTAATTGGAAAAAAAAGAAAAAAAAGAAATAAATCTTTCACGCATTGTTAAAAGGGCTTCTTACGTCATTTTATTATATATATATATATATATATAAGTCAGTTCATATTATATTCCAATAACGATGGTTTTATTTTATTATTTTTATTTTTGCACATTTCCAAAAAATAAAAATAATAAAATAAAACCATATAATATGAACTGACTTATATTTGCTCTGTTATCACTAATTGACAATCATCGAGCTTAATCTTTTAAGGAGACTGCAAAGTAAAGGGCTCTGATAGTATATGCTAATACATATATTGTCATTAATAATTATATATATATATATATATTAATTGACGTACATAGAATAATTCCATCGACACGTGTTTCTACCTATCAGCCGTCATCAGCATGGCTACCCTGGGCAAGAATCGCACCCTTGATGTAAGTGTCTATAGTCTGATGCTTTACCATCCGGCTATGACGCCTTGCTCAAATATGTACGGTTTTTATCGCCTATCAAGTTAGGTGGATTTTGTTATTGTTTTTTTACTGGCAATGGAACAAACAACACTGTTTTATCGTCATTGAAAACAATAACAAAATGTACAAGCCCTGATATATCGGTTTACGGTTAGAGTTAGGGATCTCTTATGAATTCAGTAGATAAGTTGTAAAAATTAAGCATGTACGATTGAATCCTTAGAAACTACATGCACTTTCACGGAATGGGCTCCGACGCACTTATTGCACTTGTACCCCCACAAGGTAAATACCGCCGACCAATCCGACTAGCAGCAAAATCCCACCCCTTCACTGTAGAGGTTCCTTGATGCCGAAAAACTTTCTACTCTAATAGTTTCTTTCCTCGAACTGCTTGCTTTTGGAATTCCTCCTCCTGCTACCTGTTTCCCCGACTGTACCAACATGAAGAAATCTAAATGTAATGTGAACGAACATCTTGTTGCACAACCCCCACCTAGGATGGCCACTATAAAACTGGCTCCTAATGACAGTAGTACCTTACGTCTCAGTTACAATATACCTTGTTTGGAATGAAATAAATGTTGTTATAAATTGAGCCAAGACTTTGACGCATGTAACATTTGTTTTGTGGATACGACAAGCATAAAAAAAACGGGAACAGAATATATTAAATGGAGAGTGGTCGATTAAATTGTGCTGCATGTATCGGTATTTTTTATTATCCTAATGTTATTAGCACGTTTTTATTTGTCTCTGGGTTCTTTCCACCTTGTTTTAACCCTGGCTAACCGTGGCCTAGTAGGGCCTAGTTCACTATCGAGGTCGTCTTTCCACCGGGTTTTTGGCCTTCCTCCAGGTCTTTTCCATTGCCTCGGGCCCATTCTCTCGCTCTATATGTCTACCTGTTGTCTGTATATCTTGAAAAGTGACCTGTCTATCTATGTTTTGCCATTCGTATGATAGTGATGATGTTATCTACTCCAGTTTGCTGTTTGATCCTAGTGTTTTTTTTTCTCTCACGTAAACTGATGCCGAGCATAATGCGTTCAATTTTGCATTGTGCCACTCTTAGCTTTTCTATCGCTGCATTATTAAGTGACCATGTTTTGTCTTCGATATATCATAGCAGGCATGATGTATTTATTGAACACTTTCTGCTTAATGTTCATTGTGGACTTTCTATTTTTCATGATGTTGTCTACTTTGGAAAAGGCTGTCCATCCAAGTACAATTCGCCGTTTGATTTCAGGCATGATGAACTTTGGTGTAGTTTGATTTGATGAGGCATCAAATTAAAATTAATATTCCTTAGTTGAATATGCTAGATGTGATAAGCTGGCAGGTCTGATCTATATCTATTGATTTCTTTGAGAGAAATTCTCTGCACACTTAGGTAAAAAAAAAAAACATTTTTTTTAAAGAACAAAGAGAATCGTTACAAGATCGCAAACGCAATGAAAGATTAAATTATTTTCAGGTAGCTTCCCTTGTTTTCTTAACCTCTTCTTTATGTTAAGAGTCAAAACTTACAAGTGGTTTGTCCATTCTGCCCGGAAGACATTGGCATATTCATATTTAATGATGGTTCCGCTTTCAACAGTGCCAATAGAAAAGTTGCTACCCATTTTACCATTTTTGAACCCTTTTTAATGTGCGAATACATTCGGATCTTTCAGATAATCAATTGGTTTGATATGAACAGTCAATGTGATTCACTGAGAATCCGATCACTGGCTATCCAACAGTTGACCTCTGCTCAGTATCATTGACTCCTTGCTTTCATTCGCTTCGCCTGGGGATTATGCGATCAATTTCTCTTTCAATTTGATTCTCGAACACCCCCAACCCCCGAAAACTGAACCTCATTTCATGTTTCAGCTTGCATTGATAACAATGCTCTAATGAATAAGTTATCTGGTTGGTTGATCAAATATTTATCCGGCTCTGTAATAGGCTTTGGTCCCTGCGGACAAACTATTCTCTTCTTTTCCTTCTTGCCTTCTATTTTTTTTATTCTTTTCTCCTCTTTTTATGATGAAGTATTTCTTTAGTTCCGAAAATACGTGTGAAAAAATAACCCGGATATTTCTTAACTCTGTTTATGAGACGACTTGAAAGTTTATATTTGAAGTTAGAACTGCAGGTGTTCATCTGTTGTAGGTCATGACTTAAAAACTTTATTAGAAACTCAGTGAGAGGTCACTATGGCAAAGTGGCTAAGGATACTGACTGGCGACCCGAGTGTTAAACTTATTTTATTAAAACTCGGTAAGATGCTGTTGTGGTGAAGTGGACAAGGATACGGACTGTCGACCTGGTTGTTCACCTCTTGCAAGTCATGACTTCAAAACTCATTTGCTTGGATACCGATGCAGACTACGACCAAGGTGGGCTAATTTCGAATCCAGTCGGTTCCATAGTACCACTCTAACTTATAGATGTTGGCCACCTTCACATTGTTCCTCCTGTGAGTATCTGATTCTAAAAATAAATCAAGAAAACCAATGCCAACAACAAAAGAGTAGAAAGTGGACCTTGGGTTTACTTTCGGCAGCCTCGTAACTCTCGCTTCCCTTATTTTGTCCTTTAGTCCTAACATTCCATGAGCGATGTTTCTGACAAAGGGGGAATAATTGCTGGATCGTTGGCTTGTTTTTGAAATTGAAGTAGTCTTTTTTAATTTTTTTAGTTCCTTAGATCAAGTGGCTTCATGCCTTGTCTGGAGCGATTTCCATAAAAAAAAATCAAGTCGGTCAAAAAGTTGTACCACGCTGATTCATACGGATTTAGTTTTAGTAATGTGCACTACGGTTTAAAATTACCCAAACGCTTCTTCTGCCAATAAAAAAAATCATCATCGGATCTAAGCAAGCCTGTCCACACTAACCTCCATGAGGACTATTGTTCCTATTTACTTGCCTCCCAACGAGGGTAGAGTTAGACACAAGGTCGATTTTTAATCTGGGGAAAATCCAGCTTCTTAAAAAGGGGCAATCTAGATAAGAACAAAATTAAAATTGCCACAGTCTAGAAGGATGTCTTAACTTAACCAGGATCCCCCCACCACCACCACCCTTACTAGGTCAGGGTTGAAGCTGGTTTCTGGGTTCTTTTCTCAGGACTGGTTGTTGCAGTCATAAATTAGATTTACTTTGTAATGCGTATCAGTGTCCCTGTGAGCAGGTTTGGTCAATCAGCTTGCAGGGTGCATTGATATCATTAGTTCCCTAAGGGACTACTTGAGCTTCCTTAGGATATTGCAGACGATGAACAGACAGTACCCAGCCAAGAAGGATCGCCTCAGAGAGACTCCGGCAAACAACGAGGAAACACTAACCTCTCTCTCCGCCCTCTTTGTCCACTGGACGCTCACACCACCTACCATCAAAATATACGTTTTCTAACCTTAGAATATAAGCATTTCTTTGTCATAATAACGTTGACACGCCGGTTCTTGTTAGATAACCGAAGTTAAGCGACATTGAGCCTGACCAGTACTAAATGGGTGACTATTTGGGAATACCAGGGACTCTATGTGACCTGGAAAGGTCATGGGCTCTACCAAGTTCTAGCATGCCGACTGAAATGTTAAGACGGATAGAGTATCTGCCTCACTTGCCGATGACGTCCCTTGCCGTTATGGGATATGGATGGATGGATGGATGGATTTTTTGAAGAGATACAATATTGATTTCTTCTGATATAAGTATTTTCTTGTAAATATAACAAATATTTTTACAAAATACTTATAAGAAGATATACATTACGTGTTAGAGACAAGAACAAAGTGATCGAAGTATGTAGTATTTATTCATTTTAAGAAATAAATGATAAAATTGTATTGGATGGTAGGCTTCCTTTGTTTCCTGATAATCAATAATTTTAAACCCAGTCCGCCACTGGCTCTAAGCGCCCTTACTTCTCCAAAACCAAAATCACATGTTTTATCACAAAAAAAAATACCTGGAAACTGAAAAACAGCTTCAAACCATATCTATGTAACACGAATATCAATTAACACTTACAGTGAAGGGGGTATATTTAGTAACTAGTTTGGGATATTTTTGTTTAGGGTTATGCGCAATAGGTCTATCAGAGCATATTCCGTGGAAAACAAACACAGGAATGCAACAAGGGTTGCAACTTGGTAGACAGTGTGGGACCTATTATGTTAGAATATTTTGGCCCCTGTCCAAGAGGGAGAGACTAGTGGTTGGTGCACCAGCCCAATCATTCATTGTTTTCTCAGTCGTCCTCATGTATGTGTGTATTGCTCTGATCCTGTCAGAGTGGGAACAAATTCGTTACTGTAACAGAAAGCCATAACGTGAATTACTAAATTAATTAATTCAACGTTTAAAGGATGAATGATTTATTAAATTCGACCGCAGTTGATAGTCCAGTGGCTGATGTTCAAAAGTGGGGTGATACAGACAAGGAGAGAGAGAGTTAATTTTTTTTATTTTTGTTCCAATCCAGAGTTCGCTTTGAGGGGAGCTGGATTTTCTTCACATTAAAAACCGACCTTTTATCTAACTTTGCCCTCGTGGGGAAGCAGGTAAATAGAAACAACAGTCTCCACTGTCAAAACCAAGCAATCTTACCTATTACTGCACCTGGCCAAATATATCTAGACTATCCTTTAAGAGCATAGTACTGCCGCATAACAACTACCTGTAAAAATGTAAGAAATTAATTTTCTGACCCCTAATCCACTAATGTGGATCCTTGTAATCCTTGGAGAATGAATGTTGCATTATTGGTTTTTACCATAAACTGTTCGGGGTCATACGAAATCCGAGGTTGTTACGTTTGTTAGTAAATTTTTAGTAGATTTTGAGTTTTAACCGGACACAGAATCATCATCATCATCATCATCATCATCATCATCATCATCATCATCATCATCATCATCATCATCAGCAGCAGCAGCAGCAGCAGCAGCAGCATCATCATCATCAGCATCATCAGCATCATCAGTTTAACGTCCTTTTTATATGCTGGCATACATTAAACAGCCTTTTAAAATTGACTTCCAAACTAACCTATCTCTGGCCAGGTCTTTATTTATCTTTCTCTCAAGTACATCCGTATCACTTTCTCCTATTTTTTCCTTAGCCTTTTCTGTCAACTGGACTTTCTACCTACATCTACCAACCTAAGAACTCTCATCCATTCTTTCAATGTGGCGATACAATCAAAATCTCTTGCTCTGCAAACATCTTCTTTTACTGTCCAGATTTAATGTTCCTCTGAGGTTATCTGATCTATGCCTGTCATTAAAACTCACATTACACATCCATCGTATTATTTACATAACATTTTCCTCATTGCAATTGATGTCCTCAACCCTCACTGGCCATATTTTACTTCCATACAGAGGACACTGAATTTGTCATGACACATTTAGATTTTCGTGTCAAGATAACTTGCACTAGTCCACCTAGATACTAAATCCATACTAGCTGATGTAATCGTTCTTCACATACGTCCATCCATTATGTAACACCTTCTTCATTATGGTAAGAAACTTTAAGTAAAAAATAAACATATATTAAATTTTAGCTTGTAAATAAACCGATTATTTAATTATCTTACTTACAAATTTAGTAAACATGCTTTATATCCTCTTCCCTTGGTCGACAGATTGAATCTTCCTCTGACGTCATCAGAACTAAGCATGTCTTTAAGACACAGATTACACGTCCATTGTATTATTCTTATATCATTTCTCTCCATGCAACGCATTTCTTCAACTCTCACTGACCAAGTTTCACTTCTATACATCATCACACTGCGTACACATTTCTGATAGACTCTTCCCATGGTCGACAGTGGTAACGTCCTGCAGTTTGTAATGGAAGAAGTTGCATAAACTAACGCCAATCCACTCATGATTATTGCAATCACATTAGCACCTGCTGACACATGTGCTCTAAGGGTATCACTAAGGTAACTAAACTTCTTGACCACCTCAATAGTTTCACCATTCAGATATACTTTGTCCACATCTGAATTCTCATCTATCCCCATTGTCTTAGATTTCTTGCATAAAAACTGGTTATCATCAACCTGTAATTCCACTAAACTTCTTGTGTACCCAAATGCTTACAGGTACCACAAAAAATCGAGTTGCATCCACCTCCCGT
This sequence comes from Sepiola atlantica, assembly GCA_963556195.1. Classification (NCBI taxonomy): domain Eukaryota; kingdom Metazoa; phylum Mollusca; class Cephalopoda; order Sepiida; family Sepiolidae; genus Sepiola; species Sepiola atlantica. The sequence goes on from OY744540.1 coordinate 77,428,796, forward strand.
TCCACGAATTGAGCAGGGGAATTTTTCTCTTTCTTTCCATACCCGGAAATACGACTTTCATTCATATAATAGAGTTTCAGACGATAAATAAAACTCGTTGTACTAATTTGTTGATGTAGAATTATTTCAGAATAACGATGTAGTTCATTATGAAGTTTCCTAAAATATATTTTTCAATTCCCCAGAGAAACGCAATTTGCATTTGAAAACTCTGTAATGTACAGTAATTAATAGGATAGATCCTCATTCCCTATAATTTACAATTAATACAACTCCATCATAGAGCATTTTTAAATGCTGCTTCTCTTTAATTTAAGGATAAATATCAGCCTCCCGCATAGATTGAATTCACATAGAGGTATTTTAATTTTCAGCCATTTTTACTTTAACAAAGAAATGGCGTATATCATTAAATGCGATATATATTCCCATTTCAAATTTTATTTTTCTATTGTTCTCAGAAAACCAAAATTAAAGACTAAAGCAGATGATTTCTCTCGAGTTAGGAACACCACGAGATTTCTTTAAAAGAAGCAAGGTGACGCGACGTTACCCGGGTATTATATGAAATAAATTCCCTTGATGAAAAAAATGTTATCTTATTGTTGACAGCAAAAAAAACTCTTTTTAAAAAATTTCGATCTTCCAACAATTGAATAATTAAGGATAAATTATTTGAAATTTAATTATTTTTATTTTTATTTATTAAAATATATTCAGAGGCATCATATTAAAAATAAAATATAAATATATTTTTTTTTCTAGAGATGAAAGATGAGAATTAAAAATTGTAAAGATACAATATTTATTGAAACATCAGAAGTTCAAAGCAAGGAACTTCATATCCTTAATCCATGGATTTTCAAAAACAAACTCTTTTCATCAGAGGATTAAAAAAACGACAATGTAATTGTAAATATTATCGGCAATATTTAACTTTGAAAAATTTATACCATATATTGGCCAACTAAGAGGGATTGAGCTATATTCCACTGAGCAAGGTCGTTATGAGAGTGCAGACCCCAAGTATTTCCGTGAATGGTAGAACATATTTCATCACTGAGGAGGAGAAAAATAAGACTCAGAACTATTTTGACAGATCAAGTCGATAGTGTGAGTTATTATAAATGTCTGTTTTATAGCTGTTTGACATAATTTCTTAGGATAAGCTAGATTACGCATCAAAGTCTTTTATTTTCGACTATTTTTTGTCCATTTTGACTGAAGTAGGGGTCCATATCCTTTTATATGATGTAATTTGACATTCTATCATGAAAATGGTCGATCCAAGTCCTTTTTTAGCTCTAGATATTGATCATAGATTAAGATTAGATTGTTGCCAAATTCAGCAAAAAATCCTTAATTTTTTACAAAAATGCCAATTTTGTCTAGAAATGTCAAATATGCCGAACGGTTTTATTTGATTTTCATAATTTCCAACCCAAAGTCACTTTAAAAATCCAAAGGAGAAATCGTGCAAAGCACCACAGTTATGTTTTTTTTCTCAACAAAATATCGTCCCGAACAGGCTCTAAAAAAGTGCTGCGGCACCACATAAAATGGTAAAAATAAGGTACTTCCTCTCATTTGCCATCTTTCTAACCATGATTTTTGGATTCCTTGCCCTCAAAACCTTACCTGTGTGAATCTTTAGCTCCAAAGCTTTATTTTTTGCAACAAAAATGCCAATTTTGTAAAACGCCGGGGGTCGAAAATACTACGTCATGACATAGCAATTTTTGATTTCCAGGCCGAAACCGACTGTGAAAAAAAATATGTTCCTCAAATTCAACTGGGCTGAAATTGCAGATTTCTCTTTGTTTTAACCCAAATTTTGTATGGTGTAAATATGAAAAAAATCCAAGAGGGGGTATGTCGGGACTGGATGAATAACTCATATATATATATATAAGACAAGTTCCCTTTATATTCCAATAATTATGGTTTTATTAACAATTTTTATTTTTTCATTATACTCACATACCAGTCTCCGCATACACACTCACACACAACCCTCCCACACACACGCACACACACATTTTCATTCACCACGAATCCAAACTTAACTTACTCATTCCACACATTCTTGACATAGCCAGCTGGTCAAAACCTACTACTCTCCAAAAATGTCAAACACTAGAAGAGTGCTCGATTACTAAGAATATTCAAAAAAGATAAACAAAGGATGAAGAGATTCCGGCATGGGAGAGGAACTATAGGGCCACTTTATTTGGATTTGAACATGACGGTACTGATGTTGTTCTGATCTTCTGTAATAAATATATATATATATATATATATATATATATATATATATATATATATATATATATATATATATAAGACAAGTTCCCTTTATATTCCAATAATTATGGTTTTATTAACAATTTTTATTTTTTCACATTTTCATGACACATTAAGGTCTGACCTTTCCTTGAACTCTCCACTTGAATCCAACCCACAATACATGATTGTTTACATTTTAGTCAAGAGAGTGGACTTCCTGTGAGATGTATTTTTACGACTCGTTTCCCTGGAGGTGAGCCAACCAACATTATTATATCAATATCGGCTGTCCTACACCTCAAGATCATCAGAAAAATCCACAAAAAAGAAAAGTTCTCAAATTGAAAAGTCTTGAAAATAACCTACACCTTGTCTTATTGATATATGCTCTATTTTTGGAAGAGAATACTAATTAAAAGGTACTGATAGTATATGCTACTAATACATATATTGTCATAATCCACATATATATATATATATATATATATATATATATATATATATATATATATATATATATATATATATATATATATATATATATATATATATATATATATATATATATATATATATATACGTGTGTGTGTGTGTCATCCACAAATGGTCTATGTCGCTCTATCACATTTCCTCAGTGTAGTAAGACAGGCAAGTGCTTCGACCATTTTGCTGACATCTGGCGATTTTAACTATGTGATCGTCAGGCACAAGCCCCGAGTAAGTTAAATATCAATGTTTATACAGGACCGGCAGGACAGTTATAAAAGTGTGTGTGGGGGGGGGCTCTCCTAAAAAGTGGGGGGCCGGTTAAACACATGCATATATAACTTCATTATTGATGACCGTAAAGTGGGGGGGGGCAAGTCAAAAAGTGGGGGGGGGCGCCGTCCATGCTATATAAACACTGTCAAGAGTACTCCATTCGTTTTTACGAAGAGATTCGCATTATCTCTGATGGTAGTTGGCGATTTTCACTTTCCACAGTACTTAACCCACAAAGTGAGACATATGTGTTCTTCCACAGACACACTGGTTCACTGCATTTCTAAATGCAATATATATTCCGATTTTAAATTGTTCTTGTATTCTTTGACAGCAAAGCAAAATTAAAGATCAAAATAGATAAATTTGTTCTGCTGAGAAATAGGAAAAATTTCAAAATTACTCAATTTCTGTTTCCTTATCTCATGAAAGTAATTCTATATTATTTCCAAGATGGAAGTCACCCATTTTCATCAGTTATTCCTCCATTGCTTTGATATTCGTTTGATAAGGAAAATCAATGGAAGTCACTGGGGATACACAATATACGAATTATACATTTTGTTCGTGAATAACATCAGAAGGAAACGAACTTGATTGGTTCTCAAAGTACAAAACCGTCACTGTCCTATTCTTCATCATACTTCGACGAATTAACCGAAAGTGATTAAATTAACAAACCAAGTCAATATGGAAATAACAATATAATATTTTCCCAGCCTCCACATAACGTAAACACTCAAAAACCGGAATTTAAACCGGAAATAATCACTGCTACACAACTAAAAATAATGAGAATATTCTGTCTCGCGCTGTGCGACCACTCTTAATCTCAGCCAATCAAACCAGCCAATTAGAGAAATGCCACAAACACCTATATAAATAGGCATGTTTTACACCCTAGATACTTGAGGCTATGATTCATTATCAGTGACAAACCTCCAACAGAGCCAAACATCATTATCATCACGACAAACCAGCGACAGTATTATATAAACATGGTATCTTCTGGTGATAAGAACATCTCCAACAGAAAGAGTTCAAGAATCAAAGTTTAGTATCTATTCCAGCCAGCATGCCACCACTGACTTCCAGCATTACTTCACTTTAGCTGATTTTCCCTCTCTCACATTTCTAGCTGACATTTTCCTAGCCCCATGACCTGCTACTTCGAAGACTATGCTCCAGCTACAACTCTGTTTCAGCTACCACTCTGCGTCTGCTGCAACCAAGCTCTAGTTAAAAACTGTCATCCAGAAAAGTCTTATCATCAACTACAACCTTGTGACAAACTGTCCTTTTCAGCATAAATCTTTTTGTTAACTACAGTATTGCGATAAACTGTCCTTTTCAAGACAAATTTCAACAAAGGTTCCAGAAAGCCGTCGTCCCGCTTGCCCAAACAAAACTGTTGTACCAGCTACTTAAATCAAGGCATTCGTTTTGTTCGAGGCCAAGAATAAAACTTGGCCGGTATTACTTAAACCGAACGACTGTTCTTCTCATTTAATGATAAATGTTACTACTTAGACGATGAGATTACAGGCGCTGCCATATTGTTTAAACTACGGCAGCACAAACCGTTCATAATTTTGAAGGTTTGGGTGTTTGCTGCGGTCTTAACGCGAGATATAGTTAACTTTTTGTGCTACCATAGTTTGATATAATCTGTCGATAATCGTATGTCTTAATGTAGTCCGTAGCATTTAAAATTTACAGAAGACTTTCAGTTATTAAAGAATACACAAACAAAAAATTGGAATATGAATTTAGATGTGTGTATATGTTTATATATTTGTATGTAGAGCTTTCTTGCTCTAAACCTAACCCTAACTCTAATCCTAACCCTTTATTACCTTAACCCTAACCCTAACCCTTTCTTACCTTAACCCTAACCCTAACCCTAACTCTAACCCTTTCTTACCTTAACTCTAACCCTAACTCTAACCCTTTCTTACCTTAGCCCTAACCCTAACTCTAACCCTAACTCTTTCTTACCATAACCCTAACCCTTACTCTAACCCTAACCCTTTCTTACCCTAACCCTAACTCTAACCCTAACACTAAAGCTAACCCTAACCCTTACCTACCCTAACCCTAACCCTAACCCTAACCCTAACCCTAACTCTAACCCTAACCCTAACTTAACCCTAACCCTAAATCTAACTCTAACCCTAACCCTAGACCTAACCTTTTCTTACACTATCCCTAACCCTAACCCTTACGTTAACCCTAACCCTTACCCTAACCCTTTCTTACCCTAACCATAACCAAAACCCTAACTCTAACCCTAACCTTAACTCTAACCCTTTCTTACCCTAACCCTAACTCTAACCCTAACCCTAACCCTCTCTTACCCTAACCGTAACCCTTACTCTAACCTTTACTCTAACCCTAACCCTTACTTTAACCCTTACCCTTTCTTACCCTAACTGTAACCCTTACCCTAACCCTTACTCTAACCCTAAACCTAACTCCAACCCTTAATCTAACCCTAACCCTAACTCTAACCCTAACCCTAACCCTCTCTTACCCTAACCCTAACCCTTACTCTAACCCTTACTCTAACCCTAATCCTAACCCTTACTTTAACCCTTACCCTTTCTTACCCTAACTGTAACCCTTACCCTAACCCTTACTCTAACCCTAATCCTAACTCCAACCCTTAATCTAACCCTAACCCTAACCCGTACTCTAACCCAAACCTGTACTCTAACCCTAACCCTAACCCATACTCTAACTCTAACCCTAACCCTAACCCTAACCCTAACCCATACTCTAACTCTAACCCTAACTCTAACCCTTACCCTAACCCTAACCACCGACTGATAGGCGTTCGTTTGCTGTTTTAATTTTTACTACATCATGGCAATTTCTACCATCTTCTTTCCTAAACATGAGGGAGCGAATTTCCGGAACATGTTCTGCATTCCTACTAGCTATAATCTATTGAAAATAATTTTGGGCTATATTTTCTCATCGAAAATTTTTCTCGACACAATAACATTATTTTACAAGTTGAAAAAGAGTACTACATGATACGTCAGCATAAAAGAAATCAGTGAAAAACTGATGCCCGCCCGACGGGGGGGAAAAAAGACAATTTTTCAGATAATCATTGGAACTTCTTTTTTACTATATATTCACTGACTTTGTAGTAATTTACAAGTTTTTTCCCTCTGGTGATAGTATATTTTATTACTTTGAAATCTCCGGATATAAGTTCTTGAAAGTCTTTTAATGAACATATAAAATATACAAATCTATGTTCAAAATTGAATAATAATTTTGTTGTGTTTTTCTATATATATTCTTTATATATTTCCTAACTATATGTATGCTTTGTTTGTAATATTGAGCATCCTTTATCGTATTAAGATTCGCTTTGATATCTAGGATACTAGGATACTATCTCTCCTTATAAATAATACTATCTCTTCTTTGAAATAATAATTATAGCTATAATTATTTTCTGAATATATATATATATATATTTATATATATAGTAAGTTATAAAAAATATATTTATGGCTATTAAGTTACACAGAGGCTTCCGCGTTTTATCCCCGTATGGAATCTTTGTATTACCGAGTAGTTTTATATATAAACGTGGTGTTTAGTCTAGGTAGCTAACCAATCAGATTCATTGTTATTCTCTTCCCAGGTTGATGTTTTCATTAGTCAATGGCAGAGCTTCATTCAAACAAAGGTTTGGATGACTTTTACTTTCTCTTCTTTTATCCTGTTTTGTATAAGGGTGAAACTATAAATGTCTCTCTCTCTCATATCTCTCATATATATATATATATATATATATATATATATATATATATATATATATATATATATATATATATATATATTGGTACAGAAAAATTAGTACAACATTCATACCGTCTGTTTCAAGCACAGAAGGACTTGGCCATCCGGCTCTCTTCAGCTTCTGTTGTCATCTGTTTCGGAAATGTGAAGTCACGTGTCACTCTCGTTTGGACGCGTTATTTGCTTAAGGTGTTATGTATGTTTGTTTAAATTTAGTGTAAGGAAGATTTAATAAGGTTCGAAAGAAAAGGTGAAGGGTGAAAAGTAACAGTTGAGTTTTAAACCGGAGAAGATTTAAAGAGATATAAAAAAAATAAAATAAAAAATAAAAAAATATTTCTATATAAATCCCGTGAGTCAATATTTATGAGTATCGTATATTTGGCCGTTACTGTTTTGGGGTTTAATGATGTGTCTTCTAAAGGAATTAGAGAAAGAAAATGGGTTTAAAGATTAAAGAGGTTGAAGGGAAAACATTAATTAAATGTATATATTAATATAAATCCATATGATGTATAAAATACATGATATATATATATATATATATATATATATATATATATATATATATATTAAAGTGAAATATTTTGAAAATCAACAATCGTGCAAATTTTAAATGAAAAATTGCTTTATTTAATTTTTTTTGCGAATTTTCGTTGTAAAATACAACCTTCTCAAGCGAGACTGTCTTATAGTGGGTTTTTTCTTCTTTTCTTCCTCCTCATATTGGTGGTATTAACCCTGAGGGGTCGAAAACACGTCACGATCTTACGACGTTATTTTTTTTAGTTGTATACGCTGATTTGGCGCTTTTATTTTTTATTTTTATTTTCAAAATATTTCACTTTAATACATTATGATCCGTGCTTCTAAGATGTTGACTCCCTTTCCTTACTATATATATATATATATATATATATATATATATATATATAATTTATTTTAGACATCATATGAATTTATATTAATATATACATTCTAATGTATATACTTATTGTATAAACATGTATATTCTATTTATTCTTAAAAATGTGAATGACAGGTTACGATCTCGAATCAACCAATACGAATTTCGATCAATTTCTACACCTATTTCTTCTGGAAATCATATGAACTATATATCAACTTTAAAACATGATTAAAATTGCAAGAGAAGCAGTAAGAAGAAATGTGTTTATTTGTGCATTTCTGTATTTCCTGCAGAAAATTCTGAATTATGATTAAATCTACTTTGATCCAAAGCAGAAACGAAGTCTCCCTCCATACAGACTCATGTGAAATATCCGCAAATGTAATTAAGTCGCCGGAATATGAATCTGGCAAATTTCTGCAATGATCTGTTGGAATACAAATCTGCTGAAACGAAATCCGAATTCCTTAAATATGAACATCCTTGAAACTGAACTCCAGTTGAGGTTTGGCAATAATGATAACATGTGTTCCTCGTTTTTATATTTTCATGTTTCCCTCCCCTTCTTTTTTGGTGATTTTAACTTAAGTGTGTTGCTTGTCCTCCTTTTTTATCCCCCCCTCTCTCTTTGCCTATAATATTTCTGTTTGGGTTGGTGAATATTTCTTTTTCTGTCATTTCCAATATGTAACTGTCCCGTTAGCATTCTGAGGAGACTGGGAAGTCGAAATAAATTATAAATGCTGACAGTTGCAATGTGTTTGTAAATTTTTTTTTTCTATTTTCTATTCTTGCTCTGTTTTCTACATTGAGCTCTCTTACTTGGATTTCTTACCAAAATTATTCACTTTAACACTATATATATATATATATATATATATATATATATTTCCACTTTAACACTATATATATATATATATATATATATATATATATATATATCCAAGGTTATCTGAGGTTAAGATCGGATTCTCACTCTCCCTGATGAGATCTCAGTTTATAGTAACTGTTGATCGATAACATCGACATGCCAGTGTAGCAGATTTTGTACATGTCTGTGTAAATAAAATTATCATATATAATATATATATATATATATATATAATATATATATATATATATATATATATATATATATATATATATATAGTTAACCCTCTAAAACATTAACGGCCTAATATACGCTCTTAATAATAATTGAACTACGGGACTTGTATAGAGATATTTTTAATTTTTTTCCAATTTTTTCCAATTTAAAATCTTAACTGTTACATTTCATCATCTTTTTTCGCACTTTATTAATCTTTATAGTCTCACATTCTCCCCCCCCACACACACACAAATTGTAAACAAATATACATAACACTCTAAAGCAAATAACGTATCCAAACGAGAGTGATACGTGAATTCACATTTCTGTAACAGGTAACAACATAAACTGAAGAGAGCCGGATGGTTAAGTCCTTCTGAGCTTGAAACCGACGGTAATAATATTGTACTAATTTTTCTGTACCAAATAATATATATATATATATATATATATATATATATATATATATATATATATATATATATATATATATATATCCTAGTTCATCCCAAACAAGGCAAGACACAACTATAGACGTAAGGGGCTACTGAGAATTAGGGAGTAAGTTTGGGGGGTCATCCTAAATTGTGAGTTGTGCAGCGAGATGTCTGTTTACATTAGTTTTAAATTTCTGCATGTAGGTACAGTCGGGGAAACAGGGAGCATGAAGAGAATTACAGAGGTCGGCAGCACGAGGAAAGAAGTTTTTAATGTAGAATGCTCTCTGGCATCTGGAGACCTCCACAGTGGATAGATGTATGGACTCAGCTTATTGTCGGTTCGTCGAATGTATTTACGTCGAGGGGGCAATAGAGTAGCAAGTTCATGGGAGCACATTCCATTTGTTGTATTGACACGTTCTCAACCCCTTCGTGGAATTGGGGAATCGTAGAATTAGAAGAACTCCTGCTGTTGATTCAATGGGTCGATATGTCGTAGCTATGTTCCGTGAACCTCAACTGCCCGGAAACTATTCGCACTGCTCTGTACTAACCTTTTCTTTTCTCTCTTTTCTTTCTTGTCGTCTCGCCGCCATTGTCGCCCGTGCAGCTATTGTGTGATACTACTCACACCACCGTTTCTCCTCGCCTGCAACCATTTTTTGCGACTGCTATTTTGTCTTGTCATCATTCCTTTCGGGCTGTTGTCTCCGCTCTGAAATCAATTTGTTAACAGTACAACAAAGTATTTTTCTGTTTCAAAGAGCCGCTTTTATTTGACTATTTTAATCAGCTAACTTGAACGAGTTCGTTGGGACTGAGAGAGAGGTTATGCTAACTAAATTCACTAGTTAATATTCTTACGTTAGTCTGTAATAACTTAATTACTTGCAGAGGAAGGAATATGAAGGATTCTACTAGATTTCACTAAGGTCCTTATATTTTTCTGTCATTCGGAATCTTTCTTGTAACCGCTACATGAGGTGTTGTTGACTCTTCGCTCCCAAGTCAGTAACTGATTCAATCTCGATTAAATTCTCCCACGGTGGGGACTCTGACGTCATCAAACCTCGTGATCGCACAGGTGAAATCTGAACCCTGACCTTCTCTTGACTCAAGGTCAATCAATGTCCCCGTGTTCGTGGGAAACACATCGAACTGAACCTGCACGGGATGACTCCGCGACAAATCGCGTAAGTCAAACCCGTATCGAATGGATGCGTCCAACTCTCACAGGGCATTATCCAACACATTGAAGTATTTGTAAAACCAGCACAAGGATGCAATATTGAACCGATGAGACAGGGGCTTAAACTTGGTGGATAGTTAAGGAACTATTATATTAGTCTCTTTTTTAGACCTTGTCTAATGGAGAGAGACTAGTGAATGGTGCACCAGACCGGATGTGACAACAATATTCTGTGAATAGGCGGATAGTGGCTTTGTAGTGATATAGGATACTGTCAAGTGTGAGAAGTTTTCTAGCACGGTAGAGGGAGGCCACTTTCTTTGCAGCAGTCTTGACAATGTCTTCTGTGTATTTGTTCCAATTATTGTTACCTGTGAATGTTAGGCCGAGGGGTTTGAACGTTGGACTTTCAGGTAGCGTGTTATTTGCTATGGCAATCGGTGGTTGAAGAGGTTTCTTGTAGTTATTGGAGTTAAGGAGCAGCATTAAATATTACACTCCGTTTATAACCCTCATTCTACTTTAGACTGGAGGTCATTTTCTAAGGATTCAGCCATTGTCTCAGATATGTGCAAAAAATGTTAATTAGTGAAAACTAATGATATTTAAAAATGTTTACTTCTGCTTTGTACGGCTTCGAGTGCTGGCCGTCGCCGATAGAAGCAGAAACTTCAAACATGTATGAATTATTTTTTTGTGAGATGTCTATTTTCTTCGTCTGTTTATGTTATTTGTGTATCGCTTTTTTGACTGACCTAATTTTGTTTTTGAACTGATCTAATTCTCGTTAGTATTCTGAATATTATTGGCGTAAGATTGAAAGTTCTTATCAAAAGAAAAATCAGCAATAATGAGGAAACTTTCTCGTTTGCAAGGTAAACAAAAATAGATTAAATGTTATTAAATTTCTTGAAAATCCTTCAGCTGTGCAGTCTTATTGAAATTACTGATATAAGGAGGAAATAGTTTAAATAAACATTTTTACTTTAATTGCAATATAGAAATATGACAAAAATCTAATATAAGAAAATGACAAAAATTGAATATAAAAATATGACAAAAATCTAATAGAAATATCGACAGGAGAAATGAAATTATCATAAATTCTGGATAGATTTATCAACGCAATTATTCAAGTCTTTTGCAAAACATAATTAATTTCTTCTCAGACTAAAAACAAAATAGAATGAATTCAAATATTGTTCGTGCAACTCGTCTACATACAAGATATTTCGTAGAATTTGGTATATTCGGACTACTGTTCTCATCTTGGGTGTATTTTATCACAACGTTTCGGCCGATGTAACCTCCGACCTTCTTCGAACTCTTTGTCGAACTCGAGAGTCTTTCTATCGAACTCGGGAATCTGGATAGAATTTAGAACGGAACCCTTTATTAAATCCACAGGGTAGCATGCTCTCGTTCCATCTGCCATGACAGGGAAGAAGTCTTCAATAATTAGCAATTCTTCGTATCGCACGCACTAAAGATTGAACCTTGAACACCCAAGATGAGAACAGTAGTCCGAATATACAAAATTCTTCAAATTATCGACGTTCATCTAAAAAATTCCGAAACATAATATTCAAGATATTATGTGTCATTTTCCAATGAATTCCTGACTTTCAATGCCGTAAAAAAAAACAACATGTGTGTTTTGTACCATTCATTGGGGAAAACGAGATGATTTAAACGAAATTCCGTATAGATTCCCGAGTTTGACATAAATACTTTTAAGTTCGAAAAGATGCACCTGAATCTGGTCGGAAGTTTCATTAGCCAAAATGTTGTGAGAATAACATCCAAGATTGGAACAATAATACAAATAATACAAATTATTAATTTTCATCTAAAAAAATTCTGAACCAAAGATGTTACCAATATATTATTTTTTTAAACTATCCCACGGTCTTGTTATCGAACACAGTTTAGACCAGTAGTTCTCAACATCTGGTTAATGGTGACTTTTCGGAAAGTTCCGTGCATTTGGCAAAATAGAAATTACTACACGCAAGACTTTCTACTATTCTTCTTCTTGCATATGTCTTTTTAGACATTCAGCTCAGTTGCAGCAAGCACGTCCAGAGTTTCATCGTTCAGGTTAATAAGGCCCAGATCGCTATTTGGCAGCCAGTGTTTGGCGCAGCTGATGATAATGTGTTCCACGGTCTGCAGGAGGGTCCCTACATTTTCATTAGGCACCATCGGTGTGGCCTCACCTCTTCATAGACTCGTCAAAGCGTCCAATGCTTTCGTGGCAGATTCTGGCCATGGACATCTGTGGGTTCCTTGATATAGTGGTGAAGTCTGGATGGTTCTACTGTCTTCCACTACGAGCCACTCCAACTCACCAACTGCTTGTCCTCGCCGATATTGCTCCAGCCTATATCAGACGAGAAGGAGCCCTGTTGGCCTTCAACCAGAAGGCACACACGAGTAAATCCCATCTTCTTCACAGGATCGTCACGGAAAGACCTCAGCGCAAGCGCCTTAAGTCCTGAGGCCCCTTCGCTTTGCAAGCCCAGGAACTGCTCTGCACAACACCAGCTGACACCAGTAAGTCTTCCTTGGTCAAGGCAAGATAGAGGGAACAATGGAAGACTGTCTACTATGCAACAACATGACTACAGAGAAATTTCGATTCTCAAATGGAAAATCGCCATTTAATGTGACCACATTTATATCTAGTTCCTAGTCAACAGTATCAAGAATTGAGTTCAAGAAATGAGATTATCATAAAAGTAACGCATACTTCATCATCATCATCATCATCATCATCATCATCATCATCTTCTTCTTCTTCGTCGTCAGTTTACCATCCGTTTTATATGCTGGCATGCGTGGGTGGCTTTAAGGAATTGACTTTCAGACTAACCCATCTCTGTACAGGTCTTTATGGATCCCTCTTTCCCTCAAGTCTATCCTTATCACTTCCTTCTATCTTTTCCTTGATCGCCTCTATGTGAACTGAACCTGCTACCTCAACTGTTCTACATTTACTAACCCAAATGTCTCATCAAGTCTTTAAACATGGCCATACCATCGATGGTTCCTGCTCTTCACACATCTCCCAATACAGTCTAGATTTAATCTTCCTCTGAGGTCATCAGAACTAAGCATGTCTTTAAAACTCACATTACACATTTATTGTATTATTCGCATGTCATTTCACTTCATGCAACACATGTCCTCAACCCTCACACGTTTCTCTTCCAGGTTTCAATTCTTATTTTCAATATGGCGTTCAAGATGGCCGATTGCATAATCGTAAAACAAGAATTTGTAATATCCAGTGTGATTAACATATTCATTGCTCTTTGTAGATAAACATGGAAGGTCCGATTACGATCCTGGTCGCCAACTGTGGAACATACTCCAGGTAGATGATATATTTTTGAAGATAAGGATTTGTGGTGGAATTGATGATCTTGAGCCAGAATCGAGCGGTGGAGATGGCCTGGACTTACTTCATCCCTGCAGTAATCGGGTCCGCCTTTGCCTGGCTTGCAGATGGAAAGGGAAATAAGTTTTGGCTTACTAGTTTTCTAGTGAGGATTGAACTCGCAACCTCGAAGTGACAAATCTACTGGTTGCTAAACAATAATATGTGGATTCGCCTTGATGACAAATAGTCAGCTAGCGGATTATGGTTTTTTCTGATTGGTTAAGCGGAATTAAGTGAAGGAAAATCTGCTAATAAAAAGAGAAGAAAATCAGGAGAAGCTGAAGTCAGTGTGGAGTGGGATTCTGCGGTGAGCAGAATTATTTTTCGTTAATTGGAGCTCAAAGTTACACAGAGGGTTTTTTGTGCTTCTACAGGAATTGAACCGAACTGGGTTTTTTTTTAACGTTTAGAGTTTAGTCATAGACTTCTGAATTCCCACCTTCAGGATTGCATGACATATTGAAGACTGGTCAATACCAGAGTTATGTGTAGGGGATGGAAAGCATCTGCCGTTAGGTCGAGAAAGGATCTTCAGAGAGAACCCACCTTTGTTTGCTATCTCAGTACAATGATGCTTTGGTTTGAAGGGGTACTGGACAACCGTAACAAGCTTCTTCGCATTTAGTGATGGAAGTGAAATCAAATGATCAGAGATGCAGACGGTGGGGAGCCAATAGGAAGATGGATAATAAGTTAATTCTCCAAACCAATCCATCGATATTTATATATGTAGATAGCTAAAGAAAGGCAAAGATAGTAAAAGATATTTTTTATCAAAGCCATTTCAAAATACAAACAATGAATTTGAATAGTAAGTACTTTTGCAAATTGTTATTCATGAATGAGACAAAAAAAAATCAAACAAATGTTCACTGATTTGGCGCTCGTAATATGCGAGCAAACATTAAAAGAATTACAAGGAATTGTGAGAATCTATGCATATCTTTGAGGAATAAATTCCTCATAAGATGGCACCGTTCCAATGGTAATCGATTCCGCATGATTACTTATTGTTTGTAACAATGGGAAATATTTGCTTCATCCGTCAAATCAAATGGTTTTGATCTAACCCTGCCAATATTTATCTACAGAAGGTCACAAATATTTATCCATACTGAGACACATCCAAACAAAGAAAGCCAAAAAAGAAGAAGAGATTAGATGATGACATGCTTTAAAGTGACCTCTTCAATGTTCTGCCATTCCGATCAACTTTGGTGATTCGACTGACACTTGCATCAAACGTTTCAAACAAAATGAAGAAAACAATTAAAAGATATTCCATTCTATTATGATGCATGATGGGATTTTCTTGCTATCGCATTTGTCTTTTGCTCGTTTTTCTTCTGTTTGTCGAAATTTCAAATTGTAGCAATAAATAGGTGCTAACTATTAGTGGCTACACCGACTAGTATAAATGTTAGTTTTTAATTTCTTTTTTTAAACTTTCATTCACCCCAAACAAGGCATATTGCCACCGTGACTTCTGTGATTCAGCCAGGCTTACTGTGATTAAGTGCCAGATTGATAGGACGCATCCTAAGTGGGGAGTTGTGCAGCAACATATTTGTTCACATCACATTTACATGTCTTCCTGTTGATACAGTCGAGGAAACAGAGAGCAGGGAGGGAATTCCAAAGCGGTTCTAAGAAAAAAAACTATTAGAGTAGAAAGCTTTCCGACATCTAGGAAACTCTACAGTGAAGGGGTGGATTTTGCTGCTAGTCGGGTTTTGTTTTCGGAGCTATTTACGTTCAGAGGGTGCAAGTGTGGTTAGTTCATCGGAGCACATTCCGTGGAAGTACTTGTCAAACAAGCACACGGATGCTACATTGCATCGATGGGACAGAGGCAAAACAACAATATATTTCCAGATGGATTAGATGTGATGTTGTAAACAAGATAAAAGTTACAAAGAGTTTGCGAAAAAAAGGAAATTATAGAAATGAAGCAGTTGTCGCCAAAGGCTGAATTCCTTAATTTTCTTATCGTGTTGTGATGTTTCTCGTAATGATTTCTCCTTTATCTTCTTATTCTTCTTCTCTTTCTTCTTCTATTTTTCATCATTATTTTCTTTTTATTATTATTTTATTATTATTTTCTTCTTCTCCATCTTCTTCTTCTTTGACTTCTTATTTTCTTTCTCCTTCTCCTTCTTCTTCTTCTCCTTCTTCTTTTTTATTCTCCTTCTCCTTCTTCTTATTCTTCTTCTCCTCCTTCTTCTTCTTATTTTCTTTCTCCTTCTTTTTCTTCTTCTTCTTCTTCTTCTTCTTTTTATTCTCCTTCTCTTTCTCCTTCTCCTTCTTCTTTTTCTTCTCCTTCTCCTTCTTCTTCTTCTTCTTCTCCTTCTTATTCTCCTCTGCTTTTTCTTTTTCTTCTTTTCCTTCTATTTTTTCTCCTTTTTCTTCTTCTTCTGCTTCTTCTTCTCCTTATTATTATTATCATTCTTCTTCTTCTCTATCTTCTCCTTCTTCTTCTTTTTCTCCATCTTCTTCTCCTTTTTCTTCTTCTTCTTATTTTCTTCTTATTTTCTTTCTCCTTCTCCTTCTTCTCTTTCTTCTTCTTTTTTATTCTCCTTCTCCTTCTCCTCCTCCTCCTTCTTCTTATTCCCCTTCGTCTTATTTTTATTTTTTTATTTTTTCTTCCTTTTCTTTCTCCTTCTTCTTCTTTTACTCCTTCTCCTTCTTATTCTTCTTATTATTATCATTCTTCTTCTTCTTCTCCTTCTTCTTCTTCTTCTTCTACTTCTTCTTCTTCTCCTTCTTTTTCTTCTTCTCCTTCTTCTTCTTTTTCTTCTTCTCCTTCTTCTTCTTCTTCCTCTTCTTCTCCTCATTCTTCTTCTTTTTCTCCTTCGCTTTCTCCTTCTCCTTCTTCTTCTTCTTCTTTGTTTAGTGAATCACAATTCTTCACAGATCCCATGATGATCGTCTGTCTGCATGAAGTCCCGTATGTTGGTTGTAGCTATTTATTAGACCTACAAGATTGAGAGTTCACAGTCGACATTAAGAGCAACAAGGCTCAGCAATTGCATACAAAGTCGGGGAAGATCTGGCACAGACGGTTGCACATGCATAGGCAGCCGACCAGAGGACGACGGATCCTAATGCCGACTCCTCATAGATTTTAGATTTTTTTCTGCTAGCCGGGTCGCAGCCCTAATCCCACTGGGTGTGAGCCTTATCCACTATGGATGGCCCTGCCAAGAATTGGAGTTCCAGACAGCATAATTCTGATACAACCACGTTGCCACCACCTATACCATGATGAGGAAGGGTTGGACTTTGGGCGGCGGGAGGGGTGCTTCCACTGTTCAAGACTTATTTTTGTCTGACATTTGTTACTATTTATCTGATTTAACATTGCAGCAATTTAACAAATTACTATTATGTTTGTGTACATTGACTAATTTATTTGTTTTGACTTGTATAATTGCAATTCATCGTAGTGGAACAACCTCCCTATTAACCTGATCTTGTTCCCTGTGACTTCTCAGGTATTTCGGCTATGAGCACTGAGGATAGATTGTGTATCTATATAAAATGCAAACAGAGAACCAGAATAATGAGATAACAATATTTCCAACTCAATTAACATGAAAACATACAAATGGAAACTACCAGAGAAGATCGCAGAAATCATAAAATGTGATGCCCCCTCCACCCTAAAAACACGGTTGCGCATGGCAGAAAATAATCATGAAGGGTCAGGGAGGATGGAAAGATTGAGGATGTAAAACATCATTCAAACCTCAACTAGAAGGGTACGAAGAGTATTGGAATCATAAGAAAGCCTATAGTCACTCAGGTCCCAGAGAAAACCAACGGCCGGTATCAGTGAGAAATCAAGTGTGAACGGTTGTTGCGAGAAGGCAAAGTGACTTGCAATTGGTAAAGACGCGGAGGATGTTAGACTTGTTGTCACTCAAACTCCAGGGAACGCCCCCTGTTGTTGCCAGTGAGCGATCTTTGGAGAAATGAGGATATAGAAAATATTTGAAAATTCCAAAAGATTTTCATAAATATTTAAATCGCTATTTATATTCCATGATGAATGCCAGTATACTGAAATCATATGCCCTTAATAGGGTTAAGATGAAAATTCATTTACACTAAATGTACAAAAGCAAGGAAATTCCCTATTTTTTACACTGTTATTGTCATTAATTAAGGGTATTACTACATATCAACCAAACCATTCCATTATCACATCACTACAGTATAAATCTCTATGCATGAGTGGATGAAGTATGTGAGGTGCGCTGAAGAAAAATTCCTACCAGTAAAATACATAGCCCTGTTGTGCTCGCATACCCTTAATGACAATAAAAGTGTAAAAATTTGGGAATCTCCTTGCTTTTGTACATTTAGTGTATATGAATTTTCATCTTAACCCTATTAAGGGCATATGATTTTAGTATACTGGCATTTATCATGGAATGTCACTACTTTTGTAAAGGCTATGCCTCAATACAATGGTCATTTTAAAGATTTTTTGGATTTTTCTGGAAAACTAAGGTATATGGTAAACTGAAATTAAAATGCTATCAACTAGACCCTAGAACCTCTATCTCTGCCAAAAATCAGCTGAATCCATCAAATAGTTGATGAGATACAAGGTGGCACATACGTACGTACGTACACACGGATAACATGATTTCATGATTGAACTTTCTGGATCTCTGGGTTGCCTTGACGAATGATGCTGAAATTCTACACACTTATAGAACCTATAAAATAAAAATTTTGTGCAAAGTTTTAACTAATTTAGTTCATTGGTTTTTGAGTTATGATTGATCAAAGAAATGAGATTTTCAGCATAGGCCATTCTTGAGTCTATTAAGGGATAGAACGCTCTCGCGCCTCCTTTGATAAAGCTAGGTATGTGTACATACTTATATATTTGTATGTGAAGGATTCACTCTTAAACAAATTAACCGATCATTATGCATTTTCAAACACAGACACGAGGCGTAAGAGATTGTAATGTGGGCTATATTTAATCTTATTTAGTTTTATGCAAAGGGGGTAAAAAAGATGGCGCCCTTTTTGAGAATTCATATGATTCCGATTTTTGTGAAATTGTAACAATCGGTATTAGACATCAATTAATAAATATTATCAGTTTCTTTTGCGTATTCTAAAGGGTTTTTAGAACATAATATGGGTACAACCTCTCATTTCGAAATTTAAAATATTCAGATTTCCTTAAATTTGATACACAATCATAAAACACCATTAAAATTGGAATAAAGATTCTAGACATAAGGTTTAGTATCATCATATCTTGAGTTTAAATCTTCATAAGAGGACATAAAGGCGATGTAAAACTGTTCTGTTCAGAACATTACTTTTACCCGTGCTGATATTCATTTAGCAATAAATATAACAAATACTGACCCAACGGGTGACCGGTAGTCTAGCATATATTTAATGCCCCACAAATATTTGATATGATATAAAACTGACAAAAGGGCTTTCTTTTTCTAATTCAATATCAACCAATTCTTCCAGTTTCTTTGCTCAATGGATTGTGTAGACACGAGTTTCATTTCCTCTAAGGTCACTCATTTCATTTCTAACTAAAGTATTAGGTTGACCTCATAACCAGCTGACCTCACAATATCCAGCTTTAAAGCCGGTAAGACGATATCAAACAAAGTTGCTTTTTCAGAGCACAGACGTTCACTTCAATTTATCATGCATAAACATATCTTCCATCTTACTGCTATATAAGCATAGAAAATAGTTAAGTAAATGCTCGTAGGAAATGGTTGTTCGTAAGAGAATCTACGAGAGAGAGAAAGAGAGAGGGGGTGAGAGATTGAGAAAGAGGGAAAGATTGGGAAATAAAGAGTGAAGAGAGAGATTGCAAAAGAGAGAGAGTGGGAGAGATTGGTAAAAAGAGGAGGGATAAGATGGAGAGATTGAAAGAGAGAGAGAGAGAGACTAGGGAAGAAAGAGCTTGTGAAAAAGAAAGAAAGTGAGAAAGACAGATACAGAAAGCAAGCCTGAGATAGAGAGAGAGAGATTGAAAAAGAGAGAGAAATTTGGAAAGAGAGAGATTTAGAAAGAGACGGACGATGAGGTGGAGAGTTTTGGGAAAATGGAGAGATTGAGAAAGAGAAAGAGATTGGGAAAAAGAAACGAGATTGGGTAAGAGAGAGATTGGGAAAGAGAGAGAGAGAGAGAAATTGGGAAAAGGAGAGATTGGGAAAAGGAGAGATTGGGAAAATGAGAGATTGAGAGAGAGAGAGACAGACAGAGAGTCGGAGATAGAGAGAGATGAAGAAAGAGAGAGATTGGGAAAGAGAGAGATTAGGTAAGAGAGAGATTGAGAAAGTCAGAAAAATAAATTGAGAAAGAGAGAGAGAGAGAGAGTGAGTAAGAGATAGATAGAGAGAGAGATGAGGAAAGAGAGAGATTGGGAAACAGAGAGAAATGTGGAAAGAGAGAGAGAAAAAGATTGGGAAAAAGAAAGAGAAATTGGGAAAAAGAGAGATTCAGAAAGGGGGATACAGAGAGAGAGAGAGAGAGAGAGAGAGAAAGAGAGAGAGGGAGAGTCGAAGATAGAGAGAGGTTAGGAAATAAATAGATTGGGAAAGTAAGAAAGATTGGGACAAAGAGAGAGATTGGGAAAGAGAAAGAGAAATTGGGAAATAGAGATATAGAAACAGGAAGCCGGAGATAGAGAGAGAGAGAGAGATGAGGAAGGAGAGAGATTGGGAAAGAGAGAGAGAGAAAAAGATTGGAAAAGAGAGAGAAATTGGAAATTTGAGAGGAAGAAAAAGAGAGAGAAAGATTGGGAAAGAAAGAAAGAAAAAGAGAGAAAGGGAGATAAGCTGGATGTACTCGCATGCCTATTCTATTTATTGCTATCGAAAATACAATTTAAAAAAAAAAAAACAGAAAATCTTTTTCTTTAGTGGATGTATCAAACAAGTCAGTCGGGAATAAATGTTAAGTGATTAGTTTTAGTGGGAGGTTAAAAAGAAAGAAATATTAGGGAGACGAGGAAATCGATTAAAAAACAATTATTCGGGATTGAAATTTCAAAGCAACGTTTTTTTAGCTTTAACCCCTTCATGTGTGAGGAAACAAAATCCCGACTCCATCCATTGTAATCTATATTTAGAATCTGCAGTTTTTTTTATGCGTTCAAATGCTTGACATTGGTTTCTCAGCACTGAATCTTATGAGATTGGATCTACAATTCTGACCGTTTTTTCCTTGAAGTTAATTTCTACTTAGATTTTGAAATTGTCTAATTTTTCTATGATATTCGAAATAACCTCAAATCAATTTTATTTCATTTAAGAGTTCCTCAAGTTAATCTTAATTGAAGCTGTTGTATCTGCACCAGTTCCACTCCAAGCAAAGACGACATTCGTCATTTTATTCTTTAAGTATTTCAAAAAAACGGTAAGAATCCAATCACTCAAGACCATTCATGGTGATCACTGAAATAACATGCAGATGATGATTTTGACGTATAAATTTAGAATATCGAATACTCTGATTCATCGGTTTTAGCGACGCACGTGTTGGAGTCTCTGTGCCAATAACTGCGATTAATCTGCATATTATCTAAAACCTTTGAATCCTTAATCAATCTAGCAATAGTCCGGCACCTCATTAATGCAAAACTTATTTCTGACCGTCAGTATGAATTTAAGCAAGCACGGTCTACAGCAGATATCCTTACGGTCATCTCTGAACGCATATACCATACACTTTGTAGAGTCAAGAAATAATTGTAAGACTGTGATAGCTGAAGAAAAGAGAAGGCTCCGAAATGTAAATACAGAAGGTAATCTAAGCGCCATTTCCCATGTGTTTACATTTCGGAACGCTGACGAGTCCTTATGTGCGATAGACGGTTTTTAAACAATTTTAAAGCCAGTCCATCTGGATGAAACCGCGGCACGACTTTGAAATATGTAAGGTAGAGTTTTTTTTTTAAATAAGTCATTTGTATGTTGCTGTGTACGCGTCTGATGAGACCCATCTAGGTCGAAATAATTTATAATGCGAACAGCCCTGATGTGTGTTTAGTTTATTTCCTGCTCTGTTAATAAGTACATTGGAGAAAAGTTTGTAGATTTGGAGAAAGTTTTTTTTAAAGTTTCACAGGGTTTCAAATAAAAGGCAGAGGGTTCAAAAATATCTCACTTGGTCCGTCGGGATCCGCGTCTCCGTTTTATGTATAGTTCCGTAGAATTACAAGTAAAAGTCCGGACTTTTTATCCAAATCTACAAACTATTTGCTATCTGCACCATAGCGTCCCCTTTTGTTTTCGACAATGGCTACTCAATACTGCTACCATTCTCCCTCTCGGCCATTTATATCTTCATCCCCAACCTTTTCAGTTATTTCTTCTTCAATTTTCAAAGTGAAATGAAACAGGTAATATTTATTTATTCATTATAAATACCACATTACCGAATGTTATCCTCTGACGAGAAGAGTTTTATCTTTGAAAAACCATGGTTTAAGGATTAGTGTAACTCCTTGCATCTGAACTTTCGATGTAATAAAATTTGTATCACTCTTAGGTAATTTTATGTAATTTTGTGCGATTTTTTATCTTCATCTTTCCTTCTTTAAATTGATTACTCTACTCAACGTATTGAGCTTAACTTTATCACGATAGATCACTTTAACGATACTTCACTTATCGTTAATTCTATTATTATCAATATATATATATATATATATATATATATATAGCTTCATGCATGTGTGTGTTTGTTATATGTCTGTGTTTTCACTATAAAAATAAAGGTTAGAGAATCTACATAAAATCTAACACTGTTGATCGATAACATCGATTTGCCAGTGTCGCAGATTTTGTACATGTCTGTGTAAATAAAAATCACTATATATATATATATATGTTATTTTATGTATCCATGTAAAATGTTATAGGGAGATATAATCTTTTATGTATCAATTTTCAGTATTTACTTAAACAGTGCTCGATACGTGAGTAATGCTAAGTAGTAAATTATGAAAATATATTCATGGCAATTAAACTACACAGAGGCTTCCGCGTTTTATCCCTGTAGCGAAATCGTCAGGCATTTTAGCCTGACGATTCCCTAAAGGGATGAAACGCGGAAGCCTCTGTGTGGCGTAATTGCCATAAATACATTTTCATAACTTACTATATATATATATATATATATATATATATATA
This sequence comes from Sepiola atlantica, assembly GCA_963556195.1. Classification (NCBI taxonomy): domain Eukaryota; kingdom Metazoa; phylum Mollusca; class Cephalopoda; order Sepiida; family Sepiolidae; genus Sepiola; species Sepiola atlantica. The sequence goes on from OY744540.1 coordinate 77,451,937, forward strand.
TATATATATATATATATATATATATATATATATATATATATATATATATATATATTTCTTGAATGTGAGATGATATATATAATTATTTCCACGATCAGACAGCGCCGCAGACCACAACCTTTTCATAGGTTGTGGTCTGCGGCGCTGTCTGATTGTGGAAATAATTATATATATATATATATATATATATATATATATATATATATATATATATATATATATATATATATATATTGAACATAAGAGACAACTCATGTCTAGATATCATTTGGTAGATCCTTTCAACAATACCTGCCTGCAAGAAAAGATGCTGCCTATATATATATATATATATATATACATATATATATATATATATATATATATATATATATATATATATATATGGTACATGTATTGTATTAGTTTCTGTAGATGTAAATCCGTTGAAACTCACGTGTTTATAAAAAGTGCTCAATAACAAGTAGAGCTGTTCTTAAGTATGTATTTTTTTTATTTATAGAAACATTATTGGTTACATATGTGCATATATGCTTCGGTTGTACTTTTCGCAGAGAGTGAACCTCTTCAGACCAAAGACAACAGAGAATATATATATATATATATATTCTATTATTATATATTCTATTATTATTAATATATATATATATATATATATATATATATATATATATATATATATATATATATATATATATATATATATGTATATATATATATATTCTCCTCTTGTATTTTTTTACGATCGAGCTTATTGGTTTATTTTTTGTCCGCTTTCATGAGATACATACTATATATATATTCATTTGTCAATATCACAAAAATAAGAACTAAGAAAAATAATAAGATTCAAGTGCGAAATATCTCTCTCTGCCTCTGATCCAGTGGTAAGAGTGCTAGACTACAGACACTGTGGTCCCGAGTTCAAATCTCGCTAGATTCAGCCACGCTGATAAGCTGTAAAACGGCGAAACACGTATTCGTGGATAATTACATCATATTATATATATATATATATATATATATATATATATATATATATATATATATATGAAATTAAAATCTCTCTCTCAAAATCGAAATAGCGCCGATTCAAAACCGCAGACTTGACACACAGAAATAGCCTAATAGTCTTTCAGATATTAAAATCTGAATAATACAATTTGCCTGAACTTTAACCTTTACTGTAGTTTCATGGAACACCCGATCATCAGAAATGCATTATTAAAATCCTAACGTTCTGTACACATTCGTATAGAAAAACAAAGCGAAATTCCATGAAAAAGACAACCAGGCTCAATTGCACGTCTTACGTGATAGCACACCACTTTAAGCTAAAATCGGAGAAATTAAATGGTACTTATTGGAAGCCCTCTTTGAAAAACGGTAAAATACATGGATATCCAACCTGCACACACGCAAACGGGGTTTAAGTCTAGATAGTAGACGTATCATCATAATAGCATACCTGTAGGCAAAACACAGCCAGACAAGACAACCGATGACGACATAGATGATCGACTTACTGCAATCGGCGAGGTTAACCCAAGGCCGACGAAAACTGGGTCATAGCGTCAACATCTTCCAACGATTCTTCTCTTCTTCATTTTATTTTTTTTTTTTTTCAGAGTTGAAACGAAACCCAGGAGCGTTTGAAATATTATTAATGAAAAACCAAGAAAAACATGAACGTTTATTTACGTCACAGAATTAAAAATAAGTACATGCAACACACACACACACATACACACACACACACACACACACATATATATATATATATATATATATATATATATATATATATATTATGCAAACATTGTTAAAAATAACAGAATTTGTCTGTTTAATTATACCTTTTTATTTTTGTATTTTTCTGATGGTCTTTTTTGTATTGAAATAAAATAAATAATAAATGTTCCATAGGTTTCACAAACGGTTTCGATTCTGCGTTGAATCATCCTCAGGTGTCAAAAGCAAATGAACAATATATATATATATATATATATATATATATATATATATATATATATATATATATATATATATATATATATATATATATAGTCTCGGAAGTATCTCAACCATTAAAACTATATAAAGAAAAAATAAAGAAAAAAAAACCTTAAGTCCGAAGTCGTTCAGTGGAAAATCACTCATGTAAGTCAATTGTAATTTTTACAGTTATTATATTAGTTTGCTTCTAAAATTATTTAAGGGATCATCAGTTGTTTACCATGAAAAACTGTTTCGGGAATTTAAAAAATATATATATATAAATATCTTTTTTTTGTACCAAATAATTAATAAATATTATGCTTTTATTTTGATTTTCTCAATTAATCGAGCACTCTGCTGGGATTTTTCCTACCATTTAACAAAAGTCAACCTTTTCTTTATATTTGCATATAGGAAGTAATGTGTTGGCATATTTTTGGTGCATTGTCGTTTAATGAAAATAAATACTATTCTGGTGACACCATGGTATATTCAATGCTACCTCTTCTATTGGCGCTATTATATCTACGTATGGAATCCGCTTAATTGTTGTGGCGAAGTTGAGACCTTCGTACAGCACCAAGTTCCTCAGAGGAAGTCAGCTGACGTTTACTTGTGTTGACAATGGCTTACATTGGTGAATGGTGGACATGGCGTCTTATATTCTTAGATTTCAGTTTTTCCAACTTCTTTATTTGGTGAGATTTGACTTCCTTAAATTCTTGATTATGTATGTCCAGATATTCTTGGACGCGGATTTTGTCATCAGTCAATGATATGCTATCCAGGAACTAATGTTTCAAAGTGATATATGCCATGTTTTGAGACGTTTTAGCTAGGTGAGATGGGATTAAAGCACCTAGTATTCTTTAGGGGGTCACCCATGTAACTGCTGCCCAGGCTAAACACGGCTTAACTGTTATAATAAAAAATCTTTCAATTTACTTATTGTATATTTCAAAAGCAGATTTTTATACGTAAGCTAATGAAGTTATGGAGTGATACAATGCCCAATTATATCCCTTCGCTTTTTCAGAAGTCTCTATTTGTTACACGAGATCCATAAATCTTTTGAGAATCTTATGAATCGCTAAATGCTGAAATCTCTCTCAGCACAAATTATATTAAATTTCGTTTTCATTAAATTTTATTTTTAGCATGCCCGCCTTTTTGCTGGAATATATTGAAAATAAGACTGTGTTTCATTTGCAACCGGCTACTTGTCATAAATCTACTTATCTTGAACGATTCTTTCAATGTTTGTCTCCTCCTCTTTTTCTATCTCACAATGTTTATTGCTTTCGCTGTGTTCTTCACTGTATCTTACAAGCAGAAAATAAACAAACAATAACTGATTTATTTATTAGATGGTTTAGATTAGCAAACGTTCCCTATGCCAAATCAGACACCTGAACAATAAAGCGAATTGTTACAATTGTTGAATATTTGGCTTATGATACGTTTGCATGTCGGAATCTGGCGTAGTACAACAGCTCCTTTGTTGATCCAGCGAACGGCATCGCTTCCTAACAGGACGATATGTCGTTTCTCGATCCGAGCGACGTCGAGTGGTCTTGCCAGTCGGTCCCGGCTTCAATCTCTCCCTTTCGGGTGACACAGCAGTAAACCCAATTCGGGAATGATATTTCCCTTTCTTCTTGCTGTCGCCGCCACCACTCTCTTCAGACGCTTTGTCGTTGTCACCACTCTCTGCAGACGCTTTGTCGTTGTCACAATTTCGTGCCGGCGGTTTCTTTCTGTAACTGAAATCAATCTACACATCACAAAATATAACAACCCTTCTCTTGTAGTTCCGAGCCATTTATTTTCATTTTCGTTGAAACAAAGAGAGAGAAGCTTACGCTAGTTAATTAACTAATTACTTAATCACTTGCAAGGGAAGGAAGAGTGGGACATCGTCTGGCTCTCATTTTTGGGGATCTGAATTCCCCTATCTTATTTAATCGCTACATGGCTAAGGCGACTTGACTAGTCGGCTTCCCGTCAAGAACTCAAATATCACTGCCGTTTTTTCACCGGGAAAACTCTGACGTCACGAAATCTCGTGATCAACGCACAGGTGCGACCCAACCTCCGACCCGAGGTCTCGTCAACTGTCACCGCGAATCGTGAGAAAAACATCGCACCAAAGTTGCACGAGATGACTCTGTTGCAAATCGCGTAAGTTAAGCGATCTCTCTGTACGTCTATCATCACATGCGTCCATTATATAACACAATGTTCCACTACGACTGGTTTAAATAGTGGAAATGATTTCATATATTTAAAACAGTAAATTAACTATTCAGTACAGATATGTTCTTATGTTATCGTTGAATAAAAAAAACAATAGTTTATCTTACATAAAATCATGTTATCATTTTTATGCAAAAGATTCTACCAGAAGCCAAGAATATTTTAATCTTTTTATTTGCAGATTTCAGCCAATCAGATTCATTCTAGAGGCTGTCTTTATTTCAATTAGAGTTTGCCCTCAACAAATAGTGAATGCCCCAGTCGCAAATATTATGTAAAATAGGAATATTTTATATTCTATTTTTTTATGTTTGTGTAGCGACCACGTGTTGGGATATCTTCTCCAGGCAGGTGGTCGCTATATTGAATGTGTGCTTTCACACGAGAGTCAGAAGAAAAGAGTGAAAACAAAGTTGAAGAAACGATAATGATAAAGAGGCGGTTGAATTTACATATATACATACATTTATTTCTCAGGAAGAATATATATACAAGAAGAATGTAAGCGTGAATATTACAACAGGATGTAAAAAAGGGATCTGTTAAGATGTAATCACTAAAGATAATTCTATGTAAATATCCCAAACACAATCAAAATGTATGGATTGCCAAGGTAAACCCATTATAGAGAATGCATGGGATATGTAAAATAAATACAACTTACTTTGATTTTATCTGAGAACTATTCTGCCAAGAATTCTGTGACCAGTATAAAGTTCCATGCTGAGATGGTTAGCTGTCTGTGGAGTGCAATCTCAACAGCCACCAGAAGCGGGATCAGTGAGGTAAAACTATATGAAAACGGTAAGCTAGCACGGGCACGTCTGGATAGCTTCTAGAAAAAGACAGGCTCCGGTTTCCCACAGCGTATGGCATTTAATTTGGTTTCCGGAAGTAGAGAGTCCATTGCCTCTTCGGCAAGCAATGATTCAGGGAAGAGAACTTGAATATGGTTCGAAGGAAGTAACTCTGAATATATTGCGCCAACAATTGTAAAATCTGTTTTCCAAAATTAAACACAAAATTATATTTTATAACTAATGGGGATATATAATTGAATAATTCTATAATTTCAGTATTAATTTTATTAACTGGATTGTATTAACTCTTTCTGGACTATTGACTTCATCAACTTAACGTATATTTATATGTTGAAATGGATGGGGGGATTAAAAATTCACCAGGACTATCTTTTCTACTCTGTGTTGTCCGGGATCAAAAATTATAAGATTACAGTATTACTTTCGGTAACTGGTATATATTAAATCTCTTCGGACTATTGTCTTCATCAGCATTACGTATTTTCTTAATATGTTGAAATGGAGCGGGGAAGAAGAAATTAGGAATTGACCGGGACCATTTGTTCTAGTCAGTGTTGTCCGGGATCAAAAATTGTAAGATTACAGTATCACTTTCGGTAATGGTATATAGTAAATCTCTTCAGACTATTGTCTTTTTCAACATCATTTATCTTGATATTATTGTGAAATGTTAGGTACAAGAAATCAGGAATAACCCGGGACTATTAGTTCTACTCGGCATTGTCCGGGATCAATAATCATTATCAGCATCATTTCTCTTTATACTTTGATTTTAACTGTACTTTTGGCAGTTCTGTGAAGGCTTCCTTACTAACATTACAGTATTTAAAAAGAAAAGGAGAAGGATAAATAGACGGCTAGAGAGAGAGGGAGAGAGATAGAGGCTTTAATATAAAGATGTTACACCTGCTATTAAACTTCTATTTTGTTTTTATAGCCCCGAGCAACGCCGGGTAGCCCTGCTAGCTAAATATAAATAGAGAACTAATCTTAGCAGACTGAATCTAGAAAAATTTCGTTTACTGAAACTAGTTTATTACTTGCATAAGACATTGTACAATTATAGACACATAAGACATTAGACATTTTACAATTATATACACATGAAGCATTAAACATTGTACAATTATATAAACATAAATCATAAGACATTGTACAGTGATATACACATAAAGCAATAAACATTATACAATTATAAACACATAAAGCATTAAACATTGTAACAATTATATACACATAAAGTATTAAACATTGTACAATTATAGACACATAAAGCATAAGACATTTTACAATTATAGACACATAAAGCATTAAACGTTGTACAATTATATACACATAAAGCACAAGACATTATACAATTATAAACACATAAAGCATTAGACATTGTACAATGATATACACATAAAGCATTAGACATTGTACAATTATAGACACATAAAGCATTAGGCACTGTATAATTATAGACACACAAAGCATGAGACATTGTCCAATTATAGACACACAAAGCATGAGGCATTGTACAATTATAGACATAAATCTAATGACGTAGCATAAGGCAGAACATCGATGATGGCCAATAAACATTTTTTCTCAAGACAAAACATGCAGACAATTTCACAAAACATTTATCGTTTGTTCCATTTATATATCGCCAAATCACAGCATCATTCGATCGGCAGAAATAGACTATTTGATAAAACAACTACCAACCTAGTTATTAAGTGGAAATATTTCGTCTGCAAACCGGCCCATTTTGGCATCATGGTTAGATTGCTTTGGTAATGGTTTAGGAGACTGTGGTTCCATTCTTGGTAAAGTCATACAAAACACTCAAAGGATGGTACTCGATGCTTTCTTGCTTAACACTCAGTATTACAAGGTGGTTCAGGGATAGGAGTCGCACCCTCCTCTCAGTAGCCAATGAAAAGATCGCCTCAATTTAGGTCGAACTACCTACGTATCTATTATCTGCTAAAAGAAAATACAGAGAAGCGAAGAAGCACAATAAAAATGACATTATAGAAAAACTCATTGAACAAAACAACCTTTGTCTATACAATTGCAAGACAAATACATTCTTTGAATAATTTAGATTATTCGGACTACTGTTCTCATTTTGAGACTTATTCTCAAACCATTCCGGCCGCTGTAACCTCCGGCCTTCTTCAGCTTTATCTTTTCGAACTCGGGAATATTTCTGTCGAACTCGGGAATCTGGACGGAATTTCGAACAGGACCCTTTATTTAATCTACTTGGGGAAGTCTTCAGTAATTCACGATTCTTTGTATCGCTCACACTGAGGATTGAACCTTCAACATTAGGATGACTATCACTTAGAACTGAACTGGGGTAGCTTGCTCTCGTTCCATCAGCCATGACTGGGAGAAGTATTCAGTAATTCACAATTCTTTCTACTGCTCACACTGAGGATTGAACCTTCAACCTTTAGATGACTGTCACTTAAAACTGAATTTTACTTAGTTCTATATTCACTGCGAAGATGAGAGCAGTAATCCGAATAATCCAAATCATACAAATTATCAATCCTCATCTCAAAAATTCAGAAACATAAATACATTCTTACATCTGACAACAGGATCATATTCAACAATTGATGTAACCCTAACCCTAACCCTGACCCTAACCCTAGCCCTGACTCTATTTGATCCAACAACATTCAGGAATTTTATAGTAAAATAAATTCGTATGAATCAGTTGTTGGCATTGGTTTCCCCGATTCCTTTCTAGCATCCGATACTCACAGGATACTTGCCAAGATTCATAAGTGAAAGTGATGCCATCATGGTTAGATTGTTTTGGTAATGGGTCAGGAGACTGGGTTCAATTCTTGGTCGAGTCATACCAAACACTCAAAGGATTGTACTCGATGCCTCCTTGCTAAACATTCAGTATTACAATGATGATGATAATTTTTTATTTATTTTTTTAACTTTTGATCAGCATTAAATAATCCATTATGGTTGATATGCCGTGAACCAAACCAAGCAATAAACCAACATACTCGAGAACATTCGGTCTTCTTTGCAATTAAACTAATACAGTTACAACAGCCTTGCCAATTATGCTACGCTTTCCTTTTAACATACGCTCGACGATCAGACGTGGAGATGTTAAATTTCCATTAGCTATTAGATCACTGTTCGGAGTTGCAGTTCTAATGCTTTTTGTCGAATTGGATGCGTAATTGCCTATTCCTTAAAAAAATGCGTGCCATTTAGTCAGCCGCAGGTTCCATTATCCTTCAGGCAATCTTGTGTGGTAGTCACGTTTATTTGAAGACTGTGAAGAGCGAGGAAAAGCCACAAGGTATGAAGAATGCACGTCTGAGGTCACAGAAGTATTGTTACTGACATAACAGCGAATTAGTATTAAAAAGAATTGACATCTTTTCGAATCATTAAAATCAAAAATGCAAAAATTGAACATAAAGGCATCGTGTTTGCAATGTCTTAATAGGTTTGCATGTAGCTTCCTAAGTGCTGATTGGTGATAGCTTTTAAAGTTAGAATATCCGATAGGAAAGATTGACTCGCTGGCCCCATTCTGTCACTAGAGATAATGGGTACCATCTGAAAATGTGCCAGCACAATGAGCAGTTTACAGTGAGGCAAAGGTTGCACAATCCTCAACCGTTCTACTCCTGATCCGGTATTGCTTATCAAGTAGCATGGAACAATTAAAGATGCCTGGAAGCACTACCGAAAGGCTGGGGTTATTTTGAGGTTTTCTTTCTCCTCGACTGGTTACCCTACCAAAGTTTATACTATTATCTCACCCTTATCTAAAGAGAGAAGAGACGAATTCATATCTTGCCATAGTGTAAAGATATTTCCCGGGGGGGGGGGGGGCGAGGTGGTGGCGATATTAATTGTGTCGAAAAGTGTGCTAGGTAAAGTTTTGGATTTAGTCAAGAATGTGTTGATGGAATTCGAATACAGTATTGTGAATTTTGGGTCGATTTGTGAGTTAGTTAAGTTATGCCAAATAGCAAACAATGAGATAGATACAAGCCGTGGAAACAAAATGTTAGAGTAGTTTTTATGAGTAGATAGCAAGGACATCTTCCCCATGTGCTCCCACTAGGCAATCAAGGCCCGAAAGCAAGGATGGTACCGGTCTATAGAGTGTAGTATCCATCGGAACAGATACTACACTTTGATCTTAGCCAAAAGGCCAAGGATCGTAAACAATACTTATTTATCTTCCTCCCACAGCGGTAAGATGTGACACAAGGTCGGGAATTGAAAAGCCAGCGCCTGAGAATTTGAGCACTCTGGTCGACAAAAAATGCCTGGGCAGCCATGTCGGCATTCCCCGGTAGGGGCGTCTCAGGCGATTAGCAATAAACTAACTCCTTCTCAAAGGGTGAGACCTCCTGGAACTGTACAGGACAAACCCATAGACCGGCATAAATCAAGCCCCGAAGGCCAAGACGATACTGGTCTATAGGGTGCAGTATCCATCGGAACAGATACTACACTTTGCTGTCATCACTCCATGAATTTGTAGTTCTGAGCCTGACACATACTTGTTTACCACATGTTGAGACAGAGATGACCAGTAAACGACAAATCCTGATGTTAACTCTTCCTGAATTTTCACCAGAGCCCTGTTTGTCGGGTTGCAGTCTGCCATGTGTAACCTTGCAAGGAACCGGATTTTCAGATGGCACAGTTCTGACATTACCACATTACCACTGCCCCTAGTGAGGAAGAGTCAGACTTCAAGGGAGTGCTGCTGATGATCATTGCTGGATTGGTGCGGTTCGTTGTAATTGTCATGCTTCGCTCTGCCGACAACGAGTGACAAAGCCCCGAACGCCAAGGATCGTAAACAATACTCAACGATATTATGGTTCAATTCCTTTATTATCCACTTGTCAAGGAAAACAGTTTGTGGACTGTCGGTTCAATCCGCCATTTTATTCTTATTTAAGCCCCCCCCCCACTAGACTGGCATAGATGTTCCTTAGGAACACGCCTTATATACGTCTGCTTCCACTGACCTTAAGCTGGGAAGAGAACATTTTAAGCTTTTTACTTCTCGCTGGTAACGTCATCTGCACGAAAGGTTGCCCGAAAGTCTGTTAACTTACTTTTCAGTTTCAATTTTTTTTTAAATGGTTTACTAAGACGTTTGTTTTTATTTTTACTAAATTATTATTTACTTTTACACAGGATTTTGACAATTAAATGTAATTATCATGATATTGTAAGATCATTAGATTATTAATTGAACCGACGCTAATTTTCTTTGAAATAATGTTGTTTTTATCTCTGTTTATAAAATACTTCCAAAAATGTCAATCTTTTAATACATGCGGATTACAAATCTAGAAATCGCTTTCTATTCAAACTTTTTTAAAGGCTTCTGAATTCCTTTCAAATTATGATGGCTCACAAAGTAATTCTTTTTTTTTCCAACCGATTAAAAACATTAAAATGACTAACATGTTTTTAACAAAGCCGCAATGCATTCTGGCGGATTTAATTCCGTAATGAAATTTTTTTTTAAATAGGATTTTTAAAATTTTGTTTTATTTTACGTTATTGTGTTTTTCTTTAAATGAATATGGAATGATATAAAAGATAATTAATGCATAAGTATCAACGTTACGTTGATACGAGAAACGCACACACACATGTTAAGTCTCCTAATGTTATTGATATGAAGACTATCTACCATCAATCTTGTTAATTTTATGGTTGGTTCGTCATGGAGCTAGTCGATGATATTAAAGTATTTCTCATAATGAAATCTGTCTTTGTTCATTGTCTTAACCACTCAACTTATAAAAGGCAGTCACTCGTTTAGTGGTCATTTATTGATATCCAATTGATAGAAATGATTTGCTTGGACAGAGTTAATCGATTTCACATCTGATAAGCACTTCAGATCTTTGCTTCCTTTAGTTTGTGACAGACGTCAACCAAATCGTTCATAATCTGAAATGTTTGCTTGAATGAAAATCAATCTAATGAGTCAACAGAGAGACTTGGGAGATGCGATCAACAAGTTCCTTGGCGACCTCTGAAAGCAAACACACCAAGTTGGCAGAGTAAATGTTGCAATAACTATCTTTATGAATGAGTTGGGGGGTTAGGGTTAGGGTTAGGGTTGAAGTCGATACTAGGTCGGACTAAGAACTCAGCATCCCGTTTTTAAATACTTCCAGTTCTATCGAACTACTTTCACTGTAGATTTTTAAACTAGCAATATAATAAAATGACCTTTAATCCATGGATTTTCAAAGAATTACCCTCATCCTCAAAAGTAAAAAAAACAATAAATTGCTTATTATTGGTACGTATTAATTTGAAAATTTTCAACAAAAAGTTTAAGATATGCTTAAAGCAAAACTAGTTCAAAGAAAGTTTCAATAATGAGCAAAAAGCTGTGGCATCAATGCAGTTGTTGAAAGACTCCAATTAAAATATTGTATTATATAGTAGAAGGGGATGGATTCCAATAAAATGTATATTAAGTAAAAACGATTTTCCCCTGTATCTTCATGGTCAATAGCATTTTTATTACAAGCTACACAATAATAAACTCTGTTTCGTTAATCAAATAAGGTCTATATGGTTAAAAAATAAAAATTCTATTTCCGATTGATTTTAATATTTTAATATTTAATCCTGATCGATATTTCATTTTAGATTAGTCATACATGAAGGAGAGGAACTTTTACCCTCCCACTTTCATCTACTCTTACTGTCCTCGTAGACACCCTTAATAAGACACCTTTTAGAGATTCACTGTGAAGAGGAAAGAGAAAAAAGGAAATCTTGATTTGTCCCATTTGCTTCCTTTCTCTCCTTTTTTAGGGACACCGATACTCACATCGTCAGATTCTTATATAACAGTTCAGCAATTTACCAAAGACGTAACTGGATTTTTCTATTGGCGTCTCAGAGTCCACGCATCTCGACTAATCTTGCCTGACAGTGGACAATTTCGCAATTGCAATAAAATATTAGGATGGCAACAACAAAAGGATAAATCAATCAATCAACACATTCTTATAGAAGAAGATGCGTTTATAATCGAGTTTGTTTTGAGGCTGAAAAGCAGGGGCGGACAACCTCTGGCCCGCAGGCCACATCCGGCCCGCGAAGGCTTATCGTCCGGCCCGCCACCCTGCTATGCTTTATTATTGCAATCCGGCCCGCGGACCTCCCAGTAAAACTCATATCATTTTGTGACATACACGTAAAAGTAGGTTTCAATTAAGATTTGCAGTGGGATAAAAATGTATAAATATCAGCGAGCGATGATGCATGTATATTTCATTTTTCTTTAACTATTAATTTCAAATCCTTGGCCTGAGATAAAAATAGAAAAAGAGAAAGAGAAGGCAAAGAGGAAACGATAGACGAGGAAAGGGCGTGAATCAGAGAACTTATGTGAGGTATGTCAAAACGAATGCTGGATCAACTTGCTACTTCCCCCGTCATTATTTTTTATGATTCCAAAATGGCTCTTCGTCGGCGCCTTTTATAACATCACATACAGAAGTCTTTGAGAAAAAATATCAGATTTGTAGAGTGTTCAATGCAATATTTTGTACAATTTATTCATGTAAACAAAATATAGTAATTCTGAGATACGTTTTTCCACGTCTGACATTAAATCTGTAAAGTTTTAGTTTCCCAAGCCGATTGCCCCAAATAGTTAATCACCTGAACCATGCCGACCTCATAAACTATGCTGCATTTACGTCTAAATCTCCCTTTGAACACAATTCTTCAATTGCTCCAGACAAGGCATGAAGCCCCTTGATGTAAGGAGCTCAAATACAATACTACTTCAAGGTCAAAAATATCCAACGATAAGTGCTAGATGGATAGATTCCGACCCAGAAAACAGCAATTCTCCCCCCTTTGTCAGAAACATCGCTCATGTACTGTGAGGACTAAAGAACAAAATAAGGGAAGTGGGAGTTTTTGACCTTGAAGTGGTATTTTTTAGCTCCTTACTTCAAGTTGCTTCATGCCTGGTCTGGAGCAATTTCCATAAAAAACAAAGAATTGTGTTCAAAGGGCGATTTAGACGCGAACACAGCATAGATTATTAGTGGCTTCATGTCTGGAGCAATTTCCATTAAATAAACAAGTGAAGTGAAATATCCTGTTTCAATTTTATTGCTTTATTTGATGTATGAATTTCATATTTATTAAGGTTATAAAATCGGCAATTAGTAACAGTATTCCTTTCTTTGCTGAGAGTAAAGTAATGAGCCTTGATGTCAGAAATGTGACTGATTATTACATAGTTGAGAATCTGTAGAGTGTACAAGCTGTGAAGGCAACACGAATTTATTACACCAAATAAAATAGACTGCTACTACTACAACCACTTGTTAACGGCATGCTATTAAACTTAATCAGGTGTTGAGACCCAAACTTGGGAACTTTCGGAAATTTTGAGCCATTCCTTAGTCATTCCACTAATCTCATGACCACTCTGAAGTGTATTTGTACCAAATATAATTACAAAGTCAAAATACCTTTATTGCTAAGTTTATTTTATTAACAGCGTCTCTTTGCTCGTTAAATTTAAGCTTTACGTATTTTCATCCTTTATCATTTGTATTGATTTACTCCTCTCCAGGAGTTAGGCACAAGGCCAGTTTTTATCTTACTCCCACAAGTAAGATGTGACCCAAGGTCGGGTCGGGAAAGTGGGGTTTAAAACTTGCCTGGGCAGCCCCGTCGGCATTCCCCGGTAGGGGCGCCTCAGACAGTAAGCAATAAACTTACTCCTCCCCAAAGAAGGGAGACGAAGCCTGGGAGGGAGGACCTCCTAGAACTGCACAGGACAGACCCATAGACCGGCGTAAATCAAGCCCCGAAAGCCAAGACAATACCAGTCTATGGGGTGCAGTATCCATCAGAACAGATACTACACTTTGATCTTAGCCAAAAGGCCAAGAACATCTTTATCATTTGTATCCATGTTAATAATAGTATTTAAACTTTGTCTATTTCTTTTCCAGATTTAACTAAGTATTGAACACATTCTTTCCCTGATGAGGGTCCATGAGTGACATTTCCTAGAAGTCTATAAAATAATATAAAAAAGTGCTTTCTAGCTCCAATGTCATATTAATAAATTATTGTAAACTCTACAACAAATCAAACAATGAGCAACTCGATTTTCTACAGGCAAAGCTTCCAAAATTGAATGTAGAAACGAAACTATTGATCGAAACAGAGTTTCATTGCATTGTCTCTTACATTTGATATTGAGGATCTGGTAGCTGAAAAGTAATGTAAGTATCTCATTAAATGTCGTAACTAAATAATATGAAGTAACCCTAACCCTAACCCTAACCTCTGCAAGTAATTTTGATATGAGTCTGAAATGCTTGTTTGATTTTTCTCTCTCTTTATATATATATATATATATATATATATATATAAATGAAGAAGAATGGAAAGGAATAAGAGAAAGCAAAAGCCAAATCAAAATTCAATTCAAAAGTTCAAAGCAAGGTATATTCTGCAAATTTTGCGGAATATACCTTGCTTTGAACTTTTGAATTGAATTTTGATTTGGCTTTTGCTTTCTCTTATTCCTTTCCATTCTTCTTCATTTCTACCTGCTCTATCCTGGATATTGAGCTGTATACTTTTCACAATAAGGTTTTACCTTTCCTAAAAGTTCGCTTTTAGAACACCTCTTTATATATATATATATATATATATATATATATATATATATATATATATATATATATATATATATATATATTCTTTAATATTCTTTACATATTTTTCTTTCTTTTATAATAAATGTGAAAAGTCCAAAGTACACATTTCGAATTACTCAGTAATATAAAAGTGGAGTATTTGACCAATCGACGAATTTCATTATATAACCAGTTTTAATGGGGAATTCATTTTAATTGTTATACTAAAACAAAATAAAATTTATCGACGTTGAATATCTTAAAAACCATATCAATTTATCTTTTTGTGGATTTTTCCTACAAAAACAAAATTTGACGATGTTCATGCACAGTATATTTCCCCCATATTGGAATATATCAAATTACACTAGTACGTTTTCTGAAATATGTAACATATAGTTTTCAAAGAAATTATATTAGCTCTCACTCATCTGCGATCGAGCACTTTATTTATTTATTCATTTATTTTCAATATAACCTGACACACTATATATATATATATATATATATATATATATATATATATATATATATTTATAGTCTAAGAAATTTTTGAGTCATTTTAAACAGAGAAAGAAAATGCAGTTTAAATTCCCAGGGATATTAACTAAATCCAAAATATCGCAGACTTAGCACTTGTATAAACTGACTTACCACTGGAAAATGTACAAATAAAAAAAGAGGATTTAAGTATATAACAGTGAAACAAACACAGTGGACCTTAACTTGAATGTAAAATATTAACCAAGGATCATCAGCTGTTTACCATGTAACTGTTTCAGAGATTTAAAAACAGGATAGTTATAAAATTCATGGCTCTCCAGCGGTATTGATCAAATGACCACTTCCCCAATAATCAAATGTAGAAATAATTCAGTTTTAATTTCACTAAAATATATAAATAAATAAATAATAATAATAATAATAATAATAATAATAATAATAATAATAATAATAATAATAATAATAATAATAAACAAAGACTCACAAGCGATGAAGCCAATGAGAACAGCTGGGCATGGCTAAGAAAAGGACACTTGAACAGAGAAACGGAATCTCTGCTGACGGCTGCACAGAACAATGCGATTAGGACAAACTTTATTAAAGCAAAGTTAGATAAAACCCAGGAAAACAGCAAATGCCGATTGTGTGGACAAAGAGACGAAACGATAAATCATATAATAAATGAATGCAGCAAGCTAGCCCAAAAGGAATACAAGAACAGACATGACAGCGTGGGAAAAAAAGTACACCGGGAAATGTGCAAACAACTGAATTTCGAATATGCAAAAAAACGGTACAAACACAAACCAGAAACTGTACTAGAAAACGAAAAACACAAAATCATATGGGATATGAATGTACAAACAGACAAACCCATAACAGCAAGGAGACCGGATATGATAATAATCAACAAGGAAGAAAAATCCTGCAAAATCGTAGACTTTGCCGTTCCAGCGGACCACAGAGTGAAGATCAAAGAGACGGAAAAAAGAAGCAAATATACTGAACTTGCCAGAGAATTGAAAGGAATATGGAACATGAAGAAAGTCAGTATAACACCAATAATCATAGGAGCACTAGGAACAGTCCCCGAAAACATGGAGAAAAGAATAGGAGAAATAGGAATCAAAGGGATAACTGAGACCATACAAAGGACAGTAATGATCAAAACAGCTACAATCCTGAGAAATGTCCTCGAATGCGAAAACCAACCCACATAAGCAACGAATGGAGAACAAACACATGGAAGCACAAGACAACAGAACCAGGGAAAATACAACCGCGAGAGAGAGGCGCAAGCATAGGCTGACACCACGAAAATTATGGACAGAGGGTCGAGGAGGGAAAGCGCAAACCAGACCTCCACTGGAAGAGCGCGGACAGCTCTTGGACCATGGGAAGGCTTGTTGCCACCCGGGCCCCAGAGGAGACCAATTGCCCTTATCACCGTGAAATCGGTGGTAGGTGGCTGTTGCGATACCGCAAGGTCATCAGCGGTGATGAACGAAAAGAGGTGGAGCATACTGGAAGTCTGAGGAGACTTGTTGTCACTCAGACCCCAGGGAATACCACAGGTTGTTGGCAGTGGGCGATCACTGACGATGACCAGTGTGATAACTCCTAGTGAGTAAATAATAATAATAATAATAATAATAATAATAATACATTACCCGTAAGACTACAGTGTGATATGGTAATTTGCATATCAAATAATACTAATCATAATAATGATAATCATAATAATAATAATAATAATAATAATAATAATAATAATAATAATAATAATAATAATAATACTATCTAACTAAACACTACACCCAAGAAACATTCTGCGATATGGTAGCAAGCAAAAAAAGTATATAGGAATAAAAGATGCATTAAAAAAAATTTGAAAGAAAAGAAAAAAGCTTATGTACCTTTGTATATAGCATTTTATTTAATACTATACATTACAGTGTCTGTTGGGTGTACCAAGTTTCGTCGATATGGTCATACCGATTCTGGTGTAGAAACCGTCTCGTAGAAACAGATCAACTCTTCAGCACCATGCAGTGAACTCACTATTTTTGTGTTCCCCCATAACAGATATGTTATGTTCGTAAAAAGGATGTCTGTTGCTATTGTTTGTTCAAGAGGAATTTTTTTTTGTTTTTTGTATATAAAGAATTTTTACCTGTTTAGTGTACGGCTACTCTGGTTAATTTTAGCATGATTGCTACTGAAATATAGATATCTATGACGATTTGTATATAAATCTTTTGTAAAATGATGTGAGGAAAGCGATGGATGTACGATAACACTTGAATGTGACTTTAATAGTCTCATAGCAACTATTTATGTGTGTTGAAATTCAATAAGGCTTGTTTACCACGAGTAGTCTTCATAGATTTGAGCCTTTATACTGGTTCGTCTTTTGATGCATGTATAATTCATTATACACACTCTGACTGCGATAAATTAACAGGAACACAAGTCGTTTTGTAAATAGAGGATTTATTTGTGTGAGGTAACCGGTTTAAGACAGTTGCAGAAATCCGATATATATATATAAACATATCCACGCGAATAATATATATATATATATATATATATATATATATATATATATATATATAGAGAGAGAGAGAGAGAGAGAGAGAGAGAGAGAGAGAGAGAGAGAGAAAGAGAGAGAGAGAGACAGACAGAGGGCGTTGACCTACTTTTCTCGGGCTATCACATTATTCACTCGCCCCACCTCCATTTGCGTTTTGGAACGAGCACCAATTGCCGTGTCTACTCGCCGCAACATCTGTTAGGGAACAGACAGCAATCCCTTTATCGATAACTGATTTCCGTTTCCCAACTACCGTTTATTTGCTGGAATCACGTTCTAACCCCTCAGCTGTCAATCATTCCTAGTTTGTCTAACTGCTCTCCTCTCCATTCAAATGAGGGGTTTCATTATTTAACATAATACCAAATAAAATCAATTACTTGTGTGACATGGAATGTCGAATCAAATTTTAAATTACCTATTCACATACTTGAAATTCAATTTTATACCAATTTTTAACTAATCGCATCCAATTTCTTTTCAATACTTTTTTATCTTTTCTTAGAACAAATAGTTTTATTTGAATGGAAAGATAAAAAACACTTAAACTTTATTTTTATTGCTTGTGCCCCTAACCCTAACCCTTACACTAACCCTAACCCTAACACTAACACTAACGCTAACACTAACCTTAACTCTAACCCTAAATTAAATTAATTACGTGACATGGAACTTTTTGTCCTGAAATAAAATTGTAATTTACGTATTAGCTTAGATAAAATTGAACTTTTATACCAAATTTTTACCAATTCAATTTCTTTCAATACTTTCTTATCTTTTTCTTATGACAAATTTGCATCGAAAGAGGAAAACGCATTCAAATTTTTTTACATTAAATCATGGTTGTTGGAATGGCTTCTGGACGATTGCCTATATACATTTCGCTGACAGACATTTCGCCTGTATACAGTTGTCTAAACAGATAAAGTGATTTGTAACGAGTTATATCTACCCGACGTTGCCCGGAAGACTGTTTAATTCATTTTCTTCTTTTAAACTTCTTTTAAATAGGATGTTTCAAGTTTGATCATTAAATTATTTATTGAACAAAATTGTTATAAAATTATAATTAATTTTGTCAAGATGATGTTGTTTTAATTTTTATTTATAAAATTATTCGATATAAAAAGCTTCCCAAACTTTCGATCTTTTAATAAATGAGGGTTTGTTAAGCATTTTGAATGTAATCTTTTAAGGGAACACAAATAGAGGACATTTCAATAATCTGTTATTTTTAAATTATCGACATCCATCTTTTAAAGTTGTCGATTGTTTGTTTTACATCTCTGAAATTGTTTTAAAACTTATTTTTTACATAGAAAGAATTTTCAACATTTATTATCAAATAGTATTAAAAGTTTTCTGGGCTATTTTAAAGCAGTAAAAATATTTTTGCTGCAAGAAAAAAAAACACAAGATAAATTAAAACGTTGAATTATAGTTATATTTTCAAAACTTTCATTAAATACAATTTTAAACCAACAACCAAATTTTAGCCAAAGTTTGAGCAAACCCCAATTGAGATAAGTGAGATATTCCAACAGGCCCTATAGTACAATTGAATCGATAATTCTTTAAACATAAAATGTATTTTTTTTTGTTTTTGTTGTTCAAAGAATAAGGACCAAATCTTTTTTTATGATCAAGCATTAACATTCATTGGAAAGATGAAGTTGGAGAAAAGAAAGCGATGGAAGTTAAAGTCAGGACATTTAATGGTGCAATTATTTTAAATCATTTCAAAATAATATCGGAATATACGAGAAAAATGATTCGATTGTGTGCATATATTAAATGTGTGTGTTATTCCCTACTGAGTGTACGTACGTGTGTGCATATCTGTGTACACACACATATGTGTGTTTAGACGTCCATTACCACATACATAGAAAAGCATAAAGATAATGGAAATATCTCATCTCTAAATTGCCTGGTCAGTAATTCTACAAAAGGGTCTTATTAATTTGGCCTCAAGTACAAAGTCTGTTGGAGCAATTATGAAGATCATTCATTTTTGTCACCTCGGTAGGCCTTCATGATCACCTTTAACATATGCCCAGAGCATGGTTCTTTTCTGCAACTCTCTCTCTCTCTCTCTCGCTCTCTCTCTCTCTCTCTAGCTCTCTCTCTCTTTCTCGCTCTCTCTCTCGCTCTCTCGTTCTCTCTCTCTCCTTCGCTCTCTCTCTCTCTCTCGCTCTCGCTCTCTCTCTCGCTCTCTCTCTCTCTCGCTCTCTCTCTCTCTCGCTCTCTCTCTCTCTCTCGCCCGCTCTCTCTCTCTCTCTCGCTCTCTGTTTTTCTATCTTCCTCTTTATCTTTTTGTTTCATTCAAGTATCGTTAATAAGACGATATATGTCTTCCTTATTCTTAACAGTATTCAAAAGTAACATGACAACGTTACTCGGTTTGAGAGCAAACTGATTTATTTTGTTCAATTCTTTCTTATTTCAGCAAATAAATGTAATAAATCTGAGAACAAAATCCCACAGATAACCTATAGAATTCAATTGCAAGAATAGCCATTCTTACAGAATCGTATGTTTTGGGTTATGATACAACAGTGTATCGGGTTATGATACAACAGTGTATTGGGTTATGATACAATAGTGTATTGGGTTATGATACAACAGTGTATTGGGTTATGATACAACAGTGTATTGGGTTATGATACAACAGTGTATTCAGAGAGGGAGTTTCAATTTGGGAACTTTGCAGGATGTGGAGTCTTAACTATTCGCTACTTTTACCAAAATATCTCCTGGCTATGACATGGTACTTACCAAATAATTACTAATCCATTATAAATTGTTTTAAATCTAAATTCAAAACACAAGAAAAATAAAAAAAGCAAAGAAAGTACATCAGCTGTTATTTTCTTCTACAAAAATTAATATGGTTTGGTTTGTCTGTGTAAGCGTATATCATTCATGGCGTTCTATATAAGAAGCGTAGACAAAAAACATCTTCAAAAATAATACGTTCCGTCCGTCTGTTAAAAATCTAAGAGAGCGCCAAAAGAAATTCGTTTTTTTTTTTGCATAACGTTTCTTTTTTTCAAGAACATTCAAATTTTAACTTAACTGTTACAAACAATGTTAATAAAACTCGACTGAGCTCCAATCCATGGTCCCCTCTGTAAAACATTCACAGTAAGAACATGTCTAGCAACAGCAAAAGCAAAGAACTTTCCTTTCACTCTCTCATTGACAAAAACCAAACGGAACTTCCATGAACAAAGTTTCTTTCTTAGAACATCCTATCTGTGGAACAAAATACCACGAGTCTGCTTCTCAACCGACTACAGCATGGTCGTCTTCAAGTCTAATGTAAACAAAGACTTGTTGAGCCGTCCTCTTGGATAATCAATTCCTCTTAAGAAATCTTCTGCCCATTCTATCTATTGTTCCAATCATCTTTGGAACCAGATACCACGAGTCTGCTTCCCAACCGACTGCAGCATGGTCGTCTTCAAGTCTAATGTAAACAAAGACTTGTTGAGCCGTCCTCTTGGATAATCAATTCCTCTTAAGAAATCTTCTGCCCATTCTATCTATTGTTCCAATCATCTTTGGAACCAGATACCACGAGTCTACTTCCCAACCGACTACAACATAGTCGTCCTCAAGTCTAATGTAGACAAATATTTCTTGAGCCGTCTTCTTGGATTATTAATTACTCTTAGTTAATTTTCTTCCCATTCCATCCATTGTTTCTTGGCATGGTCCTTTTTTAGGGGTATGAACGAACTTGTTTGCAAGCAGAGTTTTCTCTGTCTGGCAGAATCACGTTTAAATGACGCATGCAGCAACAAACAGCTAATAAGGTATGTTTGTGAACTTTCATGTATTTTGTTAGACATATGAGATACTAGATCTCTATTTGGAGGGGGAGGGAACTACTCATTGTAAATTATTAATTTAAAATGAACTGCTTAGTCACTTATATCTGAGGAGAAGAGTCGTTTCATACGATTTCTAATGCTAAGGAGACTTCGTTGGTATAGCCACATTGAAATAATGGGGGAGAGTGCTTAGGGCAGTAGATGTAGAACAGTTAAGGTAGCAGGGTCAGTTGGAAGGGATAGGCTAACAGAAAACATGGAAGAAAGTAATAAACGTAACTTGAGAGAAAAAAGGATAAATAACAGACCTGGCCCGATATAGGTTTGTTTAGAAGTCACTTTCGAAAAGCCGTCCAACACATGCCAGCATGTAAACCGGACTTTAAACGTAATAGTATGATGTATACAACAGAAGTAACAATTGATATTATAATTCTTGTTAATTAGTATTATAGAACTTTATGAATTTTTAGATGAGGATTGATAATTTTTATTATTTGGATTATTCAGACTCATATTGGATGTTATTCTAATCATGGATGCTATTCTCATCTTGGATGTTATTCTCATCTTGGATGTTATTCTAATCATGGATGCTATTCTCATCTTGGATGTTATTCTAATCATGGAGGCTATTCTCATCTTGGATGTTATTCTAATCATAGATGTTATTTTCATCTTGGATGTTATTTTCATCTTGGATGTTATTCTAATCATGGATGCTATTCTCATCTTGGATGTTATTCTAATCATGGAGGCTATTCTCATCTTGGATGTTATTCTAATCATAGATGTTATTTTTATCATGGATGTTATTTTCATCTTGGATGTTATTCTAATCATGGATGTTATTTTCATCTTGGATGTTATTCTCATCTTGGATGTTATTCTAATCATAGATGTTATTCTCATCTTGGATGTTATTTTAATCATGGATGTTTCTCTCATCTTGGATGTTATTCTCATCTTGGATGTTATTCTCATCTTGGATGTTATTCTAATCATGGATGTTTCTCTCATCTTGGATGTTATTCTCATCTTGGATGTTATTTTAATCATGGATGTTATTCTCATCTTGGATGTTATTTTAATCATGGATGTTATTCTCATCTTGGATGTTATTTTAATCATGGATGTTTCTCTCATCTTGGATGTTATTCTCATCTTGGATGTTATTTTAATCATGGATGTTTCTCTCATCTTGGATGTTATTCTCATCTTGGATGTTATTCTCATCTTGGATGTTATTTTAATCATGGATGTTATTCTCATCTTGGATGTTATTTTAATCATGGATGTTTCTCTCATCTTGGATGTTATTCTCATCTTGGATGTTATTCTCATCTTGGATGTTATTTTAATCATGGATGTTATTCTCATCTTGGATGTTATTTTAATCATGGATGTTTCTCTCATCTTGGATGTTATTCTCATCTTGGATGTTATTTTAATCATGGATGTTTCTCTCATCTTGGATGTTATTCTCATCTTGGATGTTATTTTAATCATGGATGTTTCTCTCATCTTGGATGTTATTCTCATCTTGGATGTTATTCTCATCTTGGATGTTATTTTAATCATGGATGTTATTCTCATCTTGGATGTTATTTTAATCATGGATGTTTCTCTCATCTTGGATGTTATTCTCATCTTGGATGTTATTCTCATCTTGGATGTTATTTTAATCATGGATGTTATTCTCATCTTGGATGTTATTTTAATCATGGATGTTTCTCTCATCTTGGATGTTATTCTCATCTTGGATGTTATTCTCATCTTGGATGTTATTTTAATCATGGATGTTATTCTCATCTTGGATGTTATTTTAATCATGGATGTTTCTCTCATCTTGGATGTTATTCTCATCTTGGATGTTATTTTAATCATGGATGTTATTCTAATCATGGTTGTTATTCTCATCTTGGATGTTATTCTCATCTTGGATGTTATTCTCATCATGGTTTTTATTCTCATCTTGGATGTTATTCTCACAACCTTTCAGCTAATGTAACAGATTACTGGGTCTGATAAGATATACCTGAAAAAGGTTGACGATTACGTCGGCTTAAACGTTGTGAAGAATAATATTCAATACAAAAACAGTCGTCCGAATAATCTAAAGGATACATATGATAGGACCTGTTCAGATATGAAATCAAAGCTATAAAGCGCAAATTAGTTATTTGTGGCATTATTATTTACTGACACAGACTATAGAATCGGTAAGCCAAATCAAATCATGTTGGGTCTATTATGATTTAACCGGTAATACCTGGTGTAGTATTTAGCCCTGGTCGGGTTATACCGTCTTCCTTCAAAGGAGGATGTTTACAAGGAATATCAAATTCACAAGCGGACCCAAGCCGCATGTATATCCCGGTCATGGGAAGAGGTAATGGGATAATGACATAGAGCACATAGCATTCCCAAATGGTCACCCATCTGGTACTGACCAGACTCCACGTTGCTTAACTTCAGTGATCTAAAAAAGAATCGGTGTGTCAACGCGATTATGCCGTATATAAGACTATACTATCTTATATTATAATAATGCGTGCTATATTTCTATTGGAAAAGATATGAGACCGTTAATTCCTTCCGGTTATAGGGGAAATAAGAATTTGTATTCAATGACACATTTATAGTGAATCATATGAATATGCATTATGTTTTGGCATTAAATAACCAATAAAAATATTGGCATACTTTCAAACAGTGAAACAAAACAATGAGGAATGAGGTCAGGTGTTTTTTTATGGCAGAAAAAAGATGCATATTAGTTGAAATCATTGTGTCAGGTGCAGCCGAGCGCAGAGACTAACAGCCACACGGTGTCACTCAAGCCAGAACACGACGAAGAGCACATTTTAAACAGAGACATGTAAACATATTTATTTTGGAAATCTGTTTTTAACGACGTCAGAATTTACAACCTACTTAAGTGTAGCAAACCGTGCACGAATTCTCTGATTGGTTGAAAGAAACTGTAGATTGGAGAGTTTGTCCAATCAAGAGTCGATATGTAAATAACAATATTTGCCACAGTCTCTGCCTCTTCGAACAGAATAAATAACTATATAATAATCATATTATCTATCAAACACAAGTGTCCCTGTTCAATTGCCTATCGAAGAGGGATGAGTTAGACACAAGGTCCGTTTTTTTAATGTGGGAAAAATCAAGCTCTACAAAAAAAGAGGCATTTTGGATTGGCAAAAAAAATTGGATTGTCTCAGTCTAGAATGATTGGCAAAAAAATTGGATTGTCTCAGTCTAGAATGATTGGCAAAAAAATTGGATTGTCTCAGTCTAGAATGATTGGCAAAAAAAATTGGATTGTCTCAGTCTAGAATGATTGGCAAAAAAAAATGGATTGTCCCAATCTAGAATGATTGGCAAAAAAAAATGGATTGTCTCAGTCTAGAATGATTGGCAAAAAAATTGGATTGTCCCAATCTAGAATGATTGGCAAAATAATTGTATTGTCTCAGTCTAGAATGATTGGCAAAAAAAATTGGATTGTCTCAGTCTAGAATGATTGGCAAAAAATTGGATTGTCTCAGTCTAGAATGATTGGCAAAAAATTGGATTGTCTCAGTCTAGAATGATTGGCAAAAAAATTGGATTGTCTCAGTCTAGAATGATTGGCAAAATAATTGGATTGTCTCAGTCTAGAATGATTGGCAAAAATAATTGGATTGTCTCAGTCTAGAATGATTGGCAAAAAAAATTGGATTGTCTCAGTCTAGAATGATTGGCAAAAAAATTGGATTGTCTCAGTCTAGAATGATTTCTCCTCTATAGAAAAGGTGACGTGTAGTATCATAACAGATACTACACTTTGCTCTTAGCCAAGATGCCAAGGAAAACACGAGTGTAAACAGAAAACAACTGCAGGGCTTGTTATGATGATTAAGAAACAAAGAGATTAAGACTTATTTCCAGGCTCATTCCGTTTGCTCTGGTGGTGATTTTTAGAGGTGTTTTGTCTGGTCGGATCGTTATTAATTGCCAATACTTAATGCAGAGTCATTTCTACCTCAAACGTTATTATCTTAGCTACATTAATCAGGCAGAGAGAGAGAGAGAAAGAGAGAGAGAGTTTCCTACTGTCTAGTGTTAAGAGCATTTAACCATGTACATTTTTGCTTTGTTTCTGAACGAATTCTCTCACCCCCAATATGTTAATTGCTACTTCTGCTTTATTTCTTCCAGTTGTTAATTATTGATGGGGTACATTTACTAGTAGTTATTAGTTATTTTGTGTTTTTTTTACTAAAGAGTCACCAATTATCAAGGCCCAAAGGCCACTCGAAAAAAAGGGTTAATATGTTTGTCAGGTGGACGGTTAGACAACACCGTGATGATTGGTAACTAAGGTTGAAATTGGGCAGAAGTTGATTATTTCAGAGGACAGCTCAACAAAAATGTGTTTACATTGTACTTGAAAACGAATATGTTGTAGTCAGCTATGAAGCAGCCCTGCGGTATTGTATTCCACATACGTGTAGTTCTAGGAAAGAAACAGTAGCTATTGTTGAGATATATGTTAGAAAATAGAAAACGTTTCAGACAAGGGATGTCATAGATGTAAAGAGATTGACCCTGCTGAATTGTAGGAACTGGACGCCTATGAGACGACTTGACATGACATTCCCTGTTCAGGGAGGACGTGATTATTCTGGGAAAAGATAGGTAGCTTAGCAGAAGCAACTGAACAGCGAAGATTAGTCTTAAAGACATTCTAACAAAATGGTAAATAATTAAGCAATGCGCCTAAACCATAAGTAACTCTCTTTCTCTTTTGATCTTTCAACTACGAGACGAACATCTGAGTGAATAGGTCCATTATGCTTCTGACAACGTACTGTTTTAATTAATTGAATAATTATATTAAGAAAGCCTATCAGACAGTGTTTGTTTTAGCTAACAAAATGAGCCCTGGTCCTGGGAGACAAATAACACAGATGCAGGCATAGCGATGCTGGCCAGCAACTAAAGTATGGATTTCAAGTGATTAAAATATAAATGACTAGCAGGAGGACACGAATAGGTCTGGATTGAATGAGGATCACTACTATGTACTTTTTCACTCTGCTCTTAACACCATATTATTTTCTTTGTTTTTACTGTCCTCCACATTCCGTTTCGGTCCCTAATATAGTCAGAAGCTGAAATGTTGGAAAACTGTCTGAATAAGTTTTTTATACATATGGATCAAATTTCATTAAAATAAAATTTTCGTATAAAGTCGGATACTTTTTAGACAGGTCTCGTATATCTATCAATGCCAGCATATTCTAATTTTGGGAGGTCACCCTATATCAGGTTCAATGTTGTTTCAATTTAGTGATCCAACAAGAAGACCTGGTTCAAAATAAGACGAGTTATACTCGTATACAGATGAAATAGAGGGAGGAGCATTATTTGGAGGTCACCCTATATCGGGTTCAACGTTGTTTCAATTTAGTGATCCAACAAGAAGACTTGGTTCAAAATAAGACGAGTTATACTCGTATACAGATGAAATAGAGGGAAGGGCATTATTTGGAGGTCACCCTATATCAGGTTCAACGTTGTTTCAATTTAGTGATCCAACAAGAAGACCTGGTTCAAAATAAGATGAGTTAACTCGTATATAAATGAAATAGGGGAGGGGTAATTTTTAAAGTTCACCCTATATCAGGTTCAACGTTGCTTCAATTTAGTGATCCAACAAGAAGACCTGCTTCAAAATAAGACGAGTTATATAGCACATAACTGTTCATTCAAAGATTGTAAAGATTAGTTGCAGCTAAATAAAAACAAAACTTTCCTTCTTAAATAAACTGTGATTTTCTACAATGAAGGCTTCAATATATCAGACGCCGATCACTATCACAATTGGAGTCAACACGAAAGAAAGACTAAAACTTCAAAGAATACTTTTCAAAAAGAAACTGCTGACAAAACTGTGCAATAGTTACCTTTAAGCCTGAAAATGTAACGTTTGATGATCTTTTCGATGCGGACACCGAACGTCTTAAACACAGAATGTATTTAAGTAAAAAACGATGCTCAATGTCCACCGGCTTTTCCCGTTATTCAGATTCAAAAGACTGGCTACGGTGAGCAGTGTGCAAGTTTTTGATCCTTATAGAAAGTTCTTTGATACACATACCCCATATATATATATATATATATATATATATATATATATGGTTAATATAACAAAAGATATAAGAGGCAACTAATATCTTTAATTAGTGAACATCCGGATAGAAACAAAGTTCAATATACTGGATAGAGCATTAATAGCACTAGATCAAGTGAAAGAATAAAATAAGGTGCGAATCAAATTTTATTACAGTTCAATGTTCAGGCAAAGTTCTTTAAAGTCCTTAACTCATGAGTTTTCAAAGAAAATCTTCTCCTTAGAGGACCAATACCGCAATGACATTACTGCAGGTAATAAAAATTAAACTTTGAAAATATATAAAAAAAATATATAAAAATACATAAAGGTATATAAAACATCAAATATATCGGCCCAAAACATACTTTTTTCTAAACCTCCACGTTAGTTCATTCACGTCAACAAGTTTAAAATAGCTCCAGGCAAGATATCAAAGAAGTTGATTAAGAAATAATCCAAATGGTGAATGGTGGTCCAAAAATGCAAAAAGTTATCCAGGCGGGAAATTCGTTTGCCATCGATGCAGTAGATAGCAGTGAAAAATGTATTTAAGGTGTATGCAAATTAATAAAACGATAAGAAAACGATAGGGAAAAAAATGATATGAAAAGTTCAGAAAACTCACTGAGGAGAAGATTTGCTTTGAAAACTCATGAGTTAAGGACTTTAAAGAACTTTACCTGAACATTGAACTGTAATAAAATTTGATTTGCACCTTAATCTATTCTTTCACTTTATCTATTGCTATATATATATATATATATATATATATATATATATATATATATATATATATATATATATATATATATATATAGTCTCGGAAGTTTTTCAACCAGTAAAACTATATATATATAAAAAAGAAAAAGATTTTAGTCCCAAGTCGTTCGGTGGAAAATCACTTTTTTGTAAGTCAATTTACTTTTTACAGTCACTATATTAGTTTGCTTTCAAGAACTTATGCTAGTCTTAACATTATTTAAGGGATCATCAGTTGTTTACCATGAAAAACTATTTCGGGAACTTAAAAACAAAACAGTATTTTATTTTTACTTCATATATATATATATATATATATATATATATATATATATATAATTTTAATTCGGTAGATTACAGAATTTATGACACAATTAATATTGTTTAATCATGCTCCAATAATCAGCAAAAAATTGTTTCAGGTTTCTGTTTGGAGCCTAATTACAAAATATTAATTATGTCATAAATTTTGTCATCTACTGAAATAAAATGTGAAATCTATGTTTACAATTACGTATTAACAATTGAGATTAATTTTATCTGCAATATTTAATATATAGAGTTTGTGTTATATAATCTACTAGTAATATCGCAATCGTTTGAGTTCTGTAATTTAAACTTTGTACTATATATTTATTTATTCATTTTGGTACAGAAAAATGAGTACAACATTCGTACCGTCGGTTTCAAACACGGAAGGACTTAGGCATCCGGCTCTCTTCAGCTTCTGTTGTCATCTGTTTTGGAAATATGAAGTCACATGTCACTATCGTTTGGACGCGTTATTTGCTTAGAGCGTTGTGTATGTTTGTTTAAATTTAAATTTAAATTTAGTGTAAGGAAGGTTTGAAAAAAAGGAGGGGGGAAGTAAAAGTTGAGATTTAAACCGGAGGAGGTTTAAAGAGATATAAAAAGATATAAAAAATAAATATAATAATAATAATAAAATTAAATTAAATTAAAAAATTAAAAAATAAAAATTAAAAATTAAAAATTAAAAATAAATACAAATATTTCTATATAATTATCGTGAGTCAATATTATAAGATTCGTATATTTGGCCGTTACTGTTTTGGGGTATGATGATGTGTGGTCTAAAGGAATTAGGGGGAGAGAGAGGGTTTAAGGGTTAAAGGCGTTTTAAAGGAACAACATTACTTAATATCGTGTTTAAATCTTGAATTAAAGAACTTTGAATCATTCCCGAAGGAATTTACATAAAGGTATCATCCGGGCGGTCTAAGGGCAGTAACTCTGGAGAGATTTTAAATGGTTTGAAACCGTTTGGGAACTTATGGGAGTAATAATAATGTTGTGATATGGAGGTGTTAGCCTCTTAATGACTGGATAAATATTTTTGGGGAAAGTTGAAATAATTGCTCTTGAAAATTAGTGTGGATATGGATTGATTAAGGTGTTCGTGTTTTTTAATTTTTTTTATATTAATAAGGGGTGATAGTTGGGAAAATTTTCTGGAATGGAAGTCGGTATTCAATAGGGCAATAATGGGGTTATGTATTTAGCAGAGGAGGAAGTAGCTAGGCTGTTATGTGTATCGGTAAGACCAGTTTATGAGTAGTGCTTATCTCCTGTGGATGCATCCCTTAAAGATTTCATCGCGAATATATATATATTGTTGAATATAAGAGACAACTCATGTCTAGATATCCTTTGGTAGATCCTTTCAATAGTCCGAATCAGGATCTTAGTTTCAGAGGGGAATTGGCTGATGAATTTGCCATAGTTTGGATTTGTCTCATTCGGGTCTATCTTCAGGGGAATGAGGTTAATTAGGTACAGACCATGTGTTATTATTATAGAAAATTTTGGCGGGAATTATGTAATAAATCCAAACTATGGCAAATTCATCAGCCAATTCCCCTCTAAAACTAAGATCCTGATTCGGACTATTGAAAGGATCTACCAAAGGATATCTAGACATGAGTTGTCTCTTATATTACACCATACCTGCCTGCAAGAAAAGATGCTGCCTAGATATACATATATATATATATATATATATATATATATATATATATATATATATATATATAATAAATATTTTTAGGAGGCTTGGTGTGAGTGAAAAATATTTTTTGCTTTTCGGGGGGTGGGAGGTGAAAAGAATTTTTTTTTTTTTAACTAAAAATATTTTTGGTCCGACACAAAGAAAATTAATGTCTAAGCACCCAAGAAATATGACTAGGGCGCTATTGGTTTATGGGTGAGCTTTCATTTCTGATGGGGCAGCTTAGCAAAAATAGACGACCATAGGGAGGCTATTTTGGCTAGTATATATAATGTTGATAATGAGTACTGATTGTAATTTAGGCTCTGCTCGCCTAGTCTTTCATGTTTTTTATTTTGTGTTTGCTTTGTTTTGTACAATTAGCACTGAAGATAGCCACACCAAGAAATAAATGCACAGGAGCATTTTACAAATATCTTGGTGTTAGCCGAAACAATTGTATGCTGAACAAAAAAAAAGTTTTATGAAATGACGTGAATTAGTCCTTTCTAAGATTAATATGGTATAAAATTAAACAAAAATTTATTGAATATATCATAGTTCTGGCCTTACACTATTGAGCTATTATAATTACTTTATGTTATAAAATTTATATTTGAATATAAATAAAAGAAATTCTTAATATAAATTTCAAAAATACATATATATATATATATATATATATATATATATATATATATGCACTAGTCATACACAAAAACACTTTTACCACAGTTGTGGATTGGGGTACGAAATGGCTTGTTTCATTTAATCCAGTTAAGACTCAGCTCGTGTCTTTCAATCGTAGGTGTGCTCCTTTGCTTCCTGAGATTCTCATGGATGGCTCTGCTCTTGAGGAGAAATCAACTCTGAAACTTCTTGGTCTTTCTTTCTCATCAAATCCTTCTTGGAGTTCATACATTAGATCCATTGCTCTTTCTGCTTCTCGTAACGTCGGTTCTCTCTATCGCTCCAAACACTTTCTCACACCTGAGGCTATTCTCTATCTCTACAAATCCACAATCTGTTGTCATACTTGGACAGGTGAATCTCTGTCCCATTTGATGGTTCTTGATAAGGTACAGAAACGTATCTGTAATTTGATTTTCTTCTTCTCTACACTCCCTCTCTCACAGATTTGATGTTGCTAGTCTCAGTCTTTTCTATAAATACTATTATGGCATGTGTTCTTCAGAATTATGTGATCTATTCCCCGCTTCTTTTGTTCCAGCTCGTTTGACTCATTGGTCTAGTGGTCTCTATCAATTCGCTGTTTCCATACCTTATTGTAATACAGCTTCCTATTCCAGTAGCTTCTTTCCAAGAACCGCAGGCTTGTGGAACTCTCTTCCTACTGACTGTTTTCCTCCTACCTATAATCTTGGTCTTTTCAAAACTAAAGCGAATAAGCATCTCCTGTCTTTGCGACAATCATTTTTGTTCTTGTTAACTCCTTACATCAAGTGGCTTCATGCTTTGTCTGGAGCGTTTTCCATAAAAAGAAATATACAAAAGCGACTTTGAAACCTAATGAGGGGTTTTATATCTTCACTTCCCACCAACCCCTTCTTCGGAGAAGAGATGTTGCTAGTCTATCTCTACTCTCTCGTTATTTCCATGGAAGGTGCTCGGCTTAGCTCCAGTTTTTGGTACGTCTTGTGAGACATTCACAGTAAGAACTTGTAAGAACTTCGTACTAGAGCGGAAAAATACTTCCCTTTTTACCTCCGTGTGCCTAGCGTTAGGCGGAATTTCTATGGGCAGAACATCTTTGTAAGGTCTTTAGATCTGTGGGACACATTAGCACAGGACTACATCTCGGCTGATAACAACTTGGTGGTGTTCAAATCGAATGTAAACAGATTCTTATCATAGACCACTCGATAAGCAATCAAATGCAGGTCATACCATTGATCACGGTTAGAGTACCAATACCAATAATGTTCCTTATTTTTCGGCTGGTAATCATTCCCATCTCATTAACACGTTACCTCAAGTGGCTCTCGACTTGACGAGTGTTGACCCACCATGATAAAAGAAAAATATATCGATCCACGGCTGAAGGACAAAACCTCTTATAGAAATACGAAAATGAATCTAAAAAGCTAAATCAGTTTTATTTGTAGTAAAGCGTATCTCCAAATAACAAAATTCCTAAAAAAAAATCATTCTGTTTCTCCATCGGAGAAATATGATATTTATCCGGCATTTTGTTTGTCTAAGCCATTCACGGCATCAACTAAAGAGAGTTTAATTTTAGCTTCCAAAGCTAAAAGAGTCCTTCCTAGCAGGTAACCTTTTAACACTGCACTAAAAAAAAATACTGATCTCTGAAGGCAGCGGTACGTAAAATAGGAGGCGAATCGAGAGAAACTGCGCTATTTTTGTCTTTGGGAAATAACAGGTGGGGTTCTACGCTAAACTTGTCTAAACTTTAAATGAATAAAATGATAGACTGTTAAATTCATGTGCAATGGGGAGGTCTAAACATTTAGGTTTCTGCCCCCCTTCTCTATCGAAAAACAATTGTAGCCTTTAAGAAAAGGGATGAAGGACTAACGCGCCTTGAATCACAAATTTTTTTTTTCTTTTCCTTTTAAATAAAATTTTTTATATGTATGGGGCAAGATGAAAAAAAAATTTGGGGGGGGGGTAAAAAATTTTGTTTTCCTTTTTTTTCTTTTTTAAACTAAAAATATTTCTATGTATGGTAAAAAAATATTGGGGGGATGGGTGTCAAAATTTTATTTTTTTACTTCATTAAAAATATTTATATGTATGGGGGTGGATGAAAAAAAATTTAGGGGGGTAAACATTTTTTTTTCTGGATTGAACTTTGATTCTATTGTTGTTGTTGTTGTGTTGTTAATCTGTCGTCTTAGCAGTTTCCGTTGGAGAGTTGACAGCAAAACACACACACACAAAATAGACACAATTGAAAATGTATTTACTTTTCTTTTACTTTAACCTTCCAGTTGCTTGTTGTGATAAAGATTACGCACGTTGTGTGTTTAACTGTGGTCGTCGTGGATGCCATATGCTTGTCCCGACTGCGACAAAACCAAACTGTCTCTTCCTGTCTATCTCTATATTTATTATCTTCTCTTCTTATATAAATATTTCACAATCATTGTTGTTTTTGTTTTCTAGCGAATTATTTTTGTAAATTACGGCCAGCAATAAAATAAAATTCTGACACCGACTTTAACTACATTCATTAGATGTGTAACGACCCGGCAATGTGTTGAATATTAGACGAGTAGACTCACCAGGAAATTGAAGTTCAGTTGGGTTCAACTTAGTGAACTCGAGGTTAGCATCGACTCAACTGTGGGAATTGATAAAAACGGATGTGACGTCACATGGTTCAAAGTGAGAGTGAGTAAGAAGTCGTCAATTCGATCGGAAGCCGAGAGGTGTGAACATGTTGTTTTAGAAATGTCCTCATAAGATATGATTAAACAGTAATTATCGACCTCTCTCTATCTAGGAGTCGGTGATTTGGAATAAGAACAAGGCGAATAAACCTCTTCTCTCTTGAACCGTTTTGTCTCGACTTGATCCTTTTTCGGGGGTATGAAAGAACTCATTTGCAGGTGGCGTTTCCTCAGTCTGGCAGGGTCACAGAAAAGACGTGTGTAGGAACGAGCCACTAGCAAAGGTAAGTTTATGAAATTTCATTTGTGCATGGCACAAGATCAAAATAACAAATGTATTGCTTTCGATTTTTTTCTGCCATTTCTTTCCAAATTCCATTAAACAGATGATCTATATTTTGGCTTAAATTCTGTAATTCTAAAATCATGTCAAACTTTTATTTTCAAATGCATAGTTTTTTTTATTAATTTCTATTTCTCATTTGAAACAGTCATCTCCACTTTATTTGTTTTCCTACCTTACAATATTACACAACTTATATCTTATGAAATAGCGCCTGTATAATTAATAGTTTATAGTGAAGTGAGGGCCGCACTCCTTTTAATATGGCATCGCTTATAGACGAGTGGCAAGCAGAAATTGAATATGACCAATAGTATTAGCAGAGAAAAGGGCTGGTGGTATTTCGGAGTTTAACTTCTCGTAAACAAATAAAAGCTTGAAAGTGTAATCTACCCTACGATTCCACCACAAACTAATGGGGTGTGGAGAAACTTGTTCATACCTTAAATTGTCATCTATCTAAGTACTGTCTAGGCTCAACATTGCTTAATCTTTATGTTCTGACTAAAATCAGCTTTTCTAACGTAACCCGGAGGTATTGATGTTCGTCTAGATAAAGAACCTCTTCGCTCTCTTTCTCTCTTATTTGATGGGTGACCTCATCATTTTGTGACGTCACCCAATGTGGTCGGTTATCCCCATCTCTGCTTTAATGCATAACATCGTCCGTTAATGACATCAGCAAAATGATGGTTTCATCCAATTAGCACGGGACCAACAAACAATGAAGCAAGTCCGCAAAGTTTTCATCCTCTACTCTATAATGAAGGCCAATGCGTATTTACTTGTATATTTTTATAAAAATGAATATAATATATCCGTCCCGTCACACAAAAGTTAGCAAGTATAAAACGTGCTTTTTTCTAGCCTCTGAAAGACACCATTTCAAGAGGTGAGGGGGAGCAAGAAAGCAGGTAGCTAGTCGGACAACCTTGCTGTCTTAAATAAATTCGGAAAGAAATCCTCCACTTTAAATAAAAAGTCAATGGCGGCATCATCGTCATCATCATCAGCATCATCATCATCATCATCATCATCATCATAAGTTTAACATCCGTTTTACATGCTGCCATGCGTTAGATGGCATTTCGAAATTGATTTCCAAACAATCCTATCTCTGGCTAGGTCTTTATTTTATCCCTCTTTCTCTCAAGTCCATTCGTATCACTTCCTTCCAAGTTTTCCATGGTATTCCTCTGCGAACTGAACCTGCTGCCTCAACTGTTCTAAATGTACTGACCCAAGAACTTTCATCTATTATTTAAACATAGCCATACCATCGAAGGCAATAAACCAACACCTCCTTATAAAAATGGAAGTAATGCCTGGGAGAGTGCACCATGTGGGATTGAGCTGTACCAAGAAGGGGGCATAAAGCTCTCATAGCAGCACCTGGTCTGTAAAATTGAATGCTGAGGTGAACCTTAGCGAGTATGAAAGCTCCTAGGACTGAGCCGGCCTGAAGCTGCTATGGCAGACCCTAGTTTGCCTGATTGAGTACCGAGGCAAACATCGTTAGCATGACGGCTCCTAAGATTGAGCTGACACAATAAGAGGGCCTAGAGCTGCCATGGCAGACCCTGGTCTGTCAGATTGAATGCCGAGGCGAACCTCAGTAAGTATGACAGCTCCTAAGACTGAGTCGGACCAAGAAGAAGGCCTGGAGCTGCCATGGCAGACCCTGGTCTGTCAGATTGAATGATGAGGCGAACCTCAGTAATTATGACAGCTTCCAAGACTGAGCCGTCCGAAGAAGAGCGTCCGAAGCTGCCATGCCATGGGCGTGCCTGGTCTGTCAGATTCAGTGCCGAAGCGAACCTCAGTGAGTATGACAGCTCTTAAAACTAAGCCGTCTGAAGAAGAGCGCCCGAGGCTGCCATGCCATGGGCGTGCCTGGTCTGTCAGATTCAGTGCCGAGGCGAACCTCAGTGAGTATGACAGCTCTTAAAACTGAGCCGTCCGAAGAAGAGCGTCCGAGGCTGCCATGCCATGGACGTGCCTGGTCTGTCAGATTCAGTGTCGAGGCGAACCTCAGTGAGTATGACAGCTCTTACAACTGAGCCGGCCTAAAAAGAGTGTCTCGATCTGCTACTTTGTCAGATTGAGTACCGAGGCAAACATCGTTAGCATGACGGGTCCTAAGATTGAGCTGACACAAGAAGAGGGCCTAGAGCTGTCAGATTGAATGCCGAGGCGAACCTCAGTAAGTATGACAGCTAAGACTGAGTCGGACCAAGAAGAAGGCCTGGAGCTGCCATGGCAGACCCTGGTCTGTCAGATAGAATGATGAGGCGAACCTCAGTAATTATGACAGCTTCCAAGACTGAGCCGTCCGAAGAAGAGCGTCCGAGGCTGCCATGCCATGGACGTGCCTGGTCTGTCAGATTCAGTGCCGAGGCGAACCTCAGTGAGTATGACAGCTCTTACAACTGAGCCGGCCTAAAAAGAGTGTCTCGATCTGCTACTTTGTCAGATTGAGTACCGAGACGAACTTCAGCGAGTATGACACTATGATACCATGCTGATGCATACGTATTTATGTCTTAACATTTTCAAATATTGAAGATTATCTTAAAAATGATTGACATGTAATTCGATTCTTTTAATCTGTAACTTTAAGTCCTTTTTTGCTTTTTATGACTTAAGGTTCATTAACATTCATGATATAAAGAATAATAATGCGTTTCTTGACCAACTTTTATGAAAGAAAAAAAAGAAAAATAATAAAAGTTTATATTAACTGCCCATTTGCATAATACTTTAGTTGTTCTAGGTCTTGGAAGAATCCGTTCAATGTTTTCGGTAAAAGCGTTGTTTTTTGTTTTTTTACTATTATGGGATAAACGTGTTCCGATGAACTTACTGTAATTGTAACCCTCAACATAAATACTCCAATCAACTCAACTAGCAGCAAAATCCCATCCCTTCACTGTAAATGTCCCTAGATGCTGGGAGAGTTTCTTATTCTAATAGATGTTTTCCTCGAACAGCTTGTCTTTGGAAATCTCTCTCTTCTCCCTGTTTCCCCGACCGTACCAACATGAAGAAATTTAAATATAATACGAACAAACATATTGCTGCCAAACTCCCCGCCCAGATGGTGTCTTATAAATCTGACCCCTTTCGCAGTAGCCTCTTATGCTTCAATTGCAATGTGCCTTATTTGCGGCAATAAAAGTTTAAAAGAATTATAGAAAAATTGATAGACAACTGTTTGTCGCCAGAAGCACCCTAATTGCCAAAATGACTATACAGTTACTTTTATTCGCATCCTTGTTTGAGGGAGCTAGACCTCCCCACATTAAAACTGACCTTGTCCAACTCTGCCCTCGTTGGGAAGCAAGAAATTAGGAACAACTGGAAAAACGTGAGGACGTATGTTAACATCAATCCCACAATTCCTCATTTTCGGTATAAAATACGTCAGAGCCTCGTTCTGAGTTTTGTCTTCCATTGAAGCGATTAGCTAATCAATGGATCTTCTGCCTTTGTTCTTTTCAATTACAAATCTGACATTAAAAGCCGTTAATGTTTCGGTAAGTAATAAACAAATCTATTTAATGTTTGATTAAACCTGCCTGAGCTTGATGCAAGGT
This sequence comes from Sepiola atlantica, assembly GCA_963556195.1. Classification (NCBI taxonomy): domain Eukaryota; kingdom Metazoa; phylum Mollusca; class Cephalopoda; order Sepiida; family Sepiolidae; genus Sepiola; species Sepiola atlantica. The sequence goes on from OY744540.1 coordinate 77,489,922, forward strand.
GATTTAGGATTTAATATAACTCCAATTAATTGGAATTACATGAGGCGTTGAAATAATTTAAATTGCAACATTCAATCTAATTTCAATTTACACAGCATTTGCACTAAAACCAATCGTTCCATTGAAAAAAAGAAAGTTTTCTTTTCATTAATCTCTTGTGTTCTTTTCTTTTTATTGATTAAAAAAGCCATTTTGTGTTGCTTAGATGATGTATTTGAAATTACTTTTGTTGGCGAATAATTGATGAAACTTCCGACTTAGTTATCTACCCTCTACAATTCCTGGGTACGAATGCCATTTAGCGATTTAAGCTAATTTGTTTGCTTTCATTTCTGAAGAATTACATTTGCGACAAAGGCAGACAATACGAAAATTTATTGAACTTAGCATCAAGGGATTACAATCACGGAATTTATCGAAATAAATCGAACATGAAACATTACGAATACATTAAAGTAACGCAGAATAATTAATTAATTAATTGAAATAAATTATTTTTTAAATTTCTAAATGCAATCATTATGTGATGTTTTTTTATTTTAAAATGAACAGTTTATTTACAATAGATTAAAAGAAATTAATTAAAACAGTCATTATGTGAAAATGTTTTTTTGTCTTTTCAATAAATTAATTTCGGGGGGTATTTTTATTTTTAAAACGGACAATTCCTTTTAAAATGTGATTTTTTTTTTTTAATTTTATTTTTGAAAACCAACAGGGCAAACAGTTTCTTTAAAGGAATTAAAATTCTGAAATGAGTGAAAACAGTCATGTGTAAATAAATTCCTGAATTGTCTGCTTTTGTCGCGAATGTAATTCTTCAGAAATGAAAACAAATAAATTCGCTCGAATCGCTAAACTGCACTAGTGCCAATTTGTGTTCGTGATTTAAAAAATAAAAATAAACGAATTAAAAAAAATGTTTGTTTATACTTCTAAAGTATGGACACTTAGAAAATTTCAGCACTTACGCAGATAGTTCTTAGTATGGACGGAGAATCTCGAAGCAGTTTATGATTTGAAACCCGTGAAAATATAATAAGACAAACGACACGAAGCATGCGAAGTAAAAGCAAATTAAATAAAGTAAAAAAAAAAAAAACGGGAATCTTTAACAATAGCCCTACAACTCGCGAGTCGGGTTGAATAAAAGTTGTAGAACGTAGTCAAAAAAATGAATATGCAACAAATAAATGCGATGTACGTAGAGACTGGAGATTTTCCTAGTTATCTATTCCATTTGTTCGTATGTTTACGTAGGATAAATGGCTTTTTATTAGACATGAAAAAAAAATAATTTTCGCCAACAAAATGTTTACTTAATAAAGATGGCGTCAACAGTTGTCACGTGGTGTGTTTTTTTTTTACCGGGAGTCATAATCAAAGCGGCGTTTTTTTTTTGTTCTTTTGCTTTACTGAAATATGAAAAATTGCAGTTCGGTTTAGATTTAGGTTTAGGGTTAGGGTATGGGATTTTTTACAGAAACTACAGGAGAAAAAAAAAACATTACGGTGTGACGAATGAAAATAAGGTATTTTTTTACTATCCATTCCCAGCGCAGTTTACCACTTAAAAAAGTTCAAATCCTACTTTTTTTGTGCAAATACATTTAAACAGCCTAAAAAAACATCCGCAAAGAAGGAATTTAAAAAAAATTAAATATTTAAGATTTTAGAGTGGGGCGGATCACTTTCCTTTATAAATTTAACGTAAAATGAGCACCCATTTCCTGGCCACTTAACATTAAACGAGACATGTAACCGACTTGAGTTTCTAATTCGAGACTGGAGATTTTCCTAGTTAGCTATTCCATTTGTTTTTATTTTTACGTAGGATAAATGGTTTTTCATTAGACATGAAAATAAAAATTCTGGGCACGGATTTTTACAGCAAAAACATGGCGTCGACAGTCTTGTTTTGATAGCCTCGTTTCGGGTTCTCGTTGTCAAGTGTGTGTGTATTTTTTTTTTACCGGGACTCATAATAAAAGCGACGTTTGTGTTTTTTAACGATCAGGGCTGGGGTTAGAGTTAAGGCTGGAGTTAGAGTTAGGGCTGGAGTTAGGGTTAGGGTGGGTTTTTTTATTAAATAAACACGTAGAAATTTAGCCAATTTGGGGTGGGGGGTATTTATTTAATAAAAACACGTAGAAATTTAGCCAATTTAGTTTTCTGGGTTTTTTTTTAGGGGGGAACTCAAGTCAAAGTTTGCCCACCCCCCTCCAAAACAAACACTAAAATCGCTAAATTTTTACGTGTTTTTATTAAAAACTCAAGTCAGTTACATGTCTCGTTTGACGCTAAATGGCCAGAAAATGGGTGCTCATTTTACGTTACATTTATAAAGGAAAGTGAACCCCCACTCTAAAATCTTAAATATTTAATTTTTTTTTTAATTCCTTCTTTGCGGATATTTTTTTAGGCTGTTTAAATGTATTTGCACAAAAAAAGTAGGGGAATCTTTAATAATAGCCCTACAACTCGCGAGTCGGGTTGAAAAAAAGTTGTAGAACGTAGTCAAAAAAATGAATATGCAACAAATAAATTCGACGTACGTAGACACTGGAGATTTTCCTAGTTATCTATTCCATTTGTTTGTATGTTTACGTAGGATAAATGGCTTTTTATTAGACATGAAAAAAGAAAAAAAAAAATTTCAAGTCATGTATTTAAAAAACAAAATGGCGTCATTAGTTTTTGTTATCGGTGTCACGTGTGTGTGTGTTTTTTTTACCGGGACTCATAATCAAAGTGGCGTTTTTTTTTTGGGGGGGGGGGGTTGCATTTTTGAAATGTAATTTTATGAAACGAACATTTTAACGATCATTTTGATCACCGAATGAGCGCGCATGTCGTTACGTCATTGGAAGACCAGGGATGACTGTTGTTTTGCTTTGTTCTTTTGCTTGCCTGAAATATGAAAACTTGGGGTTTTGATTAGGCTTAGGGCTGGGTTTTGATTAGGGTTAGGGCTGGGTTTAGGTTAGGGGTTAGGGTTAGGGTTTAGGTTAGGGTTAGGCATTTTTTTAAGAAACAGGAAAAATAAACATTACGGTGTGACGAATGAAAATAATATGTAAATAAAAGCACACTGACATGTAAATAAAAAGAAAATTATTTTATTCCTTTTGCTTAAAATGTAGTTTTGTTTTGTTCTTCTGCTTGGCTGAAAAATGCAAACATTGCGCTTTGACTATGAGTCCCAGTAAAAAACCAATTGAAACGAGACGAGAACGAGACGAGAACGAGAGCGGCCATTAATTTTTTTTTTTTCATTTCACGTAAGCTAAAACTATTAACTTATAGAAAATAGCACTTTTAACGGATTATAATCATTAATAACTGTCACAGTTAACTTGGAAATTCAGTTTTATCGGCTACGGTAACTTTTATTTGTTGTATATTTGTTTTTTCAGCGTTTTCGTTGTTGGGCTATTATTAAAAATACCCAAAAGTAGAATTTGAACTTTTTTAAGGGGTAAACTGCGCTGGGAATGGATAGTAAAAATTTACTAAAAATAATATGTAAATAAAAGCACACTGACATGTAAATCAAAAGAAAATTAGGCACTTCTGAATTTTTTATGAACACGCAGATTTTCTGTCCTTCTACTGAAAATAAAGGGAAGTAATTCAACCGGAAGTTACTTATTTACAACTTAAAAAAAAAATGCAAGACTGATTTGTTTTTGGGTAACAAGAAACAATTAACAATTTCTTTTTTTTATTATATGAATTAAAAATTTTATAAATAAAAATGTAAAGTTTTGATTGGGGTGGGGGGGAATGAATTTTTTGGTCAACATTGATTTTGTTTTTTTTTTAAATATATTGTAGTAGAAAAGTTTTGTTTGAGATTTTTTTTATCTAAATGAAAAGTTTTCATTGGGGGGGGGGCTGTATTTTTTTTGTCCTTTTTCTTTTATTAAACAGGATAAAGTTCTGCAATTTGACTTATAATGGCTTCCATGGGGTTAGCAGAAAACTTCTGCCGCCACATAAATTCCATTAGGTAAGACTCCACCATTTGCGTGTGGGTGCCACATTCTATTTTGTTACGCATTTTGGCCTTTTGCCACATGTTTTCCACATGATTTGTTGTGGAACCTGTGGATGGATCCACAAAATTATATCGGTGATTTACACGCAAATGGTGAAATCCTTCTGAAGCGAGTTGGTCGTATGCACGCCAACAGTCTGAGATTACTGTTGTTCCGGGACGCACATACTGCTTTATTATGGGTATTAGTGTTTCGGCATTTCTGTAAGGGACTGTTACTAAGAAGCCAGACTTAGTGGCCGCTTCATAGCCACCAAATACCCACAGTTGTCGTCGGATACGGCCCGTATTGTTCTTTCTTCGTGAAAATAGACTTTCGTCTATCTCCACGAAGCAGTCTTTGACATGACCGGCATGTCCGACTGCAAGAAATCAGGCGATGTGCCTGTAAAAAATCAATTGTTTTCTGCGTCTGGTTCATTAAATTACCAATGTCGCGAAGATTCAAATCATTTAACTCCATTCTACTAAATTCTACTTCCACTCCCGGTAAATTCGACTTCCGGTGAATTCTGAATAAATGGGACTTGGAGAAAACTAAACGGAACTCTTCAATTTCGATTTCTTAATCGGCTGCGTGTTCATAAAAAATGCAGAAGTGCCGAAAATTATTTTATTCCTTTTGCTTAAAATGTAGTTTTTTGTTTTTCTGCTTGGCTGAAAAATGCAAAAATTGCGCTTTGACTATGAGTCCCAGTAAAAAAAACAATCGAAACGAGGCTCCAGTTTCTATCGAGAAGAGGCCATTCATTTTTTTTTCACTTCACGTACGCTAAAACTATCAATTTATAAAAAAAATAGCACTTTTAACGGATTATAATCATTAATAACTGTCACAGTTAACTTGGAAATTCAGTTTTATCGGCTACGGTAACTTTTATTTGTTGTATATTTGTTTTTTCAGCGTTTTCGTTGTAGGGCTATTCGTAAAGATACAAAAAAAAAACTTTCTAAAAAAAAAAAATTTTCTTTTAAAAAAAGTAACTTTCAAATGGTAAACTGCTTCGACAATTTCCGGGACTGACACCATTATATCTTAAATACTCCGGGTACACATTCGTTACAAATACACAAACTTTTTTACTATTAATTTTAAAACTAGCCCTTAAAGGTCGTGAAGATATTCCCCTTTAATTACTGTGAGAAGAGTTTTTTACTCTCGATCAGTCCCGGAAATTGGCGAATATATTGCTTGTATTCAATTTAATTTTCAGCATATTTCAGGCTAAAGGTAAGACCTTTTATATTTCCGTTTACTAATAATCCAACTAACAATATATCAATATTTTATTTGGTTTTGGAGATTTTATTTTTATTTTATTTTTACATTTTACCTTGATAATACAAAAATGGCGTCAAAAAATACTTTACGACGTACGACAAATGCTGGAAAACGTTTTAAATTTTCTATGAATGTTCAAATTTCAGATGTTTTCATTAATGGGAAGAAAAAAAAACGATTTTACCCCTAAGAAAATTTAACTTTGATACAAGACGTTCAAAAAGTCTGTTTACGAAAAAAAATGGCGTCTTTAACGATTAAAACCTTAATTTTTTACATTGTAGACTGAGAGAAAAAAATAGGTTAGTTGGTTTATGTGTCTTGAGGTTGCCGGGGATCAGAAAAGGGCCGGGTGCTTTTGGCTTGTTAAGTCGAAATATTTATTTTGCAATAAAAATACTCCAATAATGTGGCACAAGGCCAAAAAGGGGGTGGGAGGGTCGGTCTCCCCTTACTTACTCTGACTTGTCTAACTTGGCTAGTTTCAATCGTGACCATCATTCATCAAAATACCACATTCACACTACATTCGTGCACCATACACCAAAATAATTTATACCATGACTATCCTACTTAAAACCCATAATTATATATGTAATGGGGGATTTGGTAAATAAAGATTTTATATTAAAAAAAAATGAAATAATTTACAATGAATAAAAACCAGTGATAGTAAAAGGATCCCCATTTCTAACTTGTGGCAGATATGCGGATTTGCCAGTCGAAACGTGATGCAGGCCCGAACGTTTTATTGCAATCACACCTTTCGAAAATCTCGAAAGGTGACCTGCATCTCTGGCAAATCAGGCTATCTGTCACCTAATTAGGGAAGGGATTGGGGAATTAAAAAACAAAAATCAGGAGAAAAAAATGTTAAGTCGAAAGTGAAAAATGATTTTAACTCTGTACTTATAGCTACACCGGAAGATAGTAATTTACATATCAGTGATTACTGATTATTTAAGTTCTTTTTTTCTTATTGAGTGGTCAGTTGTACGTTTTGGCGACAACTACGCTACGTGAGAGTTCTTGCGAATCTTTTCTTTTTTGGTACTTTACTCCTGACAGAGTGGTGTCGCGATTTAGCAATATTTCGCAACGTTTTGCACCGACCCTACTCTGATCTACAAGCTACCCCTTGGCGTCGAAATATTTTCAACAAAACAACGTAATTAAACACCTCGAAAACATATTTTATAATATAATTTCTTAAATGTAGAGTTTTATCATTTTTGCGACTGAACTGTGTGAATTGGTAACTAAAGCAATCGCTAATCGACGAACGATTGAGTGGGAAAGATATTGAAAGCAGTACTACATCGTTGGGGAAAATATTTGAAATATAAAAAATATGGGTATCTTTTACGACGCTCAGCAGAGTCGTGAACGGGTTCAAGAAAACGAACGATAAAGTGATTAAAAACATAAATATGCAACAAGTAAAGGCGACCTAGGTCGAGAATAGATATTTTCCTACTTAGCTATGATATTTGTTTATATTTTTACATAGTATAGATGGGTTTTTATTAGATGTAAAAAAAAAATTCTTTTGTTTTTGGACAAAAACAAAATGGCGGTCAGTCGTGATTCTCTTACATAGCCCCCCCCCCACGACCGCCATGTTGGATTTTGCGATTTTGGTGTGACGAACAATTTAGTTTCTAATAAATAGTACTTCGAACGGGTTAAAAATACAAACAAATGCCACAGGTAAGTTTGAAGATAACTTTTATCGCCTACAGTTGCTTTTATTTGTTGTATATTTGTTTTTTGAGCGTTTTTAGTCTGCTGAGCGTCGTAAAAGATACCCAAAAATATATCCAAAAATCTTCCTTCCTGATATACCCTGAAGCTGGGCGAGGCAGTAGTCGGAAGGGGGGAAAGGTTTGCTAAAAGAATTGCTCCTTCAGCGAGCCACCCAGCAGGATTTGGTAAAAAAAAATGGAGTCTCTGGTTGGAGCAAAGGCGTACTATTGACGCCGACTCGTAACAGTTTGCCTATGTCGTGCAAATGGTCTACCACTCGCAGGAGTGTCTGGCGATTTTGTTGAGGGGATGACGTGTGAATCCGAATCTAAATGAACTCCGTATCGAAGTTCTTTCAGCGTCGTAAAACTCTGTCCATATCCACCACTGAAATTAGAAAAACTGTAGTTGAAATATTTGTTGTAAGAGAGTCTATCGATATACCACTATTGAATTTGAAATGTCCGACTCGTAAGAGTCTGTCTGAATGGGGAATGGCGAAAGAAAATTACCCGAAATCCTCGACTTTCAGATAATATCCGTTCCTCGTATGAATGTACCAAACAACCGTCCATGTGTTTTACAAACTAATTACGTCACGAACGTTAGTCGCACTTGTGCATACAATTCCCACCCAATCGCTAATCGACCAAAGATTGAGTGGGGAAGATATTGAGAACAGTACTACATAATTACGTCACGAACGTTAGTCGCACTTGTGCATACAATTCCCACCCAATCGCTAATCGACCAAAGATTGAGTGGGGAAGATATTGAGAACAGTACTACATAATTACGTCACGAACGTTAGTCGCACTTGTGCATACAATTCCCACCCAATCGCTAATCGACCAAAGATTGAGTGGGGAAGATATTGAGAACAGTACTACATAATTACGTCACGATCGTTAGTCGCACTTGTGCATACAATTCCCACCCAATCGCTAATCGACCAAAGATTGAGTGGGGAAGATATTGAGAACAGTACTACATAATTATGTAACGAACGTTAGTCGCACTTGTGAATACAATTCCCATCGACAAGTATGACAGGGTTTACAAAGCATTGGACTGCTTGATACTGTTTTCATGTTTTAAGTCTGCGACTAAAATCGATCTAAAGTTTGTATAGGTACACCAGAAGAGTAAACGACTCAGCCAGCAGCAAACGGTGTCCTGTCAGATTATGTTCCTGATATTAAAGACTTCCTGGTTTAGATTGCTTACTCTTTTGTTTGCCAAGTTTTGTACTAATTTTTAATTTATTTATTAAATTGTTAGGTGAAAGTACAGAATAGTTAACAAAGCCCCTCTCTCTGTTAAAAATGGTTTTCTAAATAATAACGGAAGATGTTTTTATTATAAATAATTTCTTTTACAAAAATACGTAATTAGAAAGTCATTCTTAACATTGGGGGGCTTAAGCTATTCTATACTTCTATACCTGTGAAAAAAAAGTGAATGGAGTTGATGCATTCGGGGGTGGAGCGAAGTGAACGAGTCAGAAACAGGGTGGGAAAGGTTGTTACTACCCTATAAATTTAGGTTCTGCTTTCTTTTGTAGAGGTCCTTCAGTTCAGTGGATGGCGGACCGTGCACCTTTTCTCCAGCTGAGAACTCTGTTCTCGACATAGAATATATTATTACCGGACCCTGTTGGGTGGGTCGCTAAGGAGCATTTCTTTTTAGCAACCTTTCCCCTTCCGACTGCTGCCTCGCCCCCCTTCAGGGTACAGCCAGGAAAAAGATACTTTGTTTGAAATATTTCACTTGTATTTTATATTTTTCACAACACACCTAACAATTTAATAAGTAAATTAATAAATTTGGGAGACTGAAACTCTCGCCGGAAGTTATATTACGAATAAAGTTTAATATCAGGAACTAAATCTGACAGAACAACATTTGTTGCTGACTTTAAGTTGGGTATTCTTCTGGTTTGCCGTTTGTATATAACTATTTATAGTACTAATTTTTTTTTTTTGTGTTATTGTACCTATATTCTGGTCTGTTTGTAAACCTATTCAGCAGAAAGTACATGATGACTGTAAACACACGAGCGGAATATGGCAAGTAAAAATATAATAACGGAAAACTTTAAGAAATACTTCTAGTATTACTTTGTTATGTACTTGCGTGGTAGCGGAAAAGAGTGTACACCAAAAATTACGCAAATTCATCCAGTATTAAATTAAAAACAAAAAAAAACAATTTTATCTGTTGGTCACCATTTGAGTTTTCCTGAGAACAAAATTTTAGTTATTTCTCTGGCTTAATAAGTAAGTATAAATTTCTACCAATACGTAATATCGCTTTTTTTTACTTTTTTTTTTTAATAATGTAATAAATACTGTATGAATTTGCGTATTTTTTTCTGTATAATCTTATTTTCCAAGTTTATACATTTCTTTCGATATTTTCATGTCGTCGTTTAAAGAAATACAACTAGTATCCAGTCCAGAACCGCCGCCATTTTTAGCCATCGGAAATTGTCGTTAATGTCACTGACTCCCTGATTGTCTTCCCTTGGCGTCATACCAGCGTAAAATCGCTTCTTCTTTCATGTGAATCAGATTATTCTTGTGTTGGCATTAGTTTCCCCGGTGTTTTCCCAGAAAGATTTTTAACTAGAAAAACATCGGGGAAACTAGTTAGAAAGACATCTGGAAGGACCGCGAGAATGTTGCCAACATCCCTAAGAAAAAGTGGTACTATGGAACCAACTGGATTCGAACTTCAGTCCGTGTCGTTATCTACTTAACCACCGTTACCTCTCTCCGTAAAATCGCTGATTTTATACATAACTTAATAACTAAAAAGGGCGCGTATTAAGAATAGGTACCCATACATTTGCTGTCGTGGTGTAGTCGTGACAAAAGTAGTTCCGACTACGAACGGAGAAAGCCCAATCAGGTTCCTACTTTTACCGAGATATACAAATAGAAAAGCGCTGTAACTTTTCGGCAGATCACTACTTTTCTATTAATTACTTTTTATTTACTGGCATTAGAAAGAGTTCGTACATAATTTGGGGGCTTACGGTCAGTTTTTACGTCAAATAACTTCACAAAAAAGACAAACCACCAATAATGCATTCAATTTGTGTTCGCTGAACTTCGTTAACGTTCGCCAGTTTCGGCATCTCCCAAATAAACTATTCTTAGCAAAATCCAAAAACTAAGAACATAACATTCTATTTCAATTTTTATACACCTATGTCCAGCATTTTCTCTTGCACCTCACACACACACACGAAATGAATTTTATTGTGAACCATTTTTTTAATTGCTCCGGTCTTTATGGGATGTTCCTTTCAACATCTCTCTATTCACTGTCACTAATAGATCAGTTGTTCTAATTACTTGACTGGAAATTGAACGTTTGTCTATCTTGGCGACTATTATGCTTCCTCAATCTTATGAAAAAAATGTTTTAATATTTTAATGAGATTTTTTATAATTATTCTTTCATTTTACTTATATACTGAAAGTTTTATTAAAATTAAGCGAATAATTACTGTTTGGCGAAAAAAAAAATTTTTTTATTTCCTTCAAAATTGATCGCCATTTTAAAGCTGTTCTTAACCCTAACAATGAGGACCACATAATATACCTTTGAAATTGCACGAGTCTATTCCTATGTATTATTCATGTTAACAAACTTGGCTTTTTATCAAGGAACAAAGTGGAACATCTGTTCTGATGCTGTCCTATTATATCTTCAGTCAGTGAAGGAAAAATGCTTCTAGATTGAGGCAATTTTTTAAAAAATTTTGTTTCAATCCAGAATGCTCCTTTTGGGGGAGCTGGATTTTCTTCCACCTTAAAAATCGACTGTGCTCTCGTGGATAAGCAAGTAAATAGGAAATACCTTAGACCGTGGACACACGTTGGTTAGGGTTAGGGTTAATGTTGGTGATGAATCATTAGTAAGTATCGATGAAAACCACAAAACAACCTAACATGGTTTGGGGATCAATAATTTATGATAGTTGGATGATGAACCCAAACTCGTAAAATTGAATTGCCTAAATTGCTTTTTTTATAATCTGAAAAGTTTTAATACTTAATCGATAAGTAATCAAAAGAAAAAAATGCTGTGATCAGGAATTAAACTGATGCATTTTGGATGTCAAAATTGATAGGGGTAGGGTTTAGGGTTCAAATTAAAAATTGAACGCCTTTATTCTCACGATTATGCTACCAGTTTTTTTTTTAAACTACTAGTGCATTGAAAAACTAAAACGAAAAAAATGATTGATTGATTGTATTTGGCCACCTTTTTTGAAAGGTCTCTCTTTGTTCGCCTATTTAGAGAGCTAACAAGCGATAGGAATATCTAAAAGAATAAAAAAAAAAAACAAGAGCCTGTCGCCATTAAGCAAGTCTGTTGTTGGCATCTGTTTTATTTGATAACCTACTGCAGAACTAAAAGAAAGAATAACCTGAGAAACGTCTATTTCTTCCTTTGGATGGCAGCTTAACCATTGTAAAGAAGAGAAGAAAGCGAGATGTCACTATCCAATGAGCCAATTACTTAATGTCACCGAGACGAACGGTTGTTTGGGGTGAATTAAGTTTTTTAGAAATTGTCTAAGAACAAAGACACACTCTTAGGCTTGTTTATATATCTACTAGTAAGATGCAAAGTACTCGATTGGATTACAATATGGATTTAATTCAAATTTAGAATTGTGTTTTACTAGAAATGACGAATGGACACAAAGACCAGACAATATTGTCATTAGGGGTTTTGATAAATCCTGGAGGAGGGCTCCTCCCTTTTATCTTTTTTTGTCGCTAGCTAGGCGTGGCCATGTAGGATCCAGTCGGCTGTTGAGGTCGTCCCTCCACCCGGAGGTTGGCCGCCCTGATCTAGACGTTATTGCTGTAGAAAGTAAAGAAACTCCCAGAGCAAATGATGGAGTTATTTGTTGTTATTTTTAGTTGTTTCAATTATTACAGCTACAAAGAATAAGAAAAGATCAACATTTCTATGCCTTCCAAATGCTGTCTCTGAACTAAAACCTTAGTGGGGAATTATAACATAAAACAAAAAACTGAATAAGTTCCTAGAAGGCCTCTTATCGGAACAAAGAAGAGAACACAAATAATAGAAATAAAAATACAATCATGCTGGTAGCAGTTGTATTCTATTAAAAGCAAACGTCTACCTTTAAGACTTAATCACTGTTGGCGAAATAAAATCAGTTTTCCTTTAAATTGTACATAAATTTAGTGGATACGGTATAATTTTATAAACGAACAAAGTTGGCTTTCTCTGTATTGCAAGATAGCTTATGTTGAATTTATCTAACAAATTGACTCTTCTGGTGCAGTATATTAGGTAAACGACATTTCAACTATCACGGGTTAAAAGAGTGAGTTTAAGTAGAATGTTGGTGCCTGGTGTGAATGTTTCGTTGGTGGTGATGTGTTGGCATATTTTACATCTAGGTTTGTTGTCTTGGAGTGCTATAGTGTGGTGGATGTTGGTGGATGTAGGTTCGGGGTGGATGTCGTTTTGCATGAATGGGTTACTGTATATCGTGTGAATGGTAGGGTCATTTTTTAGCTGTTGGAATATATATATATATATATATATATATATATATATATATGTGATTTTATGAAGGCTTACCAAAGCATTCCTTTCAGGACACCAATGATCACCATTAAAGATATTTTTTCTTACAAATATTATTTATTCAAATTAAATGTTTTTTCCTACACGTGTTTCACTACCAAGCAGTTACTTGCTTGGCAGATCATCAGGGAAATTAAATGTCTGGAATACTGGTTTCAACTGCCGACAATACACAATGTGGCGTTGCAATAGTTGAGGTCACTTAAGAAGAGAAGAGGAAAAAAAATAAAAATAAAAGTTCTTTGTAATATATCAGGAAAAATCCCAACAGAGTGCTCGATTAATTGAGAATTAAAGTTAAAAATTGGTATGCTGATTACAACTGGTTTAGAGATAAGAGTAAGGACATTTTCCCAACTATCACCCCTCATGAATATAAATCAAATTAAAAAATACGAACAAATACCTTAATCAACCCATATCCACACTATTTTTCAAGATCAATAATTATAACTTTCCCAAAAATATTTCTCCAGTCATTAAAAGGGTAACACCCCCATTTCACATTATTATTACTCCCATAAGTCCCCACCATTTCTCGGTCATAATGCTAATCTCCTATATCTCCCAAATAGATCCAATCTTGCCGACCCAATCCTTACTCTTATCTCTAAACCAGTTCTAATCAGCATACCAATTTTATCACCCCCATAAGCATTCAGTATACCGTAGTTAATAATGTTAAATCCCGAATACACATCATTAAAAAAAGACCTGCAGAGTTACTGCCCTTAGACCACCCGGATGATATCTTTATTTAAAATCCTTTGGGATTGATTTTAAAGTTCTTTATCCAGGATTTTAATTTGAATTTAATTACTGTTGTTCCTTTTAACCTTTTTATCTCTTCATAAGTATAATCCTTAAACCCATTTTCTCTCCCTAATCCCTTTAGAAGACACATCATTAAATCCAAAAAAAAGTAACGTCCAAATATACGATATTCATAATATTGGCTCACGGGATTTATATAGAAATGTTTTATTGTTTTAATTTTATTTTGTATATCTCTTTAAATCTTCTCCGGTTTAAATCTCAACTGTTACTTTTCACCCCCACCTATCTTTTCAAATCTTATTAAACCTTCCTTACACTAAATTTAAACAAACATATATAACACTCTAAGCAAATAACGCGTCCAAACGAGAGTGACACGTGACTTCACATTTCCGAAGCTGAAGAGAGCCGGATGGCTAAGGTCTTCTGTGCTTGAAACCGACGGTACGAATGTTGTACTAATTTTTCTGTACTAAAATAAATAATATATATATATATATAAGTTTGATAAAGAACAAGCGAATCCTTACTAAATTCTTCAATTCTTTTCGTGTGTTTTTGTATCTGAATGTTAAAGTTTTTAACGAAAGAACCGTAATTTTATATCACCGACTTTGTAAAAGAATGTTGATCTTTTCGTCAAAAAATTAAGGTCCTAAGCCGGCATAATTCTGTTTTGATCACGTTTTTATCTAAGGATATATTTTGAGTTAACTATATTCAGTTATAAATATTTTAGGGTATGCAATATGTCATAGCATTCTGCAAATGCATGAAACATTACGTACACATTTGGATTGATTTCTATTCTATAATAGATATTGTCGAGAAAATGTCGAGTCGTAAAGAAGAGAAAAGCAATAGCACTTACCTTTTAAGGTTGCGAAATAAATTGCCTTTCCGCAACATAGTTTGACCGTCTAAAAACCCTTACAATGTGGCCTGTCGTGTGACTTCGTCAACCCGACCATAACTTAGCGGGAACTTGTTACAAAAATGACTTGCAGATTACTCAAGTTAACAAGTACACGACCATCCAAAAAACCGTTAGAAACAAACAGAAAGAGAAGCATTACTCCTTTCTTATAACTACAACCAGTGACCATGTAGTGCAGGTCACATGACTCCAGTAACTATAAGTTTTGGGAATCTTTTACAATGATCAGCAGAGTAAAAACGCTCAAAAAACAAATATTCAACAAATAAAAGTAACTGTAGGCGATAAAAGTTATTTACAAACTTACCTGTGTCTTTTCCAACTATTAAAAAGATTTTTAACCCGTTTCAATTGCTATTTATTTGAAATTTAAGTATTCGGCACACGAACATCGCACAAAACAAGATGGCCGCTGTGGGTGGTGGGATATAATGACAAAGAGGAAGGCCGGCCATTTTTTTTTTTTTTTTGCCAAATTCTACGCACAAAAAAACAAGAATTTTTTTTTACATCTAATAAAAACCCATTTATAATACGTAAAAATAAAAACAAATTACATAGGTAAGTAGGAAAATATCTATTCTCGACGTAGGTCAACTTGTTGCAAATTTATGGTTTTAAACCCTTTCTAGTTCTTTTTTTTGGACCCCGTTCGCGACTCTGCTGATCATTGTAAAAGATTCCCTAAGTTTTAGTAAAAAAAAAAAAAAAAAAGAAATTGCCTTTGGTTAGTTAAGAAGCCAACAACATAACCCTAACCCTAACCCCAACACCATAAGGCGAGTGCATTGCTCCTCTCCCTCCTGACCACAGTCTACATTAATAATATGAATAAAATTATTAACCACTTCTCATATGTTTGTATTTGTACGTATTTCTCGCATCTGTGGCTTACATATTCTTCTTTTACTATTATTTATTGAAATCAAAAATACAAAAGCATAAAGTATTGAAACGTTTTTTTTTAATCCTATTTAAAAATTATAATTTGATTAAATCGACCAGAATGCATTTCAGTTTCTTCATATTCAAGTCAACTATTTCAATCTATTGTGAACAGTTGTAAAAAATGAATGTGTTACTTTATAATCCTTGTACATTTGAAAGGAATTTGGAAGTATTTAAATTGTCGAATAAAATGTTGTTTAAACTGGCTTTAAAGTTCTTAGCAAATCCTCATGTCTTAACAATTTCAGAAGCTATTTACATCCAATCATCTTGATACAGATTTTTTAAAAATGCTTTAATAGAATTAGTTATATTTTTATAACAATTTGGTTCAATTAATAAACTAATGATTGAACGATACCGTAAGAATTATATTTAACTTTCAAAATCCTATTTAAAAAGAATAATTCGTTAAAATAAAGATAAAAAAGGTAAAACAAAAATAGATAATAGATTAAGAAAAGAAAATAACAATAGTATATAATTTTTAAAAATAAATAAATATTAAATAGATAATATTAAGGAAAAAAATTAATTGAACACCGCTCTTAGCTATTACCTCTACCTTTACCCCCCCCCAAAAAAAAAATATATATATTTAAATAGTTTATTTTATTTAAACAAATATTACACTTCATCAGTTAATTCAAATATGAAATATTGAAGGAAAAAAAGCATTTAGTTATAGTTTTATTACATTTGCTGCAGATATTAATATTTACTGTATATAACAATATTACCATTCCGCACGTGTTTTAGAGGTTAGAAACATCCACCATTTGATAAAGAGGTCTTCCTCGAAATATATTATGGGACACGGATACACACATTACATCAGTGTTGAAGTCTTGCCTAATCAAGTAAGATTTGCTATAAACAATTTTTTTAAAAGTATATATAAAAAAAATCACTTGTTTTTGTCTTACCTCTCAACGCCGACATATGTCCATTTCTTGCATTGTGATAGCCTTCTAATACTCTTCTATATGTATTACACACAATGCTTCAAGCAAACTACCTCTCCTTATTAATAGATAATATTTATGATATTGGTGTTTCGATGTTGCATACTGGGACTTATATTCATTGGTCGTAGCTCCATTTGGTCCTTTCTGTTCTGGGGCTAGCTGTAGTCTTATGCTAGTCACTGGAACAAATATCACAATAAATTTAACATTTCATTTATTCTTCTGGCATCTCTTTAAGGATCTAAATGTCTCATTTAAATCGACTTAGCAGTATGATCCGATTCCTCTACAGTTTAGATGGCAACAGCTTTCGATTCTATATATATTTGTCCAGTGGCACATTGGATCAACTAGTTCTGTGTTGAATCCCTGTCTATCAAACTTGTTTTTCAGGTATCAGGTCTTTTTGCAGACATCGATGATCATATTCTCCATTCTTCTCTGCATTCGGTCTTTCTGATGAGGTCTAAAGTCGTGATTCCAGTGACCCTGTTGAGGCCATCTGTGAACTTGGTACGCTGTTTTCCTCTACCCTTTTTGCCGTCGATTTTTCCTAACATCAAGCTTTTCTTCAAGCCGTCCGCCCGCATTATATGGCCGAAGAACTTCAACTATCTGGCGTGGACAGTATCGAGAAGCGATCTGTTGTAGTCAGCCTTACGTATGACTTCTTCGTTTTTCTTCCTTTCTGTCCATGAGATTCATAGAATTCTTCTTAGAAACCAAATCTCCGCTGCTTCTAAACGATTTTCAGCCACTTTCGACAATGTCCAACATTCGCAACCTTAAAGTAGAATTGACCATATTTACGCCTTCAAGATTCTGATTTTTGTGTTCATTTTCATGTTTCTGTTTTGAAAGATGCCCCCCATGATATGGACAGTGGATTTTGCCATTGCGATTCGTTTCTTGATTTCCGCGTCACTTTTTACCATACGACGTAATATTACAACCCAAGTAGTTGAATGTATCCACTTTTCTAATGAAGCGCTATGTGGATTCATTAATTTCTCCCAGTATTGTTGGCACATCTGGGCTGGTGCACCAACCACTGGCCTCTCCTTTTTGGACGGGTGCAAAAAAAGAATTTCTAACCTAATAGACCCAGCCTTGTCTGCCAAGTTCCAACCCTCATTGCATCGGCGCATTGTTGTCTACTCGTGCTTGTAAAACAAGTACTTCTACAGAATGTGCTCAAATACATTTACTGCACTTGCATCCTCTCAATAAAAATACCACCAATAGCTTTTTTTCTCGGCCTTTTGGCTGAGATCAATATGTAGTATCTGTTCTGATAGATACTACACCCCTTTAAACCAGTACTGTCTTGACCATCGAGCCTTGATTCCGCCAATCTTAGGTTCTGTCTTGTGCAGTTCTAGGAGGTCCACCCTCCCAGGTTTTGCCTTCTCACCCTTTGAGAAGGGGTTAGGTTATTGTTAATCGCCTGGGACGCCCCTACCGGGTAATGCCGACATGCTGGCCAGACATTTTTTGTAGGTCAGTGCTCATCCTCTATAGTGCTGGCTTTTCAATCCCACTTTCCACCATCGTCACATCTTACCGCTGTGGGAGGGAGATTAAAAAAAAATTTAAATAGCTTCTTTCTTAGGACTCCTTGCCTTTGGAATTTCGGCACAATATGCAGAAATTTAAATGTAATGTGAACAAACATCTTGCTGTCGAACATGCAGAAATTTAAATGTAATGTGAACAAACATCTTGCTGTCGAACATGCAGAAATTTAAATGTAATATGAACATCTTGCTGCCCAACATGCAGAAATTTTAATGTAATGTGAACAAACATCTTGCTGCCCAACATGCAGAAATTTAAATGTAATGTGAACAAACATCTTGCTGCCCAACATGCAGAAATCTTAATGTAATGTGAACAAACATCTTGCTGTCGAACATGCAGAAATTTAAATGTAATGTGAACAAACATCTTGCTGTCGAACATGCAGAAATTTAAATGTAATATGAACATCTTGCTGCCCAACATGCAGAAATTTTAATGTAATGTGAACAAACATCTTGCTGCCCAACATGCAGAAATTTAAATGTAATGTGAACAAACATCTTGCTGCCCAACATGCAGAAATTTAAATGTAATGTGAACAAACATCTAGCTGCCCAACATGCAGAAATTTAAATGTAATGTGAACAAACATCTTGCTGTCGAACATGCAGAAATTTAAATGTAATATGAACATCTTGCTGCCCAACATGCAGAAATTTAAATGTAATGTGAACAAACATCTTGCTGCCCAACATGCAGAAATTTTAATCTAATGGGAACAAACATCTTGCTGCCCAACATGCAGAAATTTAAATGTAATGTGAACAAACATCTTGCTGCCCAACATGCAGAAATTTAAATGTAATGTGAACAAACATCTTGCTGCCCAACATGCAGACATTTAAATGTAATGTGAACAAACATCTTGCTGCCCAACATGCAGAAATTTAAATGTAATGTGAACAAACATCTTTCTGCCCAACATGCAGAAATTTAAATGTAATATGAACATCTTGCTGCCCAACATGCAGAAATTTAAATGTAATGTGAACAAACATCTTGCTGCCCAACATGCAGAAATTTAAATGTAATGGGAACAAACATTTTGCTGCCCAACATGCAGAAATTTAAATGTAATGTGAACAAACATCTTGCTGCCGAACATGCAGACATTTAAATGTAATGTGAACAAACATCTTGCTGCCGAACATGCAGAAATTTAAATGTAATGTGAACAAACATCTTGCTGCCGAACATGTAGAAATTTAAATGTAATGTGAACAAACATCTTGCTGCCGAACATGCAGACATTTAAATGTAATGTGAACAAACATCTTGCTGCCGAATATGCAGAAATTTAAATGTAATGTGAACAAACATCTTGCTGCCCAACATGCAGAAATTTAAATGTAATGTGAACAAACATCTTGCTGCCCAATATGCAGAAATTTAAATGTAATGTGAACAAACATCTTTCTGCCCAACATGCAGAAATTTAAATGTAATGTGAACAAACATCTTTCTGCCCAACATGCAGAAATTTAGATGTAATGTGAACAAACATCTTTCTGCCCAACATGCAGAAATTTAGATGTAATGTGAACAAACATCTTTCTGCCCAACATGCAGAAATTTAGATGTAATGTGAACAAACATCTTTCTGCCCAACATGCAGAAATTTAGATGTAATGTGAACAAACATCTTTCTGCCCAACATGCAGAAATTTAGATGTAATGTGAACAAACATCTTGCTGCCCAACATGCAGAAATTTAAATGTAATGTGAACAAACATCTTGCTGCCTACATTCCCACTCAGGTTGCACTCCTATAAATCTGGTCTCTATGTATCAGTAGCAATATGCCTTGCTTGAGGCAAACAAAAGTAATTTTTTTAAATCTAGACGGCAGTTCATCGGTTAAGCAGCAAGAGACTGGTTGTGTAGATAACACATAACAGCAGTTTTCTCGTCCATTCATTGTTCAGTTGTGGTGCTTCTAATTAGTAGCAACACTTATAATTACTAACATAAAATCATTGGTGTTTAATGATGCTTTTGGGGTGTTATTTTTCTTTATAGGGTATACATACATAATATCCCTAAACCATCCCTCGTAGAGGAATCGCAGCAGGCGTTTCAAACATGGCCGTTCTCTTTTGCAGTACAGAGAAAGAGAAAGATTTGATCAGCTTATTTGCTATGTGTTATTTGTAACTTCCCGTCTAATGCAGTGTACTGAAACGTAGGCCTAACTCTTTCTTTTTTTAAATCTTCTACTGGAAGTTTCCACTTTCTCCTTACTTAAGCCTTGTGTGAAAAATACTGTTTTTAATCTTATTTTTACATACCAGCATCTAAGTATTGCTACAAATGTATGAACTTGAAATTCTGTGAGCAAAACTTTCTCCACTCAGTTTGTTTGAAATTAGTTATTTTCCTTCGTAATATTTACCACTTGAATTAGTTCCAGATTGAAACTTTATTAGTGTGCTTTTCCTGTGTGTGTATATATATATATATATATATATATATATATATATATATATATATATATATATATATATATATATATATATATTTCCCTTATGTATTACTGTGTACCTTTCAGGTGGGGGAGGTATTATGTATGTATATATATAATCTTTTTCCTTCCCCCTCAAGCATCTAAATAAGCTGTTATTAGCAAAACTTGAATCAAATTGGATAAGCTTTATCTTTATTTTTATACAAAAAAAAAACCTTTTACGAATCGAGATCTGACGATTAAATAAAAGTACGATGCCAAGGGCCACCAGTATGCTTCATTAAGATGAAAATGTCTTTGACATTTATTATCTATTTTCCGAAAAAAATTTGCAATTTCAAATTGAAAAATGTAATATTTTCTGTGATTCCATTTTTTTTCATAGTGTTTAACTCTTTTTCAAAACTTGTAGATTATTGTAAATGCGAGTAAGTGTGCATATATGCAGATAGTAATACACATTCTAAAAGGATAACTCCACCTAACCGATATAATTTGGACATTTTCCAAACTTTTTAAACATTTTTAATGCAGGTAAAGAAAATATGAATACTTTTTGACTTCGAAATGGATAACAATTACCTAGGTGCGCCAGGTTCGAGTTCATCCGGGTTTTTTTTTATTGCACCAGCTGTATTCGAACCTGTCGCTTTCAGCTCGTTATCCACTTCCTGTAGAAGTAAAAATTAAAAATAAAAAATAAAAAAAAATAAAAAAAATCTCTTATAGATGACGCACCATGTTTCCGTGACTTTTCGTCGTCAACGTTCAGGCAAGTTACGGAAGCGCCCGAGAGTTGACGAGGCGAAAACTAAATTGAAGACTGGAAGACGATAAATTATGACGAAGAAAATCAAACTAAAATACATATCATATAATCTTATTGTTGCTGGCTCCATGGCGTACTACAAAAAATAAGGTTAGACAATACTCTTATCAAAAAGGAAACTGGTTTTATTTCACCAATAGTGATTGAGTTTTAGAGGAATACGTTCGCTCTGAATTAAATACGACTCTTATCAGTGTGAGTGTATTTTTATCTTGCCTTTCTGTTCTCCTGGAAGTCCCCTTTCTTTTCTCTTCGTTCCGGTAAGGGGTCTTCTAGAAACTTATTTCATTTTCTTTGTTTTATGTTATAATTCCCCACAAAGTCTTCGGTCCAGGAAAGGCCATTAAAATCTATGTCTAGTGATGAAAATGTTATTTAAAACTTAAACCTGACAGACCAACGAAAATGTTATTTTAAACTAAAGAATATTTTCTAAATTTTTAGTCAAGTTGTTATGCGGTATCATTTCTGTTAATTTTTGTGAAGATATTTTTAAAATGTTAAATTCGTCTTCGGCTTTCACCCTCAAAACTATTTAAACTTGGTGTATTCCGAAACATGCTTAAACTTATATTTACATAATTTTAAAAACTTACCATTTTTGTCCAGTATTAGTTGGATAAATTAATATAAGTATATTGGAACTAAAACACCGTACATTTAAACAAGTTTTAAAATATCCTAAATAGAAGTGGTAAATAATTCTGAATGTTTGATACCATCTGACGCATGTGTAGATGGTAATAAGATTTAAAATATCTTAAATAGAAGTGGTAAATAATTCTGAATGTTTGATACCATCTGACGCATGTGTAGATGGTAATAAGATTTAAAATATCTTAAATAGAAGTGGTAAATAATTCTGAATGTTTGATACCATCTGACGTATGTGTAGATGGTAATAAGATTTAAAATATCTTAAATAGAAGAGGTAAATAATTCTGAATGTTTGATACTTTCTGACGTATGTGTAGATGGTAATAAGATTTAAAATTACATCCCTGATATTTTGTGTACTACACTAAACCGAATATTAACGAATATTTTTTAAAGTTCGTGATTATTTCTCATAGATAAAAAAGAAACATTTTGTACTTTTCTACTTCTTTCTATACTCTTCTCTTTACATTCTGGTGCGACCAGATCACTCTGTGTGAAGATACTGGATTCCAGACCAAAATTGCACCAAACGTTGATGTTATGGTTTTTTCCCCCCTTTGCAAAATCCAATCCTGCTTTGCAAAGCCAAAAACATTTTTCCTATTTCTTGATAAATATTTGAAGATATTTTAATATCTTCAAATATTTAAGCATAAAACTTTTACACAAAATGACTGACTTCGGCATTAAATAACCCAAAAAGGGTTGATATGCCGTAAAACAAAACAACCAAATAACCAAATTACTCCCCTACACTTGAGTAATGGAAGCTGTCCACATCCCCCCCCCCCTTTTTCGTCGGATAATGGTATGGGAACTCTTTCTACCACCGCTTGTTGGATAACAGTAGGTGTCCTAGCCCCCTCCTCTGGGCCATGGTAGTTACCCTTCTCCCTATGAAAAGGTGTACAAAATGACTTGCTTTCCGTACAGGGACCTAAAAGTCAACCACTAGTCGATTACGAATATTTCAGTGTTCAGATAATGAGTAAAAAAGATGTACATAAAATATTCACCTGATTAGAATATAAACAACCACTAATAATGGTAATAAATCCAAGTAGATATGTGTTAGTAATGAAGATTTGGTATCTGTCTGTATATGGAGATTGTTTGAAGATGCTGTGTAGATAAAATACTTGATTTAAAAAAATCTTTTTCGGTTCGTCTTTCATTTTTCCAAAATTCCTCATGAATAATAGTATTTGTATATTTGTTCATGTTGAGAAGTAAAAGAAAATTGACGCAGCATAAAAGAAACCAGTTGAGCACAATGATCAAATGCGTGTGTTCAAATCTATTTGATGGGGGGGGGCAAGTACATACATGATGGGGAAAATAAAATCGACATTTTCCTTTTTCTGTTCCTCTCCGATATTGGTGATGAATCTCATACAAATTGCATGCAGCCATAAAATCTCTTGGGAATTTTCACACTGACAGTTTCGTCTCTTCAGTTCTGCGTCTCTGCTTTTGGACGAAACCCGCTGATAGTAATTGTTGTCAACTTTTTGAGATGTGCTTTCCAATCATTCGAACACGTGGGTTGTTCGAAAGCATGAAACCTTGTCTCCTCGTTACAATTTACGATATTCATTTACAATTTTCTGTTGTGAGTCAACTAGCTGATGTACCCATCTAGGCAAGGATTCTCAAATTGTCCCCCTTTTCACATCATCGTGTAGAATCCTTGTTTTGAGGCGCCATTGTGACGATATCCGGACACGCTCTCGTCGCTATTGTGGGACCACAAAAGTCGCATTTCGTATGATCATTAATTTGTGCATAGTCTTGAGCCCACGTTGTCATTGTGATTCCCAAGACTTCTAATTTTGACATCACTGGTCCGAACGTAATCGATTGATCACTTCAGTCTGCAGTCGGGTGGTGGTTTACTGACAACTTTACCCACACGAGTTTCCAGTGTTATATATTTTCGCCAAGTGTTATATATATATATATATATATAGTCTGGGAAGTTTCTCAACCATTAAAACTATATTAAAAAAAAACTTATAATCCCAAGTCTTTCAGTGGAAAATCACTCATGTAAGTCAATTTATTTTTTACAGTTATTATATTAGTTTGTTTCTAACACTATTTTAAGGGATCATCAGTTGTTTACCATGAAAAACTGTTTCGGGAATTTATATATATATATATATATATATATATTAATATTGTTCTAAGAGATTTTTTAAAATCTCTACTCCAAATATTTAAAACATTTTAGATTGCGTGTCTTAATGAATTTTTGAAATAACAATGGCAGTATTAATTTTTATTTACTTCAAAAATTGCTTTGGGAATTAATAGATCATTTGAAGAACTGCAATTTGTTAGGTTCATCATATTTGCTTGCAGTTATCAAAACTTCGTTTTGTTCTCGATAACAAGAATAAAGTGTCTAGCTGTGCTATTTAATATTCGTTCTTTTCATCGTGTCAGCGTTCTTCACTTGGTAGAAACTATTATCCTGATTTGGCAAAGATTCTATGAAATCATCGATTAAAAATTGAGCCGAAAGACAAAATGTCAATGGCCGCTGTTAATAATGGTTTGGAAATAAAATCTCTTTAAGTTTCGTTAATGTTTTGAAGTTTCTCAATTTTTATAGTAATTGACATAATGATCTTTAATTTTAATGATCTTTGGTTTTCATCTCAAACGACAACGATGAAGATAATCGTTGTGGCTTCATCTTTTTTGAACTATGCTACCAGATCAGGCTGTCTGAATATATCGGCTTCCTGACCCCAAATGCACCAAACATTGATGTTTTATTTTATTTTTCTCTTTGAAAAACTAAATCATGTTCTGCAAAATCCAAAACAAAAAACAGCAATTTTCTCTTCCTCCCCCTTACCCCCTTCCCCCTCTCCCTCCTTAACCCAACCAAACACAATGAATGAATGCTTGAATATATAAAAAAATTTAAGCATAAAAACTCTCAGCAAAATTACTGGATTTGGCATTAAATAACCCGAGGAGGGTTGATATGCCGTAAAACAACCAAACCAAACACCATGAATAAATGCTTGAACATATAAAGAACTTGAAGCATACAGAACTGACCGGATTCAAACCAAATCATCTTATTGAAAAAAAAATAGTCATTTTTGTACAGTTAAAATAAAAAAATACTTTTTCTTCTTTCTAAAAATTGAAGAAAACTATAATAAAAACTAAATAGGATAAACCAAAAATTTCTATGTAGGTAATTTCTATGTAAGTAATTTGTAATTGTATATTTTAAGAATTCCATGAATGCAGTTGTTGTGTTATTGATGCAGATCTAATTTGATTTGTTCAAAAGTAAAATATAAATATTACAATGAAATAAATATTAAAAAATATTTACTAAAATCTGATTCTTAAAATCCTTCTGTCCTTGGAAAAATAGTTGAATCATTCTATCACACCAAAAAGTCCTTGACTCCTGATGCAATTCCTTTAAATATATAATCGTCAGATAGGTCCCAAGATGAAGTATTGCGTCCACATCTGAGAATGTACGGCTCAAAGCACGCGTTCAGATCTTGACACAGTACGAAATCGACTTCTAGTAGATCTCTTATCTTCTCTACAGCCCTTTTCTCACAGAAGAGACGTTGATAGTCTTTCTCTACTCGTATTTCTATGGTAGATATCGACTGAGCTCCGATCGCTGGTTCCACTCTGTAAAACATTCAAAGCAAGAACTCGTCTGGCTACCACCACTTAAAAGAACTTTCCTTTTTTCCTCTGTGTATCAAAAACTAAACAGAACTACTATGATCAGTTTCTTTCTAAGGACTTTCCATCTGTGGATCACGTTACGACGGGACTGCTTCTTTGCAGACTACAACATGTGGGGCGTTCTCGTTTCTTAAACCCGGTTCTTTTTAAAAATCAATCGTCACTTACTTTAGTCTCCACATATACTGTTCACTTTGTATACTGACGCCCTGTGCTGTCATCATCATCATCGTAGTCCGTTGCATTTCGTCACCATCATCATCGTTCAGTGCACTTTCGCCGTCGTCGTCATCGTCATCGTCGTAGTGGGCCACACCTCGTAGTTATCATCGATGTCATCATCTAGTGTCTGTAATCAAATCTTTTCATGCAGAGAAGAAAAAGGCGAGTCCTGTAGAGAATTTAAACTGGGTCTTTATTTGGGAGAGATGTTTTCGTCATACGAATAAAAGTCAGATTCATTACATTTGAGAGAGGGGCCAAATTGTTCTGCTCGACTTAATTCTACCTAGTAACAGGGATAGGAAGAAAGAGGCATACCAGTCGCTATCAACTCTTTTAAGAATTAAATTCCCATGTTCCTTTTTTTTATTACATCTCGATTTTGTATCCGTGTACCATGCTCCCAAAAGACGGACTGACTAACAAACTTATTTCTTTTCTCGTTCCTACGATCGTGACGTCATTGTTTCAAAGAGGGTCACTGAACCTGCCACAAGACACCCTTTCCTGATCTTAGATCTGAGTTCAGGTATGTTTACAATTTTAGTCCGTGAGCGAACTTGTTCCCCAGGTTTTCGTGTCAAGAAACTTGCACTGGTTCACCCAGATACTAAATCCATACAAGCTGATGTAATCGTTCTTTACATACATACATACATCCTTTTTTATCTGTGTATCAAACTAAACAGAACTACCATGATCAGTTTCTTTCTAAGAACTTTCAATCTGTGGACCACGTTACGACAGGACTACTTTCCTGCAGACTACAACATAGTGATATTCAAGTCTAATGTCAACAAATACTTGTCAAGCTGTCCTTAAGTAATCAAATTTTGTCCATTTTCGTCCATCGTTTCTAATCCTCTCATAGTACACGTCTATTGTCCAACTGGCACTTTCATGAACCCTTATCCTTCAGTGGCTTTTGTCCTTGATAGTATGTGAATCAGTCATCCGCTTTACAGTGGTAGTGACAATTTATTACACAATAAAGCTCAATCTGAAAGGATATCGATCCCCTTTTTCTGTACCTTGGTTCAGCTCTGTTCAGATTCCAAGAGATTGATTTTTAATGTTTGAGAGATTGCTCTTCACACCTTCGTGGGTTGAGTACTGCTAAGTGAGATCACTAGGGATAATACAGAGTTGCCAGCTCCCACTGCCACCATCTATTTGTGTCTCAACATTTATTTTGTTCACAAGCGGCCCCAATTTTAATCTCGCACTTCGTGTTTCAAACAGTTAACCTCGTTTTTCAAACAGTCATTTCTTCAGACAATCATCCGGGGGAAGTCTTATAATAAAGATGAAACGTTGATGAGTGCATAAATAATATTTTATGGTTTTTCTTTTTTAATTTCCATATATATATATATATATATATATATATAGCGCTCATTGGGTAAAACTAATTCGAGCTCCCGGCACTTGCAATGTTTACATTGAGATATTACTTACATTCAGTCAATGTCGTATGATAGCGCAGTAGGATGGCCGACCTTCAGCTCGACGGTTGAGTTTCAATCCCGGTTTGAGGCACTAACAGTCTGCATGTGGATGACTATATATATATATATATATATATATATATATATATATATATATATATATATATATATTACATCGGCTGAAACGTTAAGAAAAACATCTAAGATAATAACAGTAGTCCGAATAATCCAAATACTAAAAATCTAAACTTTTAACCCAATATTGGTGATTCTCAGAAGAAATTCGAGTAAATATAATTTCCAGCAGTTTTTATAATTTTGTAATATTTGTCATTTTAAATATTAAACCTTAATATCAATGGTTTGAAATGGAACTCTCTGTGAACCTGTGCATATGTGCCGTTCACATTAGACCTTTTTCTCTCTCTCTCTCTCTCTCTCTCTCTGATTGACTGCTTCTATTAATGGCGACTGACATCGTACATTACTCTTTAGGCAATATTTTCTATTTGTTATTTTATCTTTTTGAAACTATAACCTGACAGATAAGGAAAAATAAATAAAAATTCCTAATCGAAAATGTTTGATTACATGTTTTTTTTTGTTCATATTTGTTGTTTTTTTGTTTTTTCATTTCTCTTTTAGTGTTACTTTGTTTTTACACATCTATCTTCAATAATTTGACTCTGATTCATGCCTATTTTGGTTAAAGATTGTGCAATCAACTTGTAGACTTTAATGTTTTTTTTTCATCTTGTGATTTCTTATTCCTTGATCTTTTTTTTACCTTAAGCAAGACAGCATTTAGACATCTCATACATATATACATACGCCTGTGTGCAGTAGAGTTCATATTCCCAGCCAAAGGGCCTAATATAAACCTTTAAGGTCATCCATCCAGTTTTAGGGCATGATTTTTGTTTTGCATTAAAAGATACATCTTCTCGGCACACCGTTTCAAATCTAATAATATACTTTTATTTTCGTTTGTACAAAAAATTATCGCCTTCCACATTCTTTTTAAAAATGAGATCGTTCGATCGTCAAAGAATAAGTAATTGATGATTATCTGGTGTCGCTGTATTGAAAAATGATTTCATCTATTTAAAAAGGAATTGTCCCTAAAATCGAATAGGACGTTATAAATAGAATTTTGTCCTCATCGTCGACGACTTAAAAGTGATATTTGTTTTATTTATTTAAAAGGTGACATTTTTTATGGGAAGAAACAGACTATTATTAAAACATTTTTATGAATTAAAACGTAAACACGTTCCGGAATTTTTTAGATGAGGATTGATAATTTGTATTATTTGTATTATTCGGACTACTGTTCTCATCTTGAATGTTATTCTCATAACGTTTCGGTCGGTATAAACTCTGACCTTCTTCAGGTGCATTTTGTCGAACTTGGGAACCTTACACCGATTGCTTTATATGTGTAGTGTTACTACTGATTAGTATATAGTATTTCTTTTGTTAATGGTGTTCTTGTTGGATAATGGCCCTGTGTGACCGGATGCATTTTGAAGTGAACGTATGTGGGGAGATCGTGTGGTTTGGCTTGCGCGATTTAGTGCGGGTTAACCCGTACAACCGAGTGCATAATAGCACTGTTCTCACAGTCGGAGCTCACAGACGTTGACAGGGGCACCACTTTAACGAGACCTCAGGTCAAGGTGCACTTGCGCATAGGGTTCTGTGACGTCACAGGCTTTTGTGTGGGAAACTGTGTTTCCAGTCTGGGTTTTGGAAACAAGCCGAACAGACGATTTCTCTATGTAGTCTTCAAATGATTAGGGGAATTAAATTCCCTAAGAGAATACAATCATGCGATTCCTTCTTCCGCCCTCCTCGAATGGCTAAGGATTTAAGCTAGGAATTAACTACGATAAAGTAATAATTTGGTCTCTCCCTTAACGTTGGTGAAACATCTTCAAGATCGACGGTAGACTGACGCCTGAAATAAACAAATCAAAGTAAAAGA
>OY744540.1:77524215-77551715 GCA_963556195.1 Sepiola atlantica
CCACTGGGATGGAGGTGTTTGGAATACTATAGTGTTATTTCTCCTTTTTGGGGAGCATTTCTTCATATCAAATCTGCCACCAGGATGCTTGGATTAGAGACTGTCCTAGAGGAATTGATGTCGCTATTTACTTGCCTCCCTACGAGTACAGGGTTAGACACAAGGTCGGTTTTTTCATGTGAGGAAAATCCAGCTCCCGAGAAAGAGGCACTGGATTGGGATAAACATAAAAATTGCGTCAGTCTAGAATGATTTCTCCTTCACTGACCGAGGACAGAAAAGATGAAGTGTATTATCAGAACAGATACATTTTGGTACTATTCAAAAAGGCCAAGGAGTTGTCTCTTAGCTTAAAATATCTCCTTATGGAAAGTAAGGTAACAAAAAATGCAGAAGATTTGTATTTCAGTCTCAACAGTTATGATTTGCTATGTATAGGGTGGGCCAAAATAAGGGTCCTATCTTTAAATTTGAATAACTTGAATTTGAATAACTTCCACAAAATAAAAGTTAAACTCACCATACTTTATGTGTGTGTAGACTGACCCTTCCGAGATTTTTTGAAATAAACAAAACAAATTTTAGCCGAAAAACACTTCTTAAAACTTACAAAAACTAAAGTATTGTTTTTTACACTGTTTTGAGTTTTTTAAGCAAAAATAATGTTTTCTAAATGAGGGTACGTTCCTTAGGGCTAATACGGCTCATGCTTGCTTCGGAAGGGGTCCTTTACTTATTCTAAAAAAAAAAATTTTTTAAATCAATAAATAAAAAAGTTATGAATTTTTTAAAATAGGACCCTTATTTTTGCCCACCCTGTATTTTGGGACGTGTCTTGCACAGTCAATACAAGTGTAACCTCTCTGCTCCCAAACCATCTGTCCCAAAACACACTATGCAAGCAAGCCCCTCATCGCCTTGCTGCTCTTGCAACGTGTCCATATCCCCTGAAGTTGTCAAGCTTACACTTGTTCATTGTAGCCTACAAGATTTGGAACCAGGCGTTCTTCTCTCCTCTACTATATGCAGTTGTTCGGTTGCGTGTGTTCACGTTCTTAGTCTACAGAAAACAGATTGTGTCACTAGGTAAAGCACAAACTAAGATCAAAGTGTAGTATCTGTTCCGATGGATACTACACTCCATGGACTGGTATTGTCTTGGCCTTCGGGGCTTGATTTACGCCGGTCTATGGGTCTGTCCTGTGCAGTTCTAGGAGGTCCACCCTCCCGGGCTTCGCCACCCCTCTTTGGGGAGGAGTAAGTTTATTGCTTACTGCCTGAGGCGCCCCTACCGGGGAATGCCGACGGGGCTGCCCAGGCAATTTTTGATGGTCAGAATGCTCACCTCTTGGGCGCTGGCTTTTCAACCCCCACTTTCCGACCCGACCTTGGGTCACATCTTACTTGTGGGAGTAGGATAAAACTGGCCTTGTGCCTAACTCCTGAAGAGGAGTAAATAATACTAGGTAAAGCACAAACGTTCTATCGAGAAGCAAAATCTTATTCAAGGGAGGCAACTCTGTCGTCCCTACACTCGCATTCATGGGAAGGGTTTGTCTGTAGATCACTCCATTAATCGATGTGGCATGCTTCATGTTGAAATAGTATTACCAGAGAAATTACAAACATTCACAGTAGCACACGTGTGCGTCAACAAATAAGGAAAACACACAGAAGTGAGTTAGACTCATGTGCGTTTATTTAACGTTTGTTTTGGCAAAGGCTGGCATGGTCAACGATAAAGAAATAAACATTTACTACAAGTCCTAAAACAAGTGAATGCACATAGTTGTTACTCAAATAAAGGAGCCGTGTGAAATAACCAATAGGGTCTACTTATAGACTATGCATTTGGAGTTGCGGGAGGAGCCGACAAGAAGGGTGACTACACTCCAGGAAGGACAACTGAGAAAAGAGAGAACATCAAAGGGATTCTTCGAATCTCGCGAGAACTGGGTTCAAGTCGCATGCGTTTCGAGATCACGAGACTTGATCCTTTTTCTCAAGAATGACACATCTCTGAATCTATCAAAAAGCAAGATCTGATTCAAGGGAGGCAACTCTGTCGTCCCCACACAGTCAACCGATCGCATCTAGTGAGATGAAATCACTCACAAAGCCTTTTCAAAGGCGTGGGGATCCTGCTGTTCGTTTCATCACACCTCTCAACCTTGATGATCAGGTATCGATGGTGATTAACAGTGCAGTCAAGAACAACGAAATACAGAAAATTCAAGAAAGAAAAAAAAACGAGACCAGAACATTAAAAAGAAAAATGCACGTCAATGTAACAAAACCAAAACAAATTGATGAAATGAATAGAGAAAATGGAAGTTAAAAACAATAACCGACGAACGAAAACAAAACAAATAATCATCAAAATAGCATAATAGTATGGATGACCATAAATTAAATTAACTGATGAGACCGTTAGGTTGAGAAGTGCATATTTTGGGTCCTCACCACTGCCAAGTACAAATGATTTCTTTTTTCAATTAACTTTTCTTTTTGTCAAAACAAGATCTTTCTCAGTATGCAAAAAAAACAAAAAACATACGTATAAAAAAACACCTACATCCGATTTCAGACCTGATTTATGTGTGTTAAGTTTTAATATCTATTTTTATTTATGTTTGTGTGCATATTTAGGACAAGTGAAGCGCTCTTTAGCCTTGGTGGGCAATCACCTAGAGATGGTGTTTCAATTAAAACACTGGTCCCCATCACCTCACTGGGTTAGCATCAGGAAGGGCATCTAGCCTATAAAAATTTTGCCTCAATTAATGGAAATAACTTTCAAAGAAACCTGACCAAGGATATGTTTGGAAGTCAATTGTCTAAAAAGCCGTCCAACACATGCCAGCATGTAAGACGAACGTTAAACCGAATACGATGATATCGTTGAAATGGAGTAGTTGTCTCTTAGTAGTGGCCACAGTAGCAATCGTGGAGGTGTTGTTCTTTGCTTCTCTTTTTCTTATTGTGACCGGAATAATAGGATTAATTAAAAAGGACAACAAATAACCACATTATTTTCTCTGGGATTTGGTTTTACTTTTTACAGTAATCTTTCTCTAGATTAACTGCATCTTCCCCCTCCTAACCCCATAGTGTGGTGAAGGCCTCAAAAGATATCATCCGCTCACTTTGATGCTAAACTCTCCAGCTTTTCTGCCATATACTTCATCCCATTATGTAACTTCCTGTACACGTCAGCCTAACTTCTAACTTAACTTTTAATGGAAAATTCCATTTTTCTGCGTTGAATATACAGTAATTTACATCTAGATGAACTGCATCTTCTCCTTCCAACCTCTACATGATGATGGAGACCTAAATAAAGAGCATCTGTTCACTTTGATGCCAAACTCCACAGAGATTATTTTGGAAATCAATTTCTAAAACCCATCCAATGCATGCCAACATGTAAAGCGAATATGTCATGTAAAATCTTAGATTTGATCAGGAGTAATCGCAACAAATCCGGAATTATAGTTCTTGTCAGGTTTCATCGATGGTTTAAACATAAACTATCATTAAGTTTTTTTTTTTCAAAAATACAATGCTTACAATCAAACTTAAACATAAACTATCATTAAGTTTTTTTTTTTCAAAAATACAATGCTTACAATCAAACTTAAAACCATGAATAAATATTTGAAGGTATTAAGAATTTTGAACATATTCACTTTTACCAAAATTACTGAATACAGCATTAGATAATCAGAAAACGGTTGGTACAACATGATGACCTATAGACTTGAAACGGATCCTGAAAAAGTTGGTTTGGTTGTTAGGTTTTATTGCATGTTAACTATTGTTGTATCAGACAATTTGATCAAAAAAGGAAGGAGAACTGTCAACGTGTACAGAATGTTAGAAACCATTCACAATAGATCATACTAATTGAATGCCAGAAACCATTCACAATAGATCATACTAATTGAATGCCAGAAACCATTCACAATAGATCATACTAATTGAATGCCAGAAACCATTCACAATAGATCATACTAATTGAATGCCAGAAACCATTCACAATAGATCATACTAATTGAATGCCAGAAACCATTCACAATAGATCATACTAATTGAATGCCAGAAACCATTCACAATAGATCATACTAATTGAATGCCAGAAACCATTCACAATAGATCATACTAATTGAATGCCAGAAACCATTCACAATAGATCATACTAATTGAATGCCAGAAACCATTCACAATAGATCATACTAATTGAATGCCAGAAACCATTCACAATAGATCATACTAATTGAATGCCAGAAACCATTCACAATAGATCATACTAATTGAATGCCAGAAACCATTCACAATAGATCATACTAATTGAATACACAAACTTCGATTAAATAAAAAACAAAACTACAAACGAAAAGCCTAGGAAAATCTTTGCAATATATTAACATTCTTAAAATCAATTTGTCTATATAAAAAAAAAATAACCAAACCACACGGAACTCTGCGATTACTTACCACGCCAAATCCTCCAATATATATAAATTACTGAACTCACACTGAAGTAGTCGATACCCAAAAATATATATTGCATTTTATAAATCTCTATACGTAAACTCTATATGTAAACTGGTTAATACTTATTATTGCTTTTTAGAGTAAACCTCATTCTAATCAATAATTTCTAAGTTTTAATATTTTTTTTTAATTCACACACAGAATATAGTCATGCACAGACAGCTGTTTCATCGTTTCATGACTCATCAATGTGGCTAGATATATTTTTTATCATAGTTCACCACAAACAAGGAAAGTCGCCACTGTAGACGTAAGGGGCTACCGAGAAAAAAGGGTGACGGTTTTTTTTGGGGGGGAGGGGGGGGTCAACCTAAATTAGGAGCTGTGCAGCGAAATGTCTGTTTACATTAGTTTTAAATGTCTGCATGTCAGTAACGTCAGGAAAGCAGGGAGCAGGGAGGGAGTTTCAGAGTCCAGCAGCACGAGGAAAGAAGCTTTTTGAGTAGAAAGCGCTTCGGCATCTGGGGACCTCCACATTGTATGGATGGGATTTGGCAGATTGTCGGGTTGGTCTAGTGAATTTACGTCGTGGGGGGTACCAGAGCAGCAAGCTCATCAGAGCAGAATCCATTGAAGTACTTGTAAAACAGGTACAAGGAGGCAACATTGCGGCGATGTGACAGGGGCTAGAGCTTGGTGGATAGTGAAGGACCTATCAAGTTGGCAACTCTTTTTTGGACCTTGTCTAAGAGGGAGAAACTAGCGGATGATGCACCAGCCCAAATTTGGCAACAATACTTCATGCATGGGTGGATGGTGGCTTTGTAGAGATATAGGATAATGTCAGGTGTGAAAAGTTTACTGGCACGGTAGCATCAATTCAAGATTTGAAATACGAACACTAGGCCACTACTATCTATAACCAAATTGTCAGATGCCTTACCATATAAGCTAACAAACTACGAGTAGAAAAATGATATCGTTTACATTAATTTATTCATTTGTTTACAAATATTCAGCTTTCCTTGTGTACCAAGATGAACCCCAAATGTACACCATATTTTGTAGCCTTGTGTCAGACTTGATCAATTGAAATTGCAACCTTTTTTCTAGATGTCAAATGTCGCTCAAGTTTTATTTTACTAAACCAATTAAAGGTTAAACTTATAGGCTGACTGTGACAGTCAATCAGTCAAAGATCTTGGCCCTGTTTTGAAATTACTTTAAGAGTCGCAGAGTGCACATAGGGCAAAGGGGTTATGCGTTAGGTTCGACAAGTTGACAGCCTTCTTGATGAAAGGTTAAACCCATGGAGTGTGTGGATGGTAGAGGGGATGTCTTGTGACTGACAGTCTTTTGTTTTTCTTTAGTGAGAGAAAGTCAATCTGCAACTCGTCAAGATGGAGAGAGATGCGTGTATAGGATTGCAAGCATCATACAAATAGAATTTTTTAAATAAATTATATTTTTTTAAAAGACAAATGTATTGTTCATTCTTATTCAGTCATTTTCTTCCGGCATGCAGGCACAACCATTCTTCATCTGTGAACTAACCCTTAACACCCTCGTTCTGACCAGTGGTATCAGTACATATAATTTCACAGCGTGGGTGCAAAACTATTGACAAAGAACGGATTAGGGCGAATGTGACTCTTATCATCCCAGACAGTGCATGTCACAACATTGGCGACGAGATCCTACCAAAATCTTGTCACAATGATGCCTCAAACTAAGGTTTGACACAGGATACATCTCTAAGCCATAATAATACTACACTTGGCCTTTGGACTAGGATCAAAGTGTAGTATCTGTTTGGTACTCAGTCAGTGAAGTCTTCT
The DNA here is from genome assembly GCA_963556195.1 of Sepiola atlantica. Classification (NCBI taxonomy): domain Eukaryota; kingdom Metazoa; phylum Mollusca; class Cephalopoda; order Sepiida; family Sepiolidae; genus Sepiola; species Sepiola atlantica. The sequence continues at coordinate 77,530,551 of OY744540.1, forward strand.
AGACTGAGGCAATTTAAAATTTTGTCCCAATCCAGAGTGCCTCTTTTTGGGAGGTGGATCTTCCTCACATTAAAAACCAACCTTATATCTAACTGTCCTCGTGGGGAGGCAAGTAAATAAGGACTCAATTCTTTTCTGGAATAGTATGGCGTTTTATATATATATATATATATATATATATATATATATATATATATATATATTTCAATGGAAATCGCTCCAGACAAGGCATGAAGTTACTTGATGTAAGGAGCTAAAAAGCAAATACTACTTCAAGGTTAAAAACAAGTTAGATGGATAGATTCCGACCCAGAAAACAGCAATTCTTCCCCCTTTGTCAGAAACATAGCTAAAGGACAAAATAAGGGAAGTGAGTGTTACTAGGATGCCGAAAGTAAACCCAACGTCAACTTTCTACTCTCCTTACAGTCATTACTTGATTACTGAAAGGTTTAATGGTTTAAGGAGTACTTTTCACCTACGACAATCTCAATTTTAATCTAAATATGACCCACAGGTAATACAGACATATGTTAAATGAATAAAAACAGACAATGACGGAGACGAAAACAGAGAGTGACAAAACAACAGATAATAACTTGATTAACAGTTACATGGTACACAATGTTGAGAAATACACAATAACACAGATGTGTAATGCACATATTTATGTGTTTGAGATGAGCATGTAATACAGATATACGTTTAATGTATGAAAACAGACTGCGACATGACACACACAGCACCAAGAAATGACCCTAGCCCTAGCCTCTACTAACCCCAACCCTAGCCTCTACTAACTCCAACCCCAACCCTAGGATCTACTAACTCCAACCCCAACCCCAACATCTAACTCCAACCCCAACCGCAACCCCAGGATCTACCAACTCCAACTCCAACTCCAACCCCAACCCTAGGATCTACTAACTCTCACCCCAACCCCAACCCTAGGATCTAACTCTCACCCCAACCCCAACCCTAGGATCTAACTCTCACCTTAACCCCAACCCCAAATCTAGGATCTACTCACCCCAACCCTAAATCTAGGATCTACTCACCCCAACCCCAACCCCAAATCTAGGATCTACTCACCCCAACCCCAACCCCAAATCTAGGATCTACTCACCCCAACCCCAAATCTAGGATCTACTCACCCCAACCCCAAATCTAGGATCTACTCACCCCAACCCCAACCCCAAATCTAGGATCTACTCACCCCAACCCCAACCCCAAGATCTACTAACCCCAACCCCAAATCTAGGATCTACTAACCCCGACCCCAAATCTAGGATCTACTAACCCCAACTCCAACCCCAAATCTAGGATCTAACCCCGACCCCAAATCTAGGATCTACTCACCCCAACCCCAACCCCAAATCTAGGATCTACTCACCCCAACCCCAACCCCAAATCTAGGATCTACTCACCCCAACCCCAACCCCAAATCTAGGATCTACTCACCCCAACCCCAAATCTAGGATCTACTAACCCCGACCCCAAATCTAGGATCTACTAACCCCAACTCCAACCCTAAATCTAGGATCTACTAACCCCAACTCCAACCCTAAATCTAGGATCTACTAACCCCAACTCCAACCCTAAATCTAGAATCTACTAACCCCAACCCCACATCTAGCCTCTACTAACCCCAACCCTTACCTTAACAAAGAAACAAACATGACAACAGGATAGCTCATCTTCAGTTAATGACTCGCACATGGATTACGGCCACTTTGCATATGTATATATGTATATACATAATTGCATACATTTTAACAGAATATAGGATGAATATACTATCTTTATAATCCAAATAATACATAAACTTTGTATTGGTCCATACAAAGTTACTTCCTTTGTATTAGAACAAAAAATAGCAAATTAAACTACAAATCAATGCATTCCCAGGCTAAACCGGGTAGGGCAGCAAGTATATCAAAAATGTTAAGATCAAATTCTCATAAATATTTCATCAGAGGTCCTGGGTATGACCTTAAAAGACCTCCAGTGGTGAGGCCTCTAATTTGGAGCTGTGGGGAATGTGGAGTTACCCCTTAGTTGCCATTGCTCCCAGGTCCACTCTGGCCCGGAGTGATAGTATCTGTAAGGGCCCCATCTATGAGTCAAATAGAACCTACTGGCGCTACCAGATCAGGCTGTCTGAAACTATTGACTTCCTGACTCAAAATGCACCAAACACTGATGTTTTATTGTTTTTTTTTTATTTTTCTTTGCAAAACTCAATCATGTTCTGCAAAATACAAAACAAAAGACAACAATTTCCCTCCCTTCCCCTTCTCCCCCTCTATCCCTTCCCACGATTTCACAAAACCAAACACCATGAATAAATACTTGAACATATAAAGAACTTGAAGCATAAAATCTTTCACCAAAATGGCCGGATTTGGCATTAAATAATCCAAAAAGGGTCGATATGGCATAAAACCAAACAACCAACCAACCAAACAAACCATATTTCATTAAACCCAAAAAATGTGTTTGCAATTTGATTCTTTTATATTTCTTTTCTAAATTCATTCAATTTATTTGTGATATTTTCGCAACTAGTTCTATTCATAACAGGATTTTGCTATTTGTTTCAAAACTGTGACAATAGTAGAAAAAATTTAGTTTTTGAAACTTTTCTTGTCAATAGATTTCCAGCACGAGAATAGATATTACAATTTTTATTGTTAGCAAAAATCTAAATAGTATCTGCCAAATCAGTCGTGAAAGGGTCAGATGATGACTTAAAGCGTTCCCTATTCTAAGACACGCATTCGTATTTAGGCAGTTTCCTTTTTCTGTTTGTAGGTCTTTGTGTTCCAGCCTTATAGATATGCATTATGCATTTATATATGAAATTTGTCTACTTAAAACGCGAGTATTCTTAAAAAGCAACTTCTCTCTCTCTCCCCCCTCTCTCTCCCCCCTCTCTCCCCCTCTCTCTCTCTCTCTCTCTCGAGAGAGAGAGAGAGAGAGAGAGAGGGAGAGAGAGAGAATATATATATATATATATAGTATAACTTGTTTACTTATACAAACATTATTGGCTACATATGTGAATACATGTTTCAGCTGGCCACATACAAATTGAAATTTCTGTTGACTTTTTATGTGGCCTGAGTAAGTTGAATTTCGAAAGAAGTGGCAGCTGAAACATGTATGCAGGTATGTAGCCAATAATGTTTTTATAAATAAAATAATTTATACTATAATACAACTACTGGAGCCCTGTTGTATAAACACCAGAGTTTCATTGGATTAACATTGAGGAAACATCAATACAATCACTATATATATATATATATATATATATATATATGATTATTTTTATATACAGACATGTACAAAATTTGCGACACTGGCATGTCGATGTTATCGATCAACTATTATTATAAACTGCACCTTCTGAATTTTTCAAAATTTTCAAAATGTTTGATTGTTTAGTGTTATTTATGTGTAAATGAACACAAAAAAATACTACTCGCATGAATCTGAAATTTTCACCCATTACGTCCCACCCCTAATACTATATATTATTTCAGACTAATGTACCATCTTTAAATGCTCATTTCAGAGACATAGTGTAGTGTAATATCTGCTCTGTTGTCATGGTACCATCCCCCCAGGAATTACCTCTTCCCTTTTTGAGAGGTGTGGAGGTAGTATCTGTTCTGTTTTCATATTATCCTCCAGGCATTACATCCTTTTTTTTTGAGAGGTGTGGAGGTAGTGTCGTATCTGTTCTGCTTCTAAATAGCCAAAATATGCGACCGTAGGGAGCATATATTTGCTAGTATATATAATGTATTTAGAGGGGGTTAGGACTTTAAAAAAAATAAAAACTCTTACTCCTTTGTTGGTTTAACAAAAGAAAAATCACTTCAAAGTTGATCTAGAAAAAAAACGACTTTGAGTCGGGTTTTTTTCTTCTAAAAAACGACTTTGACTCTAGCAAAGCTTCCTAACCTTGAACAACTCTGAAAATAATCACTGACTGCTAATTTTGACTTCTCACTTTAAAGCTTCCTAACCCTGAACAACTCTGAAAAAAATCACTGACTGCTAATTTTGACTTCTCACTTTAAAGCTTCCTAACCCTGAACAACTCTGAAAAAAATCACTGACTGCTAATTTTGACTTCTCACTTTAAAGCTTCCTAACCCTGAACAACTCTGAAAAAAATCACTGACTGCTAATTTTGACTTCTCACTTTAAAGCTTCCTAACCCTGATTCCTTACTCCCCAATATGAGCAAAGTTTCTTTCCTAGAACTACCCATCTGTGGGACTCAATACTGAGGGGCTGCTTCTTTGCTGACTACAACATGTCGTTTCAAGTCCAATTCTTGTTAAACCATCCTCCTGAATAAAATTTTTCCAAACTTCCATCAGCATTACAAATCATCACGGTGTTGTCGCACGGTCTACCTGACTCATTAACCTTTATCCTTGAGTGGTTTGGAGCCTTGATAAGTTGTGACTCTTTAGTAAAAAAATAAATAAAATAAAAAAAAAAACATTAACCTGGCACAAGTGGGTGGTTTAACTAGTTTAGAATATTTCTTCCTTTCCATGAACTTCACATTTTATCCTCCGTATTGACTTATTCATTTTCATATTCTTACCCCCCCCCCACCGACTCTGAGTTATATCAAATACAATCATTCAAGGTACACCACACGATAACTTCAAACGTCACTGAGCATTAAAGATTACTAATGTTATTTAGTTTATTATTAAATCAATAAAATGAAAAACTACTTGATCTTAATATTTTTTATCTGAAATTTACTGCATTTGACTTAGTTTCTGTTTGAAGTATAATTTTTTGTCCTTTGAGTCTTCCATACTTTATAATAAACTAAATATACATGTATAGCCTTCTTCCATGATTAACTAAAACCTACTCTACATAAGAGATGTGGATGATCTTGTTTTTAAATCTGCTGTTTTTCATACATTGAGCTCGCATTTTTTTTTTATCGTTTTCTTTGTTAAACTTCATAAATATATGCATGCATTATTTCTGCAAATATTGATTTTCATTGTTATGTAAGCAAATTTTCTAATTTAAATATTTTGTTTTTGATGAATATGGATAATTCTTTTTGTCTTTTAAACTTCAAATGATTAGATTCTGCCATTTTTTTATTTTTTTTTTTAAATTTTTTTTTTTAGATAAACATTGTGCAACCTATTTTCAGTTTTGACTTTTTTGAATGAACAATGTTTCATTTACCGCGAAACATACTGTTTTAGTTAGGGTTAGGGTTGGTTAGTGTTAGTTAGGGTTTTGGTTAGTTGGTTAGGGTTAGAGTTGGTTAGTGTTAGAGTTGGTTAGGGTTATTAGGGTTAGAGTTGGTTAGGGTTAGAGTTGGTTAGGGTTAGGGTTGGTTAGGGTTATTAGGGTTAGAGTTGGTTAGGGTTATTAGGGTTAGAGTGGGTTAGGATTATTAGGGTTAGAGTTGGTTAGGGTTAGAGTTGGTTAGGTTATTAGGGTTAGGGTTATTAGGGTTAGAGTTGGTTAGGTTATTAGGGTTAGAGTTGGTTAGGGTTAGAGTTGGTTAGGGTTAGAGTTGGTTAGGGTTAGAGTTGGTTAGAGTTGGTTAGGGTTAGAGTTGGTTAGGGTTAGAGTTGGTTAGGGTTAGAGTTGGTTAGAGTTAGAGTTGGTTAGAGTTAGAGTTGGTTAGAGTTAGAGTTGGTTAGAGTTAGAGTTGGTTAGAGTTAGAGTTGGTTAGAGTTAGAGTTGGTTAGAGTTAGAGTTGGTTAGAGTTGTTAGGGTTATTTTGGTTAGGGTTATTAGGGTTAGAGTTGGTTAGGGTTATTAGGGTTAGAGTTGGTTAGGGTTATTAGGGTTAGAGTTGGTTAGGGTTATTAGGGTTAGAGTTGGTTAGAGTTATTAGGGTTAGAGTTGGTTAGGGTTAGTTAATGATGGTGCTGAATTATGATGTGCAACTGATTGTTAAATATTGTGTGAACGTACTTGTATACATTGGATAAAGAAAAAATGTTTTATGGAAATCGCTCCAGGCAAGGCATGAAGCCACTTGATATAAGGAGCTAACCATAACGAAATATGATTGCCGCAATGACAATAGATGCCTATTGACCATAGTCGTGAAAAGACCAAGACTATAGATAGGAAAACAGTCAGCAAGAAAGTGAGTTCCACAAGCCTGCTGTTCTTGGAAAGAAGCTACTGGAATAGGAAGCTGTATTATAATGAGGTATCAAAACAGCAAATTGATGGAGACCACTAGACCAACGAGTCAAACGAGCTGGAACAAAAGAAGCAGGGAAATAGATCACATAATTCTGAAGAAGACATGCCATAATAGTATTTATAGAAAAGACTGAGACTAGCAACATCACGTCTGTGTGAGAGAGGGTGTGTAGAGAAGAAGAAAGTGTAGGTTCAATCAAATTACAGATATGTTTCTGCACCTTATCAAGAACCTTCAAATGGGACAGATTTACCAGCCCAAATATGACAACAGTACTCTATACATGGTCTGATTGTAGATTTGTAGAGATAAAGAATAGCCTCAATGGAATTTCTGGTAGGTTGAGAAAGGATAACCGGTTTATATGGAAGAAGTGTAAGACAATGGAGATGGATGAGAACTCAGATGTGGAGAAAATATATTTCGTGCTTTTTCAATGTGATCTAGCGAATGGTGTGATCTATCGAGCTGTTTACATTCCAATATGTTAGCTACTCATTGTTAGGGTTAGGGTTGGAATGTAAATACATTAGAGACCATTCAGTAGATCTCAGCAGCAAATATTTTGGATGGCATGATACCATTGAAGCACTGGGTGGAGAAGGTGCTAGTGTGATTGCAAAAGTAAGAAGTGGATGGATTAAGCTCAGGGAGTTTTAGCCATTACTAACCAGAAGTCTACCAAGGGAAGAGTCTATCAGTTATGTCTATACAATGTGATGTATGGAAGTGAAACCTGGCGACACGCGTTACATTGAAAAAAATACGATATTGAATATATTAGGTGAATAAATGAGTTCATACAAATCAAATATTTATCCAAATATTTTTTTATTTACAACTGGTGTCTGTGCTCTGATGCCATAGTACTATGCTTTTTACTTACGGTTGAACTAAACATTGTTGGATTTACTATATTTTGACCATCTCTAATGCAGTCTCCACAAAATCTCTTTTTCCATCTTTAAATATTTCGTCATCGGACACTTTGTCAACGGACAATTTCCCAACTGGACACACTCAATATTTCGATAACCTTTTTATGCACACACATTTACGCTCCATTACTTTATATTGTTTCTTAATTTTTTTCAAATTTTGAATTTTGGCTATTCCCCTGCCAACTTATCAATCTATGTAATTCCTCTGATAAGATTTTAATCATTGAAAAGCCTGGTTTAAGGAAAGAAAAGAAAAGATAAACATGTTTTTATCGAATACATCTTGCATTGAACAATCGAAGATGAAATAGATTTGTCATTCGTACATCTTTATCTCTCTTTCTTCATTTATCTTTATAATTGCTCTATCTCGTATATTGAGCTTAAATCATTTCACTATAGGTTCAATTCTCTAAAAGTATATTTTAGTCTCATATTTTATATATATATATATATATATATATATATATATATATGGGAAAATAAAAAAGGAAAACCAAAAAATGGATGTTTTTTGTGTGTACATCAACGTTTCGTCTTTATTTATAAGACTTCATGAGGATGATAAAATAGAAAAAAAATGTCATGCAAGTGCAGATACATGTAGGGTAGACATATTGGGAGGAAAAATAGAATGAAATAGTGGCCACTGCTGGGTGGACGTCCGTATTTGTTGGAGAAATAGAAATGAATGTTGAAAAGAGTGAGTGGGGAAAAAATGGAGGAATGGGGTGAGCAAGGACTACTGTGGCTGGTGGTAAGAGAAAGAGGTGGGGGATGAGCAGGGGTAAAGTGGATGGCAGAGAGAGAGTGGAGGAAGAGGGGGGGAGGGAGGTGTTTGACCAGATGGCTGCGGTTCAAGATTGAAGGGGAAAAAGTAAGTTGGAATGTTTGTGTATGGGGGGTGTATGCAGGGAAAGGAGGATGGGTGGAGGGGGGCTGTGATTTTGGTGGATGGGCGAAAGTTGTGGTCTTAGAGAGCGTTTTGAGAAAATGAGGGAATTTAAGAAGGGGTATGGGAGAAAATAGTTGAGTGGGGGAGAGGGAGGATTTGTTGTGATAGGGTGTGAAATATTTGAAATATTTGGAAAATGATAGCAATGAGTGAGGGATTGGGGGGGAGGAGGGCGGTGATTCAAAGGGTGGGTATGGAATATTTGAAATATTTGGAACATGAGAAAGTTTATTTGGACTGCAGTATTAAAAGTGTGAGGAAAAAAGTAAGGAGAAAATGAAGATTCAAGGAGAAAAAAGAAAGGGAAAAGTAAATGGGATAGTGTTATAGAGGTTGGAGAGGAAAAAAAGTTAACCATGATCAGCCAAGAGTCTTTGTTCTGTAAGGATGATCTTGCTTATTAAGGGTGATAGGTTAAAGAAACCATTACGTTGCTTGATGGTGGTGGAGGCGGTGATGAGGGCAGTTTCTCTTCCCATATATATATATATATATATAGATAGATAGATATAAATAGATATATGAGAGAGATATAGCGGCCGTGTGAGCTATGAGGTTTGAATTTGAGTTTGAAACATGACTCGTGTTCTGGTATGAATAATCATCTCTACACTGACGATTCCCGAAAGGATAAAACGTATACGTATGTAGATAAAAACAAATATTTATAATTATATGTATATATATATGGATAATGAGAGAGTAATTCGGCATCTTTGTAGCAATGCTTTTCTGATATTTCAAGGTTGAGAAAGTATTTCAATTTTTAGTAAACTTTTAACATCTGAAAATCTTGGAAATGTAGATTTTATTTTTATAAAATCTTATATATATTTGTTCTGAAAGAATTTCCTTACAATTTTTAGGAAAAAATACAAGAAATTAAAATGAAAACGAGAAACAATTGTTAGAATTAAATTATGTAAATGTTTCCTTTAATAATTCTATACTGAAGAAAATCGATGATATCGGGTAAATATCAAACATTTTAATAGCAAATCTGTTTTTAAATAATATTCTGAGATTTTGGTACGAACACAAAGGCTTCATTATGGTAACAAAACTAGCTTATAGACCCAACATATTGAAAAGTTTTCAAATTTAAAAGATTTCAAAGAAAAAGAATTCCCATAAGGCATTGCGTTTGTCTGGTTATGAAATCTAATGTAAGATAAAAGTAACATTAAAAACAAAGAAATTATTCATTCACTTCTGTAGTCTATTGGCAAGAATAAATTTATCTGCAAATATAGTTTCAAGCAAAACAATGCCAGATAAATAACTTCTAATCCTCTTAAAGTAATTTTTACAAAATTATTCATTGTTGTTGCTGTCTCCTGGTGTTAAGAATGATTGTATAATATTGTATAAGGAAATTGACATTGTTAGTTCTCAAATAATTTATATTTCCGATTTTGACTTTGAAAGTTCTTCAAAATCCAAGATGGCGTTCCATCTTGCATACCCTCATCTGGGCCAACTATGATAGATTTTAGAGTATGTATTCCTACTGTGTAACTCTCATTGCAACAAAAACGTATATTCTCTGAAGAAATAACTTAGGTTTTAATCTTCACAAAAAAAAGATATGAAAATTATTTATTTCAGCCTTTTTATATATTATTTTTTTCATGTAAAAAAAATAATACTAGTAACACCTTGTATTGGGCAACTGTGACAGTGCATTGCATGATGAATTATCATAGTAGCCCCGCCATACATCATTATAACTCTACTTTGTAACTAGGTACATAAATATCCCTCAGAATAGAAAAAATGACTAAGCACAGATGTAATAATCAGTGGCACTTTCGTTTTTTTTTACTCACACCAGACGTAGATGGGTGCTAATAAGCAAAATAATACGATGAAACGGGTGTTCCTAGAGTTATCTTTGGTCCACGTTTTTGCGATGTTTTCTCCTTTAGCGGAATATAGTTTTCAAACATACTGGCAACCACATTTCCAAGAATTTCTTCCACTGGCTTCGCATTAGGAGGAAACAAAATCTGTTACAGTTGCACTATATATATATATATATATATACAAGTATCATTAAAAATAACGGACATCTTGTGTCTGGTTATTTTTTCTAAGATCCTTTCCGTTTTTCTGATTAGGTTCTTAGTTTCAGACGGAAACTGGCTGATAAAATTGCCATAGCTTCCCAAAGCGCTTTCGGACCCTTCCAGGTCCATCGTCAGTGGAGCAATGTTAACCAGTCCGAAAGCGCTTTGGGAAGCTATGGCAATTTTATCAGCCAGTTTCCGTCTGAAACTAAGAACCTAATCAGAAAAACGGAAAGGATCTTAGAAAAAATAACCAGACACAAGATGTCCGTTATTTTTAATGATACTTGTATAAAAGAAAAGATGCTGCCAAGATACGCATATATATATATATATATGTGTTATAGCTCAGTTTTAGGGGTCAAACACATCAGCGTTTAAAGGCTAAATCTACAGGTTGTCATAGGATAAAATGGAAAAAAAGAAATGTATAAAAAGAGGGGTGGAGGGCATATTGCGCATAGCAAAACGAGGATATTTCTGCTATATAGAGGCATAAAAAGGGAACGGAATCCCTATTGCCAGGCGCACACACCTTACCCCCCTCCCCCGAAAATCAGGTCACCTGTTCATTGTGATTGACAACCCGTGATGCCGTAGGAACGAATCCTGCTGGCCTGACATTCGTCCACTTTGGCCCTAACATTGGCTAGATGAGAGGTTGGAGAGGCCCGATCCGATCAATCAGCTGGTCACGTCGTCACGTCCTAGTCTCTATAAGTTCATCCCTAACCGTAGTATTCTATCTGATTCTTCAAAAAATCAAAACCTTATTTCTACTTGTTTTTTTCCCCAAATAGATACTAGAAAATGGTAGCTGACTGAGAGTCGATCACATTGAGAACAAAGAAAATTACCAATGTCGAAGAGGTGATGCTTTCGAAGAGGTGAATGCTTTCGAAGAGGTGAATGCTTTCGAAGAGGTGAATGCTTTCGAAGAGGTGAATGCTTTCGAAGAGGTGAATGCTTTCGAAGAGGTGAATGCTTTCGAAGAGGTGAATGCTTTCGAAGAGGTGAATGCTTTCGAAGAGGTGAATGCTTTCGAAGAGGTGAATGCTTTCGAAGAGGTGAATGCTTTCGAAGAGGTGAATGCTTTCGAAGAGGTGATGCTTTTCTTGGAATGGTGCTTTCCAAGAGTAATGCCTCTTTATCTCAGTAAAACTCCATTCTAAGAGTAATATTCCCACTTTAACTGTGAAATGTCGTTCTACGAGCAATGTATTCTGATGGCAGTGATTTCTGGTATTCTAGAAGCAGTGTATTCTGGTATTCTAGGAATATAAAAATTTACCCTATCTATAGAATTATATTTGACAACTTTATTCGGCATTAAATCACCCATAGATGGTTGATATGCCGAGAATAAACCAAACCACACAAAACTAATGCTATACGTCTGTGGTTTGGGGGTTGTTGGAGTATTTTCCCAGCTTGGGTGTGGGTATTCTGAAAGCAATGTATTCTAGGAACCTAAATAATTACCCTACCTACATTCGACAACTTTATTCGGCATGAAATTATCTATAGATGGTTGATATGCCGTAAAACGAACCAAACTAAAACTCGTAGAATGTACAAACCCATCTCTAAAATGTGTTATCTAAGAATTTAAAGTAATTTTTAGCATCGACTTTAAATGGTCTTACAATTCCGCTACTTACAATACCGGACCAAAACATGACCTCACTTCTTCATATTTTTTTTTTTGAAGTCTCATAGGTTTGACATTTATGAAGATCCCACCCATCCAACTTATTTAGTGTAGTTCTATATTGATCCCTAAAAATACGTTTGGGAACTAAATTTCCATCTATCTCTTTGCCTAATGTGGGTGCTTTTCTTTGAAATTTATCCAAGTATCTTGTTGAATTTCAGTGTAAACACCTTAATTTGTTGTTTTTGAAGTGTCATAGCTTGTGAGTTTCTAAGAAACGTACCCATAAAACTTATTTACTATGCTCTAACCCTAACCTATACCCTAACATCAAACTTACTTACTATGGCCTAACCCATACCCTAACCCTAAACTATACTCTAACTCATACCCATTCATCAAACTTATTTACTATGGCCTATCCCTAACCCATCAAACTTATTTACTATGACCTAACCCATACCCAACAAACTTATTTACTATAGCTTTACATTTGAGAATGAATTTCCACTTATTTCTTTGCCTAACTTAAGCGTTTTTCTTCAAAATTTTTGTTGAATTTCATATTTACACTCGATTCTTTATCATTATACTTTGTCAGGTTTCTTGTGCATTCTACTTCAATTTTCCTTACGTCTGTTTTTGTGAAATTCTGGAAATAATTTATTTTCGTGTTTTACTAACGTTTTCAGCTTTATTTAATTATTCAATGAGAGCCGTTGTTTTTTTTGTTTTTGTTTTTTTGTTTTTTGCAGTTTTATAAATGTACACTGAGCCCACTATCTACCTATTTTTTATTTCTCTGTTTTCGTTGCATCTGTCTTGCAGCCCATTATCTTATATTTGTGCTTAGAATTAAAAAAAAAAAGAAAACATTAAAAACTGATATACTTGTGAGTAAATGAACGATGTATGATAAATAGTGACAACTTAAAAACCATGTATTTAAAACATCTTTTCAAATTATGTTTTGAACTAAAGTTTACAGGATATATTGAACATATATACACAAATATATCCTGAGACTTTTATAGAAATAGATCATGTCAAAGAAATTTTTAGAAGAATGTAACTTCCATAATAAAAGATGACATCCTGTTCAATTCAACTGTTGCATCTTAAAACCTTGTTCAATCATAAACACATTGTCAGACGCTCTTTGTTCATTTGTGTCTAAAGTGATTTCTCATATTATAAATTATACATAGACTAGTTTTTGTTTTTTTGAGTCGATAGTGTCTATATTTTTTCATGGGCTCAAACATAGGGACCCAAAAGAATGCCACCCATAGAATCGTAAATAAAATTCAAAATCCTTGCTGCAATCTAACCATATTTGGTACAAATATACTTCTGTCTATACCTAACTTGTCCGCCAACTTTCACCAATGAATGTCCAAGAGTCTTTGTCTTCTCACCCTTCTCTGGTGCTATCAGATCAGGCTATCCGAAAATATCGGCTTCCTGACCTAAAATGCACCAAACGTAAATTCACTAGACCAACTCGACAATCAACTAAATCCCATTCATTCACTGTGGAGGTCCCCAGATGCCAGAGAGCCTTCTACTCAAATAGTTTCTTTCCTCGTGCTGCTGGCCTCTGGAACTCCCTCCCTGCCCCCTGTTTTCCCGACAGTACTGACATGCAGAGGTTTAAAACTAATATAAACAGACATCTCACTGCACAGATCCCAATTTAGGTTGATCCCCCAACCTTCTCCTCTTTTCCTTCTTCTCAGTAGCCCCTTACGTCTACAGTGACGGCCTGCCTTGTTTGAGGTGAACTATGTTAAAAAAAAATTTTAAAAACAACATTGATGCTATCGTTTTTTGTCCTTTCCCTTTGCAAAACTCAATCATGTTCTGCAGTGTCAAAGACAAAAACAACAATTTTCCTCTAGAAAGCAACCAAACCAAAAACCATGAACACATATTTGAAGATATAAAGAACTTGAAGCATAAAAACTTTTACCAAAATGACTGGATTCTGCGTTAAATAACCCGAATAGGGTTGATATGCCATAAAACAAAACAACCAAACCAAATCGTTCAAACGTTTGGAGCAGTCTTGGGCAGACTAAGAGTTGTTTTGAGGTATGAACAGTGGTTTCAAATGATTCAGTGGAATGGCTTCAAATACACTTTGGTGATCGTCTCATCAGTAAAAGGTGGGATCATGAATGGGTTTCACTCTCACCGGACTTTAACCACCCAGATTTTGATCTCTGGGGTTATTTCAAAGATCATGCCTATCAAAACAAACCCCAGACTATTCCTGAACTGAAGTAGGCTACCACACCCAAAGTCAGGGCACTTCAAAGAGAGGAGTATGTCAGGTGGTATTTATTTAGAAGAGGGGTCACCCTATAAATGGCATCAAAACAGAATGATAGTCAATGAGGCTAATAGATGGGAATTTTGAAAAAAAGTAAGGTTAGTTGATTCTTAGAAACGGTGGGCCTTGGACCTTATGGTCGCTTATATAAAGAAATGCTTATAGGATTTTATAATGCAACCAACCCGGCTGGATATAGTGGGTTGCAGAAATTAATAAATTAAGATTAGTAATATTTAACATTGTTAGTGTGTGTTCATCTGAAGTCATGGGGATCAACCACTACCAACACTACTAAGAAGATAAAATGGCGACTCAGACCCGATCGCCACTGGTTCCCAAATAAGGAAATTACTAAAGCGGCCATCGTCACCTCTATAATAAAGACCAATGTGTATTTATCTGCACACACACACACACACACACACACACACACACACACACACATATATATATATATGGTACTAATATCGATCCTGACCCAGTTTTCGTGAGGTTCGACTCGGAAGCGTTCGGCTGTCTTACGCAAATGCCCGAGTGTTGACGAGCCGAATGGTACCAGACGACAATTTTTATACGGTGCTGCGTCCTGTAATTTTAAGTTATATTTTCAAGAAATTTTCTAAAAGAAACAACAAAAAAAACAAAACAAGCAAAGCATATCAAAGTTACTGTAATCAAATAAATATTTTTTGCTGCATCCTATAATTTTTAGTTATAGTTGCAAGAAATTTTTTAAACGACAAAACAAATAAAACAAGCAAAACAGAGCGAAATTACTGTTATCAAATAAATATTTTTAACCCTACCCCTAACCCTAAACCCTAACAAGAAAAAAACAAAACAAGCAAAACATTATTATCATAGGACGCAACACCGTATAAGAATTGTCGTCTGGTACAAATCGGCTCGTCAACTCTCGGGCGTTTGCGTAGGACAGCCGAACGCTTCCGAGTCGAACCTCACGAAAACTGGGTCAGGATCGATACCAGTACCATATATATATATATATATATATATATATATATATATATATATGCATGTACTTCCATCCCGTCACGCAAAAGTTAGTAAGTAAAACACTTGCCCTTTTTTCTACACACACACACACACCCCTGTACGGGACCCAAACATTTCAACTGGTGAAGAGAAGCGAAAAAGCAAATAACAAGTCAGTCACCCATCCCAAACTCACCTTGCTGCCTTAAGACATCGTCTACTCTATATAATAAAAAGTCGATGGTGGGTGCTTTTTATTTTCACATTTTTTTTGTTCTTTAGCTCATCTCTAATGATAATTTATATATGAAAAATGAAATTCCTGACGTAATTCTATAAGGACCCGTGGCGCAGTGGATATAGTACTAAGTTAAATTCAGTTCTAAGTGATAGTCATCTGAAGGTTGAAGGTTCAATCCTCGGTTCAAGTGATACAAAGAATTGAGAATTACTGAAGACTTCTCCCAGTCATGGCTGACGAAACAAGAGCATGCTACCCCCATGGATTAAATAAATTGTTCCGTTCGAAATTCCATCTAGATTCCCGAGTTCAAAGAGACACCTGAAGAAGGCCGGAGGTTACAGCGGCCGAAATGGTGTGTCGATAACACTCAAGATGAGAAATGTAGTCCGAATAACCAAAATTATACACATTATCAATAATAAAAGAAAATTATATTTATTTACTAAGTATTCCCTGGCTTTTTGGCTAGGAAGAAAGTGTAGCATCTGTTCCGATGGATACTGCACCCCATAGACTGGTATTGTCTTGGCCTTCGGGGCTTGATTTACACTGGTCTATGGGTCTGTCCTGTGCAGTTCTAGGAAGTCCACCCTCCCAGGCTCCGCCTCCTCTCTTTGGGGAGGAGTAGGTTTATTGCTTACTGCCTGAGGCGCCCCTACCGGGGAATGCCGACGGGGCTGCCCAACCAATTTTTAATGGCCAGAGTGCTCACCTCTCAGTCGCTGACTTTTCAAACCCCACTTTCTCGACCAGACCTTGGGTCACATCTTACTTGTGGGAGTAAGATAAAACTGGCCTTGTGCCTAACTCCTGGAGAAGAGTAAATAAATACTCTCTGAAAATCAACTGACACTCTGCAATCCAAAAAGTACAGTATTTTATAGTGATAATCAACTGACACTCTGTTTTTATACTGATAATAATACCACCTATGTAAATTGACTGTCAGCCAGAGCGATCTAGCTTGAGAAACTCTAAACAGCAATTCGGCAAAGGGGAGATAATTCAATTGACAACTTTACTGCCAGTGCCATCTCAATTGACAGATATTGTCACCAAGGCAAATTAAAGGGGCACGGTACTATGAGAAATAACTGAGGGCCCTCAATCATTCCTCTTTATTGTCAAACTACGAATAGCTAGCGTCAAGGCATGTTATCACGTGGTTTAGATGTCACCATGTGTTTTTTTTTTGTTTTTGTTTTTTTTTTCTTTTTCTGTAAAATTTTATTCCAGGACAAGAAATACAATTTCAAACCAACAATAAATAAACAATCATGGCTGCCATTGTGAAGACAAACCAAAACAAGTCAAATTATTTATAAAGCAATAATGTGTGGTTATGAGTGTGTAGATAAGTAGGCACAAAGATGTGTGTGTATTAGCATGCCTGCTTTGTAGTAAGAGAATGTATGTGTTCATTTTGGCTGGCACCATGTGCGTTTACATGTGTAAATAGCATGCTTCCATCTTGTTAGTGAACTTGTGTACATGTGTGTTCGTTGAGTATTTCGCTGGCCATACAGTAATTTGTGAATGTCTCTCATCATGTGTTGTATTGCTGAGAGCCTGGCGCGACCCAAAAGGGGCCCGTCTGAAATGTGTTGTACGCGCGTGTTATCTGAAAGATTACAAGAAAATAGGGAGATAGAGGGTATGCTTGGGGTTTTTATACTATGTGCAGGATTTTAGAAATAAATATTTCTTGCACTGTGATTGGTCGAAAGAAACTACTGATTTGAGCTTTTGTCCAATCAAGAGTCAATATGCAAAAGCAAGATTCACTGCCGCTGCCATTTCTAACAGTTATGTTCAAAGTTCATTTTGTGTAAAGATATTAAGTGGCGCCATATTGCTTGTGTGAGTTGACCGGAGTAGATAGAGGCGGCCTAGCTGTAAGCCAGCTATTGACTTCCGAAATGCTTGACATAACAAAGAGGTTGAATCTTTTATGAAAAGACTGATGTCCAAAACCCGGAGAGACTTGTCCAAAGTGACAGCCTAACTGACACCACCGGTTAGAGAAATAAAAAAATAAAAATAACTTGCGTCTGACCCCCTTTTCCCCATCACTGTCAGAAAAAATGTTTTGCCTATCGAGAAACAAAGCCAGATTTTTGTCATTTGTGGTTTATTTCACAACACGTCACAGGGATAAGTATGGAGAGTTGATAAACAGAGCCACAGGGAACCTCAGAAAAGTGGCATCTGCACTTCGACCCGCTTCTCGTCTGCCAAACTACATTTCCTACTTATCTGCTTATAAAATTATCTGATCGAATAGTGTGTGTGTGTGTGTGTGTGTGTGTGTGTGTGTGTGTGTGTGTGTGTGTGTGTAATTTTTACATAAATAAAAATTGATGGTGCTTCTGTATTGTAGGGCCGAAAAAAAAATTTATCTTTATTTTTGAAGAGTCAAATGACAGGAGGAGATAAAGCAAAGTTTTCCCCCCTATGATTTTTCTAAAAATGGATTTACTATTGTAATTAACTTAAAATAAAGTTTAAAAAATAAAAAAGGATTATTTCGGAATAAAACAATCACAACGCTATTAGACACCAATGAAAAATAAAATGATTTATTCAAATAAATTTTCACAGAAAGAATAAAATAGAAAAATACGTAAAAAAAACATGAAACAAGGGAAGTAAAAATTTTTGAAATGCAGGTTTCTGCACCTAAAATTAATCTATGCGCATTATCTCTCGTTAAATAGAAAATATCTTCCAAGTTCAGAGCATTAAAATCCATTGGATAAATCATGAGAGGAAAACTTTGAATTATCTCCCCTTTATTTGACTCTTCAAAATTAAAGATATTTTTCCCACAGTACTATACAGAAGCACGAAATTGATTAATTTATATACTATTAAATCGTTATGTTTTTAGAGTTTTCCTAATCGTACACAAATATGGGTCGATAAAAAAGAATAGGCAGAGTACACCTTACTAAGGTAGTAGTTTTTACAATGTTAATACCCGCATTCGAATCTCGCATAAGTCTAAAGGATTTTTTGTATCATTTGTGTTTTGTAAATTTAACAAACGAGAGGTGATGGTGGTTAAGTGGTTAACGACATGGACTGACGACCTGGTGTGTCAAGTTCGAATCCAGTCGGTTCCATGCTATCTTTCTCACTTAGGGATGTTGGAAACCTCCACGTGGTCTCTCCTGTAAAAATGCGAACAACAGAATCAAGCAGAAACAAGAGTAGAAAGTGACTAACTTTGATTTACTTTTGGCAGCCTTTTAACTCATGCTTCCCTTATTTTGTCCTTTAGTCCTCACATTCCATGAGCGATGTTTCTGACAAAGGGGGAAGTATAGCTGTTTTCTGGGTCAGAATCTATCCATCTAACACTTATTGTTCGCTAGTTTTTGACCTTGAAGTAGTTTTTTTCTTTTTAGCTTCGTACATCAAATGGCTTCATGCCTTGTCTGAAGCGATTTCCATAAATAAAACTAGAAATAAAGATGTAATTTATCAAATAATAACTTAACAACTCGAGTAGTTAAGAAAGATATTTGATTAGAATAGGTTTAATTTATCAA
This sequence comes from Sepiola atlantica, assembly GCA_963556195.1. Lineage (NCBI taxonomy): Eukaryota > Metazoa > Mollusca > Cephalopoda > Sepiida > Sepiolidae > Sepiola > Sepiola atlantica. The sequence goes on from OY744540.1 coordinate 77,549,531, forward strand.
ATAATAACTTAACAACTCGAGTAGTTAAGAAAGATATTTGATTAGAATAATTTTAATTTATCAAATAATAACTTAACAACTCGAGTAGTTAAGAAAGATATTTGATTAGAATAGGTTTAATTTATCAAATAATAACTTAACAACTCGAGTAGTTAAGATATTTGGTTAGAATAGGTTTAATTTATCAAATAATAACTTAACAACTCGAGTAGTTAAGAAAAATATTTGGTTAGAATAGGTTTAATTTATCAAATAATAACTTAACAACTCGAGTAGTTAGGAAAAATATTTAATTAGAATAGGTCAAAATCTCTAGGTGGAATTTATTGAAGTTTAGCAAAGCAATCATGATACAGGAATTTGAATTCCTTGTCTGAAGTTTGAATGTAAACTTTTGCCTTTTATATATTTACTGAGATAAGAATCCTTTGAAGTTTTCACCATTATTAGTTCAACGATCCGCCTGTCGTGCCTCGAGTTGTGAAGTTTCTTATTCGACAAATTAAATCTATCTTTTCATCTCTATTTCTATTACTTAGGCGAATATAACTGTGGTGAAATTGATAAGCAAACCGAATTACCCACTGCCTCTGGTGCTGGTAGTTGTCGTCATTATCAGGCAAAGCACTGCTGCCTATTCTGCCATGTCTGGAGTGGAAGTGAGATGATGGCATTCCAAAAATGAGCAAGACCAACACACACCCAGAAACACTTGATTGTAAACAAAAAGTCAGGGCAGTCAACTAATCCGTGTCGCCGGCTATGCACATGAGTCATTTCGCCAGCTGATTACTAACCGCATTCACGTACTATGAAAATAATGTAATCAGGTGAAACTTAGTTTGTTAGTTGTTTTCTGCATATGTTGCATTGACGTACTTGCGATTCTCTCTTGTAGCCTCCTGTCCGTGCATCCGTTGTCCTTGCTTTCATCTTTGCCGTCAGTTGTTCGCGTTTTCCATATCTGAAGTGACCTGATATGAACTCTGATTCAACTACACTATTTTGAAGATGTTTCATATTTTCCTCATCCTTGTTCACTTGTTCAATTGACGGTTGCAGTTCGTCGTCCAAAGAGGCAGCGAGTGGCGTGCTGCGTTTGCAAGCAAGACGGCGCTCTTGTATAAGCAGTAACAGATCTGAGGGAGATAACTCTATTTTTCTTAACCGCCATTATTCCGAATTCGCTTATACTTTGGCAAGGGAGATAACTTTGTTTATTAATAAAAAACATGTTACGGTTTTGAAATGCGTTAAAAACCCTAACCCTAACCCGTTCAAAAGAACTTTTAAGCACTTTTATTTACATGCCACAAATTGTATAGACTTTATATAAACATAAAAAGAAAAGTTATTTTCTTTCATGCTGCGATAAACAAAGTTATCCCCCTTGCCAAAGTATAAGCGAATTCGGAATAGCGGCGGCTAAGAAAAATAGAGTTATCTCCCTCAGATCGGTTACTGCTTATACAAGAACGCCAGCAAGACTAGACGCTTAAGTAAAGTACGAATTTTGGGAGAATAGGTTTAAGACTCCCAAAAAAATAACATCTGTTAATTGAGTTATCCCCCCTTTGCAGGTTGGCTGCTTGGGTTTATTAGTATGAATGTGTTGACAAGATTATTGTAATTGTAAAATACGAAGGAACTGATTTTCGCAATCCACTGCTGACCACATTCTTAGTCGGAAGTGGCAATTCTCGGTCGGTTTGTATAGTTTTTCAAGGATGAAACGGTTGTAAAATTCAAGTAAAACGGTTACTTGACACTGATCTTGGTCCAGTCAGAATCGCAATTAATTTATCTCTGCTCTAGAAACATCTTATTAGATGATTCAAAATGTGTTATGCGTATTCTTGGAACTAAAATGTTTTCAAATCTGTTGAGCTAATTGTATGTAAGTTTGCCCTGGTTGAAATCTGACTACACAGCCAAACAATATATATATATAAATTCCCGAAACAGTTTTTCATGGTAAACAACTGGTGATCCCTTAAAATAGTGTTAGAAACTAACTAATATAATAACTGTAAAAAATAAATTGACTTACATGAGTGATTTTCCACTGGAAGACTTGAGACTATAAGTTTGTTTTTTTTTATATAATTTTTTTTTTTTTTATATATAGTTTTAATGGTTGAGAAACTTCCGAGACTATATATATATATATATATTTTATAGGTAC
>OY744540.1:77559215-77826715 GCA_963556195.1 Sepiola atlantica
GTTTTATGTGTTTTTACTCTGGGACCGTTTTATGTGTTTTTACTCTGGGACCGTTTTATGTGTTTTTACTCTGGGACCGTTTTATGTGTTTTTACTCTGGGACCGTTTCATGTTTTTTTACTCTGGGACCGTTTTATGTTTTTTTACTCTGGGACCGTTTTATGTTTTTTTACTCTGGGACCGTTTTATGTTTTTTTACTCTGGGACCGTTTTATGTTTTTTTACTCTGGGACCGTTTTATGTTTTTTTACTCTGGGACCGTTTTATGTTTTTTTACTCTGGGACCGTTTTATGTTTTTTTACTCTGGGACCGTTTTATGTTTTTTTACTCTGGGACCGTTTTATGTTTTTTTACTCTGGGACCGTTTTATGTTTTTTTACTCTGGGACCGTTTTATGTTTTTTTACTCTGGGACCGTTTTATGTTTTTTTACTCTGGGACCGTTTTATGTTTTTTTACTCTGGGACCGTTTTATGTTTTTTTACTCTGGGACCGTTTTATGTTTTTTTACTCGGTGGACCGCTTAGACTGTTTTTACTCTGGGGACTGCTTAGACTGTTGTTTTTTTTACTCTGGGAACCGCTTAGACTGTTTGTTTTTTATTACCAGAGACCAAAAATGTTTACCTAGTCATTACTTGACTTCCAATTGCTGATTTGTATTCTTGTTGTTCATTCTGTTTTATTTTTTCAGCATTGAAAATATTCGTAATGTTTTCCGAAATGTATCTTTTCAAAAATATAGAAAACATTTGACTTGTTCCTTCAAATAAATTTAAAACAAGGTGCTGAAATTTACAAGAATTTTCTATATGTATTTTAAAAAAAATGTGTAGGTTATTTACTTATCCTGGCAACAAAGTTCAATTTTGATTTTTTTTTTTTTTTTTTTTTTTTTTTTTTTTACTGAAGATCATTTTGATTTTTTTTTTACCGAAGACCATTTTGGTTTTTTTTTTTTTTTACCGAAGACCATTTTGATTTTTTTTTTTTTACCGAAGACCATTTTGAATCATTTTTTTTTTTACTGAAGACCATTTTGAATCATTTTTTTTTTACTGAAGACCATTTTGATTTTTTTTTTTTACCGAAGACCATTTTGATTTTTTTTTTTACCGAAGACCATTTTGATTTTCTTACCAAATCAGTTTTTATTTTTTCCAAAGACTGTTTTTTTTTTTCGTTTTTTTCGTACTAAAAACTATTTTTAAAAACCTATTTAGAATATGTTTTAGTCAGAAGGATTATTTTATTTGTAGTTTCTTTTCAGAGAATTACATCTTCTCTAATGGTATTAAATATAAAGTGTGAAACTTTGATCAGACTGTACTTGAAAAACTGTCACTTGGCAACAACTCAGAAAATAGATTTTTCAAAAAAATATATATTTCACTTTTTTGTTGTTGTTGCAAATAAGATATTGTAAGCAATCTTATTGCCAACGTATAAAATGTTCTGGTCCAAGTTGGAAAATAAATCACAAGGTTAATGAAGCACAAACTTCTTTGTCTAGACTCATCGGAAAAGCCACTAAGTTATTGTTATTATCCAAGAATGAAGGTCTCATAAATTATGAGTTAATGGAATCGTTTCTCGTTGTATTTTGGGGAGCTGACATCACTCTAGAGATGCTTGGAGATTGTTTTTGAACCAAGCAACAGAGAATAAAGAATTATTTATAGCCATTCACATCTCTTGATGCCCAAATCAGATTAGTCAAGACGAAGTAGAGAAGGTTTATCTTGCTCAACGGCTCGAGAAAGTTGCCATTTTCCCCAGCAATCTAAGATTGTAATCTTGTTTATTTCAACTTTGTTCTCTCAAACCCATCATTGTAAATTTATCTGGGAACACAATTGCTTTTCTTTTTTTTTTAAATAAACCAACATTTTTGGCATTAACAACCTTTTTGAGTTGAATAAACATAATGAATTATCTAAAGTTTAAATTTATTATTTGTAGATTTTGTCTTTATCGGCCAGTATTTTGTCATTTTATCATTTTGCAGGTTTTGGCAGCTTCAGAAAATTTAGGAGTGAAAATAAAATTTGTTATATATATATATATATATATATATATATATATATATATGAGAGAGAGATAGATATGTTTCGGAGTTTTGTAGATGAGGAGTGATAATTTGTATAATTTGGTATATTCGGACTACTGTTCTCATCTTGGGTGTTTTTACCACAACGTTTCGGTCGATGTAACCTCCGACCTTAAGATAGATAGATAGATATATATAGATATAGATAGATATAGATATAGAGATATAGATAGATAGAGATATAGATAGATAGAGATATAGATAGATAGAGATATAGATAGATAGAGATATAGATAGATAGATATAGATAGATAGAGATATAGATATATATAGATATGTAGGTAGATAGATAGATATATGTAGATATATAGATATATAGATAGATAGATATATGTAGATATATATATATATATATATATAGATATGTAGGTAGATAGATAGATAGATATATGTAGATATATAGATAGATAGATATATGTAGATATATAGATAGATAGATATATGTAGATATATAGATAGATAGATATATGTAGATATATAGATAGATAGATATATGTAGATATATAGATAGATAGATATGTGTATATAGATAGATAGATATATGTATATAGATATATGTATATAGATATAGATAGATATATGTATATAGATATAGATAGATATATGTATATAGATATATGTAGATATATATAGATAGATATAAATAAATGTTTTGAGGTACAAAACTTATAAATACATTTAAAAATGATACGCCGAAATCTCTCTAAGGCCCTTTCGACTATCATCTCGTCAGGAGAAAATCGATAGTTTTAATTAATAATATTGTCGAAAGAAAGAGCAAATGGGGAAGTTGAAAGTGCCAAAATTAGCACTAAAGCGATTAAAAGTCAATTTAATGATTTACTTAAAAAAACCATTAAAAGGAGAAAATAGATAGTTTTAATTAATAATATTGTCGAAAGAAAGAGCAAATGGAGAAGTTGAAAGTGCCAAAATTAGCACTAAAGCGATTAAAAGTCAATTTAATGATTTACTTAAAAAAACGATTAAAAGGCACTGCGTTAGGGAACAAAAAAAAGGGGGAGGGAGTTCAAAAATCCCCAAAGAGATTTAGCGATCTAATAAATTCTTTCTGCCGGCACAAGGAAGGTTTCTCAATCATATAAGTACCATTTACATCAACAATCCCAACAACAACAATCGTGATAGCGATAGCAATAATAATAATAACAACAACAATACGAAAGATGATACCGATAGTGATGATGACATCAATAACCGCAACAATATTCATAAGAATGCTAAATGATAAATCGTTGGGTAAGGCGTATTATAAGAGAGGGCTTAGCCTTATATACGGTTTTCTATTACAACACTATTTATATGCTTAAATATAGGACCACATCCTAGATGTACAAGAGAAAGGATCGAGCCATGGTATCGAAGTAGATATATATATATATATATATATAGATAGAGATATATAGATATATAGATAGATATAGATATATAGATAGATAGAGATATATAGATAGATAGAGATATATAGATAGATAGAGATATATAGATAGATAGAGATATATAGATAGATAGAGATATATAGATAGATAGAGATATATAGATAGATAGAGATATATAGATATAGATAGAGATATATAGATATAGATAGAGATATATAGATATAGATAGAGATATATAGATATAGATAGAGATATATAGATAGATAGAGATATATAGATATAGATGGATATATATAGATATAGATGGATATATATAGATGGATAGAGATAGATATAGATGGATATATATAGATGGATAGAGATAGATAGAGATATAGATATATATATATGGATATATATATAGAGATATGGATATATATATAGAGATATGGATATATATAGAGAGATATGGATATATATAGAGAGATATGGATATATATATAGAGATATGGATATATATATAGAGATATATATATAGAGATATATATATATGGATATATATATATGGATATATATATATGGATATATATATATGGATATATATATATATGGATATATATATATATGGATATATATATATATGGATATATATATATATATGGATATATATATATATATGGATATATATATATATATGGATATATATATATATGGATATATATATATATGGATATATATATATATGGATATATATATATATGGATATATATATATATGGATATATATATATATGGATATATATATATGGATATATATATATGGATATATATATATATGGATATATATATATATGGATATATATATATATGGATATATATATATATGGATATATATATATATGGATATATATATATATGGATATATATATATATGGATATATATATATATGGATATATATATATATGGATATATATATATATGGATATGGATATATATGGATATGGATATATATATATATGGATATATATATATGGATATGGATATAGAGAGAGATATGGATATATATATATAGAGAGAGAGATATGGATATATATATATAGAGAGAGAGATATGGATATATATATATAGAGAGAGAGATATGGATATATATATATAGAGAGAGAGATATGGATATATATATATATAGAGAGAGAGATATGGATATATATAGAGAGAGAGATATGGATATATATATAGAGAGATATGGATATATATAGATATGGATATGGATATATATATATGGATATGGATATATATGGATATATATAGATATGGATATATATAGATATATAGATATGGATATATATATATATATAGATATGGATATATATATATATATAGATATGGATATATATATATATATATATATGGATATATATATATATATATATATGGATATATATATATATATATGGATATATATATATATATATATATATATATATATATGGATATATATATATATATATATATATATATGGATATATATATATATATATATATATATATGGATATATATATATATATATATATATATATGGATATATATATATATATATATATATATATATATGGATATATATATATAGATATGGATATATGGATATATAGATATGGATATATGGATATATGGATATATGGATATATGGATATATAGATATGGATATATGGATATATGGATATATAGATATGGATATATGGATATATGGATATATAGATATGGATATATGGATATATGGATATATAGATATGGATATATAGATAGATAGATATAGATATATTTGGGCGCGAATTATTTAAGTACGAAACTATAGTTAGCATTTTAGTATATTATTGCTGGTATTAAATTAATTCTGTTAATTACGTTTTTTTTTTTTTTTACAAATAGGGCTTCTAATATATGGAGTTTTTGTTAGTTAATACTATATTCTAAGATTTTGGTATTTTCTACTAAGAGTTTTCTGAATTCCGATCGGGGACATGAATGGTCGTTAGTTAAGTGTTGGGCTATGGCGCTAATATCAGACAAATGCATCGTCAATCTCCTCGACAAAGTTATGGTAGTCCAACCTATGTATATGTTTTTTTTTCTTGATTGTCGGAGACATAGTCTCCCAAAGGAAATTTAAACTCATAAACAAGGTTTGTCTTATCCAAGACTCTAATTGAGGGGGAAGAATTATTTGTGATAATAAGGTTAGTGGTTTGTACTTTATTGTAGAAAATGATCAATTTTACTTTTTTATTTGGGTCAGTAGGGAATACGTTTTTATTAATAATATTTCTTAGAACTTGTTTATCTATTTTATAATTGTGATTGAACTGGTTGCGATAAAATAGTTTAATAGTTGTGTTAAGTTGAGAATTGGATTTATTATTATCGTGGGGATTATTTTTAAACAGAATTTGTTGGTCGATTATATATGGGTCTGAATGTACTTGGGACACAAATGGCAGATTCATCAGCCAATTCCTCCCGAAACTAAGATTCTGATTTGAACAATGGAAAGGATCTACAGACATAAATTGTCTGTTATATTTAACAATACTTGCCTTCAAGAAAAGATGCTGCCTATATATATATATATATATATATATATAAAGTAATCCAACAAAAGATATAAGCGTCAACTAATATCTTATAATTATTGAAAACATCCGGATACAAACTGAAGCTCAATATACTGGATAGAGCTTTAATATTATTATATAAAATGAAATAATAAAATAAGGTGTCAATCAAATTTTATTAAAATTCAAAGTTCAAGCAAAGTATCTTAACGTCCTTAGCTCATGAGTTTTCAAAGATAAATTTTCTCCTCAGAGGACCATTACCATAGTGCCATCACTACAGGCAATAAAATTACACTTTGAAAATATATAAAAATATATACAACAATACATAAAAAATATAACACCAAATATATCAACCCAAAAACATACTTTTTTGAATCTATACAATCCATCTAGGTCATAGAGTTTAAAAGACATAATTAGGAAATATATCCAGAAGTCCAGAAGGATGAAAGAAAAATTAATGCAGGTAATGAATGAAAGTCCAAAAACTAGAGATTGAGAGAATTGAAAAAAATAGTCCAACCGTGAGATGCGTCAACAATCGATGAAGTGAAGAGTATCCAATGTTTATGTTAGTCCGATAAATAAATCAAATCAAATAAAAAGTTTAATAAACTCACTCAAAATTCCCAGAAATTGATCTGAAGATTACAAATCAAATCAAAGCGTTCCTGTCAAATGGAGAATCCGTTAAATTCGTTAAATCCGATTTAAAAAAATTACAATTCAATCGAGTCGACAAAATCAGTCACATTTTCCCCCGAATCGAACAAAAATAATTCAACAAGTAAACCCTGAAATTATTCATCCTCACGCGAGCCAAACAGGATCCTTCCCAGCCGAATAGAAGGCAATATTAAAATCTGCTTATTCGAACGACGTTAACAAAGCGGAAGTCAACATGTCTATTGTAACAAAGAAAGAAGCACATTTCTTGCGTCGGCTTGACAAAGAAAGAAACAAATGTCCTGCGTCGGTGAGCCCGCCAAATCAACTCAACTCAAAACCGGATGTTATCGGTCTGGGTTAAGAGAGTAAGTGTATGTTAAAGGAAAAAGGGCAGGCATATTTAGGTCAGAGCGTCCAATAAAATACACTTGCTCAAATAGCTATTTAAATGTCTAGCCAACAAGAGAACCAGATCTCACAAATCTCATCCTATCAAACAATCTAGAAAATTAAAAATTACGAAGTTATCAAAGTGATTATAATTCAATAATTCAATAGTTTAATTTAAGATTTACTTTTATCAAATTAGAAATTACGAAGTTATTAAAGTAATTAAAATTTAATAATTTAATAGTTCAATCTAAGATTTAATTTTATCAGATTAGGAAGTTAATTTAAAGTTTAATTTTTCCTAATTAAGTTTAATTTTTTCTAATTAAGAAATTCTAAAGATATTTAGAGTTTGAAATATTAGATATTTAAACTTTTACAACTTCAGAGTCTAAACCTTTTAGGCAAGGTGGATTTAACGAACACATCTCCAAAACTGGACACCCCCCGGTTTCTGTACTAACTCAATCAGCTACGGTGGAATTGGCAGTGGTTTCCATATTGCATACTTGAATTTCCTTCCATATCGACATTTGGAAACCAATTTATTTCTAGAATTGATCAGATTTAAATGTTTAGGTGCAGTAACTATCATTACTGCTTCTGAATTGCATAGACCACAAGATCTGGATCCTGGGCTATAAGAGTTTGATTTTTTTAGGATGGACCATTTTATATTGTGTGGAATATTATTGGATCTTAAGTTTTTAACTAAAGTGGTCAGTGATGTTTTGTTACCTACATCGTTATTGAAGGAGTAATTATGCATAGAAATGCGGGATTTAATTAAGGTTACTGTAGCGCCAATGTAGGTGTGTATCTTAGCATTATATATATATATATATATATATATAATCAAGACGAATTTCAACTTGACTGCGATAAATATGTCTCAATCAGGGAGGATTAAACGAAAAAGAGAAAAAATATGCTTATACTTTTGACAAGGGTGTATACACCGAAAGTACTCAAGTTTTTAAAGTAAATAATTTATTTTAAAACACATAACTAGATTGCGTTGTCCAGGTTTTCAAAATGTTTTTAAATATTCTTGCCATTTCACCAACGCTTCCACGTGTGACTTTTCAAAGTATATATATATATATATATATATATATGAGAGAGAGAGAGATATGGTGACCCGACTTAATGTCAGTATTTTAGTTTATTTTTAATTCTCCTCCAAATAACAAATAAGAATGAAACAGTTTCTATGAATAATGCAAAATTTACAGAATATTTACACGTTCATGTAAATATCAAAATGGCTAGAACCCTTTTAGAAATCAATAATACATTGTTATGACCGAAACATATCTTAAATACTATTCTCCAGCTGTGTAAGCAATACTAATTCATATCTCATTTGCATAAAATGTTTTCAAAGCTTTTATCATAAAATAATTATTCTAACGTCCATTTTCAAATTGATTGTATCATTTAGCTCTGCATAATAATTTCACTTAAACCAAGTGGAAGTGTAAAAAAAAAAGTATTTTAATGGCGAATTATCTGCATTAGTTATAAATAGTTGTAAAATAAAAAAAAATCAGGGCTTGGGAATTATAATTACTGACCTATTTTTTCTACCTTTGCTGCTCAATCGAATGTATTCCAAAGGTTAAACTTTTGAATTATAATTTCTTTTTTTAAACATATTTTAATGATTAGATGTAAATTTAATACAGATAGGAACCTCTTTTAATATTTTTCAAAATATGTTTTAAATAACCTCAAATTTGGGTTTTAATTTATCAGCTGTCACAGTACTTTAAAAAAAGAAATGTATATCTGTATTAAAAAAATATATATATCTGTATTAAAAAAAGAATGTATATCTGTATTAAATAAGAATGTATATATTTTTTCAATATTATATATATGTATACACACATATATATATATATATATATAGATATATATATACATATATATATATATATACATATAGATATATACACATATATATATGCATATATATGCATATATATATATATGCATATATATATATATATGCATATATATATGCATATATATATATGCATATATATATATGCATATATATATATATGCATATATGCATATATATATATATATATATGCATATATATATATATATATGCATATATATATATATATATGCATATATATATATATATATGCATATATATATGCATATATATATGCATATATATATGCATATATATATACATATATATGCATATATATATACGCATACACATATATATATGCATATATATATACGCATATGCATATATATACGCATATACATATATATATGCATATATATATACGCATATACATATATATATACACATATATATATATATTTATTGTTGTACAGAAAAATTAGTACAACATTCGTACCGTCGGTTTCAAGCACAAAAGGACTTAGCCATCCGGCTCTCTTCAGTTTCTGTTATCTTTATGCATATATATATATATATATATATATGCATATGCATATATATATATATATATATATATATATATATATATATATGCATATGCATATATATATATATATATATATATATATATATATATGCATATGCATATATATATATATATATATATATATGCATATGCATATATATGCATATGCATATATATGCATATACATATATATATATATATAGTAATCCAGGTAGGGTAAAAATCCACAGGGTAGAAATCCAAAGGGAATCAAACCGGGTTTATAAAAGTGTGCTCAATAAAAATATAGAGCTGTATTGTGAATGCTTTTATTCAAACATGTACAAGGTCTGCTACACTGGCATGTCGATGTTATCGATCTACATCTCTCAAGAGCTGAGGTCTCATCAGGCAGAAAATTGTTTTTTGATTCAAACTGGTTGCTGAATTCCAGTTTCTGTTATCTGTTTCGAAAATGTGAAGAGAAATAAAAAATGTAAGAGGAAAGTAAATAGATAGTTGTAATAAACAGAGGAGAAGTCCTGCGGTAATGTGTTCCACAGGCAGGCAGCATTTGCAAAAAAGCTCTGTCCATGGAAGTGCCGCCTCCCTACTTAACTATTCTGTTCATTAAATTGTTAGGTGAAAGTACAGAATAGTTAATCAACCCTCCCACCTCCCCATTTTAAGAAGGGCTTTCTAAATTATAACGTTATTATTTTAGTCTAAGTACCCTTTTTTTCATTTATTTTCTAACTAATTCTCTGGATTTTCCTCATGGGTTTGTATTAAAACAAAAAACTGTTGGAATTATCTCCCCTTTCAACTGACTCTTCTAAAATAAAAATAAAAATGTCATCTGTTCTCGATAATACAGAAGCACCAAAAAAACTGATATAACACCTATGACCAGATATGTCTTTGTCATGTAGGATTTATCGTGTTCCTAAACAGTAATCCCTTATTTGGTCCAGTGAGCAAGTCCTGTTCTTCAGAATCCAGGATTCACTTAGAAAAATGTAGAAGTACAATTATTTCTGTTATTGTTACCTTGCAATGTTCAGGTTTTGTTGGAGTTATTGCCTAATTTTCACTCATACTCTAAGGAAAGGTATGAACCCACGTTTCCTCTTGTTAGATATTTATAAAATAGTAGGGTAGACAAAGTCTTGGTAGATAAATGGTTCAGATAATGGGGTTTCACATTAGTGATGGGGGCTGATACGCGAAAAAGCTTTTAAGAGGAAGACCCCGAATGATGTGTATTCTCTCCTGATGTCCAGACATTGTTTGGAGGCCGAAATGGAATATTCTACAAGTAAAACATCCGAGGAAAAATATTTATACACGCTCACAAGGTAAGCTGTTTCTTCCAAACAACAATATCTTCTGTTGTCCACTCGCATCATAGCTAGTTTCTGCTACTGTTCCGGTAGCTAGTTTCATTCTTTATAAAATAGTATGGTAGCAGTCTTGGTAGATAAACTAGCCTAGTAGAAAGGACGCAGATATAACTGCTATGACCATGTAAGTCTATGTCATTCTTTACCTGGTCGTCAAGTGAGTCCCGTTTATTATTCTTGTGCTACTTGAGGATATTGGCTTCCTGACCTTAAATGCATCAAACATTGATGTTATTGTTTTTTTCCTGTCCCTTTGCAAAACTCAATCATGTTCTGCAAAGCCAAAAACAAAAAAAACAATTTTCCTCTACAAAACCAAACACCATGAATACATTTTTGAAGACAACTTGAAGCATAAAAACTTTTATCAAAATGACTGGATTTGTCATTAAATAATCCGAAAAGAGTTGATATGCTGTAAAACAAAGCAACCAAACAACTCGTTCTTCATAATGCAGGATCCTCTAAAAAAAAATCATTTAGAAGTTGTCTGATAATTTCTGTCACTCTCGTGATCGAGTGCTTTCACTAATACTGTTGGAAAAGTATGAACTCACCTTTCCTTTCGTTAGATATTTTGAAATAGTAGAGTAGATTAGATTAGACTCCCAAGCCTTGGTAGAGCAATTACACTAGTAGAAAGAACTAATATATAACTTCTACGACCAGTTAGGTCTCTGTCGTATGGGACTTGCTGTTCCTAAACAGTTATCTCTTACCTGGTCGTCAAGTGAATGAGTCCTGTTCTTCATAATGCAGGATCCTTTAAAAAAAAAAATAATGTGCAAGTTGTCTGATAATTTCTGTTGCTCTTGTGATCGAACATTGCCTGAAATATACATTTTGTACCGATCGTCATTATTTGTGAAACGGAGTCTATTTTGGGATCACCGTGCAGTTCTGGGACACTTATCAAAGATTAAGCTCCCTGTTTATTGCTTTTCAGCTGGCAATAGCAATACTCCACCCGCATGATTGCTCGGTTATGGCAAAAATGGAATTAAATTTAAAAAATAAAAATCCTCTTGCCAGCTTGTTTCGGTAAGCAGAGAGCTAGAAATGTGTCATCGGCCATAACTTACCGATGAATATAGCCGTAAACGTGTGGCTAACTAGATTAAAATCTAACCCTAACCTTAACCCTAATCAGAATTGAATTCTTTACAGCTATTTTTATTCCCTCATTTTAAGGATTGGCTGATTTTGCAATACGATAATATATATGAGGGTGGCTCGATCATATTTGCACATTGCTGTCAGAAATAGACCAACCTTTAGTTTAGAGTTTTTTTTTAAACTCTTTCTTGGTGGAAAAGGATAATCCCCTAATTAAGGTTAGAATTATCCATTCATAGCTGAGGAGGTATGAATCTAAAGTAGAAATGGCTAAAGACATCGCTTAAAATGACAGGGCGATACTCGAATTGTGTACATTCTCACTTCCTGTTTCATTGAACTAAAAATACACTGGAACGATAAATTTCTGTGCTAGTTGTGAAATAGCATTTTCGGTGGCCTGTCACACTTAAATTTGAAATAGCGCTTTTTGTGGTCTGTCACACTTAAATTTGAAATAGCATTTTTCGGTGGTCTGTCACACCTAAATTTGAAATAACATTTTCGTTGGTCTGTCACACTTAAATTTGAAATAGCATTTTCGTTGGTCTGTCACACTTAAATTTGAAATAGCATTTTCAGTGGTCTGTCACACCTAAATTTGAAATAGCATTTTCAGTGGTCTGTCACACTTAGATTTGAAATAGCATTTTCGGTGTTCGATCACACTTAAATTTGAAATAGCATTTTCGGTGGTCTGTCACACTTAAATTTGAAATAGCATTTTCGGTGGTCTGTCACACTTAAATTTGAAATAGCATTTTCGGTGGTCTGTCACACTTAGATTTGAAATAGCATTTTCGGTTGTCTGTCACACTTAGATTTGAAATAGCATTTTCGGTTGTCTGTCACACTTAAATTTGAAATAGCATTTTTATCGCTAAAGGATGCAGACTTCCGACCATTTTGTTTTCTTTTTTTTTTAAACTTTTGTTACCCCCCAAACAAGGCATATTGCCACTGAAGCTATTATGATCGGGGCCAGATTTAAAGAGTGATGCAACTTAGGTGGGGAGTTGGGCATCAAGATGTTTGTTCAAATGACATTTAAATTCTGCATGTTGATGCAGTCACGGAAGCAGGGAGGGAATTCCAAATGCAAGTGGCCCAAAGAAAAGAAGCTATCAGCAGAAAATCTTCTGGAATCTCCGGACCACTACAGTGAATGGTGGGATTTTCCGGTAATCGAGTCGGTCAGAGGTATTTATGTTGAGAGGGTGCAAGTTTTTCTAATTACGTGTGTTTTATTTATAATTAGGTGCTACTAGATCAGGCTATCTGAAGATACAGGCTTCCTGACTTAAAATGTGGCAAACATTGATGTTATTTTTTTTTCCTTTCCCTTTGCATAGTTCAATGACATTCTGCAAAGCTAAAAACAAACAAACGAAACACCATGAATAAATATTTAAATATATAAAGAACTTAAAGCATTAAAACATTTACCAAAATGACCGGATTCGACATCAAATAACCCGAAAAGGGTTGATATGCCGTAAAACAAAACAACCAAACCAAACAACCTTTATTTAAAATTATCTATTTATTATTAATATTATCTGTAATTATTTCACAATCAAATAAAACGCTGTTTTATTGTCATACTTAAGTTTTATCAACTCCGTTTTTTTGGGGGGGGGGGGGGGGGTAATTTTTTTTTTTTTGTAATTTGTTTTTATTTAAACTTATTTATTTCTTACTATTAACTGACATTGGCCAACCTCTTTGTACGTTTGTACGTTTCTACGAAGAGGGTCACTTATCTGGTCCTAAAAGACCAGATGCTTATTTTCCTTGTGCTAACAACATTTTTGTCTCTTCAACAATGAAACTGAAGCAGACGTTTTTTTTATGCTCCTCAACAATATTCATTTAACGAGCACTTTCTCTCTCTGTCTGTCTGTCTGTCCGTCGGCCAGAATTTTTGTAAACGTACGAGGGTAGGGGGCGCGGGTAAATACTATTTACTTAATTTTTCAAGTCAGCATCTTTGTATACCTAAGAATAAGGTTGGGAAACTAATTATTAATTTAGATTAAATAACAAATAAATTTCAAGACGAGACTGCGATTCGAACACGCAACATGTTAAGAATCTTACTAAATATATTACTTTCAACTACTTTATATACTGTTACCAAAACTCGCTGAGACAACAGGCGTGTTTTGCAATTTACATAATTTATTTCTTTTAAACTTCTAATAAATTCATATTTACAAATATACACTTATAACTGCTATTCTCAAATTTACATACGTATTTATAATATTTTTCCATAAAGTAATATTAATAAAAATTATTCATACAATTAAAGACATTTTATTAATTTTACTATAGATAAAGAAACCAATTCTTCATTTCCATTTATCAGTGCCCCAGTCTGTAAAGCTTCCTTTGGGTTTCTTACTTCGACATACCGGAAACCAACTTTTATTATTCTTTATACTCGTTGGGACTCCATTTGTTCTCCCAAAACAAAACTTAAAGCTAATTCCATGATAAATGCCAGTATACTGAAATCATATACCCTTAATATGGTTAAGATGAAAATTCATATACACTAAATGTACAAAAGCAAGTAAATTCCCAAATGTTTACACTTTTATCGTCATTAATTAAGGGTATGACTACATATCAACCAAATCATTTCATTATCACATCACTACAGTATAAATCTCTATGCATGAGTGGATGAAGTGTGTGAGGTGCGCTGAGGAAAAAATCCTACCAGTAAAATACATAGCCCTGTTGTGCTCGCATACCCTTAATGACAATAAAAGTGTAAAAATTTGGGAATTTTATTGCTTTTGTACATTTAGTGTATATGAATTTTCATCTTAACACTATTATGGGCATATGATTTTAGTATAGCCTCTTAATTTATAACCGACCCTTAAGTTATTTCTTTACATGTGCTGTCCATTTAAGGCTTCCCAACGAATTCGAATGAGCGAGAGAAGAAAACTTCCATCGCTCACTCTCCCCTTGATTCATGTGATGTCACGTCCGTTTCTAGCTACAGCAGATTGAGGTGACCTCTGAGTGCACACGTTAACTCCCATGACGTTGATATTTTGTGCACATGTTAATGTTGGCCTGCGAACATACCCTTTACTATTTAACATACACTGAATAATTAAAGGACAGAAACAAAGTTGAATATGACGACATACATAAAACGCAACATCTAATGAAATCATTTATTGAACCAAATTTATATAGTATATATTTAAGTGCGTCTGGACTCACCTATATTTTGAGCACTTTCTCCACACTGCTCCCACGCAAAGAGTTTTTCTTCACATTCTACAATTCATTTGACTTCTTTTCAACGGAAATTTACCACCCGGACAATCTGCATATATTTTTCACGGAATTTTTCTTTTCATTCACTGTGTTTTTTTAACAAAAATTCCTTTAATAATAATTTTCATAGTTTTCAAATATTTGAACTTTGTTTTTTTCGAAAGCCAACTTATCCATCTGTATTTCTCCTCTAATGATAAGATTTCGATCTTTGAAAAGCCTTGGCTTAAGGAAAGAATAATAAACACTAGTTTATTACTGAATACACCTTGCATTGAACAATTGAAATTTGAAATCAATTTGGACGATCGTTGCATTTTTATCACTCTTTTTTCTTCTATCTCTGTATATATATATATATATATATATATATATATATTATAAAAGAGAGTTGTGTGTGTGTTTGTGTATGTGTGGTTATATGTTCACAAAAGGCTTCCGACACACTCAACATACCGTAAAGTTGACATTTTCGGAATCGGTCAAATAATATCTCATAATTAGAAAATAAAATGTATCCTTTGAGGGTCAACGGGGCCATTTACTCCAATTGGGGTAGCTTGTTTGTTCCATTTTCCAACGTTTCTATGTACTAATTTGAAAAAAAACCATATTATGTATAATTTGAGAAAAAATGCAAGTCATTCCTTACAATTCAACCGGAAATAGTTAAGAGGGAGGGGACCAGGAAGAAATTCACTCCCACTACCACCCTTTCTTTTTTCCTTTCTATTAATTTAACCCTAGACATTATAAACTCACGCAATTTACTTACATCACTAAAATGATGAATAACAAATCTATTAACTACTGTACCTTTTTACGATTTTTCCCCCGAGATATCTCGTTTAAAACAAACGCGATATAGTATCGTACATACCTGAGGATTTGAAGTCACAGACCAGCGGGAAATCAGGGTCATGGGGTCAACGTGCACACTCAGATGTCACCTTGTTCTTTGTTTTTAGAAAACACACAAATGATATCTTGAAAATATAGTTTTACCGTTGATTCTTAGTCTTGCAACAAATATTTAGTATAGTCGTTCTCTCTCTTCGTCTCCTGGTGTTGACAGCAGTTGAAATAGTAGTTATTTTCTTCTCTTAACAGCCATCGGCATTACAATAAAAAAAACACAATTTTGTTCTCGGATTTTCATGTCGTTTTGTTGATTTATTTTGTATTTTACAAATACATCTGTTCGAATATCACAAAGGTCATTCAGGCGATTGCCTATTAGGCTATCCCGGACATCCCTCATAGAGGTGAATGGAAGAGCCCGAAAAAAATTCGTCCATGCGATCAGACGTCCCTAAAAAAAGCAATGATTTTATTGGTTTCTTTGACATGTCGACTCTGTCACGACGCAACTTCCTCAGCACGTCAGCTTAAATTCCTAACTTCTAACTTCTAGTGGAAAATTTCTTTTTCCTTAATCTAGTTATACAATCGAATTTTCCTACATCATTCTAACACATCCACATCCAAGTATTGCTACAGAAAATACGGTGCTCTTATCTATCTTGAACCAGCTGCCGTGACGTTCGACTCGGAAGCGTTCGGCTGTTCTACGCAAACAGCCGAGAGTTGCCGAGCTGAAGCAGCGAGCAGCCGACATTTTTGATACGGTGCTGCGTCCTATGATAATGTTTTGCTTGTGTTTTTTTTTGTTTTTTTAGGGGTTAGGGTTAGAGTAAGGAATTTTTTAAAGAAACAAACAAAGAAAATTAAACATATTTACATGAATTTTTTGGAAGAAACAACAGGGAAAAAAACATAGCGAGGTTACTGTTATAAAATGAATACTGTATTTTTATTTACAAGGAATTTTTTTGAAGAAACCCCCCCCCCCCCCCAAAAAAAAAACTTATCAAAATTACTGTTAATGCGACATATGTTTTTGTAACAAAGTTATCGGCTTCTCGGCTAATCGCAATCGGCTCGTCAACACTCGGCCGTTTGCGTAGGACAGTCGAACGTCACGGCAGCTGGTTCAAGATAGATAACAGTACCGAAAATACTTGTATTACAAAATTAACTGGTAACGTTATAACTTCAGGGTTATCTAGCGTTTTTTCATCATTTTTACACACATGAGCTGTCTCGAGAATTGTATAGCTCTGATAGCGAAGGGTAACATACTTTTTTGTCATTTTCCACTCGGAGCTTTCAATATAATTTAACAATTAAGCCCCCTCCCCCCCAAAAAAAACAACAACGTCTATACCTAATTCACCGGGGAAATTGGGTTAATAACATTAAATAATCCTTTTTTTTCTTAGTACAAAAGTGTGTTAGCATCAAAGGCAATGATAGGGCTGACTGAGCAGCAACGAAATCATAAAACACCAAAGTCTCACACACAGTTTTCCAAAAAACGTATTAACAAATGCATCAGTGAAAAAAATGACTGTTATAATATCGATTATTGATAACCATCTCACACCTTTGTTGATAATGCAATATTCTACATTGGTGTAGTATATTAGGAGTGGCTATTTTATCCCCATTTGTAACATCAATTAACAAAAAGTTAAATAAAGATTAACATTTATTCCGGACCTTTTAAATTGGTTGACAATAAACCCTTTTTTTCTATTTACTGTTTTGGTATTTAAACCGTGAAATATTAATAAATTGATTTGAGATTCCATTCATATTTTCTCTTTATTTTTGTTCATCTGTTCCACCTTCCGGTACCTATATCGCATTGCTCCTGCCTCGGATTACGAACTTACATTTCTATTTACCAGCAATGCTTCCAGCAAACTACAATTTCCTTTTATTAACATTAAGTTATTCCGGCTTCCAATTTTTATTACAATTTATTTAACTTCGTTATGGAACGTTACCTGAAAGCCGACGCCCGTCTAGACCTCGATACGTCCGACTCGGATTCTACTGACAAATGGCGGCACTGGAGAAAAAATTTATTTTCAAACACGACTTCAATAGATACTTAAAAATATACTCTTATGTCACATCATGTGTCCACTCCAATTCATAGAAATTCATCTGAATGTGATAATTACGAAACTGCCGCGGACATTTTAGAAGACATGTTTGCCAAGAGAAAAATACCATTTTTGCTAGACATTTACTTGCTACCCGGCGTCAACAACCAGAAGAAAGCCTTGAACAGTACCTTCAGATTCTAAAGACGTTAAGTCGCGAGTGTGAATTTACAGCCTAAACTCCGAACCAAACGAGAGATGTTTTTTTATTATTATTAAGGTCGCATTTATTAATGGAATATTGATTTACTCCTATCCAGGAGTTAGGCACAAGGCCAGTTTTTATCTTACTCCCACAAGTAAGACGTGACCCAAGGTCGGGTCGGGAAAGTGGGGTTTAAAAATTGCCTGGGCAGCCCCGTCGGCATTCCCCGGTAAGGGGCGCCTCAGGCAGTAAGCAATAAACTTATTCCTCCCCAAAGAGGGGAGGCGAAGCCTGGGAGGGTGGACCTCTTAGAACTGCACAGGACAGACCCATAGACCGCGGTAAATCAAGCCCCGAAGGCCAAGACAATACCAGTCTATGGGGTGCAGTATCCATCGGAACAGATACTACACTTTGATCTTAGCCAAAAGTCCAAGACTCTAGTCCAACCCAATAAGACAAAGACTACTAGAGAATAAAGACCTAGACTTGCCAACAACTTATGAACAAGCTCTAACGTTGAAATATCGATTGTGTGGTAAAAATGCGATGCAAAACTGTTTAAATTAAAATTATTGCTTTAGAAATTCCCTCACGTTGAAAACAGTTTTGAGATTATTTGGAAAATACGGTTACGAAAGGTTGTTTTTTAGACAATAGTTTAGCGAATGAGGCAAGGAAGCGAGTCGTGACAGAAAGTCGCTTTTAGGAAGTGAAGTTGAAGTTGTTTTACGGCATATCAACCCTTTTCGGGTTATTTAATATCGAATCCGGTTATTTTGGCAAAAGTTCTCATGCTTCAAGTTCTTCACGTGTTTAAGTATTCATTCATAATGTTTGGTTTAGTTCTTTGGTTCTACGGCATATCAACCCTTTTCGGGTAATTTAATGTCGAATCTGGTCATTTTGGTGAAAGTCTTTATGCTTCAAGTTTTTTATATGTTCAAGTGTCCATTCGTGGTGGTTGGGAGTGAAAGGGGATGAGGGGGAAGAAAAAAAGGAGGGGAAGAGGAAAATTGTTTTTTGTTTTGGATTTTGCAGAACATGGTTGAGTTTTGCAAAGAAAAAGAAAAATCAATAAAACATCAATGTTTGGTGCATTTTGAGTCAGGAAGTCAATAATTTAAGACAGCCTGATCTGGTAGCGCGAGCACATCCTATTTGACCCATAGATGGGGCCCTTACAGATACTACCACTCCGGGCCAGAGTTGACTTGGGAGCAATGGCAACTAAGGGGCAACTCCACATTCCACACAGCTCCCAAGTGGAGGCCTCACCACTGGAAGTCTGTTAAGGTCATACCTAGGAACCCTAGGAAGTGAGATACATGACAGAAAAAGAGAATAAACATTGTCTTTGGTTTTGTCTGTGCAATCGAAACAAACGTATTTCGGAGTCTTCTTCCCCCCTCTCCTCCCACGGAGGACGAGTCAAGATTAAACTAATATTGTATGGTGTAATGTAAAACTAATATTAAGCCCCCAGATATGTGCATTGTTGTTCTTCTATCACTGCTGCTACCAACAATGTTACAAAAGGTGAGAGACAGGAGATCTCTGCATTGGCGGCTGCTGCTGCTGCTCCAAATCTCACAACAACTCTCCACGACAGGAGCTGGTCATATTGTTATGCAGCAAAATATTTCGTCTCATTACAGCAGGAGTTTTGGAACCTCTATCCAAATAATAAATTATACAAAATTAAACGTACCCTGGGAGAATGGAAATAGAATTATAAATCAAGAATACTTATGAAGAAAAAGTCTCGGCTACACATTAAACATGCTAAAAGAACGTATATTTTAAGATACATTCCTTTTGTTTCATTTTACTCCAGTCGAAGTTCTCAGAAATCAAGGGGGCCCATTCCTGGGGCTAACACTTAATCTATATATATGAGATATTCGAATTTGGCCGGGATCAAAGTGTAGTATCTGTTCCGATGGATACTGCACTCCATAGACTGGTATTGTCTTGGCCTTCAGGGCTTGATTTACGCTGGTCTATGGGACGTTCCTGTGCAGTTCTAGGAGGTCCACTCTCCCAGGCTTTGCCTCCCCTCTTTGGGGAGGAATAAGTTTATTGCTTACTGCCTGAGGCGCCCCTACCGGGGAATGCCGACGGGACTGCCCAGGCAATTTTTAATGGCCAGAGTGCTCACTTTCTCGGGCGCTGGCTTTTCAACCCCCACTTTCCCGACCTTGTGTCACATCTTACCTTGTGGAAGGAAGATAAATAAATTCATTAAAGTTCTCCTTTACATGTCAAACGTTGAGTTAGTAAAGAAGTTAAGAATATAAATGTTTCTCTCCCCAATTGACCAGTTAACTATGTTATAGTATATTTTTTTGTCTTTGGTCTTACCGGATTCCAGGACAAGAATGTATCTAGTCTGGTGGAGTATCCAGCTGAGTGATGTTACTTGGAAAAGGTGCACCAATGATACTTAAAGTGTGACAATGGGAAATATGAAAATATGAATAGGGGTTTATAAAATCGAAAATTTGGATTAAAAAAAAATGATTTAATGAATAGTCTATTTATTTAACAAAATCACGCGTCAAGTGGTTTGGTTTCTCAATTTTCAAAGTTATATATATATATATATATATATTTGTAGTCGGAGTTCGTGCCCGTCGACCGTCAGCAATTAGCTCCCTGCACTGAAGATTTTGTAAGCATGAAACATCGATGTCTGTAGGTAATAATTAAAATTTATTTATACATATTATTGTATAGCCCCCTTTACTAAGGCTGGGCACTCTGAGTGAATTTAATAACAAGCAGTACTACTAGCTTCATTGCGAGATCCAACACGAGTTGTTGTTGTTAGATCACCCTTCGCCACTTGCTGTGAATACTCGCCGACTTGGTATTTACGAAGTTAAATTTCTTCTAAATTCTGAGCTGATTTCTGGTGGCCAACCGGTAACCTTCCTGACCTGCGAATCAGTGGCGATTTGTAGTCGTCGACCGTCGGGAATTAGCTTTCCGCACTGAAGATTGCGTAAGCATGAAACATCGATGTTTGTAGGTAATAAATAATTAATATTTATTTATAATATATATATATATATATATATATATATATATATAATCCTTTATATACGGTTATTTATTTAATGATGAATAAATTAACATTGGATAATAAAAAATTAAATTTGCATTTGAAGTCTGTAATTTCTAAGTATTGAAATGTCCTTCCGATTGTCCTAAAAATCTTTACCTCAGAATTGTCAAATACTTTTCCGCATATTTCATTTCATCAAATAAAAGTCAGTTATTGAATTATAAAACTTATTTATATTCTGTAAAGGTTTTACATTCTTGCATCTCATATAATTGGAAATGAAGTTTTTTTTTGTTTTTTTTTCAGAAATTGATTAAATCCATAAAAAAACTAAACAACGAAAGTCAAAATTTGTCATTGCAATCGTAATATAGTCTATAATCATCAAAGAAATCGCATTTTTTTAAAAGTTCATTTTCGTTCTCGGTGCTAGCAGCCACAGGTAGTATCAAACACCATTTTTTTTTTACGACTTAAAAAATTTCACGTTACGCTTCAATTTCGAAAATTATAATTTACTTTTCTTTATTTTTATAGAAAATTTTATATTGGATTACGAAATGTGTTTTGGTCTTTGCTGCATTTTATCTGGGACTTTTCATTAAAGTTTGACATTTTTTCTCAGCTATCAACAATGTTATTTAACCCAGTTCAGTTCTTGATCGGGAAGAAGGCGACTAGCTAGTTATTAACTGTAGTTTAGTTCACGCACTACAAACCTATTTGAGTGGGGCTACCAGATCAGGGTGTCTGACGATATCGGCTTCCTGACCCAAAATGCACCAAACATTGATGCTTCATTGTGTTTTCTTTGCAAATCTCAATCATGTTCTGCAAAGCCAAAAACGAAAAACAATTTCGCTCTCTTTTCTTCTTCTCCACCTTTCTCCAAAACTTTTAGCAAAATGACTTGATTCAGCATAAAATAACCAGAAAAGGGTTGATATGCCGTAACTATTTAACTCTGATTCGTTGCAACTCGAATAATTAATATCTACGATCATTTAAAAGAATAAAAGCGAAAGTTGGGCCCATTTCTAAACCTAACGGTGAAATCAGAACGACCCATTTCAAGTTAGTTCAACTTTACACAATAGACTACACCATATTGTTTATATACTGTTTATGTGCATGCGATATCAGTCACAAGGCTAACTAATTTGCTTATTGGTTTTCAAAAAGGACATTTTATTAATTAACTATTTTAGTGATTTTTTATTCAATAATGGCTTTGATTTTAATATAACAAATATAGGGTGGGCAAAAATAAGGGTCCTATTTTTAAAAATTCATAACTTTTTTATTTATTGATTTTTTTTTTTTTTTTTTTTTTTTTTTTTTTTAGAATAAGTAAAGGACCCCTTCCGAAGCAAGCATGAGCCGTATTAGCCCTAAGGAACGTACCCTCATTTAGAAAACATTATTTTTGCTTAAAAAACTCAAAACAGTGTAAAAAACAATACTTTAGTTTTTGTAAGTTTTAAGAAGTGTTTTTCGGCTAAAATTTGTTTTGTTTATTTCAAAAAATCTCGGAAGGGTCAGTCTACACACACATAAAGTTTGGTGAGTTTAACTTTTATTTTGTGGAAGTTATTCAAATTTAAAGATATGACCCTTATTTTGGCCCACCCTGTAGTTGTTTCGCAATATTGCTTTGTTTCCTGGACAAATATTTAGTATTTGTGCTCAAATGTTTCTTTCTTTAAAAGGACCGACTTGATTTTCAACAAGTTGCTATCTATTTCTAAATTGTAAGTTAAGTGATTTGTTCTTTCTTTTTCTTGTTTAACTATCTATATGAATAATTGAGAAAGATTTTGTTTCGTGTTTGCAACAAAGTTATGAATGAAATGTTTATTATTTAAAATTGATTTTTCAGGTATTTCAAGTAGCAAACTTTGCAAAGTGATAACGGGCCGGCAGAGACAGCTAGCATTTAATATACAAGTGTAAAGATGTTAAATAATTTACGTGACTGAAATAGGAATTAAAGTTGAAAGAACACACACTCGTGCCGGATTATTTTTTCTTTTTCACCACCAACAGAGTAAAGGTTCGCTCTTAGTATCAGCAGCAGTACTTTTTTTTCTTCTCTTCACCAACAACAAAGACGTTCGCTCTTAGTATCAGCAGCAGCAGAATAGATAAGCCGACAACCGTCCCAAGCACACGTGAATAACATGGAGTCCTAAAACGATCTCCTCCTCGAGTAAAAATCTCATTCCTTTAATCAGCTATTTTGGACTGTCATAAACGCCTATTTTGCATAATCACGACCCTCGCCTCAAAATGAAACGGTTCCGGGTTCGCTCCCGCATGCGGCCACTGTTTCCTTGCAGCGGACGCACCACAAAGTGTTTCTTGTAAGTAAAGCAGAAATCTAAAATACAGGAAAAGAGAGACTAAATGAAGTGTTTATTTACGAATTTAATTAGAAAAACTCAATTGATTTTGAACAATTAATGAAATGATTTTCTAAATTATGGGATTGTTCGATGATAATTATTTTATCATTTGCAATGTTGTAGTTATTGATCAGTGTTTGTTTGTGGTGTTGTTGTTGGTGGGGTTGTTGGTGGGGTTGTTGGTGGTGTTGTTTGTGGTGTTGTTGGTGGGGGTAATCAATCAAAAGCTTCTGTCAGATTTTATTGAAATTCTTCACTGAAATTCGGGAAAAAAATCAAAACCTGCTGAAGTGGTTTAAAATAGAATTAAAATGTTAATCTGTGCACCTGTGGTATTTTTTAGCAATCAAATCGAACGAGTGTCACTTAAGGTGGGGGGGGGAGTGTGTTGGCTAACATCAATCTATGTCAGGAATGGAAAAAACTGAAATTACATTTGAGTTTAAATTCTGTTCAAGTTCTATTTATTGTTTTAATTTTGATGCATTTGATGGTAGAGGACTGGAATTTGCTCATCAACAATGATTTCTCCAAACCACGTCAATAAAAGCATGCGCAATATCGCCGCAATGCTGCATCCCTGTGCTTGTTTTACAAATACTTTAACAGAATGTGCATTTGTACCTCTATAAAAATACTCCCGACAAGCAGCAAAATCACACCCCTTCTCTGCAAAAGTCCCCAGATGCGGGAAGGTTTTCTACTCTAATAGCTCTTTTCCTCAAACCGCTTGCCTTTGGAATTCTTTCCCTGCTCCCTGTTTTCTCGACTGTACCAACATGCAGAAATTTTAAAGTGAGAATAAAGGATGTGGAGTAATCAAATGAAAAGAATGGCGCCCTCCCTTACATCTCGGTGTAGTAGCCAATGAAAAGGGAGCCTTCGGGTCGCCGTCGACTATGACCTACCCACCTAGCTACCATGTAAGAACCTTTTCAAGTCTCAATCTCTTATTATCAAAGTAGAAAACAAATGATTTTTACATGATAAAATAATTTTTGGTTGCGAATGGGATAAATATTTCTCACAAGAAAATAATTTTTGGTTGCGAATGGGATAAATATTTCTCACAAGAAAATAATTTTTTGGTTGCGAATGGGATAAATATTTCTCACAAGAAAATAATTTTTTGGTTGCGAATGGGATAAATATTTCTCACAAGAAAATAATTTTTGGTTGCGAATGGGATAAATATTTCTCACAAGAAAATAATTTTTTGGTTGCGAATGGGATAAATATTTCTCACAAGAAAATAATTTTTTGGTTGCGAATGGGATAAATATTTCTCACAAGAAAATAATTTTTGGTTGCGAATGGGATAAATATTTCTCACAAGAAAATAATTTTTGGTTGCGAATGGGATAAATATTTCTCACAAGAAAATAATTTTTTGGTTGCGAATGGGATAAATATTTCTCACAAGAAAATAATTTTTGGTTGCGAATGGGATAAATATTTCTCACAAGAAAATAATTTTTGGTTGCGAATGGGATAAATATTTCTCACAAGAAAATAATTTTTGGTTGCGAATGGGATAAATATTTCTCACAAGAAAATAATTTTTGGTTGCGAATGGGATAAATATTTCTCACAAGAAAATTATTTTTGGTTGCGAATGGGATAAATATTTCTCACAAGAAAATTATTTTAGTAATAAAAGTTTTGAGAATTTTTTTTTTTTTCTTATGAGTTTTATTGACCAAAAGTTTAGGAGATACATGTAACCAAATAATGCTCTGTAAAAATGACCTTATTGCACACTTGTCGGTGCGCCTGTTTCCCGTGACTTCATGTCGGCTGCGATCGGGCAGTCACGGAAGCGCCCGAGAGTTACCAGGACGAAAACGCTAAGCGTTAACGGAAGACTTGCAGGAGATAATAAAAAGACGAATAAATTCAAAGAAGAAATACATAGATAAAAAGATAAAAACCGAACAAACTGTGTGTGTGTGGGGGGGGGGGTGTTCAAATGAACCATTTTCAATCAAATGTGTAGAAAGAAATTTTTTTTTTTTAAGGTGGGGGGTAATTTTGTCAGTGTGTTTGTTTTTATTTGTTTTGCTGTTTTTCCTTATTTTCTTAAAGAAAAATGAGTTAGGGTTCCGGTTTCCGTTGGGGTTAGGGCTCCCGTTCTTAGTGATAGCCAAGCCCTGCATTCAACCTGCCAAGCTCTTACTGGAAGACTGGCAGAGGCTAATATAAGACAAAGAAATTCAAAGAAAAATACATAGATCGGCCTTTTGGCTAAGATCAAAGTGTAGTATCTGTTCCGATGGATACTGCACGCCTGTCCTGTGCAGTTCTAGGAGGTCCACCCTCCCAGGCTTCGCCTCCCCTCTTTGGGGAGGAGTAAGTTTATTGCTTACTGTCTGAGGCGCCCCTACCGGGGAATGCCGACGGGGCTGCCCAGGCAATTTTTAAATGGCCAGAGTGCTCACCTCTCGAGCGCTGGCTTTTAACCCCACTTGCTCGACCCGATCTTGGGTCACATCTTACTTGTGGGAGTAAGATAAAACTGGCCTTGTGCCTAACTCCGCGAGGAGTAAATAAACATAGATTATTTTCTTGGCCTTTTGGCCGAGATCAAAGTGTAGTATCTGTTCCGATGGATGCTACACCCTATAGACCGGTATCGTCTTGGCCTTCGGGTCTTGATTCCGCCGGTCTGTGGGTTTGTCCTGTGCAGTTCTAGGCTTTGCCTCCACTCTTTGGGGAGGAGTAAGTTTATTGCTTACTGCCTGAGGAGCCCCTACCGGGGAATGCCGACAGGGCTGCCCAGGCATTTTTTGTAGGCCAGAGTGCTCACCTTCTCGGGCGCTGGCTTTTCAAACCCCCACTTTCCCGACCTTGTGTCACATCTTACCTTGTGGGAGGAAGATAAATAAAATGTTTTTTTTAGGGGGGGGAATTTCTGCTGTAAAAATAAAATTCCAATGTCAGTCCCTACAAATGCAACACAAAAATAGACACTAAAATGGTTCTTTCATAAAAGGGAAGGAAACAGGTTGCATGAACAATATTGGCCTTGTGCCGCATTTTGTAAGTATTTTGCAAATAAATATTATATTTATATATCAACATATGCATATTTACAGCATGATATAAAAATACTAATTCTTCGACGGTTCATGTGTAGGCAAGAAATTCTACACACTCTAGTAATTGTTTTTGTATTTGGATGCGCAAAAATTAAAAATCGCTGTGTACAACCCAGTATGTTTGTAATAAGTTCAAGTTTGGTGATACCATTGTGTACATAGAAGAGCTGGTCCAGGTGTGATTGCAAGAGTTAGGAGTAAATGAGTGCTCAACATTCAAACTCCTCGGCCTAACCTTCACAGGTAACATGAATTGGAAGACATTGCCAAGGCTGCTGCAAAGAAGGTGAGCTCCCTCTACCGTGCTAGTAAACTCCTCAAACCTGACATTATCCTGTATCTCTACAAAGCCACCATCCGCCAATGCATGGAGTATTGTTGCCACATCTGGGCTGGTGCATCATCCACTAGTCTCTCCCTCTTAGACAAGGTCCAAAAAAGAGTCCCCAACTTAATAGGTATCAACTATCAAACCAAGCTCCAGCCCCTTTCACATCGGCGCAATGTTGCATCCTTGTGCTTGTTTTACAAATACTTCAATGGATTGTGCTCCGATGAACTGGCAACTCTGGTGCCCCCTCGACGTAAATACACTCGACCAACTCGACAATCAGCTAAATCCCATCCATTCACTGTGGAGGTCTCCAGATGCCGGAGAGCCTTCTACTCCAATGGCTTCTTTCCACGTGCTGCCGGACTCTGGAACTCTCTCCCTGCTCCCTGTTTCCCCGACTGGACCGACATGCAGAGATTTTAAACTAATGTAAACAGACATCTCGCTACACTGCTTCCAACTTAGGATGACATCCAAAACCTACACCTTAATTCTCAGCAACCCCTTACGTCTACAGTGGCGGCTTGTTTGGGGTGAAATATGTTAAAAACAATAAAAAAATAAATTTTAAAAAAGTTAAAGGAACTTCTTTTATTACTCATTGGCAGGATGGTGAAGCTATTGAGGTTGTTGAAGTTTTGTTACCTTGATGATACCATTGGAGCATGGGCTAGTGTTATTGTAATAGTTAGGAGTGGATGGAGTAAGTTCAGGGAACTTCGGTCATTACTAACCAGAAGAGCGTTACCATTGTCGACCAAGTAAAGAGTCTATCAAGCATGTGTACAAAGTGTGATCATGTATGGAAGTAAAACCAGTGAGGGTTAAGCATATGCGTAGCATGGAGAGAAATGATACGAGAATATGGTGAATGTGTGAGTCTTAACACAGGCTTAAATCTGATGACCTCAGAGGAAGGTAAAATCTTAACAATATAGGGATATTTGTGCAGAATGTGTAGCCCACTACAATGATGACGACAACAGCGCCAGTATACTGAGAACATTCGAAGTGACGATTGATAAAAAAGAACGTGTTTTAATAAACGACAACATAACAATATGTTACAGCCAAGTTTTAAGGGTCAAACCAAATCAAGGTTGATTAGTCAAAAGCGAAAAATACAGGTTGACATAGGATTATAATAGAAACCCCAGTTGACGGCATCTATCACAAATCTTTTATGAGAAGCAAACAAGATGTTTTGATGGGCACTTTCTGTGTGGGTTGCGTCCTGGTGGGTAGATTTCTAGTTTCTGACATTAAGCCCTCGACAGATTTAAGTCGTGAAACAAATGGGAAACCGCAGTTATGCCGGATGAGAAACCTTTCACATGCAAGTTTTTTTTTTAGCAGTCACATTTTTTCTCATCAGTGTTTCGAACAAAACTGATTTCTATTAAATGTCAAAGTTTACAAAACAAAATCAACACAGATCGAAATTGAAAAACCGCATTAGTTGGAAATGCTTCTAGCAAATCTCCATACAAATGACCAGATTATTTCCGTATAAATCCGTTTAATCTTTTTAGTTATTACTAAATGTTGAAAAATATAATTGTATAGACTTAGTGGGCACAACAAAAAAGAAACCAGGCTGTAAATTAAATGTCGATGCACGCGATATCATAAGTGATGCTGAACATGAATGTAGATTTTTTGTGGATCTAGTTAAATCTCTATATATGAAACTCAGTCTACGTATGTCTGTTTGTGTGATGTTTGTGTATTCTCTATAGAAAGAAATGTTAGAGAATCTATATATAATCTAAAAGTGTATGTAAGATTTACCAGGGAAGACAGGGAAGGGGGTACGCTTAAAACTTAAAATATATTCTATTTTTAGGAAATTTAAATCATGTGTATCACATTTTCTGGGGAAGACAATGGAAGTAGTTCCAAAACTGTAAGTGCCCTTCTAACCTCAGGGAGTTATAGGGGTCCGAATCTCTTTTAAAACTTCAAGTATATACTATTTTGATAAAAATTTATATCATATGCATAAATTTCTCCAAGGAAGACAATGGAAGTGGCCCATATCTCTACGTTACTCTCTATGAATATCTACGTGCCCCCACCTAAGTGATTCATTGAGACAGGACCCCCTTAAAACTTCAAATACATATATTTGATTTTAATTAAATTTAAACCCTATGTGTAAGATAGTAATTAAGAGTTTTCTTAGAGTTCAGATTCTTCCGACTTTATTAGGGGTCGAAACGGAATAAAGGGGAAGTAAAACAAAGAAAGTAATATGATGTTAGGGTTATATTATAGGGTCGAAACGGAAAGAAGAGGAAGTAAAACAAAGAAAGTAATATGATGTTAGGGTTATACTAGGGGTCGAAACGGAAAGAAGGGGAAGTAAAACAAAGAAAGTAATATGATGTTAGGGTTATATTAGGGGTCGAAACGGAAAGAAGGGGAAGTAAAACAAAGAAAGTAATATGATGTTAGGGTTATATTAGGGGTCGAAACGGAAAGAAGGGGAAGTAAAACAAAGAAAGTAATATGATGTTAGGGTTATATTAGGGGTCGAAACGGAAAGAAGGGGAAGTAAAACAAAGAAAGTAATATGATGTTAGGGTTAGGGTTATATTAGGGGTCGAAACGGAAAGAAGGGGAAGTAAAACAAAGAAAGTAATATGATGTTAGGGTTAGGGTTATATTAGGGGTCGAAACGGAAAGAAGGGGAAGTAAAACAAAGAAAGTAATATGATGTTAGGGTTATATTAGGGGTCGAAACGGAAAGAAGGGGAAGTAAAACGAAGAAAGTAATATGATGTTAGGGTTATATTAGGGGTCGAAACGGAAAGAAGGGGAAGTAAAACAAAGAAAGTAATATGATGTTAGGGTTATATTAGGGGTCGAAACGGAAAGAAGGGGAAGTAAAACAAAGAAAGTAATATGATGTTAGGGTTAGGGTTATATTAGGGGTCGAAACGGAAAGAAGGGGAAGTAAAACAAAGAAAGTAATATGATGTTAGGGTTAGGGTTATATTAGGGGTCGAAACGGAAAGAAGGGGAAGTAAAACAAAGAAAGTAATATGATGTTAGGGTTAGGGTTATATTAGGGGTCGAAACGGAAAGAAGGGGAAGTAAAACAAAGAAAGTAATATGATGTTAGGGTTATATTAGGGGTCGAAACGGAAAGAAGGGGAAGTAAAACAAAGAAAGTAATATGATGTTAGGGTTATATTAGGGGTCGAAACGGAAAGAAGGGGAAGTAAAACGAAGAAAGTAATATGATGTTAGGGTTATATTAGGGGTCGAAACGGAAAGAAGGGGAAGTAAAACAAAGAAAGTAATATGATGTTAGGGTTATATTAGGGGTCGAAACGGAAAGAAGGGGAAGTAAAACAAAGAAAGTAATATGATGTTAGGGTTAGGGTTATATTAGGGGTCGAAACGGAAAGAAGGGGAAGTAAAACAAAGAAAGTAATATGATGTTAGGGTTAGGGTTATATTAGGGGTCGAAACGGAAAGAAGGGGAAGTAAAACAAAGAAAGTAATATGATGTTAGGGTTAGGGTTATATTAGGGGTCGAAACGGAAAGAAGGGGAAGTAAAACAAAGAAAGTAATATGATGTTAGGGTTATATTAGGGGTCGAAACGGAAAGAAGGGGAAGTAAAACAAAGAAAGTAATATGATGTTAGGGTTAGGGTTATATTAGGGGTCGAAACGGAAAGAAGGAAAGTAAAACAAAGAAAGTAATATGATGTTAGGGTTATATTAGGGGTCGAAACAGAAAGAAGGGGAAGTAAAACAAAGAAAGTAATATGATGTTAGGGTTATATTAGGGGTCGAAACGGAAAGAAGGGGAAGTAAAACAAAGAAAGTAATATGATGTTAGGGTTAGGGTTATATTAGGGGTCGAAACGGAAAGAAGGGGAAGTAAAACAAAGAAAGTAATATGATGTTAGGGTTATATTAGGGGTCGAAACGGAAAGAAGGGGAAGTAAAACAAAGAAAGTAATATGATGTTAGGGTTAGGGTTATATTAGGGGTCGAAACGGAAAGAAGGAAAGTAAAACAAAGAAAGTAATATGATGTTAGGGTTATATTAGGGGTCGAAACAGAAAGAAGGGGAAGTAAAACAAAGAAAGTAATATGATGTTAGGGTTATATTAGGGGTCGAAACGGAAAGAAGGGGAAGTAAAACAAAGAAAGTAATATGATGTTAGGGTTAGGGTTATATTAGGGGTCGAAACGGAAAGAAGGGGAAGTAAAACAAAGAAAGTAATATGATGTTAGGGTTAGGGTTATATTAGGGGTCGAAACGGAAAGAGGAAGAAGTAAAACAAAGAAAGTAATATGATGTTATGAGCGTAGTAAAAAGTACATAGTAGTGATCCTCATTCAATCCCGAGCAGCATCGGGTCGTCCTGCAAGTAGATTACAATTTTGCCTCCGCCAATTATTCTACTGAACTCTCTATAATCCATAAAGTTATCCATTGCCACTTTCATTTTTCTCAGCTCTGCACAAATTTAAAAAAATCAGATGCATACATCACTTAATCAAAATTGTGAAACTTAAATGGAGATGTTTATCGACTAAATTTCGGTCAATTAAGCATAATAGTTAATGTTCTTATCTGCTGATCTAGCATTATTTTTTTTACTAATGAGTCACCGCTTATCAAAGTTAAAAGCCACTCGAGGAAAAAAGTTGTCAGTTGAATGATAAAAGATATAAGATGATTAAAATTAATGAATGGAATGAACAACATATGATTAGTATTTGAAGACGGCCATGTTGTGGCCTGCAGGAAAGCAGTCCTGTGGTAATATGTTCCACAGATGGCAATTTCTTGGAAAAGAAATCTGTTCATCGAATGTTAGACACAGAGGAATAAGGGAAAGTTATTTGGTAGAAAAAAAGTTCTTGCTGTGAATGGTCTACAAAGAGGAACCGGAGATTGAAGCTCAGTCTAGCACCTTTCATGGAAATACCGATAGTCTAGAGAACGGAAGAGATCATGTCCAACGAGATTGGGATGTCGATTCTGTACTCTATCAAGACAAGAAATCAGACTCTGAGCGGCACCTCCCCAGATGTGGCAGCAATGCTTTATCTTAAGACGTTTCTGATTCTTAGAGGATCGCATTAGGAGTCGGGTACTCTGTGGATGAGTGTTAAAAGTTCTGGTCGTTTTGCAGACTGTAATTTGTGCATGTACACGTGTGAAGTACGTGTTTTATTTAATGCATGTATGTTTCTACTCGTTTCTAGAAGCACAATTAATATGGTGCTACCAGATCAGGCTGTCTGAAGATACCGGCTTCCTGACCTAACATGCACCAAACATTGATGCTATTGTTTTTTTTTCTATCCCTTTGCAAAACTCAACCATGTTTTTTAAAACCAAGAACAAAGGCAACATTTTTCCCCTACAAAACGACCAAACTAAACACCATGAATAAATATTTGAAGATATAAAGAACTTGAAGCATAACAACTTTTACCAAAATGACCGGATTCGGCATTAAATAACCGAAAAGGGTTGATATGCCGTAAAACGAAACAACCAAATCAAACACCATGAATACATATTTTAAGCTATAAAGAACTTGAAGCATAAAAACTTTTACCAAAATCACTGGATTCTGCATTGAATAACCCGAGAAGGGTTGATATGCCATAAACCAAACATCTAAACAAACGTTCAAATCCAATTCAGCTTGGTTGAAAGGTGAAAAAATGTAGCAATACTCCTTAATAAGTATCATTGTAGAGACATGAAAGTTTTATGTTTGTTTGTTGTTTCATGCGATAGATAAATCAACTTCTTTTGTTGTAGTTTAGTAATTATGATCTACGATAGTCGTTATATATATCTGCAGATGAGGTGTGTTTTTTTATATATAGTCAGTATAGATGGATAGGGTGTAGAATACATTTTGGGACAGGCAGCATCACAGATTATTTTGACGAGTGGACCCACTTCACTTTTTGGCTTGTAAGGAGTCAGAATGCTAGTTTATATAGTAAACCTTTGAAGATCATTCTGTTGCATAACCAAGGCTGTAAGTTTGAATGGAAAAGTTTGAATGACAACTAGTGACTTCCGAGGTGGAGATAATTCTCCCTCTTCCTGGTAACGCTCAAGCAGAAAAACGTGAAAGTCGTCGTCTCCTATATTAGCCCGATTAAAGGCATGGGGGTGCACGACATAATCAGACAAGTGTACGGCACATACATCTGAGATATATATATATAGTCTTGGAAGTTTCTCAACCATGAAAACTATATTTAAAAAAAAGGAAAAAAAAACCTTAAGTCCCAAGTCGTTTAGTGGAAAATCACTCATGTAAGTCAATTTAACTTTTTCAGTTATTATATTAGTTTGCTTCTAACATTATTTAAGGGATCATCAGTTGTTTAACATGAAAAACTGTTTCGGGAATTATTTCATGTATCCACATAAAATTTTATAAGGGGATATTATTTATGTATCAATTTTCAGTATTTACTTCAAAAGTGCTCGATACGTGAGAATCCCAACGATTGGCCAAGAGAACAACAAAGAATCTGATTGGTTAACTAGCTAGACGTGCCTATAAAAACACTCGGCAAAACTAACTCCATGCATTTTAGCCTGACGATTCCCTCTGAGGATGAAACGCGGAAGCCTCTTTTCAGCTTAATTGCCATACATATATTTTCATAACTTACTATATATATATATATATATATATTGATTTTAATAATAATGGCGAGGTAGCCATAATTACACAGGACGGAGAGGCCTATAATACTAAAGCGAGAAAGAGAAAAGAATAAATTATTCATTCCTTACTCTAGCAAAACGGTTAAAATATAAGAAAATGGGAATGGACGAAAAAAAAAGATGGTGGTGAAATCGAGACGTCGTCTGAGTCGTCTCATTTTCAAGATATTACATCGACTAAAATAGGGTGTTTGAATAGCGAATGAAAATTGTGGTGAATACATGGATTATCGAATGAGTAAAAAAAAAAAAAAAAAAAAAAAAAAAAAAATTATGTACCCATCAGTTCCAAACTGTGGGTGTACTCCTTCTTCTTGCACAGAGACGGTTTTCGTAAGTTGATGGTGACCACTTCGACAATCTTAAGGTGATTCTTCGAGCGAGCCCTATGCAAGACAGTAACGCCCTCATCCGTAAATCCCTCAGTGCATAATTGACACTCTAATAAATGGTCGCCGATGGCCAACTCATGAGCTTGTAAACGCCCGGATGTCAGCCGCTGTCTGTGCCTACGTATCGAGAGGGGGATATGTTGGGAAACTCTGACCTCTAATTGCTAAATGGTACGCCCCACCTAGTCAGCCTCACACTTTCTCCTCTTTTCGCAAGGAATAGTATCCCCACCATTCAATACAATTTAGTTGTTTACCATTTTCGTGGCCAGTGTGAGGCTGACTACGTGGGGCGTACCATTTAGCAATTAGAGGTCAGAGTTTCCCAACATATCCCCCTCTCGATACGTAGGCACAAACAGCTTTAATAACAAGCAGTACAAATAGCTATATGCGCGATCCGAACACCGTTTCGTAAGATCACTCTAGCTGCCTGGTAAATGGCGGCCACGTGTCGCTATTTACAGTTAAAGTTACTCTATATTTACTAACTAATTGACGATGGCCGTTTGGTTAAGATCATCGACTACGAATCAGTGGCGATTTGTGTTCGAGGTTCGCGCCTACCGACCGTCGGGAATTAGTTCCTAGACTGAAGATTGCGTTAGCATGAAACATCGATGTCTCTAGGTATTTAAATAATTAATATTTATTTATTAAAATATTATTGTGTATATATATATATATATATCTTTCTCTCTATCTCATGCACGCAGGTAATGCATCACTTTAAAGTGTTAATTTCTCTCTGTTTTTTTCTGTGACTTCTTTTTCTGTTTAATAAATTTATATATAAAATGAATTGCGGCCGTCGTGTAAAATACCGGATATGCTGATCAAACCTACGTTAAAAACTGAAGGACATTGTAACGATTGCTAAACGGTAAAAAAACCGGCACCAAATAATTTGATTGGATTGAAGCTGCGTAGGCGTTTTGTTCAGTGCATCGTTGTAATCAGTTGATATGAATCCGTGTAAGTGCAAACTTCTAATTTTAAAGGAAGTACGCTGGTTCGACAGTGTTGCTCTTTTTCTCATTTGCGTTATGTGTCAAAAAAAAATTTTAAATATATAAATTAGATTTAAAAAATTTTTTAATCCATTTACATTTTTGATTTGTTTTTTATTGAATTAAATGATCAACACATTCCATTCACATTCAACTTTACCTTCAGCTGTTCCCAATCTTTTCTCCTTGTTTATAAAACTTGTAGCATTACCTCCCCTGTTCTACACTCATCTACACAAACATTCCCCAGAGGGCGTTTCACACCCAATTATCTTTTTTTGTGATGATAGGTGGCTGCTAAAACTGGTTGATATAAAAAGGGACACACAAGGAAATTCTTACTCTTTCTTCCTTCTTCGCTTCACATGAGAACATATGCGCATAACATACACTTAAAAATTCAAGGTATGTGAGACATTTTCTCAACTTATTCACACATCCTTTTCAGACTGTAAACTATGTATGCGTTCTTACACATATACCACATGAGCGAAGCACATTTTAAACATAAGGTAGAAAACTCTTGTCATATTCTTCAATTTTAAGTTAGTTATCCCCCGTGCTGATTTTTTTTATTTTAGGTGATTATTTAAAAATGTTTTATATTAGCAGTTGTCTGTGTCAGATCAAGTAGGTTTTTAAATAAATTCTAGCTAAATATATTGTTAATAACATGGTATAACAATACAAATAAAAATTGGAAAATCATTCTTTAAAATTAAATACAACTTTGTTTAAGAAATCGATAAGATGCCAAGATTTTTTTTTTATATACGATCAAATATTTCGGACATCGATATCCGTCCATCAAAACAAGAATCCGACATTGTTATATATAAAAACATTTTATTATATATATATATATATATATATATATATATATATATATTAGTAGTATGTTTTAAAAGGCTGTGGGCAATGCAAATTCCGGGTAAGATGTAAGCTGGAAGGAACAAAAATAATAAATCGAATTCGAAATGTGACTTACTATTTATTTTTTCTTAAAATCTTACATAACAGTAAGTGCAGTGTTAGCTGTTTGTGTGTTTCTGGCATTCATTTTAGCAGATTCTCTGCACAGACGGAGTTTTCCTTATTATTTTTGACAAAGGGAAGTTTCTTTTCCCGAAATATTAAATAAATGATTTTTATAATCATCCGGACATCACACAAACAGCTTACACCACACTTAATGTTATGTAAGATTTTAAAGAAAATAAATAGTAAGTCATATTTCGAATTCGATTTATTATTTTTGTTCCGTCCAGCTTACATGTTACCCGGAATTTGCATTGCCCACAGCCTTTTAAAAACATAATACTACTATTCCCAGCAATGCTTCAAGCAAACTACCATTCTCTATTTTTTATATGTGTATATATATATATATATATATATATATATATATAGGTTAGAAGAATATTCGTCCGATAGGACGGGTAAAATTAATTCCCCGAGCAAAATAATTTTGCACCACACTCATGTCTCTTTAAGAAGATTAAAATTAACATAAAATGCTTTTAAAGCTTATGTCTAGAATCCTTATTCCAATTTTTGATAAAAAAAACTATTAGATTTGTTTTCAATGGAAATCACTCCAGACAAGGCATGAAGCCGCTTGATGTAAGGAGCTAAAACAAATACTACTTCAAGATCAAAAACTAGCCAACGTTGAGTGTTAGGTGGATAGATTCCAACACAGAAAACAGCAATTATTCCCCCTTTGTCAGAAACATCGCTCATAGAATGTTAGGACTACAGGACAAAATAAGGGAAGCGAGAGTTACGAGGCTTTTGATTCTAGAAAATGTCTAAAATTTAAAGGCGTGAGATTATGGGGTCTTAAGAAGAAATTCTAATTCAGGGAATCTTGCTTAATTTGTGTCTAATGACTACGAATCAAATTTAATGCAAATCTGAAATATTTTTAAATGGGAGGTTGTGCCCATACTATGCCAACTAAAACTCTTTTTAAAACACTCGAAAAATCTGAAGATTGAGAAACTGATGTTTAATAGCTGTTGTAAATTTGTTTATTGAATAAGAGCTATCTGAATTTTCATGATGGGTTTTCGTCCATTTTGGCCCCTTTTGTATAAAACTAAATTCAACTAAATATAGACCACATTATGCACCCTTACGCCTAACAGCTGTGTTCCAAAATTTATAATCATCGGTTATGTAGTTTAGGAGTGAATCTTATACATACAAATATATAAATATATACCTAACTTTATTTATACATATAGTCAGGGCCGGATTAACCACAAGGCAGACAAAAATCCAGGCCAAAAATGCAGGTCACAAAAAAATATTTCGGGGGTTATTTTTGGCCGTATACTGTTACGCTCAAGAGAACGAAAAAAGGTGCACATGTTTGTATCTATAATGAAAGAAAGAATTTACAGCATTTGTTTTAACAATCCAATTCCACTTGCCTACTAATATCTTATATTTCTGTGCGAACTTCAATTTGATCTAAATTTTGTTTAATTAGGTATAAATTGATGTTGCTGTTAAAGAATCAGTTACTGTGTATTCAAAAGACCGTTGATCTGATTTTCCAGCAAAATTTCGACAATTTATGTGCTGGTATAAAGAACAGAGACCCAATGATGAAGGATCAAGTGTTGAGAAAATGTTTCAAATGCTGCACATTTCTGGTGTCTATCAAGCATTTCCAAATACTGAACTAGCTCTGCGGATCTACTTATGTCTGATGGCAACCAATTGTTCAGTTGAACGCCCATTTTCACAATTGAAAAGAATTCAAGGTGTAAAACGATCGATGATTGGTCAACAGCGGCTTCCTGTACTGTCACTTCTCTGCATTGAAAGTGATTTGCTCAAGAAGGTTAACTTCAAAAAAACTAATTGACAAATTTGCAGTTGTAAAAGCGCGCAAAGTTGTAATATAATTTTTGCCTAATAAATATTCTATTTTAAATTTTACTTTTTTTGTTTTTGTAGGTAAGTTCAAAATACCTGTATTTTAACTATTTCAGGCCACTTGTTAAAAATGTGCCTTAGGGCCAGCAATGCCTTAACCCGGCACTGCATATAGTATCGTTATGTGGTTTAGGTAAAATGAAATAAGGACAGAGTTACGTTTATAAGAGCATAATATAATTATTATATATAACACTATACAGTGGAAATTCGCTTTAGACATTTATATCACCGGTTTTAAGAAGAAATGAGAAATCCGGCCCCATTGAGCTAGAGACACCAGATTCGTTCATTGTTACTTGGTAATCGAATTATAAGATTTGTCGTTATTAAATTGACGAAGAACTGAGTATTCCTAGCCCAACAGGCCGGATTTTTCTATTTCTCGTGAAATCGCCGGTATCAATGTTTACTCAAATTATCACTGTATATATATATTTCTTCGTCAGTGAAGCGTAAAATTTCAGTAGTTTTGTTCAAAGATTTTTTGATAAACTTATTTTGCAACATAAGCCATAGTATGTACGAATCAAGAGCTAGATACGATTCATGTGGACTAAAACACGATCGTCAAAATGTATGATAAGTAGTCAAAATTCAGAGACGGGTGTCTTTAAGAATTTAAACTATTATTTACTCTTAACAAAATTAGTTTTCACTGACTCTTTTTAATTTTTTATTCTCTTTAAAATGATCCTGTTAAAACTAATGACTTCAGTAAAATGTCGTTAAGTGAAAAATCACGGTATCAATTTGGTTCCCATTGCTGCATTTACAATTTAATCGGATGACTACGCAGAAAGTTAATTGCTACGGTTGTGTTTTTTAATGAGTTTTAATTATGCTCTCCGCATAAAAATCAGTGAAAAGAAATGTTGTATTTGTTTTGCAGTAAATTTTGTAATCGAACAAAGCCGCTTTTTTTGGTGGAATCTCATCAAAAGAAAATAATGAGTTCCAGCTTTACTTTCTTCAAAAGATAAAATTCCCTCCAAAAATAAAAAAAAAATCACTGTTAGACAGCAGTTGATAACGTAGCAGAAATAAAAGCTCTTTTATCATCATATTCGGTTTTATGTCCGTTTTACATGCTGCCATGTTGCTTTTAGAAATTGGCTTCCAAACTAACCTATCCCTGACCAGGTCTTCATTTATCTCTATACTTTTTCAAGTCACTTCCTCCCATGTTTTCCTTGACGTACCCCATTGGCTGACCCTGCTATCCCAATTTATCTACATCTACTAACCCAAGAACTCTCATCCATTCTTTCAACATGACCATATAATCGCAGTCTAATATTCTGCACTCAACTCCCTATATTGTCCAAATTCAAGCCCCTCGTTAAGACTTACATTACACACTCATTGT
Source organism: Sepiola atlantica (assembly GCA_963556195.1). Taxonomy (NCBI): domain Eukaryota; kingdom Metazoa; phylum Mollusca; class Cephalopoda; order Sepiida; family Sepiolidae; genus Sepiola; species Sepiola atlantica. Next base: position 77,599,160 of record OY744540.1, read on the forward strand.
TTTATTTTCATATAATGTTTCTCTATGCAACGCATATCTTCAACCCTCAATTGCCAGAGTTCATTTCCATACATCACACTGCGTACACATGATAGACACTTCCCTTGGTCGACAGTGGCAACACTCTGCTGGTTAGTAATGACAAAAGTTCCCTGAACTTACTCCATCCATTCCTAATTCTTGAAATCACGCGAGCACTTGATCCTCCGTGCTTTAATGGTATCATCAAAGTAACAAAAGCCTCAATAACTTCGCCATTCAAATATATTTTCTCCGCCCCAAAGTCTTCATCCGTCTCCATTATCTTACACTTCTTGCGCACAAACTGGTTAGCATCTTTCAACCTACCAGTAATTCCACTGCACTTCTCGTGTACCCAATGCTTGAAAGTATTTAGGATAGCTAAACAGACGGCAAAGACAAACATGGGTATTGTTGAAGAGAAGAGCATTCGAAATGAGACTGGATTGTTGGCAGCAAATGAACAGCACACGGGGGATGCTTGGAAATGCCATAATGAGAGATTGTTGCATAGTGAGTTTCCATAGAGCTGAGAAAATGCAGAAGTTGCAGAAGCAGTATCAGGGATTTATTTATAGTTAGTTAAATTCTATGCTCAACTTCTAGAGAGCTTCGCCACATACTTGAGAACAACATTTCGCACACACATCACGAGAATCTTGTGACTAGAGGTCAATTGTTTTGTCATCACATGTGGTTTAGCAAATTATTCTGGCCTAGATAAGTATAATTATGGAAATTCCAAGGTGCTTTTTACATCAATCTGTACGATTTACTGTTAATAATATTCCTTACTGTGAGGGTAAATACTATTAAGAAATAAAATGACTCTTCGTCTGTAAAAATAATTGCCATTGTTGGCTAAATATTCTTTAAAGAAAACAAACGAATATGTTTTTTTCTTTTATTTAAAATTGTAGCAATCGATTTTTTGTAATACAGTGTAGCAATTTATTTTTGTAAAATAGTGTAGCTATTTATTTTTGTAAAACAGAGTGTAGCTATTTATTTTTGTAAAACAGAGTGTAGCTATTTATTTTTGTAAAACAGAGTGTAGCTATTTATTTTTGTAAAACAGAGTGTAGCTATTTATTTTTGTAAAACAGAGTGTAGCTATTTATTTTTGTAAAACAGAGTGTAGCTATTTATTTTTGTAAAACAGAGTGTAGCTATTTATTTTTGTAAAACAGAGTGTAGCTATTTATTTTTGTAAAACAGAGTGTAGCTATTTATTTTTGTAAAACAGAGTGTAGCTATTTATTTTTGTAAAACAGAGTGTAGCTATTTATTTTTGTAAAACAGTGTGTAGCTATTTATTTTTGTAAAACAGAGTGTAGCTATTTATTTTTGTAAAACAGAGTGTAGCTATTTATTTTTGTAAAACAGAGTGTAGCTATTTATTTTTGTAAAACAGAGTGTAGCAATTTATATTTTTGTAAAGCAGATATTCTGTCTTAAATAATTGTCATCAAAATATTCCAATCAATAAATGAATTTACATTTTGAAATGTTTTTATTTGAAATTGTACTGTTGTAGTCAACGAGGTGATAGACTTCAATTTTAGAATAATCCATTTTAAAATGGGTACATCACATCATGTACATAAACGAATATTATTCACTTATGTTTGCTATGCCTCTTTGGGGATTTTCCTTTTTAACTACTTTTTGTAGCCCTCTCAGCGGGACAAGAAAATCGCCGACTACAACCTCATGCAGAGGAGTCAACCCACCTCCCCTAAAAAACGGGGACACCTGTAGGCCGTGAGTGGCGACTCGTGATGTCTAAGAACGGGATCCTAGTGGCTGAGCCATTCTTTCACTTCGGCCCTTTGGCCAGAAAAGCCTGATCGGATCAATCAGCTGGTCACATCATTCTCAGTTTATCCCCAACCGTATTGTTCGATCTGATTCTTCAAATAATCAAAACCTTATTTCTCCTTTTTGTTTTCTTCCCAAATAGATACTAGAAGACAGTTGCTGAGGGTCAGTCGTGTTGAGAACAAAGAAGATTACTAATACAGAGAAGCAATGTTTTTTAAAGAATAATATTTTTAAAGAGTAGTGCTTTCTGTGAGTGTCACTGGAGGGGTGCTCTGTTCTCCTGCTTTTGAGTAATGATCTTGCCCTCTGTGAAATGTCCTGTTTTCTAAGGTTAATGTTTTCCATGAGTATTGATTTACTCCTCTCCAGGAGTTAGGCACAAGGCCAGTTTTTATCTTACTCAAACAAGTAAGATGTGACCCACGGTCGGGTCGGGAAGGTGGGGTTTAAAAATTGCCTGGGCAGCCCCGTCGGCATTTCCCGGTAGGGGCGCCTCAGGCAGTAAGCAATAAACTTACTCCTCCCCAAAGAGGGGAGGCAAAGCCTGGGAAGGTGGACCTCCCAGAACTGCACAGGACAGACCCATTGACCGGCGTAAATCAAGCCTCGGAGGCCAAGACAATACCAGTCTATGGGGTGCAGTATCCATCGGAACAGATACTACACTTTGATCTTAGCCAAAAGGCCAAGATGTTTTCCATGAGTAGCTCAATGTATTCTGAGAGCAATGTATTCTAGGAATATAAATAATTATCCTACCTCTAGAATTATTTTTAACAACTTTATTTGGTATTAAATAACCTATAGATAGTTGATATGCCGTAAACCAAACCAAACCATTATGCTTGACTGTTTATGGATATACTTAACGAATACCCGTCCCAGAACAGGTAGAATATTAACAAAACAGTTTTGCACTTACGATTATTAAAATCTACATATAATGATACTAAATCTTATGTCTAGAATCCTTATTCTAATTTTGATCAAAATTTATTACATGATTTTGATTCTAGAAAATGTTTAAAATTTAAGACTTAATCTAAAGAAAATTCTTATTTTAGTCAATGTAACCTCCGACCGTCTTCAGGTGCGTCTTGTCAAGGAATTTTTATGTTGAATGCGGGAATAGAATCTGTATGAGATTTCGAACAGAACCCTTTATTTAACCTATGTGTATAGATTGTTCTCGTTCCTGGGTGTCTAAGTCTTGAGTGATTCTTAATTATATTCTTAGTATTGTCCGCACTGAGGATTGAATTTTCAATCTCCGGAAGGGTATCACTTCGAATTGATTTTTACTTAGCACTTATCTGGGTCACCGTAGACAAGATGCACCTAAAGAAAGTCGAAGGTTACATCGGCCGAAACGTGAGAACAGTAGTCCGAATAATCCAAATGATGCATGGTATTATTTAAATACCAGGTGAAAATTTAGTTTGAATTAAGTTCAATGCATCATTTGGAAGAGAATTAAGTTCAATGCATCATTTGGAAGAGAATTAAGTTCGATGCATCATTTGGAAGAGAATTAAGTTCGATGCATCATTTGGAAGAGAATTAAGTTCGATGCATCATTTGGAAGAGAATTAAGTTCAATACATCATTTGGAAGAGAATTAAGTTCGATGCATCATTTGGAAGAGAATTAAGTTCAATGCATCATTTGGAAGAGAATTAAGTTCGATGCATCATTTGGAAGAGAATTAAGTTCGATGCATCATTTGGAAGAGAATTAAGTTCGATGCATCATTTAGAAGAGAATTAAGTTCGATGCATCATTTGGAAGAGAATTAAGCTCGATGCAACATTTAGAAGAGAATTAAGTTCAATGCATCATTTGGAAGAGAATTAAGTTCAATGCATCATTTGGAAGAGAATTAAGTTCAATGCATCATTTGGAAGAGAATTAAGTTCAATGCATCATTTGGAAGAGAATTAAGTTCAATGCATCATTTGGAAGAGAATTAAGTTCAATGCATCATTTGGAAGAGAATTAAGTTCAATGCATCATTTGGAAGAGAATTAAGTTCAATGCATCATTTGGAAGAGAATTAAGTTCAATGCATCATTTGGAAGAGAATTAAGTTCAATGCAACATTTGGAAGAGAATTAAGCTCGATGCATCATTTGGAAGAGAATTAAGTTCGATGCATCATTTGGAAGAGAATTAAGTTCGATGCATCATTTGGAAGAGAATTAAGTTCGATGCATCATTTAGAAGAGAATTAAGTTCGATGCATCATTTGGAAGAGAATTAAGTTCGATGCATCATTTAGAAGAGAATTAAGCTCGATGCATCATTTGGAAGAGAATTAAGCTCGATGCATCATTTAGAACAGAATTATGCTCAATGCATCATGTGGAAGAGAATTAAGTTCAATGCATCATTTAGAAGAGAATTAAGCTCGATGCATCATTTGGAAGAGAATTAAGTTCGATGCATCATTTGGAAGAGAATTAAGTTCGATGCATCATTTAGAACAGAATTATGCTCAATGCATCATGTGGAAGAGAATTAAGCTCAATGCATCATGTGGAAGAGAATTAAGCTCGATGCATCATTTTGAAGAGAATTAAGTTCGATGCAACATTTAGAAGAGAATTAAGTTCGATGCAACATTTGGAAGAGAATTAAGTTCGATGCATCATTTGGAAGAGAATTAAGTTCGATGCATCATTTGGAAGAGAATTAAGTTCGATGCATCATTTGGAAGAGAATTAAGCTCGATGCATCATTTGGAAGAGAATTAAGTTCGATGCATCATTTGGAAGAGAATTAAGTTCGATGCATCATTTGGAAGAGAATTAAGTTCGATGCATCATTTGGAAGAGAATTAAGTTCGATGCATCATTTGGAAGAGAATTAAGTTCGATGCATCATTTAGAACAGAATTATGCTCAATGCATCATGTGGAAGAGAATTAAGCTCAATGCATCATGTGGAAGAGAATTAAGCTCGATGCATCATTTGGAAGAGAATTAAGCTCGATGCATCATTTGGAAGAGAATTAAGTTCGATGCATCATTTGGAAGAGAATTAAGTTCGATGCATCATTTGGAAGAGAATTAAGTTCGATGCATCATTTGGAAGAGAATTAAGTTCGATGCATCATTTGGAAGAGAATTAAGTTCGATGCATCATTTGGAAGAGAATTAAGCTCGATGCATCATTTGGAAGAGAATTAAGTTCGATGCATCATTTGGAAGAGAATTAAGCTCGATGCATCATTTGGAAGAGAATTAAGTTCAATGCATCATTTGGAAGAGAATTAAGTTCGATGCATCATTTGGAAGAGAATTAAGTTCAATGCATCATTTGGAAGAGAATTAAGTTCAATGCATCATTTGGAAGAGAATTAAGTTCGATGCATCATTTGGAAGAGAATTAATCTCGATGCATCTTTTGGAAGAGAATTAAGCTCGATGCATCATTTGGAAGAGAATTAAGCTCGATGCATCATTTGGAAGAGAATTAAGTTCGATGCATCATTTGGAAGAGAATTAAGCTCGATGCATCATTTGGAAGAGAATTAAGTTCGATGCATCATTTGGAAGAGAATTAAGTTCGATGCATCATTTGGAAGAGAATTAAGTTCGATGCATCATTTGGAAGAGAATTAAGTTCGATGCATCATTTGGAAGAGAATTAAGTTCGATGCATCATTTAGAACAGAATTATGCTCAATGCATCATGTGGAAGAGAATTAAGCTCAATGCATCATGTGGAAGAGAATTAAGCTCGATGCATCATTTGGAAGAGAATTAAGCTCGATGCATCATTTGGAAGAGAATTAAGCTCGATGCAACCTTTGGAAGAGAATTAAGCTCGATGCAACCTTTGGAAGAGAATTAAGCTCGATGCAACCTTTGGAAGAGAATTAAGCCTGATGCAACCTTTGGAATCGAATTAAGACATACAATTAAATTAGAAAGAAAAAAGAATATTTTTTGTTTACAAAACAAATAGATTGGTATTTGATAGAAAAGCTTTTGTCATTGTTTTCAACATTTCCTTTTTAGTTTTCTGAAACATTCGTTTTTTTTGTTATCTAATATTTTTCATTATTTTTCTTTATTTTGTGTCCTTTTTCCGAATATTTTGGCAAGGAGTCGCACCGGAATTTTCTGAAACAAAAGATTGTTCTGTTTTCTTCCTCGACTGTTGTTATTTTATTTGTATACACAGCCTGTGGTCTTAGTTGCAGACATACACCTTATATTAAAACAAAATTGTTTTAAAAACTGTTTTAAATTTTTAACTGTCATAACAATATTATTAATGAATAGATGAAGCTAAATTTCTCTTATTTGATGTTCTCCTTTTTTTTCTGTCAACTCCTGTATGTGTCTTTCTCTCTATAAACTGATATAACATGCTCTTTCTCCCCTCCCCCCTGCTGTTTCTTCGGTTTTTATGCCTACAGGATTGTTTAAATGTTTCTATAATCCACTATTCATGCAGTTGATGGTTTTATAAACAAAAAAATATATATTTCTGAATTTTTTAGATTTAGGGTTGATAATTTGCATAATTTTGGTTATTCGAACTACATTTCACATCTTGAGTGTTATCATCACGACGTTTCGGTCGCTGTAACCTCAAGGACCCGTGGCGCAGTGGATATAGTACTAAGATACATTCAGTTATAAGTGATAGTCATCTGAAGGTTGAAGGTTCAATCCTCGGTGCGGGCGATACAAAGAATTTTGAATTACTGAAGACTTCTCCCAGTCATGGCTGACAGAACAAGAGTATGCTACTTCCGTGGATTAAATAAAGGGTTCCGTTCGAAGTTCTGTCTAGATTCCCGAGTTTGACAGAAATATTCCCGAGTTCGAAGAGATACACCTGAAGAAGGCCGGAAGTTACAGCGGCCGAAACGTTGTGATGATGACACTCAAAATAGGAAATGTAGTTCAAATAACCAAAATTATGCAAAAAAAATATTATTTTTTGCCAATCTATTGATTGTTTGTTTTTAAACTCTTAGTACAGTATCGATATCCAGATCAAATTCTGTTAAATATTTTATTTGATAACTCCCAAAAGTGCCCCCTAAATGTCTCCCTCCTATCACTTTCTCTGAATTCATCCAACCTCATCTTAAACTGATCCACGCAATTGCTGTTCTTAATCCGATCTGGCAACTTATTCCAAAAAGCATATTACTCTGTGAGCAAAAAAACTTAACTGGTTAACTAATCTAGTTTTTGAAAACTGCCTTGACTTCCAGATCTAAGAGAAATGCTATTAAAAAAATGCCCACCATAGTTAGAAATACGATTAATTATCTTGAAAGTCTCAATCATATCACCTATCATTCTTCTCCCCAGCAAATTAGTCAATCCAAATTTGTCCAATCTCTCCATGTAACTGCACTCCTTTACTTTACTTATTAGTTTTGTCACCCTTCTTTGTACGCCTTCCAGTTTCAATATTACATTCCAATTTCCATGTCTAGTCACTTGAGCCCAGGCCTTAATGCAGTATTCTATATGAGGTCTTATTAGAGCTTAATATATAAGAGTCAAATACGTCCTAAATTCTATATGAGGTCTTATTAGAGCTTTATATGTAAAAGTCAAATACGTCCTACAATGGGGAGGTACTGTTGCCACATCTGGGGAGGTGCCGCTCAGAGCACCCTTTCCTGCCTTGACAGAGTACAAAACCGACTTCGAAATCTAGTGGGTGATGTCCTCTTTTCTTCTCTACAGCCACCTTCTAACAGGAATGATGTTGCTGGTCTCTCTCTGCCTTATCATTATTTTCATGGTAGCTGCTTGACTGAGTTCCAATCTCTGGCTTATCCCTGTAAAAAATTCACAACAAAACTCGTCTAGCTGCAACCACTGTCAATAATTCCCCTTTCTCCCTCTGTGTACCTAAAACTGAACGGAACTTCCATGAACAGAGGTTTTTTCCGAGAACTACCTGATTTTTACTTAGCACTTATCTGGGTCCACGTGGACAAGATGCACCTTAAGAAGGTTGAAGGTTACATCGGCCGAAATACTGCAGGGCTGCTTCCCAGCTGACTACAACGTGGTCGTTTTCAAGTCCAATGTAAGCAAATTCTTGTTGAGCCGTTCTCTTAAATAACCAAATTTTTCCAAACTTCAACCATCGTTACCAATCATCACTACGTTATTTCACTGTCCACCTGACAAAACTCATTAACTTTTATCCTCGAGTGGCCTTTTGGCCTTGCTAAGTGGTGATTCTTTAGTAAAAAAAGAAAAATTCTAAATCGTAAATGAAATGGCAAATTGAGTTTTCTTTTCTTAACGATCACATTGAAAAACAAAATTTTTTAGCAAAATTAGCAAAATTTTTATGTGTATCTATATGAATAGATGAGACAGATTTTGTTTCGTGTTTACAACAAAGTTATGAATGAAATGTTTATTATTTTAAATTAATATATCAAGTAGCGAACCGGCAAACCAGCTAGTAATTATATATGAATGTTACTTATTCAGTAAGAAGAATACAATAAAACGTTTGGCGATTTCAGGAGCGGTTTTTATTTTTTTTTTATCCTTTTTTTTATAGTTGAGTACAGAAGAGGAAAAATTGAAAACCCTAGCAGAGACGACTATTTCAACTAGTTTGTTCTATTCGAATAAGTACGTATGTAAAGCGCCCCCCCCCTGTCCGCAGTAACAAGACACCTTTATATCCATTATCGACGTGTCAGAAACATGTCCATCGCATCAAGTCGGCAGGCTGGAAGACCGAAGCTTTCTTGAGATGAGCTGTGTAAACGTGACCGTGCAGCCCTGGAGATTACAAACTTAGATCCTCGCGACCGCCGAGCCTGGAGTATAAGACTTCGATCAAGACTGACAGGCAAGCCCCCCCCCTCTTATAGAGGACTAATCAAAGGCCTGTTGAAAAATAAATCGGATGAAAAAGAAGAAAAATAATAGAAGAATAAAAATGTCTTCCGAATAATTCTTATATCCTTTCTATTGCTAAGCTTTCTGGAAAATGGTTGGATCATTCCATCGCCCCAGAAAATACTTAACTCCTGTTGCGATCCACTACCTAGAGAAGAGTCAGATACGTCACAAGATTAAGTATTGCTGCCACATCTGGTTATGCGCCCCTTAGAGCATTGTCTTGTCTTGTACAAGATCGACATCACAATCTAGCAGGGGGCTGATCTCTTCTCCACAGAAGAGATGTGGCTAGTGTTTCTACTACTCTACTGTTATTTCCATGGAAGATTCTCCACTGATCTCAAACGTCTGGTCTCCCCTTGTAAGACATTCACAGCAAGGACTCTTCTTATTGCCACAACTGAAAAGAACTTCTCATTCTCTGTGTGCCTAGCGTCAGGTGTAAATTTTCAAGAACAGTTTCTTTCCAAAAAAACTTCCCTATCTTTGAAACACTACTTCCCTGCAAACAACAACATGGTCGTCTTCAAATCCAATATCAACAAATCCTTGTTATGAGCCGTCCTCATAATCAAAGTTTATTCATTCCATTAATCATTTTCAATCCTCTCATAATATTCTTCATTATTCAACTGGCAATCTACACATCTTATTAACTCTTATCCTCGGGTGGCTTTTGGCCTTGATAAGCAGTGACTCTAGTAAAAAAAAAAATTAAATAAATTAGAACATCTAGCAGAGACGAGTACTTGAGCTATTTTATTCTATCCGAATAAGTAGTTATGGTAACTCCTCTCCTGTATCTAGCTCACCTGTCCTCAGTAACAAGATGCCTTTATATCCATTATCGACCTGAATAGAAGCCAATTGAAAGTGTCTTCCTAATCTTTGGCAAGTTACCTAATATGGAATGATACCATTCATGGATCGCTGTGTTAATGTCACAAACTCCTACGAAGTTACCTGATATAGAATATTTATAATAATAATGATGATGATAATAATAATAATAATAATAAATATGCACTACGTAAACACAACTAGAAACAAATGGAACATACTAAAGCGAACCGAAGGGAATAGAAACTGTCAGGTGTAATATATATATATATATATATATATATATGATTTTCTTTTTCCTGTCTATTTTACAAACATGTACAAAATCTGCAACACTGGCATGTCGATGTTATCGATAAACAGCTGTTATAAACTGAGATCTCATCAGGGAGAGTAGAAATCCGATCTTAACCGTAGATCATATTTATGAGCCCGACTGAAATTCTTTGGATTCCTATCCTGTGAATGTTTACCTTGCCTGGATTATTAGTTTGGTTTGGTTGTGTTTTACGGCATATCAACCCTTGTCTGGTTATTTAATGCCGAATCTGATTATTTTGGTAAAAGATTTGATGATTCGAGTTCTTTATATATTAAAATATTTATTCAAGATGTTTGGTTGAGTGCAGGGGGGGGGGGTAGGGGAATTGTTGTTTTTTGTTTTGGATTTTGCAAAACATGATTGAGTTTTGCAAAAAGAAAAACAATTAAACATCAATGTTTGGTGCATTTTGGGTCAGGATGCTGGATTATTATATATATATATATATATATATATATATATATCATCATCATCAACCGGTTTATTTGTTGAATCAGGCCACAATTAATCCTCTGAGTAGGGTGGGGCCTGATTGTCTAGTCTCGAAATCTAAGTCTTCCTCTCCACTCCTGTCTTTGGCAAGGCTTGATGGAATCCATACCCATGGCCTTCCTATCACGTTTGACTACTTCCTCCCAAGTCAACTTGGGTCTGCCAGTGGTGATGTTCTCTGCTGGTACATTCAACTGTCGGACTTTAGCAATCCAGCTATCGCTATGCTCAATGTGACCCAACCAACGCAATCTGTTCTTCCACATGATGTCCGCAAGGCTTTTCAAGTCGACCTGTGAGAGCAGGGATTCAAAAGAAACGTACTGTTCAGGCCTCACCAAACAGATCCATCTGACCATTGCCCTCTCATTACGGTGCAGCTTCCTTAGTATGCCAGCAGAGACAGCCCAAGTTTTTGAGCCATACAACAGCACACTTCTGACACATGAGGAGTATAAACGCCCTCTCGTAGTTGTTGGCAGATGTTTGTTTGTAAGGATTGGTAGCAGCTCTCTAAACTTTTCCAGGCACACTTGTAACGTGTAGCTGCCGCGAGTTCACAGCCTCCACCTGATGACAGCACATCTCCAAGATAATAAAAGTCTGTCACTACTTCCAGCTTGTTGTCACCCGTATCCATCTCCGTCAGTGGTCTGCCATCTATTGGTCTTGCCATGCCGGTGCAACGAAAGCACCTAAAGTGAGGATCTGCTTTGAGAGAGCCCTTTATGCCACTGCACCTTTTGTGGACCCAACCTGAACAGTGAGTGCAGATGATTGAGTTGCTGCCAGTTCCTTTCAGACATACAGCACACAGGTATTTTCCTGTTTTCTGTAGTAAGCTGAGGTTTGGACCTGCGATCATGACCTTAGGTCTCAGAGTCAACATGGATAAAACTTTCTCCTCCATGCTACTCTTCCATCTATCCAGACGTTCCTTGAGTGACTGAAGTGAAGTATCAATGATCGCTAGGTCATCGGCATATAGCAGCTCCCACGGGCAGCCAGTATGGAATTCCAGTGATAGAGCCTCGAGTACAATGATGAATAGAAGGGGACTTAAGACAGATCCCTGATGGACGCCTACTCTAACCTCAAATTCGTCGCTGTAGCTGTTACCGACTTGTACCTGACTACGTACATTGGTGTACATAGACGTTATATATATATATATATATATATATATATTCATGTTTATATAGTTCTATGTATAGGATTCACTCCTTAGCTAATTAATCGATCATTATTAATTTTGGAACACAGCTGGTCAGCATAAAGGGTGGGTAATGTGGGCTATATTTACTTTAATTTAGTTTCATGTAATGAGGACAAGTCTTTCGTGAAAATTCAGATACCGCAGATTTTGATGAAATAGACATCCCCAAATTTCCGTTACTTTGGAGTATTTTAAAGGGTTTTAAATTTTTTAAAATTTCAGATTTGCATTAAATTTAGGCCTTAGTCATTAGCCACTAATAAAGCAAAATTGCCTGAATTTCACTTTTTTCTTAAGTTTAATCTTTAAATTTTAGCCATTTTCTAGAATCAGTATCCTGTAAAGGATTTTGATCAAAATTGGAATAAGGTTTCTAGACATAAGGTTTAGTATCATTGTATCTTGAGTTTAATCTTCGTAAGGGGGCATAACGTGGTGCAAAACTTGTCTTGAAAATTAATTTTACCCGTCGTGGAACACATGATCTTCTATTATATATATATATATATATATATATAAATGAATAAATGCGAAAGATTTTTTCTATCTATCCTAACGATATTAACATCAAAACAGGTTGTGCTTATTTAATTCTATGATACAAGACAGACATTTGAAATACCATATATATAGGAAACAGCAAATACTCTCAAACACATTTAGGTCTTCTTACACTGCCTATTTATTTTATAAACAGCTTCTAATAAATTAATATTCTGTAATATACACTTGTAATTTTGCATTGTCCTATTTTCTTATATATACGCAATATTTTCGTCGATAGTAAAACGTCTGAGGTCGGTGGGATTCTGAGAACATATACTACACTCTGATCCTAGCCAAAAGGCCAAGTAACTATAAAATACTGCTTTTTATGGCTAGGCATATTTAAATGAATGAAAACAAATTATTTAACCTATTATAGTATCATTTTTAATGGGGGTGGGTAGTGTAGTATCGGTACTTCCAGGAATTACCTCCTCCTTTATAAGGAGGTGGGCTAGTCCTCCCAAGTATTACATCTTCCTTTGAGGGAAGGGGTAATAATATCTGCTCTGGTGTCACTAGACCATCTTCCCAGGGACTAACTTTTTGGGGTTTGGGGTGGGAGGTAGTGTAGTATCTGTTCTGTTTCCACGGTACCATACTCACAGGCATTACCTTCTCCTTTTATGTTAGCGATCCTCCCAGGTATTAACTCCTTTTATTGGGGGGGGGGGGCAGTATAGTATATGTTGGTTCCTCATGATACCATCCTTCCATGATTATCTTCTCCGTTGAGGGGGGGGGGGGGTAGTGTAGTATCTGTTCTGGTTCCATGTCATCCTCCCAAGCATTAACTCCTCCTTTTTTGTGAGAGGGCGTTGGTCATGATACTATGCTCTGTCATTACCTCCTCTTTTGGGGGTCAGTGTAGAATATGTGCACTTAGCATGATATCATCGTCCCAGGCGAGCAAACATATGCGACCGGTGGGAGCATATATTTACTAGTATATATATATATATATATATATGTAAAGAAAACCACATCATCTGATATTTCTTTCCCCTCCCCCAGCTTCATAGAAAAAAAATGCGTTGGCATCAATATCGGTTTGTATCACAGAAAATGGTCATGAAGGGTTTGAGTGAATAGACCGAGGAGGGATAACACCATCCAGACATCCACTGGAAGTGCACGGAGCGTATTGGAATCCTGAGGAAGCTTATCGCGTAAATTGCAGAGAAAGCGAATAACTGCTGCCAGAATACAAAATGATTTGCAACAATGATCAAAAGAAGCGGAACATACTGAAAATCTGAGGAAACATGTTGTCACTCAGACTCAGTGAGATAGCATCCGTTTTTGCCAGTGAGCGATCACTGGTTACGATTCATGTAAATAAAACCATGTTAGAAGGATCAAATTTAGGTGAAGAGAAGGACTAGGTTAAGGATCTCAACTCAATGACACAAAAGGTCAATTTCACCCGAATGTATCACTAATAGGAATGGGATCGACTCCAGCAAAGAAAGGGAGCATCAAGTCCAGAGGGAATCAACAAGCTTTTTTCGCACCTGAAAATTCCTTTGCTTGGCTGTAAACCTACACCAACATGAGATTCTAATTCGTTCCATTTCCAAATGAAATACAGGAAGACCTCAAAAAAATTCCAACCAGGGAAGCTTTAATAAAATTCACAATCCTTTCTACAATCCAACCATATTTGGTACAAATAAATTTTAGTCAATGTCTGACTTGTCCACCAAGTTTCAGTCATGAAGGTTCAACAATCTTTGTTTCATCATTGTTTAATTATATACTCCGACGGTGAACCCTTTTTTTTTTTTTTTAAACTCATATTCACCCCAAACAAGGCACATTGCCACCGAGACGTAAGGGGCTACGACGAATTAGGGACCATGCTTACAGGGACACTCTAAGCAGGGAGTTGAACAGCGAGATGCTTGTTCACATTACATTTAAATTTCTGCATGTTAGTACAGTGGGGGAAGTAGGAAACAGGGAGGGAATTCCAAAGTCTAGCAGTTCGAGGGACGAAACTATTAGAGTATATAGCTTTCCGGCATCTGGGGAACTCTATCGTGAAGGTGTGGGATTTTGCTGCCTGTCGGATTAGTCTGGGGGGGGGGGGGTATTTACGTCAAGGGAGCACCAGTGCTACGAGTTCATCGGAGCACATTCCATTAAAGTACTTGTAAAACAGGATCTCTGTGTTGATCAATACTGAGTGCTTTCACGTGGTTGTCAAGATGTTTTGCGCAACCAAAGAGGTGTTGGGTAACATGAAAAGTGATTAAAGCATGATGGGACAACTTCGCACACTTCAAAAGATTCGGTCGGTGATCACCTCAACATCAGGAAATGTGATCTTGAATGGGCTTCACATTCATCAGATTGTTTTATTTACTTCTTGCACATGGCAGAAAAATGTGGCACAAGGCCAAGAGGTAGGTGAGGGGTGAAAACCAACACCCCCAGCAGAAGAGCCGAAAACCAACACCCCTAGTGGAAGAGCCAGGCTGACCTCTGAAAATAGCCTAGGCAGCCCCGATGGCATTCCCTGGTAGAGACGCCTGAGGCAATTGGCAATAAACCAACCTCTTTCCCAAAGAGGGAAGGCAAGGCCTGGGAGGGTTGACATCCTAGGACTACCCAAGACATAATAGCTCAGTCTGACAAATAAATGCTACCGAAATCGCCCGTCTCTCTACGACTGATTGTCGAAGAATGTATTCTCGACAGATATTTAGGAGGAAGAATCATTAGATGACTTTCGCCATCAAAATCATTCTCTCCACTGCAACCCTTAAGATGTTTATCTCAAAGTTTTCTAGCCCGGTAAAGAAAGCCCACCCTCTTTGCAACAAAATTGGCAGTACCTTCTATCTATTTATTTCAATTCATGTTGCCTGATGAATGTTTGGCCGAGGAGTTTGGACGTTAAACATTTTCGTGAACAATGTTTTCGTGAACAATGTTTTCGTGAAAATATAGTAAATGAGCCCGTCACCGTTTCTATACTTTTTCTATTAGCAATATTGATTTCGACTTTTGTTTTGAGTTGATTAGTTTCAATATAGTTACTGCAAAAGTACAAGAATGGCAAGTGGAAATTTATTGAATTTATTAAAATTTGAGGATCAGATTCGTCACAAATTCTTTTTAGTAGGCGACAGAAAGATAGTTTGCGGCCCACATGGTTTAGATTAATGATCAAGGCTATTCCACCTGCTAAGCCTATTCCACTAATGTCTAATCTCGACTAGAGAAAGATGGAAGACCGTTTTAAATGTTTAAAGTTGGAGATGGTTACGAATATTTTATAAAAATCACAATTCCTCATGCTGCAGAGACGGCTGCTAGAAAACTTCTTACACCTGCTAGTATCACCATTCGCCCATGCATGGAGTATTGTCACATCTGGGCTGGTGCATCTCTCCTTCTTAGACAGTCCCAAAACGAGTCTCTAATCTAATAGGTCTCTCACTGTCTACAAAGCTCCAGCCTCTGTCCCATCGCTGCAATGTTGCATCCCTGTGCTTGTTTTACAAATACTTTAACAAAATGTGCTCCAGTGAATGTGTTGCACTGGTGCCCCCTCTATGTAAATACCCCCCCCCCCGGTCAACCCGTCAGTCAGCAAGACCCCACCCCTTTAATGTTGAGGTCCTCAGGTGCCAATTGGGTTTCTATTCTAATAGCTTTATTTCTTCGAACTGCTACCCTTTGGAATTCCCTGCTGCTTTCTGTTTCCCTGACCGTACTAATATGCAGAAGTTTAAATGTAATGTGAACAAGCATCTCGCTCGTTGTTTTACAAGTACTTCAATGGAATGTGCTCCGACGAACTTGCGGCACTGGTCCACCCTCGACGTAAATACCATCAACTGACCTGACAATCAACTAAATCTCACCCCTTATCTGTGGAGACCCCCAGATTCCGGAAGGCTTTCTACTCTAATAGCTTCTTTCCCTCCTGTTTCCCTGATTGTACCAACATGCTGTGATTTAAATGTAATGTGAACAAACATCTTGCTACACCCCCCACACTTAGAATGCCCCTGTAGATATGGCCCCTAATTCACAGAAGCCCCTTACGTCTCAGTGTCAATGGGCCTTGTTTAACATGAATAAAAGTTTGTTTTTTTTTAAAAAAGAAGACTTCTTTATTTTAATTGTTATTCTTGCCCTTTTTTTACTACTTTCATTTAAAGCTAATTCGAGGAATGTGGACAAAAACGGGAAAATTTAAATAACTTATTTCAGATTTGATTTACTTATTTTTGTTTTGGAGAAAAAAATACTTCCTGTGTTTTTGAGATAGTGCGAGAAAAAAAGTGAAGATATTTATTGATTATGTAGATCGAACGCACTTGAACAACGCCAAAATGAGCAGACCAATGGCTGAAAGATTTGGGGAATAAAAGTAATGGACGCAGAGGGGATGGGGAGGGGAGGGGAGGTGAGGTAAAGCAACCTGGAAAGCTAAACGCCTATGTCATACGTTACTATCATGCCCTCGCGATGCGACAGGAGGCCGCTTTGATGTGTGGGCTGGAAACGTGACTTTGTGGCGATCAGGAACGTTTACAAAAATAACCCCAGAGCCTTCATGGCCACTTTTTCGGTTCCACAGACATTAAAAATAGGGGTGTAGTACTTTCTGGGAGGAGCGCGGGGTGGGTTAGGGTTAGGTTTAGGGTTGAATTAAAGTAATAAAACAAGTTATTTGTAGAATTTGGTATATTCGGACTACTGTTCTCATCTTGGGTGTTTTTATCACAACGTTTCGGCCGATGTAACCTCCGACCTTCTTCAGGTGTACCTTGTCGAACTCGGGAATCTGTACGGAATTTCAAACAGAACCTTTGATTCAATTCACGGGGCTAGCATGCTCTCGTTCCATCTGCCATGACTGGGAAGAAGTCTTCAGTAATTTGCAATTCTTCGTATCGCCCGCACTGAGGATTGAACCTTCAACCTTCAGATGACTGTCACTTAGAACTGAATTTTACTTAGTACTATATCCGCTGCGCCACGGGTCCTTGCGGAACGTTGTGATAAAAACACCCAAGATGAGAACAGTAATCCGAATATACCAAATTCTACAAATTATCAACCTTCATCTCAAAAATTCCGAAACAAGTTATTGTTTATTGTTGTCGTGTTCTATAAAATTGCATGAATGTTAAGATCACGACTGAAAAACTTTTGCAATGACTTTAATAAAAATAACGTCTTCTGCGGCTCTACGGATACTTCCGCAGCTGTGTGTTTTAAGGTATCTGTTTCACTCCTTTCTTAGAAGGACGGTTTCAGCCATCATCTACAAGAAATCAAGTTTTGTCCATTTTATTCATCGCCTTAAAGTCTCTCCAAGTATTTTTCATCATTCAACTGACAATCTCATTAACCTTTATACTTGAATGGCTTTTAGCCTTATTAAGTGATGACATATTAGTGTTAAAAAATCTCATTTCAGCTTAATGTTAGTTGCTATTCTGAATCTGATCTGGCAACTTGTTTGAAAAATATATTACTCTATTAGCAAAATTTCAATTGGTTAATAGATCTAGTTTTTGAAATATCCAGACGAAGGAGAAATATATATTTTTTAAAGTGATAGTAAAGTATTATTTTTAAACGAAATGTATTGAAAAATACCAAAACGGTTCGGGTTAGAGACTAGCGTGCACTGTGACATGTCTAAGAAAAGGTCGGCGATATTGAATTTTCTCGCTCACACGTTCCTATTTCGAATTCGTGGCCGTGGGTCGCCATCAGTGGACTATTTATCTTGTACAAAACAGTCATAAACAACGTTTTAAGTTTAATTTAGAAAGTTTCAAACCGATATAAATGATTGCACACTAAAAATAATTAAATTTAAAAAAAAAAAAATTTGATTCGAATTATTCGATTTTCAGTTATCAATTAAAAATGGAATTTTTAATTGATATTTAATTAATATTTAATTTTTATTAAAAAAAATTATTCCAGCAAATTTTAATAAATTTCAATCATTAAAAATTTCTGAGAAAGATTTTATGTGACTTTTTTTCTTTTTTTTTGATTGTTTTAATTATGATCGTTTGGTATAGGAAAGACAGTCTTGATGACAGCTCACGGCCAAGAATTCAGAATAGGGGCGTGTTAGCGAGAAAACTCAATATCGCCGAAAGGTCTATAATGGTGTCAAAAATATTATTTACAGCTATATTTTGAGTACCTAGGTTTCAACCTGTCAAGTCTTTAGGTAAATCCTGCACTGCATGTCATGATCATCGAGTTCCCACCAGATGAACTGTTAAAAAAGCTTAATGTCAAAAGCATATATACAAATGAATATTTATGATTTGGGTTATTCCAACTACTATTCTCATCTTGATGGTTATATTCACAACGTTTCAGCCGATGTAACCTCCTCCGACTTTCTCTAAGTGCATCTTTTCTAACTTGGGAACTTTAGAATCTGGCTGGAATTTCGAACTGAACCATTTATCTAATTCATAGATTGTTTTCATTCTGTGATCCAAGAGCGGGTATATGGGTTGATGGAATGAGAACAATCTACCTTCACAGATAAAAGAAAGGGTTCAGTTGCAAATTCCGTACAGGTTCTTAGAAGATTCCCAAGTTCGAAAAAAAGTGCACCTGAAGAAGTTCGGAGATCAGTGGAACTTTTTTTTTTAAGAATATAACAACCAAGATGGTAATAGTCGTCCGCATAATCCAAATTGTCAATCCTCATCTCGAAAATTGCGAGAAACATAAAACAAAGAAATAGTCAAGCCAAAAAACGACATGTTTATAGTGTATAACCTTTTTATTTCTCTCCTCAGTTATGCAAACACATTGAACATGTTCTTGTCCTCAAAATGTGTCATGTGGTCACAAAATTGATTTTCTATGATTCTCAGTATTGTTAATGGGGGAGGGGTTCTGAACCATTGTTGGACAACAGATCAATGACAGTCAATCAGGAAGTTCTTCATCGCTGCAATTGTGCCACAGTACCACAGTAGATAGGACTTAGACAAAAAATTCAAATTCATCTTATAAATGTACATAACAGAAACGGGACGTGTTAAAGAACACTCCAGTTTTATATATTTTTTTTTTCCAATTTTCACGCAAAAAAACAATGAAGAAGGGGGGGGGGGAACACACCTGTCAGTAGGAGGTTTTGCATTGGACTCCTGTACACTGAGATAGGAAATAGATCACTTTTTTATGTATGTATGTGTTTGTATGTGTGTATGTGTTTGTAGCTATTCTGAGTCCATGACAGTTGCAACTGCTTTATTTGATTGTTTTTGTTGTAGTTTATTTAAAAACAAAATCACTCAACGGTTTATACTCAACTAACTTTGACCAGAATGCTGAGACATGAAGATTTAGTATATAATAAAAATAGATATCTTATTTATAACATAGATATACCGAATAACTATATACATAACTATTATCCGTCATTATGATTTAAACTACTTATTTGTTATTAGTTTTGATACATAATATCTATCTCGGGGGAATGACGTAAATTCTAATTTGTTAAATTAAATTTTAATCGTTTTTTTTCTTCTAGTTTTACATTAAATATCTACCAGTTCATAAAATATTGTTCATTTTAAATATTTGAAGCTGAGAAATTCAACAAAACTGAATATCTATGTAAATAAAATATGACATCTTTCTTTGTCTGGACCATTAAACAGTGCTGGATAATGATTGGACCATTAAACAGTGCTGGATAATGATTGGACCATTAAACAGTGCTGGATAATGATTGGACCATTAAACAGTGCTGGATAATGATTGGACCATTAAACAGTGCTGGATAATGATTGGACCATTAAACAGTGCTGGATAATGATTGGACCATTAAACAGTGCTGGATAATGATTGGACCATTAAACAGTGCTGGGTAATGATTGGGCCATTAAACAGTGCTGGGTAATGATTGGGCCATTAAACAGTGCTGGGTAATGATTGGGCCATTAAACAGTGCTGGGTAATGATTGGGCCATTAAACAGTGCTGGGTAATGATTGGACCATTAAACAGTGCTGGATAATGATTGGACCATTAAACAGTGCTGGGTAATGATTGGACCATTAAACAGTGCTGGGTAATGATTGGACCATTAAACAGTGCTGGATAATGATTGGACCATTAAACAGTGCTGGGTAATGATTGGACCATTAAACAGTGCTGGATAATGATTGGACCATTAAACAGTGCTGGGTAATGATTGGACCATTAAACAGTGCTAGATTATTTATCTTAATCTTTCCAGGAGAAAATTAAGACCAAAATTATTGGCTTATAAATAAAAGTATTTAAATTGGTAATCTATGTTGGTAAACAAATTTTAACAATTTTCTAAGATGAAATTAATGTCTGCTAATGCTAATTTTATTAAATATAATCGAATATGTAGTCAGTATTTTCGTCTTGATATCAATATGGCAAATACCTTGATTCATTCCTTTGATATATTATAATAAGAATAAGAAGAATATAGCAGAAGGTCTTCGTTTCATTTTCTCTCCGTATAAGTATCATTACCTCATTGTAGGATTTTCATTAACCCTACAGAGAACAGGACGGTCGCTAAAGTCTGATTATTATTACCAAAGAGAGATAGATGCAAGTGATTATGGAATTTGAAAATAAACAAACTTTGTTTATTTTAAATTAATTTTTTATATGAACAAGCCAATAACAGTTGTGAGAACAGATACTTTAACTCCAACGTGGGAACGTTGACAACCTCATACGTATATGTATGATCTATCGTTTTCTTGTGAGGATTTTTTTGGCAGGGCTGTGGAGTCAGTAGACCAAACCTCCGACTCCTTAAATTTTAAAAGGTCCGAATCAGACCTAAGAAATCTTCCTTATCAATAATTTACATATTATTTATAGCGTTATAATTTTGAAAGAGGTCGCTTTTCTTTTCCAAGGCTCTGTGAATTCAGCATTTCTCTTAGTTGTTTTAATAAATAACAAAAATTTAAAGAATTGAAAAAAAAACAAAAAAACTTAAAAAAATTTTTTTTTTTTAAACTTGATGCATGATAAAAAATTTCCCAAACAATAAATGTAAAAATATTTGTGTCATCATTTAAACGGTGGTCGTCTTATTTTTCTCAGTTGCCACCATTTTGGGGAGGTGGCAGTGCTGAAGTGCAGAACAACACAGACTGACGACCTGAGTTTGCCAAGTTCGAATCCAGTCGGTTCCGTAGTACCACTTTCATTTATGGATGTTGGCAACCTTCACGTGGTCCTTCCTGTGCGTAGCTGGTTCTAGAAAGATTGTGGGAAACCAAAGCCCAGCACAGAATCAAGCAGGTCAAAAACGGTAACCATGTTGATTCATTCGAAAATGTGTTACCACCATCTAACAATGCCGCAAAGATTTTAATATTTTTTTGTTTGGGCTACGTTTTATCATGTAAACCATTTTTTTTTTTTGAGTTGGAGTCGGCTAATTTCACCGACGTCGACTCCTAAAGCAATGAATTTTCTCCGGCTCAGACTCCATCTCCACAGCTTTGGTGTATGGTGTTGCTTCAGTTCTTGTTATAATCTTATGCCTAATAATAATATCTGTCATCTAATTTAAAATCGTTTATATAAGACAATGATTTATAATTCATCTACAAATTGCGTTTAATGATTAATATTTTTTTTTCTTTGGCTTTAATTGTTTTTCTGACAACAAAATTGTTATTTTAATTTCTTTGATCCTAATTAAAATTGTCTCTTTAATCTAAAATAGATATTTAAAACTGAAATAAAAAGGAACGTTTGATGTTCTCATTCACCTTTGTTGACTGCAATGAAGCTTTTTTTTCTTTTTTTCTTTTTTTTTTTTTTTTTTTACTTTTAAACTTTATTTACAGTTCATGAAAACACATCACAAACAAAACAATGAAAATGTAGTTTGATATAAAACCGTGCCAACAAAAGAAAACAAGCCAATCAGGCTCAAAACATGCCAACTTTAAATCTCATTTGCATAGCTAATTTCTCATCTTGTGTATTCTAGCTTCCTATCAAGTTCTTTGATCTTTTTTTTTTTTTTTTTTTTTTTTTTAAAGATATTTCACCCCAAACAAGGTAGGTCGCCACTGCAGCCGTAAAAGGCTACTGAGAATTAGGGTGTAGGTTTTGGGTGTCATCCTAAGTTGGGAGTTGTGCAGCAAGATTTCTGTTTACATTAGTTTTAAACCTCTGCATGTCGGTACAGTCGGGGGGGGGAGCAGGGAGGGAGTTCCAGAGTCCGGCAGCACGAGGAAAGAAGCTACTGGAGTAGAAGGCTCTCCGGCATCTGAGGACCTTCACAGTGAATGAAAGGGACCTAGCTGATTGTCGAGTTGTTCTAGCGTATTATGGTGATAGTTTGGCTCTTCTATGGCGTATAAACCAAGGTGTAGGATTTAAATGCTGAAATACAATACTAGTTAGAGAATTCATTAAAGGTAAAGTGTTATTCTAGCCATAGGGGTTAGGGGTTCATACCTTTCCTGGAGATATTAGTGCATATGTTGGTGTAAAGAGAAAATATAAGAGAGGGAAACAGGGGGCACAGTCAGATGCTCTACAAGAAACGGCCGCGTTTGAACCTGAAAAACTATTTATTCAGCCATCGCTGTGTTCATTTGTGGAGCTGATGTCATAGGACGACCCATGTCCTTCTACCAGAATTCATCTATGTTTCTATGTATTCTATTCGGTCTATGTGCTGATGCTGGTTGCTTCAAGCACAGAATGTTTTTTCTGCATTTACGAAAGTATGTTTTAGTATCACCTTAAAATCTGTATTTTATATGCTACGCTTATACTCATATTGTCACTACAGATTTACCAGAATTAATCTATGTTTCTATGTAAAAAAAAAATCTGCTAGGATTTAAACTAAACTGTTAAGTCTTCATATCACCTTCATTCTTCATAAAACGTTTTAACATAATAATATTTTATTTAAAAAAAAAAAAGACTAAGGATATTAAAATATGCATATGAAAAAGCCTCTACTATTTGGAAGCAGAATGTACAAAAGAGCAAGTAAATGTTTACTTTGTTGTTTTTTATTTTTTATTTTCTTCATCAATACGTAAACGTTGCAGGGCGACGTCATAATGGACATGGTGTTGCCTCGGATGATAGCTAGGGAGATGTGCTGGAACATACATTCAGTCTCTCGCAGCTCGTCCCTACATGCACAATAATTATATTTTTATAGCAATAAATAACATGATATTAGACTGCACTTCTGACACCACTTTCAAAATGTGACCGAAAACCAATTCCGGTCCTAGGTGTGACCTTGAAGTGCATCCAATAGTAAGACCCCAATTTGAGGACCTTGGGGGGGTCACAACTGAGTTACGATGACTCCCAGGCTCACTCTTAGCTGAAGTGAACCTACCTGTCAGGGTTACAGCTTTGAGTCTCTGGAACGACATTAAACTTCTTCTGACACCCTTGGGCAGGGTGTTTACCCTCTATCTCAGTGGTTCTCAATCAGGGGGGGGGGGGGGGGGATTCAATATACATATATAGAATCTAATGTACATATATATATATATATATATATATATATATATGTCAAAAGATTTCGTCCTCACATATCATGAGTGATGTTTCTGACAAAGGGGGAATAATTGCTGTTTTCTGGGTCGGAATCTATCCATATAACACTTATCATTGGCTAGTTTTTGAACTGAAGTACAATTTTTTTTAGCTCTTTACATAAAGTGGCTTCATGCTTTGTCTGGGGCGATTTTCATTAAAAATGTATGTATATATATATATATATATATATATATATATATATAATATGCATAAACAGATCAAATATAATATATATATATATATATATATATATATATATATATAGATCAATTATATAATATATATGTCAAATATATATAATATACATATATTGACCAAATCCTGTCAAATATTTCATCCGATAGGGTCCACAAATATCATCTTAATTTTTTAACATGATTTCTGAATTCATCTAATTCCATCTCACAATGTTCTACACAATTGCTCTTCTAAATCTGATCTGGCCGCTTGTTAAAAAAATAGATTACTCTATTAGCAAAAAAATTCAATTGGTTAATAGATTTATTTATTTTCAATCTGCCTTACACTATAACTTCCGAGATCGCGAAGAACATTTAAAAACTGGATTATGCAAAAATTATGACGAAAAAATATGATCCATTATTGTTAATATTCTACGTTTAAAATAGAAAAAAAATCCTAGAGTTTAAAGTGTAAGTGTATGCACGAACGTAATAATAAAACTAATGTAGGGGGGGTGGGGGGATTGGTACCATAAATTAGCAGACCCAAACTGGATCCAGGGCCACAAAAAACACTGTGCATCACCGATTGCTACTGAAAAGTCATGTTTGATTTTCTTTCTGCTAGCGTTTGTATTAAATGCTAGTATGTTAATATTAGTTATTATTGTTAGTATTAGTTATTATTGTTAGTATTAGTTATTATTGTTAGTATTGGTTATTATTGTTAGTATTGGTTATTATTGTTAGTATTAGTTATTATTGTTAGCATTAGTTATTATTGTTAGTATTGGTTATTATTGTTAGTATTGGTTATTATTGTTAGTATTGGTTATTATTGTTAGTATTAGTTATTATTGTTAGTATTGGTTATTATTGTTAGTATTAGTTATTATTGTTAGTATGAATGTACATTTTGAGTCGGACATTTTTTGAAAGGGGGTAAATATCGTTTGATATGTGATGAAAGAATTCGCAGGCTAAAAAAATGGTTGAGAACCACTGCGTAATCCAGTCCATCACCCTGAAATCCATTTCCCGGTCTTGATTACTTTTTTAATCTACTCTGTTGATTACTCAGGTTCTCTCTCTCTCTTTCTCTTTTCTCTCTTTCTCTTTTCTCTCTTTCTCTTTTCTCTCTTTCTCTCTCTCTCTCTCTTTCTCTCTCTCTATCTTTCTCTCTCTCTCTCTCTCCCTTTCTCTCTCTTTCTCTCTCTTTTCTCTCTCTCTCTTTTCTCTCTTTCTCTTTTCTCTCTCTCTCTCTTTTCTCTCTTTCTCTTTTCTCTCTCTCTCTCTTTCTCTCTCTCTCTTTCTCTTTTCTCTCTCTCTTTCTCTTTTCTCTCTCTCTCTTTCTCTTTTCTCTCTCTCTCTCTTTCTCTTTTCTCTCTCTCTCTTTCTCTTTCTCTCTTTCTCTCTCTCTCTCTTTCTCTCTCTCTCTCTTTCTCCCTTTCTCTCTCTTTCTCTTCTCTCTCTCTCTCCCTTTCTCTCTCTTTCTCCCTTTCTCTCTCTTTCTCTCTTTTTTTCCCTTTCTCTCTTTTTTTCTCTCTCTCTCTTTCCTCTTCTCTCTTCCTCTCTCTCTTCCTCTCTCTCTCTTTCTCTCTCTCTCTTTCTCTCTTTCTTTCTCTCTTTCTCTCTTTCTCTCTTTCTCTCTCTCTCTTTCTCTATCTATCTATCTCTCTCCCTCTATCTCTCTCTCCCTCTTTCTCTTTATCTATCTATCTATCTATCTATCTCTTTCTCTCTCTCTCTCTCTCTCTCTCTCTATCTCTCCCCATAATTATCCTTGGTATCACAATACTAAATCCAGTAGAGATTTGGAAATTTGAGGGAGTATGGAGCCTCTCCCCCCCCCTCCCCCTAGTTATCATTACTCCCCGTCCACTCTAACTTGGATTGGTTGTGCTTGTTGTGTTCTTTCATCTACGGGTTAAATAGAATTGATCAATTACACACAATTTAACTTAAATATACTTAGACAATTAATCTACAAACAATTCGTATAAAAAAATGAAATCTATCAAATACTAAAAAATATTAAAAAAATCTTTTACCAAAATAACAGTATTTATTTAAAATTCATGAAACCAAAAACCAATTTGTGAAATACAAACAATGACAGTCAAATAAAATATTGAGGTGGGAAAATGGGGAGGCAAATAATAATTAATAAAATTTCCCTTTTTGAAACCAAGATGCACGCATCAGGAAGTTTAATCGAATGTCCGGCTGGCTTGGCAGGCCGAGAGCAGGCTCGAGGCGGTTCCACAAATCATGGTTATAGCTGGATTAGACATTAAGTAATCAGAAAATGAATGATATGCTTTACTGTAAAAGCCATAACTTCAAGGGCAAAACCAACTTCCTCCCTCAGCCAATGGTCTCCCACTACGCAGGTTGCCCTGTTTGACCACAATTATAAGTGTGTGTGTGGGGGGGGGGGTATCATGTTTACGGGGTTCAGTTATCGCAAAGACAATTAAACTCTTAAATGCTCAAATGCTCGAATTATTACATTAAAAAACAGCTCGATAACTGATGATCATTTTGGCTCGGAACAAAGTGTAGTATCTGTTCTGACGCTACACTTAGTCTTTTCTGTTCTCAGTCAGTGAAGAAAAAAATCCTTCTAGATAGAGGCAGTTTTCATTTTTGTTACAATCCAGAGTGCCCTTATTGGGGGAGCTGGGATTTTCTCCACATTAAAAACCGACCTTGTGTCTAACATTGCCTTCATGGGGAGGTAAGTGAATATGAACTGATGTCAAATCAGTACAAGTATTACAATATGATATCGATAATTAATCAATATAATTTGTTTCACACACATTTTCCATTTTCATGGTAAAGTAAATATTATTATATAAAATTTTATTTCAGGTTACCTGTATGAATTAATTTTAAACCATAAAACATATATCCACATTAAAATTGCATCCTGCTTAACTGTAATACGAATTATTTATAAACTCATTAATGCTTATTAGAATAAAAAAGAAACGTGTCTAAGTTTAAAAAATAAAAAAAAACATTCGATGAAAGTTCTTGATGTTTAGGATATATCCAAAAAGGCTTTTTAAAAATTTGGCAGTTGAACAAAATGCTTAGAATGGGACGGCAAGAAAGTAAATGTTTGCATTAACTTTCTAAGATATTTAAAATTTAAATCTAATCCTATTTTGTCAAATTTTATTTATGTATATGCATGAAATAAAAGTTATATCTAAAAAAATTATTATTCTATTGAGATTTTTAAAAGTTGACATGAGGTTATTAAAACGAGATATCCATAAAGGTATGACAAATAAATGCAAGACGAATTCTATTTGAAATTTAAATTTAAAAATAACCATAAAAACTTGTATTCACTAAGTAACATTCAAATCATTTAAACCAATGGTCTAAGGTTATGGCAAGACAAATTAAATTAAAACATTACAATTTTAGTATCAATATTTTTCTAGTACTTTTCTTAAATATTTCTATTTCAGATGTAGATGTTGCATAAGTATATTTTGAATTATTGAGGTCAGTTAAGTTTATTCCCTGAAGAGAAACCCAATTTCTATATTGAAAATTCATTTACTAATTCGTCAAGTATTTATTTCGTCTTGAAATACTCATTTGCATATTCTGACGTGCTTTAAAATAGGACTTGAAATGTGTGATAATCTCTTTTTAAAGGAAAGAATTCTTTTAGAATAGTTTACTTAGCAGAATTCAAAGGTGTAACGTTATACGACTTCATTATGAGTGTAAGTTTATCATTTCGTCTTCGTGAAATAAGAAACTCTCAATTGGATCAGAGCCCAAATAAGGATTATCTTTTATTTTCTCTTTGTGGCATATGCACTTTTGTTGTGGTGACACAAGTTGGAAATAAATCAAAATTTTCCAAAAGTCAAATTTAAGAGCACAAGAATCCTGGCACGAGTACAACATTTGTAACCTTTTCGCAATATTTTCATACGAAAAATGATTGAAATTATTATTATAATTATTATTATTATTATTTACTCACTTGGAGTTCTCACACATGTAGTTATCAGTGATTGCTCACTGACAATAACAAGAAATGTCCTCTGGAGTGTAACTGACAACAAGTCTCCCCAGATTTCTAGAACTCTCCAGCTCTTTCAATAACCGTTTCAAAGCATTTGCGTTATCGCAACAGCCGTTCGCCTCCGATTTCTCATTGGAAACGGCCATCGGATTTCTCTGGGTTTGAGCTCAATAAGACTCCAAAATGTCCCAGTGTTATCCACACATACCCTTCCAGTGGAGGTCTGGTTGGTGCTAAATGATTAAAATGACACTCTCCCCTACACCTGTGTAGTCGCCAATGAAACTACTTTTTGGATCACCCTCGACCGCGGTCAATCGATTTATATTTTATAAATCTAACTTCATCCAGGGAAAACTACACATATGAAATAAATAGTTTACAAGAAATATAGTTTTGAGATTATAAAACCCCAAAGAGGTTGATATGTCATACAACAACCAAACCAAAGTTGCTATATATTCTGCCACATCTTTAAATAATTGCTTAGATACATACAATTAGGTTTTGAATAGTTTACACAAATTCTTAATATTCATTTGTTCATTTTTTTAAAAGATTTAACACGAGATTATTTGAGTATGTAGAATCATAATTATATAGAATTTTATAAAAATTCATTTTTGTCTTAGAATTATTCCAAATGAATCGGAATAAGGTTAACATGTATTTTAAAATTGGTTTGGGTGATTCAGGAATACATTTAAGTTGACCTGATTAACAATGCAGGAAATCAGCTCAAGTCTGGAATAGAACTGTCATTGATCTTTGCAAAAATAGCATGAATTATGCATAGTTTCTATGCAATGTTCAAAAGTTTATTATACTTGTTGGAAGTAACTTTAGGAGATCAAGATAATTATTTGATTGATCCTTACTTTAGTCTTTCATTCTGTTAATATGTTGGTTGATTTCTATCAGGATTGAGGATTTTGATTGTCTGAATAAAATTCAACTATTTAACAAAATAAGAAATAGTTGCAATCTGAACGTAGAGTACAAATTTAAATAAATGTGTTCAACTGAAAATAATGATTCTTTGTAAATTATAAAAGTGTTTCCGTTGAACCAAATTCTAAGGAAACGTTAATTTATTACCACCGAGTTAAAAACTGACCTAAATTCTATAAGCAAGTTCTGTAAATGTATTGTATTTTTATAATGTGATCAGTGTATAGATTCTACGAAATGTTTCACATGATTTTTATGTTTTAAGAGATCTTGAACATTTGATTTGAGTGCTATTTATTTCTTTAATAAACTTGCGCAACTGTAAAATTTAGATTCTTTGTGAATTGCAAAAGTAGTATTAAATGTTTATAAATTATTTTTGAATTATAAAAATTATTCAAAGATTATAGTCTGATTCTGATTTTACGTTTCATACAAATTTTAAAAAGATTAAAAATCCTGCAGATTAGACTTAAATTCATTCTTTGAATCTTTACATTAAATTTAACGATTTTTCAGACTGTTAAATTATATTAAACGATAATTCTATAGAGTTTTATAAAAATATCATTTTTGTTTTATATTTATTCCAACGGAGTCGGAATAACGATATTTTAAAACTAGTTTCCTTGATTAATTAATTAGTTTTCTATTTGACCAGATTAGCAACGCAGCAAATCAGCTCAAGTTTTGAGCCAAGCCGTAATTATGCTCTTTAGAAAACAGAATAGTACAAAAGATCTTATGAAATATCTCAAAGTACGACACTGAACACAACGTTTCGTTGAAAGTAGCTTAGTACTTTGATAAACCCAGAAAATGTTACTTGGTTGCAACCTATTTAATTTTGAACGCATTTTTGGAACGAAAGGAAGTAATAAAAGTTCAACCATCAAAAAGAACACTCCAGTTCCTATCTCAATGTTTAGTACAAGTTCAAAGTGCAACTGAAACATTTTGATTCATTGTAAAAGGTCAGACCATATTTATATAAATTGTCTTTAACTTATAAAGTGATCTTAAGATTTTTATCTGGTTCTCCCAGTCATGGTTGACTGAACAAGAACAATCTACCCCCGTGGATTAGATAAAAGAGTTCTGTTCGAAATTCCGTCCAGATTCCTGAGCTTGACAGAAATATTCCCGAGTTCGAAAAGATACACCTGAAGAAGGCCGGAAGTTTACAGCGGCCGAAATGGTGTGATGATAACACTTAAGATGAGAACGGTAGTCCGAATAATCGAAATTATACCATGATATATCAGTTTGTCAAACTGACATCTGAATTGACTGAATGAAGTATTCAAACTTACGTGGATTCACCATCTCGAGAAAGCAGGATGACAACTTAGTTATTAGTATCACCTTCATCAGTACTTACAAAATTGCAACATTTTTTTATCCTTATTTTGAGAAACTATGAAAAGTTATTAAGTGAATTAAAAATGGCTGCCTTAGAAACGAGTATATCAACCATGTTCGAACAAGATGCCACACAAAGACACAAAACTGTGATATCGTTATTCGTGGCCGGAAGTATGAATATACGCTGAAGACGATATTTAATCAACTATATCTTTTATTCTCTACATAGGATGTACGATAAGACAATATGTACATATACAGGATGCCCCCCCCCCCAAAAAACAAAATGTATGCAACCTTTGAATCGTTATAACTCGTTCAATTTACTCATTTTAATTTGCAAACAAGATTGATAGAAAAGTAGAAGAGTAGGAATAAACATTTAAAAATTACTGACAGTGAAATTGACACAAAAATAGAAAATTCACTTTTAATAAAGGTAAAGGCTATTTTGGGTAATCTCAGAATGTTCATAAAATTAACCCTAACCCCATCCCGTTCTGCTTAATACACTTTTAATATCGTGAAGAAATTGACATAAAACGTCCTTCAATATTTACTCTTGGACGTAAGCATATTCTGCTTCAATTGCGACTCTTATTTTTCTGCAATTATTTAAGGTTTTTTCTTTGAACATTGTAGCTTTTACCTTTATTAAAAGTTAATTTTTTTTTAGAATTTTCATAAAATTAAAGTTCTGCTCAATACACTTTTCATATCATGAAGAAATTGACCTAAAAACGTCCTTCAATATTTACTCCTGTACTTGAGTCCATTCTGCTTCAATTGCGACTCTCATTTTTCTGCAATTGTTTCAGATGTTCTGCTTTGAACATTGTAGCTTAAACGTTAATTTTTAACATTTTCGTTAACCGTACAGTCAGTATGTTTAAATGGGTATTCTTACTCATCTACTTAGCTATCAATCTTGTTTCCAAGTCAAATTCAATAGATTGAGCCAGTTATAACGATTCAAAACGGTGTACACATTATTTTGGGACATTCTGTATTTGAGTTACGCCTTAATGTGAGTGTAGCAATTTATATAAAACTTTAACGTCTGTCTTACCTTTAGATTTCAGATGAACAGGTTTCTTTTATTATTGTATGCGTTGAATGTTTTCACCGGTTCCAGTCATGGTTCTCGTGTTTCAAAACTGTGACTCACCACGTACACTCTTCTAAAAGTTTAACAAATTATTTCATTACATATTACTGATGTGTCAACTACTAAAACTAGCTATTATCATGTTATATCATTGCATAATGATCCAATTCTGTTTAATTTATTTCAATAGAAAAATTATAGAATAGAATTTTTATTATCGTTTTAAGATAACATGGTTATAAAACATCTATTATAAACATTACCTATGTTAAAATGTTTATGTAGGCATACTTTATTCGGATTTAAAAAATGTAGGCATACTTTATTCGGATTTAAAAAATGTAGGCATACTTTATTCGGATTTACAAAAATGTAGGCATACTTTATTCGGATTTACAAAAATGTAGGCATACTTTATTCGGATTTAAAGAATGTAGGCATACTTTATTCGGATTTACAAAAATGTAGGCATACTTTATTCGGATTTACAAAAATGTAGGCATACTTTATTAGGATTTTGAAAATGTAGGCATATTTTATTAGGATTTGGAAATGTAGGCATATTTTATTAGGATTTGGAAATGTAGGCATAATGTGTCTGATTTGGAAATGTAGGCATAATGTGTCTGATTTGGAAATGTAGGCATAATGTGTCTGATTTGGAAATGTAGGCATAATGTGTCTGATTTGGAAATGTAGGCATAATGTGTCTGATTTGGAAATGTATGCATAATGTGTCTGATTTGGAAATGTATGCATAATGTGTCTGATTTGGAAATGTAGGCATAATGTGTCTGATTTGGAAATGTAGGCATAATGTGTCTGATTTGGAAATGTAGGCATAATGTGTCTGATTTGGAAATGTAGGCATAATGTGTCTGATTTGGAAATGTAGGCATAATGTGTCTGATTTGGAAATGTATGCATAATGTGTCTGATTTGGAAATGTAGGCATAATGTGTCTGATTTGGAAATGTATGCATAATGTGTCTGATTTGGAAATGTAGGCATAATGTGTCTGATTTGGAAATGTATGCATAATGTGTCTGATTTGGAAATGTATGCATAATGTGTCTGATTTGGAAATGTATGCATAATGTGTCTGATTTGGAAATGTAGGCATAATGTGTCTGATTTGGAAATGTAGGCATAATGTGTCTGATTTGGAAATATTATCTGTTCAAATAACTGATAATAAAAATGTTTTTCTCTTGTTAAAATTGGTGAATTGTCTTTCAATTCGTTTTACATGTATGTATCAATGGAAATTATAATTGTACTATTTACCACCGGGTCTTATCAATTACCAGATATAATTTCCCATTGTTTACTGTTATGTAAACACAAGTATTACATTTATAAATTGTATGTAAATGTCGAGGGCTGCAATTGTTATGCATTAATGTTTTAATGATATAACCTTGTCGATGTGGAACGGAAACACAAGCGTTTCTTTTGTAAACTAATATATTCAATAGATAATCAATATTGCTTGCAGTGTTTCTGTCATACAAAATTATTTCAAAAGATTGTTTATCAATGATAAAAGTTATCTTAATTATAATATTCATACTGTATATTTATGTTTTTGCTTTAATTCGAGGTGAGTGTATAGATTCTATAAAATGTATAAAAGTAGAATTTTATTTGATTACTACATAATTCTTTAATCTTTCATTTTAATTGATAATTGTATAGGGTAAGGGTTAGAGTTATATATTTTGTTTTCATTATAGCTGAATAGTGTTTGCTCAAGATTTTACAAGAATCATCAAAGATTAACGGCAAATTGATTTTTGTTTGTTTTTTTTTTTGTTTTTTTTTTAAAACGTTTTTTTTTAACTTGTATGCGAAGCAGGCTTCCTCAAACATGTTTGTCTGAAATTCTGTATTTGTGGATAACTCAAAACGTTAACACAATTGGCATAATTAATACAACTGTATTTACAAAAATATAACTCTCTTAAGAACAAAAACTGTGGCAATCTAATGACACTCTTTGGCTCAACTATTTCTTCTCTGAGAGCGATATAACTCAAAATCCGTAAAGCCTTTTTGAAAATCGCAATGGCACAGAATCTTGTAGATGATATTACCGTTTTTCTTTAACTATGGCTTTTAAAGTTGGCATGTTTCTTGCCCAATGTGAAGCTGTATGTTAAAATGGAAAAATAAAAACTGCTGTAAAAAAAAAAGAACTGCACACTTAAAATGTCGTCCAGTAAGCTGCAATTTGTTTCTGACGTAAAAATGATGCTGATATGTTATCAGTTGGGATTTTGACACTGTAGACATTTTTATTTATTCTTTTTTAAAAATTTTGTTCAGACTCAGAATCTCTGTGACCCAAACTTTAAAAAAAAAAAATTGTAATTCAATCAAATGTTTTCTTTGTTCATTACATTGGACATTTTTTTCTCAGTACTGTGTCATCAGGACTCGTTGACAACAACAACAACAACGACGACAACAACAACAAAAAATATCTCTTTCTGTTTTTTTGTATTTCTTTATTAAATCTTTTTGCAAGAGACATTTTCTGTTCCATTTGATGAAGAGGAATTGTGTTGTCATACCTTTTCGGTTTTGTTTCTCTCTCCCCCTACTAAAACCCCGGCTTTTCAGCATTGGTCATTACATCAAAGAATGGTGCTAACTGGCGTGCACACAGACTAAACCCGCTCGCATGCAATTCACTCATTCCCCATTTGCACATCTGCACACAAGACAAAAAAAAAACTGCATTCAATGTCAAAATTAAAGATTAACAATTCTTTTTTTTTTTTTTTTTTTTTTTGAGCAAGTCATTTGGCGCAGGTTCTTTGAAAAATGCAGACAAAAAATAAGAGGAGAGAACATAAAGTCCGCAAGTGCATATTTGAACCTGGAACATCTTTATTAGGTTCTTCTTCTTCTTCACTAGAGTAGGTCATTATATGTCAGTGGACTAAGAAATAGCACAAAGATTTACATATTGTATGGTCTTTTCGTTTTTTATTTCTTTTAACGCAACGAAGCAGGAGATATTGTTTTCATTTTTGTAAACAGGACCTCTTTTTCTTTTTTTTTTTTTAATTCTGTAGACATACACACATACGTGTATATATATATATGCGTATGTGTGCGTATATATATATATATATAATGTTCGTTTTCGAATCTTTCCAAAGTAAGTAAGTCAACGTGAATCAACAAAGTGAGTTGGATTACCATTGTTATTCTTTCATGTATAAAAGCCGATGGAATTGACATCTGAGTTTTTTAACCAACATTGCCATAATTAAGAAACAACGGTAATTAACATCAGGAAGAGAAGGGTCCTGATTATTTTTCTGTGTGGTGGTGGTGGTGGTTGCGGTAGCCATTGAAGGGTTAGGCCAACAGGATGGTCATTTAACATGTTTTCTTTTTCTTTCCAAAGAGACTCTCAGAGAATTACAATTATCAATTATGAATTACAATTATCCTTGGGTTGACTCATTTGTTGTCTGCTGGGTAAATAAAAAAGATAAAGATGGAAAAGTTGATATAAAGCACCTTTCTTAGAGAATACGTGTTAGTGAACGTTGGTTCTTTTGTATGTATGTGTATACGTGTTATTTGTGTGTGTCCTTTCATATCTTGAAGTAGCAACAGCTTTTACTAGCGGCAGTGCAGGGAGCGTTCTTAGTTTACTTGCTTTTTGTTGTGGTAACCAACAGCTACGTTTTAATTAAAGAGATTTGGAACGGAGGAGGGTTTTGGGGTTTTAAAAAGCTAAGAAGTCTATTGCATGATTACGGATTAGGTCAACAAGCACGTAAAATAGAATTAGTTTTGATCTTGGGGAAAACTATTTTAATGTTTAGTAAGAAAATTAGAAATAAGGTTTTAACATTTTTTTGGAATATTTTCTTCGGTCTTAACATTGAAAATTGTTGCCTATGAACCAACTCTGAAAGAATAACAGTATTGTATGCATGTATAATATATATACATATATATATATATATATATATATAAGGTTACTCTTGCAAATTTAAAATGAATGATATATATATATATATATATATATATATACGTAAAGGAGTAAGGCTACCAACATTTGTAAAAAGTTTTTTTCAACAATTATTGATTATTTTGTTATAATTTTATATAACGCATTTCAAGCGGTGGTCCGCTCTCATCGGATATGTAAATCCATTTAAATTACTTTTCCCTAGTTTGAACTGCACTAATACTGCACTACCCTCTTTTATATATATATATATATATATATATATATATATATTTTAAAAACTTGAAATTTTATTTATATCTAGAATTCCTTTAAAAAGATTTTACAAAAATTTCAAAGCGTTTTCATTAAGGAATATTAGTTTCAAATCCACAAAGAAAACATCTATATTAACTAAAAAAAAAGAAAAAAAGAGCTTAAATATATATATATATATATATATATATATATATATATATAGCGTCTCGAGCCTACCAGAGAGAACTGCTCCATTTGTATAAAAAGAAAGATGAGTACGGATTGTAATCCAGGTTTTACCTGCCTGGAAAATTTCCTTATTTTCGTCTTTTATACGAGCACGATGCCAACCCAAGAAATAAATGCATCGGATACAGGAACATTTTTATAAATATCTTGGTGGTAGGCAGAAACAATTGTATACTAGTAATAAAAAAACAGATTTTTAGTGAAATGGTGTGAATCTGTGCTTCCTTTATATTTGATGTGGCTTAAATTAAATTACAATCTTCTACCACAGCTCTAGCCTCACACAATTGCTTTATGTTAGAAATTTATATTGTAAATACTAAAATTTTAAATATAAATATACATACATATATATATCATTTATTTTGAATTTATAAAATAACTTATAATTTATAAAATTAACAAGATCTCTCTCGCATATATATGTGTATATATATATATTATTCATTTTGAATTTATAAAATAAATCATAATTTATAAAATTAACTAACAAGATCTCTCTCTCGCATATATATGTATATATATATATATATATATATCATTCATTTTGAATTCATAAAATAACTTATAATTTATAAAATTAACTAACAAGATCTCTCTCGCATATATATTTATATATATATATATATTATATTGTTGAATATAATAGAAATAAAAAAAGTACTTGGAAGTCAGATGCAAATTATGGCAAATTCATCAGCCAATTCCCATCCGAAACTAAGATCCTGATTCGGACTATTGAAAGGATCTACCAAAGGATATCTAGACATGAGTTGTTTATTATATTCAACAATACTTGCCTGAAAGAGAAAATGCTGCCTAGATATACATATATATTATATGCATATCATTCATTTTGAATTTATATTGTTTATAAAATACAAATGAAATCCGACAAGCTGAACAAAATATTGCTGCTTAAATAGGATTGTTGTTCTAGATGGAAGCCATTTCTGGTCAGTGCTTCTTTCCCCTTAAGGTGCTTGTGCAGTGTGGGTGTAACGGTACTGTTAAAAGTCAATTAATAGTGTAAGGAAACGATAAAAGTCATTTTCGTTGAAAATGTCCTTGTCGGTCAAGTCGGCACTCCTTCACGGATGAGAGCACAACAGACGACAGGCTGAGAACAATCCAGCAATAGTTCAGAGTAAGAAAAATTACTTCCACTTTTGCGATTGGCATGATTTCATTTGTTCTGTATAAATGGCGTCCATTCAAAATGAAGTTTTCAATAAATAATATTCTCTGGAAGTTAATATCGAATTTAATTTCCTTCATAATTCTGCCACCAAACTCAAGTCGCCCATTACACTAAAAAGAGGTAGGCGTACTTTTTTTTGGGGGGGGGGGGGACATGACGGTGTTGTTTAAAAAAATAAACATGGCGCATTAATAGTCATGTTTTTTTGTTTTTTTTAAATAAGTGACACCTTTCTGTTTAATCACCACTCACTCGGCTGTCGTCTGCAATGGTACACCATCGCGTTTAGACAACCGGAAATACTTTCATCTAAATATATGTAAGTCTTAGAAGGAACTAAATTATTTCATTTGGTTTTAAATTTTAATTTCTATTTATTTTTTTATTTTTTTTTGGGGGGGGGGGTAATTTAATAAAAATAAATCTAAAGTGATAGAAATAGATTTTTGGTGCGTCATCAGAAATGAATAAACCTCAACTTATATATATATATAATATATATATATAATATATATATATATATATATATATAAAGTCTCAAAAGTTTCCTAACCATTAAAACTATATAAAGAAAAAACCAAAACATTTTAGTCCCAAGTCATTCAGTGGAAGATCACTTTTATAAGTCAATTTACTTTTAGCAGTTACTATATTAGTTTGCCTCCAAGAATTTACGCTAGTCTTAACATTATTTAAGGGATCATCAGTTGTTTACCATAAAAAACTGTTTCGGGAATTTAAAAACAAAACAGTATTTTATTTCATGGCTTCCCATATATATATATATATGTTTTAATAAGTATTATATTCGTTCTAAAGTTTATATTTAGATTGTTGAAAGCAGTATTTGCGAAATGTTAATACCAACAAAAATACTGTGTTTTACATAAACTATTGATTACTCTCTCAAAAAGAAATTAGTAAATACATTTATATCCTAACAAAATACATAACCTGTATTTAAAAAAAAAACGTATATATATATATATATATATATATATAAGTAGTGGATGTATGTATATCTTAATTATGAACAAAGGCTGATAAATACTAGCTCGCATATATATTAAGTAGGTAACATGTGATAAACGCATAAACACGTTTGTTAAGTAGATAACGTATGTATATGTTGATTTTAATGCCCATAATGTGTATGTTCTACATAAAGATTCTAATCTGTATTCAAAAATGTTTATGTTGGAGTATTTTATTTACCTTATCGACAGGAAGTTAGACACAAGGTCAGGTGTGGGTTTTGATTAAACGAACTGGATTCGAACCCGGCACACCCAGGTCCCCAGTCCGCATCATTAACCTCTTAGTCACCGTGCCATCTCTGTTTATGTTGGAGTATAAATGTGTATATATCTAGACTTATACATACATTCGCTCTTATATATCTATATGTTGATGTTAACCCGTTTATATCTACATTTCTTGCCAATTTCTTTCACTGATCAGACTTTTTTTCATCTTATTTTATAAAGACGACATCGCCAGAGCCGAATCTGACGCAGGAAAATCATAAAACTGAATCTCTCCATGTCACCATTTTTTGAAATGATCGTTGGTCTTACAGCATTTGCCTTGAACATTTTGAGGTTCATATTTTGTCTTCGTGTCTAACCTTCAAGCTAAACACAATCAGTGAATTGAAGGGTTGTAGGAGAGGAAGAACAAGGATGTCTTCTTCATTCACACGAGTTAAGTCCCTTTGACACTGACCAGGCCCTCCACCACCATCAAAAACTGAATATCAGTTCCAGCAAAATGGCACACTGGTGATCACAGTTCACCCCCAACCATCATTTAATAACCCTAACCCTAACCCCCGACCATTATCCAACAATCTTAGAGTGACCCACAATGATAATCAGAGATGATCACCCTGGACAATGGTCTCAGAATTTATTAAGAAAACTCACAAACCTATAACAATTACTATCACCTTTATGTGTAATACTATGAATTTCTTAACTGTGTCCAATGCGATGATAGATAAGTTTAGACTACTATTATAATAAAAGTAATGTAATAAACAACTAAAAGATAATGGTAATAATGAGAGTATTGACCTTGAGCCAACCATAGCTGTTAGATCTGGAGTATTGCATTGAGAGATGTTTATGTAGACTGTTAGACTTTATGGTTAATAATAATGAGAATAGTTTTAAATAGGCGTAGAACAGTCTGCTTTGCTTTGTTTTAATCTGTGATCTATAGAGCACACCCACATGCACACTTCTATTACATAATCTGAATGGAGGCCAGGATCAAATACCGGAAGTGGCGACCATTTTCTCATAGTCTTTTTAGTAGTAAGTTTCAAACAATGAATAATGGATTTGACAAAAAAAAGAAAATGCAGTTCGGTCAATGACTTTTTGTTAAAAACGGTTTGACAAGTGTCCCGTGCCCATGAATAAATGTCCAGTCAATGCTATGTATCCGCTTGACTGCATACAACCAATTCAGTGTATTCAGCTTACATGAATTTATTCACTAATTTTCTTCTCTGAAACTCATTTGATGATCGCATTCGTAACCGAAAATTACAGACCAAATAAATAAAAAAAACACTTCAAATTGTTCCAAGTTATTTTTTATCATATATAAGATTCAGTTATTTTGTTAACTTTTCAGTAGTTTTAATAACCTTTTCTTTATTTTTTTTTTAATTTCCAAATTTAATTTTTGATAGATTTAGTATAAAAACCAACAAATTAGAAAGATATCCCATAATATAATTTCACAATTTTGGGAAGAATTTTTCTTTTTACTTTTAATTATTTTCGTTGCTTTATGTTTTTTCTCTCTCTTTCTTTCTTTCTTTCTTTCTTTCTCTCTTTCTTTCTTTTTTTCTTTCTCTCTCTCTTTCTCTCTCTCTCTCTTTTTTCTCTCTTTCTCTCTCCCTTTTTCTCTCTCTATTTATCCCTTTCGTTTTCTCTCTTTTTCTAGCTTTTTATCACACAGGAAAGCAAAGCAGACTGATAAGTTTAAAGAAAAAAAAAATTTGAACTTATTTTTATATTTTTGTTATTTTCAATTTTCTAATTATACTTTTTGAAATGACTTATATTTATGAAAAAAAATATTGATCAATACACAATGATAATAAATTTCTTGGCAATCAATAAAGATGGGCTAAGTCTAATTATAATCTAATGGCTCTAGTATTTAAAAAAAAAATGTGAATCCAACCAAAATATAAGGAAGGAAATTATAGAAAACAAAACAAATATTTTTTGCTCCTTACATAACATTTTTCCCATTTTAGAAATAACGTCTTATAAACAACAGCTTATTTAACAAACTTTTAACAATTTAAAGAAAAACATATTTAATAATTAATTAGGTGTTTGCTTGTATTTCAAACTAGTTCTCATTCATTAAAGAATATTAAGTTAGTTTATTTTTAGAATTTTTTTAGATTTTTATTTTGGATTTTTTTTTCCCAAAGGAAACAAATAAGTTATTCACAATTTGTATAACATTCGTAAGCACATAGGTTCAATGAAGCATCTATGGGCCCTAAATAAAATGAATGAAATAAAGAAAACACATCTTTGTTGGGGGGAGGATATATTGTTTTCTTTAAAAAAATCGAATTAAAGCCTGTATCTTGAGGATCAAGAAGCTGAAGTCCAGATTTGAGCATACCTGGGATGGAGAGAGGGACGATATAGCTGCAATTTGATTATTATTTTTTTACTGTCATTTTCTTTCCTTCCTTTTATTTCTTTCCTTCCTTTCTCCTTCATTTTTTTTTAATTGTTTCTTTTTTTAAACAGTATGTTTGTCTGAGTTTTATTTCCGCACAAGAGACAGCTGTTAATCATTCAGCCATCTTCGAAAGAAGGATGAACAAAAATATCAATTATGGCTTTTTTAGATCTGGAAATAAACTAACAATTATGGCTTTTACAATACTTTTCTCAAGTTTGAACCTGAATTTTTAAATATGTATTATTTTAAAATCACTCTTCTCTCATCCGCGTTCAGAAATGATTATACCAAATTACAGGTTAGGACTGTTGCTATATCTACTTGCTTTTCATGAATTAATATTAAAGAAAATACAGTTTTCTTCATCGAAACAACCCCTAAACTTAAACAGGTTAATATGCACCGCATGCATGAGCATGTGCATATCCTTGCGCAAAACTTTCACACCATCATGCCATGGGGTGCGTTGTGTTTAAAATTAAAGCATTTTTTTTTTTTTACAATTTAATAAATTCAAGCAAGATTGTCAGGAAAATGTTTAATCAAATGACTTATTTGCAGTCTTTTTTTTAGTAAACTTAATGCATGAAAAAACCCCGAGAATTACAATAAAACTCTGTCATTTTTTTTATCTCATTGAGAGTGGTAAATGTATATATGAATAAACATTAAAAAAGATTCATTCACACACATATATACATACAGCATATGTTCAATATATATATATATATATATATATATATAATTTGGGCATACATGCTTAAGTTCGTACTTATATATATATATATATATATATATATATATAAGTTTCACATATTTACATAAATAATATTGATATTCAATTTTTTAAATAACGTTTTTCTCTTTATTTAATCTTAAAACCAACATTAAATTTTTGTTCATCTTTTTTTCTTGAATGTTATGTGTGTGTGGGTTAGTGGGTGTGTTAGTGGGTGTGTTAATGAATGTGTATCTATATATATAGCAGGCAAACAAACCACTTTGTTTAAAAAGGAATTCAATCAGGAAAAGGGGATTTTCTTTCTTTTTTTCTTCATTTTTCTGGGTTATTTTTTCTTTTGAAATCATTTTTAAAAATTTAAAGGTAAAGGAGTTATTTATTTCTCTTTTCTTTTCGTTTTTTTTTTTTTTTTTGTTTAAACTATATCAGTTCCAACTTGTTCAAAATGTTTCTTGACGTCTTTTTTCGTTTTGTTATCAACTGGTCTTTCAAATTGTGTTATCAAAGTGTGATGAGCTCATGGTTCGGCAGGTGATAGATTTGTTTTTATTATTAAAAAAATGCAATTACACCTGATATTTTTTTTCTTCTTTTTCTTGATTGTAAAAAAAATTTAAAAAGAGAAAGAAAAACACTTTTTTTTTTCTTTAGAAATAAATCCACAAATGAGAACGATGGACATTTAAGAGGGGAAGAAAAAAAAACGACCTTTTTTTTTTGTTTCTTGGTTGGTATATGTTAAGGTCGTATCTTCCCCTTATCATGTTTTTTGTTGATTTTATAATATCAAATTGTCACCAGCAGTGATATGTGTTCATTTGGGGCAAGCTAGCCCATAACATTTTATTTTATCCAAATCATTCTGTCTTTTGAATTATTTTTTTGCTCGTCACCATAAACCATTTCTGATAACCTGTCAATTTCGCCTTCATTTTTTTTTATTGGATTTTCTTTCTTTTTTCTTTTTGAGTTCTTCACTCATTTTTGGCTGCGTTTTTACAATTCTTTGTATTTATATATTTTTTTTTTATTTGAGCACCAGGGAAAATATTTC
Organism: Sepiola atlantica; assembly: GCA_963556195.1. Lineage (NCBI taxonomy): Eukaryota > Metazoa > Mollusca > Cephalopoda > Sepiida > Sepiolidae > Sepiola > Sepiola atlantica. The sequence continues at coordinate 77,641,810 of OY744540.1, forward strand.
TGTTTATTTATATTCCTTGTTTGTGGTTTTAATTTTCAACATAGCATACCTTTATATATATATATATATATATATATATATATAATGTATGCATGTGATTTTGATATTCACCTGTATATTCTGGCCAGAAATCCCTGCTTTTTATCGAGCTCATTAAATAAAAAAAACTTCTCTTCCTGCAGCTTATTATTATAACCTTACTTCAATACATGATATTTTAAAGACTTGACAATGCCAGCCATTTCTTTCATTCCCTTATTTTTCCTTTTCTAATGTTGGTTGACTGGCCTGCCTTCCTGCCAACCACATGAAGTAGAAGTAGTAGTATGCTACAAGGTCAGGAATGAGTTTTTCAGACACAGAATTTTGGAAACACTTTTCATTATTATTATTATCATCATCATTATTATTATTATTATTACTATTATTATAGTTATACATTTTTTGATTTCTCTTCCATGACTGATATCTTTATTTGTAACATTCAGTATAAAGTCCATATCTCATGCTTCAATAACTCAATGCCCCTCCCCCAAGTCAAAATAATTATTTTTTTTCTATTTACCACACAACTAAATCAGAATTTCACATACAGATATCAAGTTTCTTCTTTTTTTAGTATTAATGGGATAAATTTAACTTTTAATAAATATATTTCTTTAGGAAAAAAATAGTGGGAGGGTTGTTGTATCACACACAGGTGTGTATATCTCATCAATCATATATACATGTATGTATGTATAATAAAAAAAAAACACAAGATTGACTTTAAATAATTTAACTAATATTACCTTATGATCTTAATTCAGCAAATCAACACTTATCCAAAAATAAAAAATAAAATACTACAATTCTAAATATCGATTTATAATAAATGGCCTTTTCTTTTCACTATATGATAATAATATGGCTTAAATCGAAACTTGTTTAAAACATAGATATATGTGTATGAGTTTTTTGTTTTTTTTTTACTTTTTTCGGAGGGGGACGTTATATAAAAAAGCAGAAAAAAAGTTAAGCCAATCTGTTGTTTAAAAATGTCTGTTGCTTCACAAAGGGATTATAATTCGTGATGATGATATAATAATGATAATAATAATGGTAATAATAATAATAATGGTAATAATAATAATAATGGTAATAATAATAATGATAATGATAATAATAATAATAATGGTAATAAATTTTTCAAAGTTATTTCTTTTTATGTATAAAGGAAAGGAAGGAAAAAACTTATTATATTCAGATTGCTTGGAATCTTTAAAAAAAAAAAAAAATGGACAGCAAATACAGATCTGTCCGTTTCTTTATTTCATTTTTTTTCCTTCAGGGAAACGGAGGGAGGGGGAATCTGTTTGAGAAAAAGTGGCAAGCATTTTTTTTTTTTTTTAAATTCTTTTCATTTTTTTTTGTGTTTACACAATAAGAACATGCCACTGTAGTCAGTCACAATCATGATTATGTCGTTCAAACCATCTGAGAGTCGTGGGTATCAGATCCGAGGCAGGTGAGTTTGGCTGAAGCATGTGTCTGGTTTTGCTCAGTAATGATTAGATATTTTTTTCACTCATTTTTATTGATCTTTTTTTTGTTTTTCCTTTTTTTCTTTTTTCTGATTTCATTTTAAAAATGTCCAAATGGAATTAATATTGTCACAACATGAAAAAAACCAGTAAACACAAACCACTCGTCCATTGTTGTCTATATTCATGTAAAGAACGGCTATTGCCAGTTATATATATCTCTGTCTTAGAATTATCTTCGTCTGCAAAAGAAAAAGAAATAAATAGAGTAATGCATTAACAATTCATTTTTATTTATACATAATAGTTTGAATTACCTACTTGAAAGTTTGAATTGCCTACTGGAAAGTTTGAATTAACAACTAGACACTATCCTCGAGTGTATTCGGTTTCTCTGTACAAGGGTTTATCAGGACAACCTTACATGAGGATACTTCATCCTAAAAGTTAACCCTGACCAAATATTCAAAATAACATAGTATTCGAAACCCAAATTAGATCCCTTCGACATTTGCTCATACGAGGAATAGGGCACCTACTCCAAGTAATGTTACCTCAAGTACCAACACTTAGCTGAATACTCCACCAGACAAGATAAATTCTTGTCCTGAAATCCGGTAAGAGCAAGAGACCAAAAGAAAGATATACTATAACATAATGAACTGGTCGATTGCAGAGAGGAAAATTAATGTTCTTAACATCTTTACTAACTCAACGTTTGAGAGATAAAAGAACTTTAATAGAATATTCGAATATCTATGTATCTCATATAGAGATCAAGTGTTAGCTCCAGGTAGAGGCCCTTTGATTTCTGAGAACTTCGACTGAAGTAAAATGAAACAAGAAAGAATATATATATATATATATATATATATCCGAAATTCGTTATGGAAATGTGGACAGACAAGGTGATATCCTAGGGAAAATAAGGACACAAACACATAATTGAAGTTGAACCAAGATATTTTGGTCAAAGGATTCGACCATATTCATTTGGTGATATGGTTTTATTAAAAACAAAACTCAACATTTTTAAGAAGAAAAAATCTAGAGCAGGGGCGGGCAACCTCCGGCCCGCGGGCCGAATATGGCCCGCAAAGGCTTAGCATCTGACCCGCCACCCTGTTATTCTTTATTATTGCAATCTGGCCCGCAGACCTCCCAGTAAAACTCATATCATTTTGTGACATAGACGTAAAAGTAGGATTAAATTAAGATTTACAGTGGGATAAAAATGTATAAATATCAGCGAGCGATGATGCATGTATATTTCATTTTTCTGTAACTATTAATTTCAAATCCTTGGCCTGAGATAGAAAGAGAGAGGAAACGAGAGACGAGGAAAGGCCATGAAACATAGAACTTATGTGAGGTGTGTCAAAATGAATGCTGGATCAACTTGCTACTTCCCCATCATTATTTTTTATGGTTCCAAAATGGTTCTTCGTCGGCGCCTTTTATAACATCACATACAGAAGTCTCCTGAGAAAAAATATCAGATTTGTAGTGTTCAATGTAATTTTTGTACAATTTATTCATGTAAACAAAATATAGTAATTCTGAGATTTCATGTTTCACTCTGGCCCGCGATCTCCTTCCTAAAGTCTCATCTGGCCCTCACTCTGAAAAGGTTGCCCACCCCTGAACTAGAGGAAGAAGTGAAACGTTTAATAAAGCCATACCACCAAACGAATATGGTCGAATCCTTCGACCGAAATATCTTTGTACGACTTACATAATGGGTTTGTGTCCTTATTTTCACAAGAATGTAACCTTGTCTGCCCACATTTCCATAAACCAATTTTACATTTTGTCTGAAATTTTTATTTCATATTTACTCCCTCATATATATATATATATATATATATATATATATAGTATTCCAGGTCAGGTAAACATCTACAGGATAAAAATCCAAAGAATTTCAACCAGGCTTATAAAGAGTGCTCAATATCAAATAGAGCTTTTATATATATTATTATTTTTATTTATACATACATGTACATAATCTGCGACACTGGCATGTCGATGTTATTGATCAACAGCTGTTAAAAGCTGAGATCTCATCAGGCAGAATAATAATGATATTTCCCTTAGGTCATATTTTGAAAGAATACTCTTCTGCATTAATCTGCATCACTTAGGAAGTGAACAATCGAAATCGTAGTAAGCAAAATAACAAACGCTACCATCACCAATAAAAACAATTACATATATATATATATATATATATATATATTTATATATATATATATATATATATATATGTATAACTTCTTTTGTAATATAGTAGGAAAAATCCCAGCAGAGTGCTCGATTAATTGAGAATTAAAATTGAAATTAAGAGTGTAATATTTATTTATTTTTTGGTACAGAAATATTAGTACAACATTAGTACTGTCGGTTTCAAGCACAGAAGGACTTAGCCATCCGGCTCTTTTCAGCTTATGTTGTCATCTGTTTCGGAAATGTGAAGCCATGTGTCATTCTCGTTTGGACACGTTATTTCCGAAACAGATGACAATATAAGCTGAAGAGAGCCGGATGTATATAAAATGGACGTGTTGAAAATTTATTTCTGGGACTCTATTCGGATATTTGAAATTATAATTAATGCCTTGAATTTTCAAATTTACATTAATATATATATATATATATATTTACATATATATATTTACATATTTACAAAGTTAAATTCCTCCCTAATAAATAACTAGTTCACTATGGCCGAGGGGTTAAGAGTCTTGACTACAAATCAGTGGCGATTTGTGTTCGGGGTTCGCGCCCGCCGACTGTTGGGAATTAGCTTCTTGCACTGAAGATTGCGTTAGCATGAAACATCGATGTCTGTAGGTAATAAATAATTAATATTTATTTATAAATGTTATATATATATATATATATGTGTGTGTGAGTATAAAAAGACAAACAGAAAAAACAAATTTAAATACAGGAAAAAAATCATCCAGAAATAGAGATTTTTACCGGTTTCGTTCAGATCAACGAAGCCTTTAAATTTATTCGATAACGGTAAAAACATAGGAAAAAGAAGAACGCACAGAGACGGCATTGGCACACGTTTAACTATTTGAAAAAAAGAAAGAATAATAAAACGCGTGCGAGGAGACGTTAAAATGGGAAAGGGGGGGTGTAAAAAAAGAAGGAAAAGAAAGGTAAATATGGATGAAGTGTAGTAAAAATAAAAAAATAAAAAAAAAAGTTAACTGGGATCGCAGCGGCGCGATATATTGCATTGTTTCAGTGAAGTAACTTTTCTTTTTTAATCCACTTCATCTATATTTTCCCATTTCTTTTCCTTTTTTTTTTACTTCTTCCCTCCCCTTTTTTCTATTTTAACGTCCCCCCCCCCTCCGCACGCGTTTTATTATTATTATTTTGTTAAATAGTCAAACGCGTGCCAATGACGTCTCTTTGTGCGTTCTTCTTTTTCCTAATCGAATAAATAACGTCAATTGAATATACGTACATTTTGACTTCACATTTGTTTGTTCAAATCTGTATTGAGCCTGGAACCCATGAGCATCATAAATGCCATTGGATTTGAATGTGACTTTAAAAAATTCTCCATCTGATTTGACGGTATTATTCTTGCCTGTCCGCAGGCCGCAGTATCGGTCCATCTTTCTATCCCGTGTAGTAAAGAAGTTGGAGAAAGCTACATAATCACTTTTAGTCTCTTCCTCACACCTGCAAAAAAAAAAAAAAAAATGGAAGAAGTTAATATTCATAAACAGTCAAATTGCATTAAAATCAAGCCCAAAAAGATTGCAATCAGCATGGTTACATTGCTTGCAACCTGCAAAACAGAATAGGCAAATTAATGTTCATTTTTATGTGCCTTGAATGGTTGCATTGTTTAGCCATCAGGCTAGGATCAGCCATCTTTTGTCTTCAGCTATAAGAGAAAAAATCCGTCGCGAATGGGGCAATTTTTATTTCAACATTGAAAAATTCGTTTCAAAGCCTTTAAATTTTTAATGAAAGAGTAACTTCTGCCAACATTTAAAATGTAGTCAAGTATTATGGTTCATTTGCGGTCAAAGGAAAAGTATTTTGATCACACCACGATCGTATCATAAACGCTGTTAGTTTCGGAGGAAATTATATTTTACAAGTCACTTTTCAGAATATATTATCTCTGTATTCAGATTGTTGTATTTCATTTAAATAATCGTCGATTTTAACCCTCAAATGCTTTTTGTGTCATTTGAATATGACACATTTCAACAAAATGCCTATTTAATATAATATTCAACGAAAATGTGTCAAACTGCAACTTGTTTCACATCTGCAACAAGCCTGTTTGCAAGTGTGAGTAGGTATTAGTATGATGTTGCATCGGCACACCCGCTAAATGAGTAATTAGTATCTTCGATGTCACTGCGAGTGTCATCGATGTATCATCTGCCTGATTCAAAAGCCTAAACTTTTAAATCTGGTCATTATAATGGTAAGTTAAACATAGTTTATGATTCTCTAGTCTATTATGATTATTTAGATGCATATATTGTAGTGTTTTGTTATACATGTAAAATGTTATGCCATTTGTGGCACATTTGTAAGGTCATTTATTTTTGTTCAATATATATATATATATTTTTTTTTTCAAAAAATCATGTATACTAAAATCATGTATATTAACCCTATGAAACGTTTTTTACTTTTTTCAAACCAATATAAAAAAGATAAAGCATTTAAGGGTTTGGATGAGTTCGAACTGAGAAAAAAATCCTCCCAGAATAGGCAATTTTTATTTTTGTCCCAATCCAGAGTGACACACTTTGGGAAGCTGGATTTTACCCCAGATAAAAAAATGACTTGTGTCATTGTAAACATTGAAAAAGAAGAATTCCCTTTTCTAGCCATTTTTTCGTAATTCCTTACCTGACTGATGCTCTGGATTACGAAAGATTTTAATGAAATGTTAAAAGTTGCTTTTCACTAAAAGACAACCATTCAGATATTATAGCGTAATGTTATTCCATATGTGTTCTATGGTTATTACAATCCAATTTTCAGTCGATACACGATACCATAGAGAAGAAACGTCCTATAATAATCCCGATACAGTGGAGAAAAGTTTACCAAAACCATTGAATCGAACTTTATAAGTTGCATGTTACAGATCATCTTCATCATCTTCATCATCATCATGATGAAGATCATCATGATCTTCATCATCTTCAACTTCATGATCATTTTCCTCATCATTTTCATCATCTTCATACTCTTCATCATCATCATCTTCATACTCTTCATCATCATCATCTTCATACTCTTCATCATCATCATCTTCATACTCTTCATCATCATCATCTTCGTACTCTTCATCATCATCATCTTCATACTCTTCATCATCATCATCATCATACTCTTCATCATTTTCATCAGCTTCATACTCTTCATCTTCATCATCATCTTCATCATCATCTTCATCTTCATCATCATCTTCATCATTTTCATACTCTTCATCATCTTCATACTCATCATCTTCATACTCATCATCATACTCTTCGTCATATTCATACTCTTCAGCATCATCATATTCATACTCTTCAGCATCATCATATTCATACTCTTCAGCATCATCATATTCATACTCTTCAGCATCATCATATTCATACTCTTCAGCATCATCATATTCATACTCTTCAGCATCATCATATTCATACTCTTCAGCATCATCATATTCATACTCTTCAGCATCATCATATTCATACTCTTCAGCATCATCATATTCATACTCTTCAGCATCATCATATTCATACTCTTCAGCATCATCATATTCATACTCTTCAGCATCATCATATTCATACTCTTCAGCATCATCATATTCATACTCTTCAGCATCATCATATTCATACTCTTCAGCATCATCATATTCATACTCTTCAGCATCATCATATTCATCATCATCATCTTTTCCCTTCTCACTCCTGGTGGAGGAACCCCCTCCCTGGTTTATTTCCACTTTGTTTTATCCCTGGCTCTGCCTTATTGTTCATCTTCTTGATGCCTTGGATGGTGACTTCACAGCTACTGGGAACTGATGGATTTTTTTTTTAACCCAAATGATTTTCTTTAATTTATTAGCAAAAATATTTTGTAGATAAAATATTATATTTGAGCCAAAATTACTTTCAACGATTTACTTGACTTCATAGGATAGTTAAAGCATTCGTTTATACCCTAAATGTGGTTTGGTTATAAGGACTACTTGCCCAAACAAATTTGACTGAATAATAGATGAAACTGATTGTATCCTTCCACGCTAGATTTTCACAGTATACTGAAAACTGAGACATCAGTGTTGCCAATATACATCAGACAGTAGGTGGAATAGTTGAAAGGTACTCTAATGTTTATTACTAACTATAACTATCGTGGAAAAATACAGGTGTAGCTGAAATATGGTTAATTATCCTTCTGGTCCTAGCATGGGTGCTAATGGGTTAAACCAAGCAGTTAGAGAAAGAAGAGTTTTATATTATTTGGCCTCGAGTTCGATCCAATGAGGCAAGCCAGCAGAAGTTTAATATGTCAAATTTGACATGTGTGGGAATAGAAAAACGGAAGTCTGGAGATGTTGCAGAGTTAGTTTCCGTTTTATAAATGCTTAGAGAAGATCTGTTTGAAAGCCATAGCGATATTGATCATATGCTTCTATATGTCCTTCTCATGACGATATCACAAAGAACAAATAAGTAAAAAAAACAAATGTCAATGCTATAATCGTCTGTGTTATTTAATTGTACTTAACAAAAATGCGGTCAGATCAACAACACCAGGAGTCTATCATAAGTTCCGCTTGGAGCAGATCCCACGAGTCGGCCACAAATAAGTTTTCTACAGTTTTAGAATTTCCTTCCGGTGGTCTTTCCGCCCGATCAGATAATCATTTTTGTATGTAACAAAAGAACAATTTGAAATAGCAGAGAAGGAGAAGACAATCGAAAGTTAAATTAGTGTAACAGCTTGGTCAAAATCCGGCAAGCAGAGGTGGAGGGGAGATCCAAATATTGGATTTCTAACCAGAAGACAAGTACAAAACGCACAAATGCAACAATAAGGCAAGAAAATCAGGAAGGAAATTCAACCAATAAAATAGTAAAGTACAGACAAGTAATGTCATAGTTTTAATTTCGTAACATCATGAATTCATGGCTTCAGTGTCGAACATAGAAATAACATATAGTTTTAAACGGCGTAGTATCGAACGTATAAATAACGTATAGTTTAAAAGTGCATAGTATCAAACAATATTAAACTATCGATACTTTCGACAAGTCTCTTGGAATCTTCCTGAGATCCGGTTCTCCTAACTGATTGTGAACATTGCCAAAATACAAACAGATACTGTCAAGTTACATTTATTGTAAGGATGTCAAGTTTTGGACGAGAGAAATAAATTTTGTTGGCAGTCTATTTTATGGTTATAAATTTTGTTGGCAATCTCTTTTACGATAAGTGCCAAATTTTTGAATATTTCTCTGGCTTGTGTTGATGGCTGATTACTAAGCTATAATATCAGTCTCATCACAATAATGGTATAATTTGGCAAACCCTCTCTACTAACTCAAACGATGATGGCCAGTGTGACTTTTCCCGCTTTTTATGCTCCCCTTTCTAAATAGCCTCTGCTAAAGTCGTTCGAATATCTTTACATGCGATGCAAGTGAGCGGAATAATTAGAGTATCTGATAAGAATTATCAAGCAGTTTCATAAGTTACAGCCAAATATTTAAATTTGTATCCCCCCCCTATCACCTCATGTCTCTGTATTTCTAAACCAACGTTTATAAACAAAAACAAACTATAAGGCTACCAACAACCCTTCTATCTTTACTGCAGAAATGCAAGCCAATTATTTAAAACATTATTAGGATATCGTATATTTTTAATATTGAACTAGCTTTGCAAACTCACTTTTCCCTGATTTAAACAATTGAACCTGACCTCAATGTGTGACCCAATTGGTCACAGTTTTTCTAGTATCTTCGATAGCTTCTTTTGACACAGTGTAGCGAAAAGCTCTATAGGAAATGCTACGAACAATTGAAAATTTATACAAAGACTCAGAATGTGTACAGTTGTTATTAACGTATATATTACAAATTGGTTTGAAGTAACTGTAGAAGAGTGCTAGGGTTGTCTTTGATCTCCTGCATTTTTCAACGTTTGCAATCAACACTTGTGCTTAGCAATGAGGACTTCACGCAGACCAGAGAATCCCGACGCAAAATTTTTGTGAGTTCTATGGAGAAGTTAAAATGCAAAAGATTCTCCATCCATTTGATGAAAAGTTAGGGTTGGGGTTAGCACCAAATGGAGAAGAAAGAAGTTATTCAAATAAGTCATCATGAAGGAAAACTCATATGCCACAGCTATTTCGTATGAAACAGTATCCCTTGAGAAGGGTTGGAATATTTATTTTTCTTCATCACTCCCAAGATAACATTAATAAGTTGTTTTTATCCTATTAAATTAATAGATCTATAGAGAATAATAAAGAGTCATGTAAACAAATACCAATTTATTTCTTTTGCAATGACTTACCTGAAACTACTCGGCCTAACTTTCACAGGTAACATGAATTGGAACAAGTACATTGAAGATACTGCCACGGCTGCTGTAAATAAAGGTGGCTCCCTCTACCGTGCTAGTAAACACCTCACACCTGACATTATCCTGTATCTCTACAAAGCCACCATCCGCCCATCTGGGCTGGTGCATCATCCACTAGTTTCTCCCTCTTAGACAAGGTCAAAAAAAAATCGCCAACTTAATAGGTCCCTCACTATCCACCAAGCTCCAGCTCCTGTCCCATCGCCGCAATGTTGCATCCTTGTGCTTGTTTTACAAATACTTCAATGGATTGTGCTCCGATGAACTAGCTGCTCTAGTGCCCCCTCGACGCAAATACACTAGAATAACCCGACAATCAGCTAGGTCCCATCTATTCACTGTGGAGGTCCCCAGATGTCGGAGAGCCTTCTACTCCAGCAGCTTCTTTCCTCGTGCTGTCGGCCTCTGGAACTCGCTCCTTGTTTCCCCGACGTTACTGACATGCAGGGGTTTAAAACTAATGTAAACCGACATCTTGCTGCACAGTTCCCAACTTAGGATGACACCCTAAACCTACTCCCTAATTCTCAGTAGCCCCCTATGTCTACAGTGGCGTCCTGCCTTGTTTGGGGTGAAATATCTTTTTTAAAATCTGTCTGTTTAAGAAAGAGGCACCCAGGCAGATAAAAGTGAATAATCTATTAGTGGGGTCAGTGAGACATTGACTGAGGTCAAAACAATGATGAAAGAAGGGGTTAAAAGTTAAAAGTAGGTAGTAGGAAAGAAAAAAGTGTACCCTCTGATAGATCTTACACTTTTCATCCAAATATTTATACAAACAGTTTTAAATTTGGTTTCAAAGCTAACAAAACATAACTGAAAGCTTGCAAATGACTTCTTGTAACTTACTTGGGTTGAATTCCATCAACTTCAAACTTTGGAAAGTCAATTATCACTTTTTCTCCTTTCAGACCATAAAATAAGTAGTGGCATTCCGTGTTCCGAGGATACTTCCCTGGATAATTTGGAGATGTGAACACCCCAGATGTTGATAGACTGCTTTTATAGTTGAACCCGCATACTGTTTCGAAAGAAATGTAAGCAAAATAATTATTAATTAATAATGTTTGTAAAAGATATAAAAATATTACGGGTATCTTTTAGAATGATCAGTACAGTCGCGGACGGGGTCCAAAAAACGAACGAGAACGGGGTTATAAAAATAAATATGCAACAAGTGCGTTTAAGTATATTTGTCTACTTACCTATGATATTTGTTTGTATTTTTACGTACTATAAATGGGTTTTTATTAGATGTAAAAATAAATTTCTTGTTCATTTTCTACTCGTAATTTTTCTAGACAAAATGGCGTCTTGTGCTCACTTCCTTATGAGCAAGCGCCATTTTTTTTTTGCAAGTTCGTGTGACAAACCTATTGATTTCTAATAAATAGCAGTTGGAACGGTTTAAAAATACAAACAAATATCACAGGTCAGTTTTAAATTAACTTTTATCGACGACAGTTACTTTTATTTGTTGTATATTTGTTTTTTTTAGCGTTTTCAGCTTACGGATTATAATAAAAGATACCCAAATATTACAATACGTCATTGTAACGTAGCATGATAGATGTCTAAATAGGTGGTACATTTCTGGGTACTCTTATAGCCGATGCACTATGTTTCCGTGACTTTGTGTCGTCAACGTTCAAGTAGGTTATGGAAGGGCCCAAAGGTTGACGAGGCAAAAACTGCCAAAGGATAGATTGAAGACTGGCAGCCGATAAATTCAGATAAAGAGAATCAAAGTAAAATACATATATAAAAATAAAGAACGAAAAAACCATAGCTAAACAACTGTTATTAATTAGATGTTTATTTTTGTTGTTGTCAAAGGAACCATTGTTAATCAAATGGTTTTAAATGAAATGTTATTTTGTTTGTGGACCGAAAAGTTTCAAAAAATGATTTTGTTTGATTTGTTAAGCAAATGTTTTTGTTATTTAATTTTTTTTCTCCAATGTTTTTTCTTTTTACACGTTTTTCAAAATTTAAATTAATCCTTCGGGAGAAAACAAGCTGACAGATATTATAGAAATTTATTGTTTGTTATTGAACGCGACTATTTTATTTCAAAAGTTATCGGCTGCTTGCTGTAGCCTGGTTGTCTAATGCCTGTTGCAACCTGATTGGTTAATAGTTTCGTCAATTTCGGGCGCTTCCGAGACCTGCCCAAATGTTGAGGATGCAAAGTCACGGAAACATGGTGGGTCATTTATAAGAGTACAAAAAAAGGATATAATAATGCTGTAGAATTGAAAAATGTGATTACAAATGTAAATAATGTTTTGGATTATTTGGATTATTCGGACTACTGTTCTCATCTTGAGTGTTATTCTCACAACGTTTCGGCCGATGTAACCTCCATCCTTCTTCACATGTATCTTTTCGGACTCTGGAATATTTCTGTTGAACTCGGGAATCTGGGCGGAATTTTGAACAAAACCCTTTATTTAATCCACAGGGGTAGCATGCTCTCTGTCCGTCAGCCATGGCTGGGAGAAGTCTTCAATAATTCGCAATTCTTCATATCGCCCGCACCGAGGATTGAACTTTCAACCTTCAGATGACTATCACTTAAAACTGAATTTTACTTAGTACTATATCCACTGCGCCATGGGTCCTTGCGGACTGAAACGGTGTGAGAATAATAATCAAGGTAAAAACTGTTGTCCGCATAATCCAAATTATACAAATCATCAATCTCATCTCAAAAATGAAATAAATATATATAGAAACAAATATATAAACGAACAAATTTAAAATAACAAATAGCAGTAATTAGAGAGTAAGAAAATAATCATCAAAAGTTCATAGTATGTTTATGCTTCATATGGTAATCATTTTAAATAGCTAAGTGAAGTGACTTATGAATCACCCTGTATGTCAAAATCTACAGATATTTACATAATGTTTTTTAATAAATAAAATATTTTAGATTTTAGAATGGGGTTCACTTCATCATATATAAAAATCATGTAAAATGATCACCCAGTTTTTGACTATATAGTGTAGGACAGTACTATTAACCTTTTTTGGTATTACCAAAATGGCAGCCATGTCCGAGGCTAGATAGTCAAGAAATGGGGGATCAATAACGCTTTCTGCTCAGAAAGTGGGTGATAATATTGAGTTATATTTCTATAAAATAAGGTTAACCCCACTCTAAAGTTAAAAATAATTAATCTAAAGTTTAAAATAATTAATTTAAAAATAAAAATAAAAATTCCAGGTATTTCAAGGCTGTAGAATCTTTTTATTCTTCTGTTGACAGGGTGAGGGCAAAGAGTAACATATTACCATTTGTTTGCCGATATAGATCAAAAAGAATTAACATAGGTAACATATTACCATTTGTTTGACGATATAGATAAAAAAGAATTAACATAGGTAACATATTACCATTTGTTTGCCGATATAGATAAAAAATAATTAACATAGGTAACATATTACCATTTGTTTGCCGATATAGATAAAAAAGAATTAACATAGGTAACATATTACCATTTGTTTGCCGATATAGATAAAAAAGAATTAACATAGGTAACATATTACCATTTGTTTGCCGATATAGATAAAAAAGAATTAACATAGGTAACATATTACCATTTGTTTGCCGATATAGATAAAAAAGAATTAACATAGGTAACATATTACCATTTGTTTGCCGATATAGATAAAAAAGAATTAACATAGGTAACATATTACCATTTGTTTGACGATATAGATCAAAAAGAATTAACATAGGTAACATATTACCATTTGTTTGCCGATATAGATAAAAAAGAATTAACATAGGTAAAATGTTATCATTTAATTTCTCCATGTACTTATTAGAATAAAAATTTGGAATTAAAAAATACAAAAAAAGATTGATTACTTGAATGTAACATTTCTAATTCTGGTGTTGATCTTTTATTTAAAATATATACTAAGTCATTTTTATTTAAAATATATACTAAGTCGTTTTATCTTCATGAAGTGAAAGTTCAAGTTTTTGAAAATTATAATTTTGTCTTCTGAAATTGGAACATAATTATGCAAAAAATATCGGCTCGCTTTGTGGAAGCCTAATAAAATGTCGACACAGTCTGAATGTTTTCTATTGGCAACAATGGAAAATAAGTTTCAATGGATATGAGCATTCTAAAGAAAGTAGATGTCTAGAAACAGTGGATTGAAAAGAGTGTCGTTAACGTGTACAGTCATTGTAACAAACCAGACTGGTTAGTTTTTGTTTCTGACTAACTTCCGGTAAAAGACAAAGCCGGCGTGTTCCATGTTTTATTTGCTAATTCATCTCAGGACCATTGAATATACAGTCTGTGTTAACGTATGAATTAGGCAACCAATTGGGAGTCGAAAGCAGTTCAAGGACGAGCTACAAGTCACAGGTAATGGTTAGATAACCATGTAAACCATGCATATGGTGTGGTTTAGTCTTGGTAGATGTACGCTCCCAGGCATTACCTCTCTTTTCAGGAGATGGTGTTGGTTAATTGGCTGAAGCGCCTCTACCATAGAATTCTGACTGATTCGTTCTCGGCTATTTTTATATTCAACCAGAGTGCCTTCTCGAGATTTTCCCACCTTTCAGTCTTTTGCCACTTCGTGCTACAGAGATAAGCAAGTAAATACTACCTAGCACATCCGTATGATCCAAGTGTAGTGTCTGTTTCTGCTTTGTGGACTCCTTGCTCCTGTTTATATCCGTATGACTTCGTCCGGCTGTTGACTAACTCTACTTGTCCAGCCGTTGACTCGATCAGCGTAAACTACACTTAACACTGCAACCACAGCTGTATCGTTCAAAGTAGTTTTTGTAGATTATTTTTCATTAAAATATCTTAAACTTCTAATTATGAACCTATTTCAACAATGCATCTTTTATTTAGCATATAAAGTTATCTTGCGAGATTTTAAAAGGTGGACCTAAATAGCATTTAAGCTGAAAAATCAAACTTTGATTTTGAATAGATAATTTTCCTTTCTTATTGTCGTACCATTTTGTTGGCAATATAGTAACATACTTTTCTACAGTTTATTTTCTTAGATTATGCCGTCTGGCCGGACAACTGGTAAAATGGAACATTTTTCAATTATGACCGAAAAATCCAAATCGGCATGGGGAATAACTCATAGTTTAAATTGAGGAATATAACGAACTGTATTCTTTACAACTAAAATTTATTTGTTTTTTTTTGTATAAGATTTAAAATGTTAAAAAAAATAAAAAATTACAAACAAGAATTATTTTATTGTATCCCGGTCAGCACCGGGTAAGGTAGTCAGAAAATATCAGTGAATTGATTTATACTTACAATATCTTGTATCAGGTTCGCCTGTATTAATGCCAAAATCTGGAAAGTAAAAAAAAAAATTAAAATTAAAATCATGTTTGTAGATAATGTCTAGAGATGAAATAAAAAGTCAACCACTTTTTGAAAAGTGGTTGTCTGCTGTGACAAGTTACAGCAATGCATTTGTATTTAAATTGACTTTGATTAGCTTCAAGATCTGCAGTTAAGTGAAAGTGGTACTGTGGAACCGACTGGATTCGAACTTGGAGCACCCAGGTCTTCAGTCCGTGTCGTTATCCACTTAAAGTGAAATGAATTGACGGTGGTTAAGTGGATAACGACACGGACTGAAGACCTGGGTGCTCCAAGTTCGAATCCAGTCGGTTCCACAGTACCATTTTCACTTAGGGATGTTGGCAACCTTCTCGTGGTCCTTCCCGTAAGTACCCGATGTCTTTCCAGAAAGATTTCTAACTAGAAAAACATCGGGGGAAACTAATGCCAACACCAGAATCATCTGATTCACACGAAAGAAGTGAAATGAATTGATAAGACTTGTATTCTGTCACAAGGATTTATTAAACGAAATACTTCGAATGTCAGGGATAACAGTCCCAGGTAGACTACTCTTGGTCGAGCTGTGAAATCACACACACACACACACACACACAGAGTGTGACGCACGTAGGTGAGTAGACGTACAGTACTCGTTTAATATTGCAATAATCCTAAACTAAATTATCTCATGCAACTTATGCAAATTATAAAAAAAAATCAGTAACACGAATTCCATGCAATTAGTCTGACGATTCCTTACGTGGATGAAACGCGGACGCCTTTGTGTAGCTTAATTGCCATGAATATACTTTCATACCTTACTATATATATATATATATATATGCCACTATTTGTATTATTTTTATTATTATTTTTATTATCATTATAACTATTGTTATGATTATTGTGGTTACCATTGTGATTATTATTATTAATATAGCTATTATTGTTATTACCATTTTTAATATGATTAGTATTACTGCAACTACTAATTCTACTATTATTAATAAAATTATTCCTATTACCATATTTACAACCATTATGATTAATATCATTGCTACCTTCTTCTATATTATTATTAGTTTTATTATTATTATTATTATTACCTTCTAATATTTCCTGATTATTCTATTTTTTTACCTGACTATTACTTTTTATTAATTAGCATTATTATCGATTACTATTATTGTTATTATTATTATTAGTAGTATTTTTATTATTCTTATTATTATTACTGTCTATTTATGTCCTGTCTATTGGTTTCCCACTGAAGAAATATTGGAATCCCATGCTGACCTGTAGTTTTTTTTTTTTTGCCTCTCCTTTTCATTTCTCATATTTATACTTACTTGCAGGAGGGAAATCTATCTTCAACTTTCAGTTTCTACTTTATTATAAAACGAACTTATTCTATCTACATATATATATATATATATATATATATATATATATATATATATTTACATATGTGTGTTTGTGTATATATATGTGCATTATATATGAATTTTTTTTTAACCTGCGGGGGATAGGAAATACCCGACTAGTACATGGCGCAGGCTATTTTTACCCCTCTCGGAGTGCTGGACCCGTAAGACCTTGTAAGGCCATCCATCTAAGAGAAGGAAATATCTGACAAACAACCTTGCTACTTACGCCGTGGCAGTAAACCGTTGGGGAGGGAGGCCTCCTTAGTCCTGATCGACAACCTTCCTAGAGTTGGAATCTCGAACAAAATATCCGGTTTGCAAACCTACAATTGCTTAAAGAGTAGATAGGTCCTGGCTATCGCCGGCCCTTGCACTCCTTCTTTGTTTATTAGTAAGATGCAGAGGTAATAGCGCTGGGACGCCTCTAAACACTCAGTGCCTAGCCTTGTTTTCTTACTAGGACAATGAATGCCGTTCTCTTTCTCTCTATTTGGGCAACTTGGGGAAAGTTTTTTTTTCGTCACTAAGTCTTACATAACCAGTCTGGGTCTCTCTTGTTCCGACAGGTTGAGGGTACAGGTTACACAGCTTGTCTGGCTGCTGTTTCCGTCTGAAAGCAAGGAGCCCAAACTCTTGGGTAGCGCCAAGAACGGCTGCTCCATCATCAGTTGCATAATACCGTGGGTAGTTGTATGTGCCATGTCGCGCATGGAAAGGGACCCTGCAATTATCTGCAGTGGGCTTTCCCGAGGCCACAACCCTCATGGACCAGTTCGTGACTATGGACTGTTTGTGTAAGCTTATTGGCACTAAACAAGTA
Organism: Sepiola atlantica; assembly: GCA_963556195.1. Classification (NCBI taxonomy): domain Eukaryota; kingdom Metazoa; phylum Mollusca; class Cephalopoda; order Sepiida; family Sepiolidae; genus Sepiola; species Sepiola atlantica. The sequence continues at coordinate 77,659,583 of OY744540.1, forward strand.
CCCACCTTGGCCAACCCACTCTATAATCAAAACAACATGTCATTACAAAAAAATAAAAGCAAACCTAAACCAGACACCCAACAAAAAAACACTTTCACCTCTGCTCTTGAGGCTCTCCTTCACAAATATCCGGGGGCTTAGAACCAACATCAACGACGTAGAAACCTTTTTCCTGTCAAACTCCTTGGATATCTTAGCTCTAAGTGAAACTAACCTTCAATCCTCAATCTCCTCTCACCACTTTGACATGACTGACTACCTCCCATTCTACCGTAAAGACTCTGACAAACATATGCACGGGCTAGGAGTTTATGTTCGGAACACCCTCCCCCTGACTAGAGAATATAGATTAGAATCAGATGGGCAAGACTATATGTGCTTTAGATTGACTTTACATCACAGTGTCAGTTATTTATATTTCTTATACCACTCCCCGTCGACCCAGGACTGTACTCTGCTAAACTCTGTCTCTGAAAGCATAGATAGAGCACTCTTAATTAGCTCGAATGCCCAGATACATGTATTTGGGGATTTTAATGCCCACCACCGTGACTGGTTGGGATTCTCCAGCCTTACTGATGCAGCCAGCAACTTTACGTATAATTTCTCCTTAGCTCACTCCCTTTCTCAGACTGTCGATTTTCCAACCCGCATCCCCGATCGAGTAGACCAACAAGCCTCACTTCTAGACCTTTTCTTGACATCAATGCCCGAGGCTTGTGTGACGAAAGCTCATAGCCCACTCGGGAATGCTGATCACATTGTGCTCATGATACATATCACCCTAAAATGTCGTCCAAAAGCTGATGAACCGTTGCTCAAAACAACGAGATACTACAAGCAGGCTGATTTCGAGTCAATCAGAGATCACATCAGTGACGCCCCATGGAGGGAAACCTTCTCACTCCCTGCCGACCAGTATGCAAACGAATTAACTGAATGGGTCAAAGCAGGCATTGAAGCCTATGTTCCCATGCGAAAATTCTTTAACAAGCCCCACTCTCCTCAATGGTTCACCTCGGAATGTGCAGCTGCCATTTCTGAAAGGCAACAAGCATTCCGTAAATTTGGCCGCCATAAGTCAGCTACTAATAGATATAAATTTATAGAGTCAAGAAATAAATGCAAGGCCATGATAGGTGAAGCGAAGAGAAGGTATAATGAGTTAACAAAAAAACGCATCCAGTTACAGAAACTAGGTACTCGTGATTTCTGGAAAATCTACAATAGTGTAGTGAATAATGGCCAATCAACGATTCCCCCACTATCACACCACAATGATGTCGTATGCACGGCCACTGATAAGGCTGAACTACTTGCCCAGCGCTTCGCTTCTAACTCTACTTTAGACTCAGATAACCACCCCCTCCATGAATTCCTATTGCAGACCGAAGCCACACTTGATAACCTGGCCATCACCCCATCCCAGGTCAGAGACATCATAAAAAACCTTGACACCTCCAAAGCTTGTGGGCCTGATCTTATACCAGTAATAGTAATAAAGAAATGCTCTGCTGAACTGGCCCCTGTCCTCTCCAAACTCTACATAAATGCCTAGCTGAATCTTGCTTCCCTGATAGCTGGAAAATTGCCTCTGTGATACCAGTCTACAAGAGTTCTGGGAATAGAACCGATCCTCACAACTATCACCCAATCAGTCTGCTGCCGATCTTTGCTAAAATCTTTGAATCTTTAATCAATCTAGCGATCGTACGGCACTTAGATAATGCTAAACTTCTATCTGACCACCAGTATGGATTTAGACAAGCACGGTCTACTGCGGACATCCTAATGGTCATTTCTGAACGCATGTATCATACACTTGACAAGTCAGGAGAAGCTAGGGCAGTAGCGCTTGATATATCCAAGGCCTTTGACAAGGTATGGCATAAAGGGCTTCTCCTGAAAATACGCTCATACGGTATTACTGGGAAATTACTTAATATAATTAGATCCTTCCCAGACAAAAGAAAAATCCAGGTTGTCCTCGATGGCCATTCATCTAAACAACATGACATAAATGCTGGTGTACCCCAGGGATCTATCCTTGGACCTTTGTTGTTCCTGATCTATATAAATGATCTCCCTGATGACATAGTGTCTGAGATTGGTTTATTTGCTGACGACACCACGCTTTACTCTCGCCATGTTGGCAAAACTGACGCGATCATATCTGAGGCATTGGCTGAATCTTTAGAAAATACCCTCCAGGCTGTAGTGGATTGGGGTCATAAGTGGTTGATAACTTTTAATGCTGCTAAAACAAAGCTCCTTTCCTTCAACAACTACAAGGAACCTCTCCAACCACCGATTGTTATGGCTAATAACACCCTCCCTGAGAGTTCATCATTCAAACTCCTCGGCCTAACCTTCACAGGTAACATGAATTGGAACAAATACATTGAAGACATTGCCAAGGCTGCTGCAAAGAAGGTTGGCTCCCTCTACCGTGCTAGTAAACTCCTCACACCTGACATTATCCTGTATCTCTACAAAGCCACCATCCGCTCATGCATGAAGTATTGTTGTCACATCTGGGCTGGTGCATCATCTACTAGTCTCTCCCTCCTTGACAAGGTCCAAAAAAGAATCGCCAACCTAATAAGTCCCTCACTGTCAACCAAGCTCCAGTCCCTGTCCCATCGCCGCAATGTAGCATCCTTGTGCTTGTTTTACAAATACTTCAATGGATTATGCTCCGGTGAATTGGCTACCCTGGTGCCTCCTCGACGTAAATTCACTAGACAAACTCGACAATCAACTAAATCTCATTCATTCACTGTGGAGGTTCCCAGATGTCGGAGAGCCTTCTACTCAAATAGCTTCTTTCCTCGTGCTGCTGGCCTCTGGAACTCCCTCCCTGCCCCTGTTTCCCTGACAGTACAGACATGCAGAAGCTTAAAACTAATGTAAACAGACATCTCGCTGTGCAGATCCCAATTTAGGTTGACCCCCCCCCCTCAACCTTCTCTCTTCTTTTTTTCTCAGTAGCCCCTTACGTCTACAGTCGCGTCTGGCCTTGTTTGGGGTGAACTATGTTAAAAAAAAAAATTACTATTATTATTATCAATACTTACAATAGCAACATTTAGCACTTTTAAATTATTACCGATATTATTATTATTATTTTATATTATTTTAATTATTATTATCATTTTTATTATGTAAACTTACTGAATTTGTCTGATTTGTTAATTAATTAATGATAATTTGATAAGTTTAAAGGAAAATAAAACAGTGCAAACACAGAATTAGTGACACAATGTATTAACAACCTCTGTCCCCCAACACACACACACGTCTGCACGCTCACACATATATATGCTGCCACCGATTACAACTGATTTGAGAATATGCGATTTACCCTGAGTTGAAAAAAACTTTTGACATTTTTTGACACATTCTGTTGCATGTATATTCTCTTTCCCCTTTCCACTACTTCTGTCTGAATAAACAGACGATTTCATTTTGTCTATCTATCTTTCTATCTATCTATCTTTTTATTCTACCCTTTTTGTTATATCTCTCCCTTTTTCACTTTATTTTATTTTATATTTTATATTTGGATTTTAATTTTAACATTTTGATTCTTAACGGTCCCAACCACGTGACTTCCCAAACTTTGAAATTTTAAATTTCTTTTCTTCTTTTTTCCCCATTTCATTCTTTCCAAATATGATCTAAGGTTAAGATCGGATTCTAACTCTGCCTGATGAGATCTCAGTTTATAATAGCTGTTGATCGATAATAGCAACATGCCAGTGTCGCAGATTTTGTACATGTCTGTGTAAATAAAAATAATCATATATAAAAGCTCTATTTGATATTGAGCACTTTTTATAAACCCAGTTAAATTCTTTGGATTACTACCCTGTGGATGTTTTACCTGGATTATTATTATTATTATTATTATATATAAATATATATATATATATATAATATTTTTAATTAGTATTCACATACGTATACGTTTCATCCTAATGAAATGATCAGTACAGAAGAAAACTGTTCAGACGGTCACACAAGTTACTTTTAATCCAAATCCGAACGCTCTAACCAATTAGCCAATTTCAACAGCTACGCGACAAGCCAAGAAATAAACCTTATTTATGTCATAAAGTGGACAATATAGTCAGCTGTTTTAACAGTGTTCAACAGGTGGACATGAACCAGGCATTTAAACAGTGGATTAAAAAAATAAATATTATTCCATACCCATGAGATATCAATATTATCTCTCTCAAATGAAATATACATATATATATATATATATATATGAGAGATAGAGAGATAGCATTGAGACATCTCACGGGTACTTTCACATCATATCGGCTCATACAGCTACTCCAACCTGAGAGCAGCAGATTCAGGTCGCCTCCTTGAAAAGCGAAATGCTACATCTTAACATAAAACCCCTTGAGTGCAAAAAGACTCAACCCTTTTATTGACCTGAGTTCTCCAGTGTCAGCCAATCGGAATACTCCACATGTCACCAACCCCTTTATGATCAGCCAATCATATTCCGTGAATCACTAGTTAAAGAAGATACAACGAATAAACGTTTGATTGCAGACTTTGAAAGAAAAACAAAAACAATTTAAAAAAAAAAACATCAGTAAAGGGTAGAAGCGTTCTTTAGCCTTGGTAGGCAATCAACTAGAGATGATAAAAACACTGGTCCCCATCACCTCACTGGGTTGGCATCAGGAAAGACATTAAAAATTTGCCTCAGTTAAGGAAATAACTTCTAAAAAACCGGACCAGAGATAAGTTTGGAATTAAATTTCTTAAAGCCGTCCAAAACATGCCAATATAAAAAACGGACATTAAACCGAATATGATGATATTAATTAGATATTTGTGAAAAAGTATAATATTTGCAAATTTGTGAAGTTTTCGTCTTGCTAATAGGCAAGTTTTCCTGGATTACTTTTTATTCTTTTATTATTTAAAAGTCATTCGTGGTGATAGAGGATTTTACAAATAACAAAGATAAGACGCTTTTTATTTCTTTGATCGCAAGAAGAGTTCTTGCTGTTAATGTCTGACAAAGACGAACCAAAAACTGGAACTGAGTCGTACCACCTCCATGGAAATAACGATAGTGTAGAAAGAGTATATATATATATATATATATTTATTTTTGAAGTTTTAGAATCAGCCAACATGACGCGAGATTTTGTTAAACAAATAAAATATTTATGAAATCGTTTTTTTTTTAATCCAAATTTTCGTTTTTAAAAACCTTATTCATGGTACAGACAATATTTTCCTTTTTTCTTTTCTTTTTTTTTGTCATAGTTTTACGACTTGGCCGAAGATCGATCTTCTGTTTTTTTATGTCCGATCTGTAGTCTAGCTCACTGAAACGCGTCTGTACGATAATAAGATTTAAATCTTACTACAGCTTAGAAACGCCGTTGAAACGATAACTTTGAAATTTTAGAATCAGTTAACATGACGCGAGATTTTGTTAAACAAATGAAATATTAAATCATTTTTTTTAATCCAAATTTTCGCTTTTAAAAACCTTATTCATGGTACAGATATATATATAGAAATAACGATAGAGTAGAGAGAGACTAGCATCGTCTCTTCTGTGAGACAAGGGGATGTAGGGATGCGAAGAGATCACCCCTCATTAGATTTCGAAGTCGATTTTGTACTTATTCAAGGCAGGGAAGAGTGCTCTGTTCGCCCCTCCACATGTGGCAGTTACAGATATTCAGTATTTAAGTACGTTCTTTAAACATTGCGATTATCATTTTTGAAGACAGAAAAAGATAACTTCAAAGATTGGAGCACAACAAATGAAAAACAACTACTAGCAAAAAGATAACTGAGTTCTTAAAGTATTTTTCCTTTGTAACCACAAACAAAGTTATTGATTTCTTCCAATATAGAAATCAATTGTGTATAAGCTTCCTTCAAAAGTAATAAGGTTAAAAAACATATTTTTTAGCCATGGAAGATTCGCAAAGTCATATATATATATATTTATATATATATATATATATATATATATAATCAAATATAAACTAAAAGTAAACTTTTAGTAGATAGAAATGTTTTAAGCTCAAAATACGAGATAGAGCAATTATAAAGATAGAAGAAATAAGTGATAAACATGTACGAATGTCCAGATTCATTTCAAACTTCGATTGTTCAATGCAAGGTATATTCTGTAATAAACTAATGTTTATTATCCTTTCCTTAAGCCAAGGCTTTTCAAAGATCGAAATCTCATCAGAGGAGATATACAGATAGATAAGTTGGCTGTGGAAAAGTCAAAGTGCAAACATTTGAAAAAATATAATTAAAAATGGAGTGAAAAGAGTTCGTGTAAAAAAGATATGTGGTTTGTCCAGATGGTAATTGTCCGTTGAAAAAGTGTCCAATGGAAAGGAGATTTTGAAGAAGACGAAAAAAATTGCATTGAACAATCGAAGTTTGAAATAAATCTGGACATTCGTACATGTTTATCACTTATTTCTTCTATCTTTATATATATATATATATAGGGGAGTTTGAATTACCTACTAGACACCATTCTCGAGTGTTTTTGGTCGCTCTGTACAAGGGTTTGTCAGGACAAGGATCCTTCCCCCTACAAGTAAACCCTTACCAAATATTAAAAATAACATAGTATTCCAAGACAAAATAAGATCCCCTTTCATACGCCGCCACGTTTCGCATTATTTCGTTTTTTTGCACCCTCTCAACAACAGCTGCACTCCAAGCAGTTTGGGGCCTACCAGAACGCTGGTCACTCTCAGCTGATGTGCGGTCATTTTTGAATCGGTTGAACCACGCCTTAATTTGTATTTCCCCCATCGCATCTTATCCAAACACCTACTGAATCTAATGCGACGGCGGAGATGAACACCATTCCAAAAGAAGACTTCCAGTGGTGTTTTCGGCAGTGGATGGATCGGTTGGCTAAGTGTGTGCAAGTACGAGGAGCCTACTTTGAAGGGGATTAGGATACCAACCCCGTCACGTATTTGAAATATTTTTTCTGGCCTAAGGTCGGATACGTTTTTAGACAGGCTTCGTGTATGTATATATATATATATATATAAATGAAAGAAGAGGGATAAACATGTACGAATGACAAATCTATTTCAACTTCGATTGTTCAATGCAAGGTGTACTCGGTAAAAACATATTTATTATTCTTTCCTTAAGCCAAGGCTTTTCAAAGTTGAAATAGATTTGTCATTCGTACGTTTATCCCTCTTCTTTCATTTATCTTTATAATTGCTCTATCTCGTATATTGAGCTTAAACCATTTCACTATAAGTTCTATCCTCTAAAATTATACTTTTAGTTTCATATTATATATATATATATATATATACATACACACACACACACACACACACACACACGCATGCTATTTGAAGGTCATGCTCAAATTTTATCATCAGCTGATATGTTTATTAAACCCAATGACTTCCTCTATAATATAAATGTGACAAGTATGCATTCTCTGATACAACGGGAACTTATTCCTTTCTCTGGTGGATCGTCATGTGATGCTTGAAGCATTCAAGAACTGAAGTGCATTCTTTTCCATATATATAATTGTTCAATTCTCCTGGCCATGCAAGATAAATTGGCAGCTTTTGGAAGTCTATAATCACAATGACACTCGACTCAAAGTTGTCATTCTTCTTCCTGCTATTTCTGAACCTAATCAAGGATACATTACAATTTTGAAATCTCCGAGGGTTTCAATTTGCATCTGCGAGGGATGGAAGAAGGAACTATTTTCCAGACAATCATATTCAAAATTGAAATTCTCCAAATGTGAAACTCTGTTATAGTAAGAACAAAATTGTCTTTTTTTTTTACAAATCACATGATACAAAAGCTAGATATAAATTAAATGTCATAAAAAAAAAATGGATTCAATTGAAACGAATATACGAAACCAGACAGAAAAAAAGGAAAATTATTCTGAAAAATTGGATAGGGGCGGACGGGAGAAACACTTATTTATTGGAGTCATTTTTGATATGGAACACACTTTTGGAATATCGCTTTTCACACTGGAAATTTACTAGGAGAAAGATTTCAAAAATCAAATCTACAATGAAATTAGATTTTTTCTGATAGGGCGATATACTTTCGGAAGAAATTGCCAAGTTAAAAATAGCTTTATGGTAGATAATTTTAAGAATAAAATGGATGAGTTCACAAATAATGTTAAAACTGAATTTACAGGGACATATTTTGGGTCTATTTGATGAAATATTAAGAATTTGATCTGTATAATAAAATAATAATAAAAATAACAAATATAATGATGATAATGATGATAAAATAAAAATGATAACATGTTGATAATGATAATAATAATAAAATAAAAATGATGATAATGATGATGATAATGATAATAATAATATTAATAATAATAATAATATGCCTGTACACACATTTGTACTCACATGTGTGTTTGGTCCCACAAGATGAAATGTAAAAAAGCAATCAATGGTTACCTGATGTTGTGATTGCCAAAAAATTATGACTTTACCTATTTAGAAATATGTTCCGAAATCGAATAACACGTTCTAAATAAAATTCTATCACCGTCTACTTAAGGGTGACACTTATTTTTATTTTTTTAAATATTTAAAAACAATTTATTTTTAAAAGATTTAAATTATTAAAATAAATTAATTAAATCATTAAAACGTTAATTAATTCATTTATTTAAAAATGTTTAGCTGACAAGTATTTTTATGAAAAGAAGATGGTAGGTAAACTACCATGGAATTTCGACGGGATCCTGCTAGTATTATATTTTATTTGTTCAGTTGACATGAGAATATTGATCAAAACAAAAAGGCATAACAGATATAAATAATGGTTAACCTTTTTTCTGTTGGGATAATTTTTTTTAAATGATTTCGTTCAAACCTGAATTAAAGTTACTTTTTCGATTTTCCAGAATCTTAAAGAATATCCTGGTTATGTAGTGTGGAAATAGCTACATAATCCTTTAGATGCGTCTACACATCTCGATAAGATGCTCTGCCGCTCTATCTATTACAGTTAAGTTTGAAATAGCATTCACCTAAGTCTGTTAGGCTTCAGTTTGAAATAGCATTTACCTAAGTCTGTTAGGCTTCAGTTTGAAATAGCATTTACCTTAGTCTGTTAGGCTTCAGTTTGAAATAGCATTTACCTCAGTCTGAAATAGCATTTACCTCAGTCTGAAATAGCATTTACCTTCAGTCTGAAATAGCATTTACCTCAGTCTGTTCAGCGTCAGTTTTAAATAGCATTTACCACAGTCTGTTAGGCTTAACTTTGAAATAGCATTTACCATGGTCTGTTAGGCTTCAGTTTGAAATAGCATTTACCACAGTCTGTTTGGTTTAACTTTGAAATAGCATTTACCATAGTCTGTTCAGTGTCAGTTTGAAATAGCATTCACCTCAGTATGTTAGGCTTCAGTTGGAAATAGCATTTACCATAGTCTGTTAGGCTTCAGTTTGTAATAGCATTTACCTCAGTCTGTTAGGCTTCAGTTTGTAATAGCATTTACCATAGTCTGTTAGGCTTCAGTTTGTAATAGCATTTACCTCAGTCTGTTAGGCTTCAGTTTGTAATAGCATTTACCTCAGTCTGTTAGGCTTCAGTTTGTAATAGCATTTACCTCAGTCTGTTAGGCTTCAGTTTGTAATAGCATTTACCTCAGTCTGTTAGGCTTCAGTTTGTAATAGCATTTACCTCAGTCTGTTAGGCTTCAGTTTGAAATAGCATTTACCTCAGTCTAGTACAATTCAGTTTAAAACAGTTTCCATCAGTAAACACGCAGAGTGAACGAAATTAGTTTATTAACTGGAAAAAGTCCTCTCTGTACATCCGTCAAGGTTGAAAAACTATTTTCGTTGCTGCACATAAGATGGATGATTTAACCAACGACAAAAACGAACACATATCTAAATAGTAGGGTTAGAGTAAGGTGTTCTAAATAGTAGGGCATTAACATTGATTAAAATCGGCTGAGCTGTCAAGTCTGTCATATGATATCAGGGGAAGGCACTTCCGAGAATTAGTTCAAAAGACACTAACTTGTTGGACCATTTTTTTTTTTAATCGTAAAGACTTTTTTAATATCTCTCCTCCCTGAAATTTTATTCGTAAAAAGATTTTTTAAAAAACTGACAGAATTATATTTCTTTTTCTAATAGAGCAATATGCTAGTGGAACAAATTGTTTAATCAGGTTAAAATAGCTTTAATCTAAAAAACCCTCATGCAAAGGAATGAAGCCCCCCCCCCCCCGAAAACAGGGCCATGAGTAGCGACCCATGATGTCTTAGGACGGGATCCTGGTGGCTGAGAAGGCCGTGGCTTGGTTGGATGGGCACGTGACTTTCAACATTCTACTTCAGTCCTTACTAGACGGGAGGGCAGAGAGGCTCGATCCAATCAATCGACTCGTCACGTAATGTCCTAGTATCTATAAGTTCATCCACAACTGTATTATTCAATCCGATTTCTCAAAAAACCAAAACCTTATTTCTCCTTTTTATTTTTCTCCCCAAATAGATACTAGAAGGCAGTGGCTGAGGGTTTAATCATGTTGAGAATAAAGAAGATTACCAATGCCAAAAAGTAATGTTTTCAAAGAAGTAATGTTTTTCTCAGAATGGTGTTTTCTGAAAGTACTACTTCTCTAAGAAAAATTCCCTTCTTAGAGTAATGTTTTCTGGGATTAATGTTCCCACTCTCACTGTGAAATTTCTTTCTACGAGTAATGTTTTTTTTACTGTAAAATTTCCTTCTAAGAGTAATGTTTTCTGAGAGTAATTCAATGTATTCTGAGATCAATGCATTCTAGGAATATAAATAATTATCCTACCTGTAGAATTATATTTGACAACTTTATTCGGCATTAAATAACCCATAAATGGTTGATATGCCGTAAAACAAACCAAACCAATGAACTATTATCAAAATTGGCTCAATTTTATTATCAGCAACGAAAAATTTATGACGAATTTTTGATCTCTATAAAAACTTTGGATAACGATCCAAAATGTCTGCTGTTATGAAATATTTAGAAGAAAACAATAATACAAAAATAAAAGCACTCAGACCGGAAGTAAAAAAGAAAAAATGGTGGACTTAAAACCGGCCTGAAACAAGTAATCATTTAAAATGAAATGATTTTTATCCTTTACCCGTTTTCACTTTAGTGTGATCTAAAAATAAATGTAATATATCTTCGATTATCGATTATTTAATGGTGTTTAATCAAGAGATTAAATCAAAATGTAGATTTAAATTTATTTTCAACTTATTCTGTAATTTCGAAATTTATTTTTTTATTGAAAAAAAAAAAAAAAAAAAAATAGAAATCACGGAAACATTTTGCCAAGCATGAAATTGATCATTAATTTGAGTTATTTCTTGCTGCTCAAAATTTGAACTGAAAAAAAAAAAACCCTTTCTCGGGGTCTTTTTCTGGTTTAATCCCAAAAAGATGAACCGGGGAAACTTCCCAAAAATTACATCGAGAAAATACTTTTTAATGTTATCCCAATTGTGTTTTTGCACTGATCAGATTATTTTATTTTTATCTCCTTATCTAGAAAATTAGGCCAGTTGAACGATGTAACAGCAAAATTTGTCCCGGGCAACGCCGGGTATCTCACGGATCTTGATAGTAATAAATACATAAGAATAATTGAAAGTTCCGTATGGACGAGAAACACAACGTCTTACATTTTATCTACCGCTGTATTAAAACTATAACTAAACAAAAAAAACTATGGCCGATATACGTTGTAGAAGTTATAGTCATATAAAGAGAGAGTGGCGGTGGCAGGGACTTTGTGTTTCTTCCTCACTTGCTTGCTTGATTCCTCTCTCTCTCTCTCTCTCTCTCTCTCTCTCTCTCTCTCTCTCTCTCTCATGAAGAAAAAAAATGGAGGGTATCTTTACATCAAAAGGTAACTACTTAACAAACGGCAAGTCGCTTATGTGCGATGCAACTTGTCGACACTTTCGGTAACAGAATCTGCGACAAACCCTGTACATGTACCAGGGTCAGCAGAGGACAGCAAGCAATCAAAATATGCTGGTCTTCTCGACAGATTTATGTTTCAAACGATCATCCTCGAGACGAGTGGAGTGATAAGCTCCGCCACGCGGGACTTCCTCAACAGCCGTTGTTTATTAATGACGCACCATTCCAGGGACCATCGTTAATAAACTTGGCTTCACGAGCGCTTTTCCATCGCCATTATTCAATTAAATACCTCGAGCATGCTCTCGGTCTGTTAAGCCAGTAGGACACCCGATAAAACTTTCTAATATTTGCATGTTGGTTTTGAAAAAGTAAAGATCAGAATAATTAAGATGCAAACATAGATGCTAATCTCGTAAATGAATATATATATATATATATATATATATATATACGAGGCCTATCTAAAACGTATCCGAGCTTAGGCAAAAAAAAAATATTTCAAATACTTAACGGGGTTGGAACCCTAATCCTCTTCAAAATAGGCCTCCTGTGCTTGCATACACTTAGCCCACCGATCCATCCACTGCCGGAAACACCTCTGGAAGTCTTCTTTTGGAATGGTGTTCATATCCACAGTCGCGATAGATTCAGTAGGTTTTTGGAGAAGATGCGATGGGTGTAACACAAATTAAGGAGTGGTTAAACCGATTCAAAACTGGCTGCACATCAGCGGAGAGTGACCAGCGTTCTGGCAGGCCCCAAACTGCTCTCGGGGTGCAACTGTTGTTGAGGGAGTGTGAAAAAAGGGATGAATACCATTCCCCAAAAAATGATGAGTTAAACTAAAAAGAAATTCATCTGAATCAGAATGATACAACTTTGTTGACCGGTTTGATTCTGTTGTCGGCATTCTTGCAGGAGGGACCACATAATGGTTGCCAACATCCCTAAGTGAAAGTAGTATTATGGAATCGACTGGATTCGAACTTGGCACAGCCAGGTCGACAGTTTCCGGGTTTTTACGTAAATTTTTGCTTTAGACTTTTATATCTTTTGATCTTCATAAAACGATTAATGTTTAGAACTTCATTTTGATTGGTATATGAAAAATATTGGTACATATGTTTAAGAATGTAAAATTAGATTTTGTGTATGGACAAAAAAAAACTCAACTAAAATGAAAGTAATAACACCCGGGCAACACCGGGTAAGTAGAGCTCGTAAGCAATGGATGGTAACATTTAATGCTACTAAGACAAAGCTCCTTTTCAAAAAAGGATGGTAACATTTAATGCTACTAAGACAAAGCTCCTTTTCAAAAAAGGATGGTAACATTTAATGCTACTAAGACAAAGCTCCTTTTCAAAAAAGGATGGTAACATTTAATGCTACTAAGACAAAGCTCCTTTTCAAAAAAGGATGGTAACATTTAATGCTACTAAGACAAAGCTCCTTTTCAAAAAAGGATGGTAACATTTAATACTACTAAGACAAAGCTCCTTTCTTTTAACAATTATAAGAAACCTTTTGGGAATCTTTCTGTTGAATTCTAGAATCTGGACGGAATTTGGACGGATTCCTGAATATGACAGAAAGATTCCGGAGTTCGACAAGGTACGCCTGAAGAAAGTTGGAGGTTACATCGGCCGAAACGTAATGATAAAAACACCCAAGATGAGAACAGTAGTCTGAATATACCAAATTCTACAAATTATCAACCCTCATCTAAAAAATCCAAAACAAAATACATAGAAGATACTGCCACGGCTGCTGCAAATGAAGGTGGCTCCCTCTACCGTGCTAGAAAACTTCTCACATCTGCCAGTATTCTATATCTCTACAAGGCCACCTGTCACATCTGGGCTGGTGCACCATCAACTAGTCTCTCCCTCTGAGACAGGGTAAAAAAAAAAGTCTGTAATCTAATAGGTCCCACACTATCCACCAAGCTCCAGCGCTTGTCCCATGTTGAATCCCTGTGCTTGTTTTACAAGTACTTCAATGGAATGTGCTCCGACGAACTTGCTGTTTTGGCGCCCCCTCGACATAAATACACCCGACAAACCAGACAATCAGCTAAATCCCATCCATTCACTATGGAGATCCCCAGATGCTAGCCTTTGGAATTCCCTCCTTGCTCCCTGTATCCCTAACTGTACTGACATGCAGAAATTTAAATGTAATGTAAGCAAACATCTTGCTGCACAACTCCTCACTTAGGAAGCACCTATAAATCTGGCCCCTAATCCACACTAGCCCTTACGTCTCAGTGGCAACGTGCCCCTTGTTTGGGGTGAATTAAAGCACAATAAATAAATAAAATAAAATAAAAAACTTCTTTCTCTGCCTTTTTGCCTGAGATGAAAGTGTAGTATCTGTTCCGATGGATACCACACCCCCTTAGACCGGTATCGTCTTGGCCTTCGGAATCAAAGATTCCGACGGTCTTAGGGATTGTTCTGTGCAGTTCTAGAAAGTCCATCCTCCCAGGCTTTGCCTTCTCACCCTTTGAGAAATAGGGTTAGTTTATTGCTAATTGCCTGATGCGCTGCTACCGGGGAATGCCGACGGGGCTGCCCAGGCACTTTTTTTTGTAGGCCAGAGTGTTCATCCTCTAGGGCGCAGGCTTTTCAATCCCACTTTCCGACCTTGTGTCACATCCTACCGCTGTGGGAGGGAGATAAAAAAAATTTTTAAATAAAAATTTTTAAAAAAAATTAAAAATTTTTTAAATAAATAAAAAAAATAAAAAATAAATAAATAATGAAAAAATAAATTTAAAAAAATAAAAAATAAATAAAAAAGACGGTGGCCACATATATACAGTTTTTGAAATAAGTATGACATAAGTAAACTTTCTAATGTAATGATTCCTAAAACTGAAATATGTAAGTCCTTATTCTATAAGAATGTACTTATGATCTTTTCTTTCGTTTTTCTCTTTACTGAACGTGTTTAACCTTTTACTACTGAACTGAAATATTTTTTTTCAGTTTCAAACAAAATCTTATTCTTGTACAAAAAATAATTCTTTGATTTCCAAAGTTACGAAGAACCAAAAAAAAATGCAGAAGTGGATCTTAAAGAAGAATGAATGAATATGCAATATTATTGCAGGTGATGCTAGTTCAGTCAGGTAGTGAGGGAAAACGCACAACTGAATATGTTTGTATTCAGAAAATTATTAATGGTTGGATTACTTCAAATAATACAGAACATATTAAGAATAAAGATCGAAGGTCATATGTGAACACAGGTAAGTTATCTTTGAACACAAAAATGGCTAACATATTGGGAATATCACAGAGCTTAACAGGAAAAACTAATAAGAAACAGGAAATGCATGCTGTTGTTTGATAACTACTTTAAACATTGATTCCAAGAAAGGAAAATATTAGTGACGTGTGTTGTAATTGTGTAGGAAGTTGCTAGCAGCCATGGACAATGGACACTTTCTCTTTTGAAATCTCAGATCAGCATCAGTGATCTGACAACATGTTAGTCTGCAGTATCAGATAAAACTGTGACAGAGATGCATTTCAATTTACTCAACATCATCTTGTCCGTCAATCGATACTAGATTTTAAAATGAGAAAACTTTGAAACTGCACATACAGGAATTTTTTTTTTTTTTGGTACAACAAAATTAGTACAACATTAGTACCGTCGGTTTCAAGCTCAGAAGGATTTAACCCTCCTGCTCTCTTCAGCTTATGTTGTCACGAAGAGAGTCAGAGGGTTAAGTCCTTCTGAGCTTGAAACCGACAGTACTAATGTTGTACTAATTTTTCTGTACCAAAATATATATATATATATATATATATATATATATATAATAAAATTGAAATAAAAGCCAAATTAGCAATACAAGATTTTTTTTTTCTTCTTACATTAATCCTATCGATTACGGAATAAAATTCCTTCTTCAGGGGTGACCAGTATTGAGTCTTTTTTTTTTTTCTCATCAAAAAAACAAGAATAAAGAAACTTATTTCTTTGTTAATTTGATAAACGTCTTTGATGGTACGACGTCATCGCCTTGCTGTTATGAAATGGCGGTAGGATTCAAATTTATTAACTTTCCATGCAATACTTTAAAACTTGAACGAAAAACACACACACATATATATATATATATATATATAGTGGGAAAGGAAGATAAAGATATAAAATATCATGTAAATTTGATGCTCGATGATGAGAATAAAAATTGTGTATAATACAATGTCTATTAAATCATCAATTGTTCAAAACAAGGGATTTACATACACATATATATATGACACAGCGATCGAGGCCGACGGGGATCGGGTACCCCAGTGGCGCACTAGTATGCATTTGGTGATGATGCTAGACCCTACGTAGAAACGAGGTGGAGATATAAGACTAGTACGTATATTCAGCGCAGATTGACCATCCAAACAAGGAGAGAAAATAGCGTCGGGCTGGCTGGAAAAGTCATGTAAAATTGTTAATTGCATTTAAATCTTACACAAGCCGAGTTTAAACAGATGGACGAAGTTTGGGCAAAATCTTTTATCACCAACGAAAAACATACGGTCAGGCATGTCAGTACTATACTAGCCGGGCGGGCTGAGCTGATGTCAGAGATAGCCATCTAAAGCTGTCACCACTAATTAGGGCAGAGGTCTGCTCCACAGCGGGAGAGGAAGGGTAATTGTTTTATCATAATGGCAATAAAATCTAAGACAGAAATCCCATTTGTAGGTATCAGTGAAAAGACGCGCCCCATCTCAATCCAATGGGATGAGAAAGAAGGATATAGAGAAATAGGTTGGAAAAGGAAAGGGTGTGACTATACACCCTTTCGGTAAGAGAAAGGACCTTGGGTGAGAACGAGAAAGCAGATCACAGTTACAGTTAGTTAGAGCTGAGCGCTCAGCCCAGCTAGTCGTCTGAAGGAGGCATGCCGATTCCAGGCATGCAGGACGAAGTAAGACCCACCGTTTTCCAAACATAGAGTAATGACTTAATTAGTCCAACTTGTGAAAATAATCGTTGTAAATTGATATGCACACACGCACAGAGAGATCACGGAATAGATTAGCACGAAAGATATTTACCATACGATAGACTTGAATTCAACGTTTAAAAACAATTCTTTTATCTTTGTTAATTATTTCATACAAAAAGAACTCGCCGAGTTGTTTGCATTATTATCGTTGATTTGTTCTGCTTGAATAACCTTGCCTTCACAGAATCAACGAAGCTATCATCATCATCCCGACCTGAAGGGATTTCGACCAACATCTTTTTTTTTACTGCCACTACGACGATCGGCCAAAGAGTGTCCACGGTCTGGCAAGATCTCTGCGTAGAGAACCAGAGGCGTGAACACAGAGATAGAGACACGAGTGGAAACTATGTTTATAAGTGGCTCCACGGGTCAGAGAGGCGTGTGAGGTCACAGGTTACATTTGATGCCGTGATGCCAGGATCAGAGTGGGGTATCTGTTATACTTGGCACCGCGACCAGGATATCAAACACCTGTGCATGAGTGACCGACAAGATACCCACGGCTGATTGACAGAAGAGTGTGGGGTCCCGTCATATATATATATAAGTAAATATATTTGCTTCCATCCAATAACGCATTCGTTAGCAATCAAAACACGTGTCTTTTTCTAGACCTGAACAAGATAATTTCAAGTGATGAGGGGAAGTAAGAAAGCAAATAGCAACTCAGACAACCACCTCAGACTTACCATGCCGCCTGAAATGAATTTAGAAAGAAAGCCCCTACTCTATAATAGAAAGTCAACGGTAGATTTTTTCTTTAGGTCATCAGAAATGATAATAATTTATATATAAAAAATTAAATTACTGGCGTAATTCTACGATTTTATATGAATATTTTAGTAACAAATCTAGATAGATAGGGAGTGCGAACACTGACGAAGAGTTTTTTATCGTCGTTTTTTATCGAGTGTACACTAGTTGTTAAATAGAATCTGATATCCAAAATAGAATTAATCTTTGCTAAGGAACACATTCTATTTTGGATATCAGATTCTATTTAACAACTAGTGTACACTCGATAAAAAACTCTTCGTCAGTGTTTGCACTCCCTATCTATCTAGATTTGTTATTAAAATATTCATATAAAATCGTAGAATAACGCCAGTAATTTAATTTTTTATATATAAATTATCATCATTTCTGATGACCTAAAGAAATAATCTACCGTTGACTTTTATTATAGAGTAGAAGATTAATTCCCTCCCCCCAAAAATAAGAATGTGTTTAAACCATTCGATCTAACTCTCATATAAACTTTCTTCAATCAAATATAAAATTTTAAAAAATAAGTTGGCATAAAAAACATGAATCGCATACATTAGTATTGACATAAATTCAGAAAAGCATGTCACAAAAATAAATGTGAATTTAAAACTGTATTTTGGTAAAATTAAATCTTTTAAATGAATAAATCTGAAAGTTAGCCCCCATTTCTCACACTAACGAAAAGTTAATCCAACTTTTTATTTACCTCCCCAGGAGGTTAGGCACAAGGCCAGGTTTATCTTACTCCCACAAGGTAAGATGTGACCCAAGCTCGGGTCGGGAAAGTGGGACTTGAAAAGCCAGCGCCTGAGAAGGTGAGCACTCTGGCCATTAAAAATTGCCTGGGCAGTCCCGTCGGCATTTCCCGGTAGGGGCGCCTCAGGCAGTAAGCAATAAACTTACTCCTCCCCAAAGAGCGGAGGCAAAGCCTGGGAGGGTGAACCTCCTAGAACTGCACAGGACAGTACCTCAGACCGGCGGAATCAAGGCCCGAAGGCCAAGACAACACCGGTCTACAGAGTGAGCATCCATCGGAACAGATACTATACTCTGATCTTAGCCAAAAGGCCACGGAGGATTTTGTGTTGAAGTTAATCCAACTTTACACAACAAACGCACCATCTTTTTATACAGTGCTTATATTGTGCTATCAGTCGCAAGGTAAACAAATTTGCATATGGATTTTGAAAAAAGACATTTTATTAATAAACTATTATTAGTTTTTGTTTTTTAATTAAATGATTGTTTAGATTTTAACATAACAAATAGTTCTGTTTCACAATATTGTTTTATTTCCTGGACAAATTTTTAGCATTTGCATTCAAATGCTCCTTTCTTTAGAGAGACTGACTTGATTTTCAACAAGTTGCAATCTATTTTTAAATTGTAAGTGAAAAAGCCACATTGATTTCTTTCTTTTCCTTTCTTTACGGTGATATTTAAAAGATAAAAATTTTTTTTATAGAAATTATTAAAATGTTAATCTATATGAACAAATGAGAAAGATTTTGTTGTGTGTCTACAACAAAGTTATGACTTAAATATTAATTATTTTAAATTCATGTTTCAAGTAGTGAAGTTTGCGAAGCGATAGTGAGTCGGCAAAACCAGCTGGTTATGAATCTAATCTATAAACATTTCTTCTTAAAACCTAGCGATATTGTATCTCGACACAAATTGGAGTGTGAAGATTTGAGTACCTGGAGAGTCAGTTGTGCTTAATTAGATAGAATGATGGTAGAAATAAAGAAATAAAAAAATAGGCAAATTGCAGAGTCTAGCGGATGAGGAGGTTGGGTTGCACCTGAAGTAATGCTGCCACTCTGCTCCTAGGAACCACTCTGCTTCCCATTCTGACATGCGTGAAATAATACACCTTCGGAAATTCCAGATTGAATTCTCACTTAAGCTGGAAAAGTGCTGAGTTTTGGGGATGCAGTTACTAAAAGAATTCTATCAAGTGTCGGAACTTTTATTTCATCAAGCCATGTGAAATTTCACCGTGCAGTACGTGATTTTGCTTTACAGCCGTCACACTATAACGTTTCTTTTATGCTATGTAACCTGGTTATTAATAGTTCCGTAATTCTTCGTAATGATCTTTCCTTCTTTATGGTTTCGTTTGGAAATAGTATTGATAGAATTTGGTAATAGTTATCTTATAATGGTGGAATATCATTATTTTGAGAGATATTCGCAATCAACGTATGTATATATGTTGAATGTAAGAGACAACTCATGTCTAGATATCCTTTGGTAGATCCTTTCAATAGTCCGAATCAGGATCTTAGTTTCGGAGGGGAATTGGCTGATGAATTTGCCATAGTTTGGATTTGTCTCCCAAGTACTTTCAGACCCATCCGGGTCCATCTTCAGGGGAATGAGGTTAATCAGGTACAGACCAGTACATAATTCCCGCCAAAACCTTCTATAATACTAACACATGGTCTGTACCTGATTAACCTCATTCCCCTGAAGATGGACCCAGATGGGTCCGAAAGTACTTGGGAGACAAATCCAAACTATGGCAAATTCATCAGCCAATTTTCCTCCGAAACTAAGATCCTGATTCGGACTATTTACAGGATCTACCAAAGGATATCTAGACATGAGTTGTCTCTTATATTCAACAATACTTGCCTGCAAGAGAAGATGCTGCCTATATATATATATATATATATATATATATATATATATATATATATATAATGTTGTGTGTATTTACACAGCATATTTTCATCTAGGTAAAAATTATATAACACGGAGTATTTTTTTGCTTGATAAGAGTTTTTTAGGGTTTTTTTTTGTTTCAATTTTCCGAATGGTCCATTTAATATTTCGATCAAATTGCTGTATGTAAGTTCCATGGGTTTCTTGTTCCATTTTCTTTCCTTTTTTGCAAGTATTTTCGATTTGATTCGTCAAATCATCTTCAGGCGGTGTTAGTTTTTTTTTCGTATATTCTGGTCAGGGAGATGACAATGTTAGTTTTTTCTTCAGAAAGGTGTCGCCGTCATTCCACGTAGAGCGCCTGATATTTCCAAATTATCACCCATCTGATACTGGCCAGGCTCAACGCTACTTAACTTCGGTAATCTTACAAGTACTGGTGTGATAACCTGATTATACTGTATTAAAAAAAAATCCGTTTTATTTTCAGAATTGTATACATCATTGTAATAAAAGAAAATGTTAATTATGACTTTTTTTCTCAATATTTTCCTTATATCTTTTTTTTTTAGTTTATTTAAAAAGACATTTTTTTTTTTTTTTTACTTATATCGCAGAGAATTTACATAAACCCTACTCTAAGCATGTGAAGTATTTTGACAGTTAAAAAGTAGACGTTATGTTAAAAATCAAAATGAATAATTAAAATTTATTCAACAACCACAAATAATAGTTAATTAATAAAATGTTCTTTTTTCAAACCAATATGCAAATATCAGGAAGTTTCATTAAATGTCCTAAAAATAATAAGGTTAACTCTAACCATAATACCATTATTTCTGGTTAACATTTACTGCTTTTTCGCTAACGGATCTAGACATGGGATTTTTTGACACATGTTTAATCATAAAAATCGTAGAGAGAAGATGCATTAATTTTCAGAGTGTTGCACATTATATTCGGTTTTACCGTCCGTTTTACATGCTGTCATATGTTGGATGGCTCTAAGAAATTGACTTCCAAACTGACCTAACTCTGACCAGGTCTTTATTTATCCCTATTACTTTCAAGTCCGTTCTTATAACTTTCCTGGTGATACCAGATCAGGCTGCCCTGTGTCTTCCTGAGACGAAATTCACCTACATTGACGTTTTTTTTTTTTTTTTGTTTTTTTTTTGTAAAACTTAATTATGTTCTACAAAACCAAAAACAAAAACAACAGCCCCTCTCCCTTTCTCCCTCCCCTTTTTTATTTTATTTTTAGAACTTGAAGCATAAATCTTTTACTATAATGACCAGATTCGGCATTAAATAACCCAAAAAGGGTTGATATGCCGTAAAACAAAACTACCAAACCAAAAACGATGATTAAACATTTGAAGATATAAAGAACTTGAAGCATAAAAACTTTTACTATAATGACCAGATTCGGCATTAAATAACCCAAAAAGGGTTGATATGCCGTAAAACAAAACTACCAAACCAAAAACGATGATTAAACATTTGAAGATATAAAGAACTTGAAGCATAAAAACTTTTACTATAATGACCAGATTCGGCATTAAATAACCCAAAAAGGGTTGATATGCCGTAAAACAAAACTACCAAACCACCTTATAACTTTCTCTCATGTTTTCTTATGCCCCCTCCCCCCCTGTGAACGGAACCTGCTACCTTAACTATTCTACATCTGCTGACCCAACAACTCTCATCCATTCTTTCAACATGTCCAAACCATCGAAGTCTCCTGTTCTGCACACATTTCCCTATACTGTCCAGATTTATTCCTCCTCTGAGGTCATCAGAACTAAGCCTCTCTTTAAAACTTACATTACACATCATTCGTGATATTCTCATATCCTTTCTTTCCATACAACACACGTCCTCAACCTTGACTAGCCAGGTTTTACTTCCATACATCATCACACTTCGTACAAATGCCTGATAGATCCATCTCTTTGTCGACAGTGGTAACGATTTGCCGATTAGTAAAGACAGAAGTCCTCCACTCTGTGCACGGATAAACGAATTCCGAATAAGAAAGATCATATTATTTTAATGAATAATTCTATCCTTAGAACTCATTAACAATCCTGGATTCCATCAATTTTGATTTGTTCCTTCTTCAATCTTAATTACATCCAAGAAAACAATGTGGATTCGGATTTAATTATCCTGTCTCTTTGAATTGTGTTTCATGTTCAAACATCCAATGATATATCTGTTTATTAGAGAATGCGGTGGCTAAATATCAGCGAGGCGTGTGCACATGTGTTCGTGCGAGATAAAATATATCAAACCGAATCTCTCCCTTCCTCTTAAGACAATAGCTTTTAGAATTGAAACTCCATCTTTGGCCAGGCTGATAATGAACTTATTCTGTTTCCATTATTATCAATTGTTTTCTTCCTTGGAATCAAAAATAATCAATATTCTCAAGAATAGTTACATATAAATCCATATGGTTTTGAAAATATATAATTTTCCCAAGTTGGACCCGTAGAATTTCCGTTCGTAAATGAAGAAATTGAAGAGAATAACGCACTGGTCTTGAAAAAGGTTTTCATTAAGCAGATATAAAATATAAATTATTAAAAACTGTTATCAACAAAGATAAAAAAAAAAGGATTTCTTTTGGGTAGTTTGATTCTGCCTATTTCTGTTATACACATATATATATATATATATATATATATATATATATATATATATATATGTATGTGTATAGTGTGTCAGAGTTTGTTGAAAGGAAATCAAAGAGCTCGATCGTAAGAATGCGAGAGCTAAAATAAGCATTATTTATTTAAAAACTATACGTTACATATTGTTATATTTCGTGAGTCTAAAATTTTCGTGACTTGCCGAGGATTTGAGATGGATTCAAACGGCCTTTAATAAACAGTAAAGGTCTATCCATGCCAATGAAACCAGGGCACGTCTCTAAAATAAATAACGTGTAGTTTCTGAATAAATAATTGTATATATATATATATATATATATGCATAGATAGCTTCCAGTATTTTAAATATTTTTAAATTGGTTTCTGAATAAAAAAATTTTTTTTTTAATTTAAATAAAAATTAAAAAATTAAAAATACTGGAAGTTATCTCTACATAAAAACACAACAACCTAAAATTAACATCACATATGAAACCAGGGGCAACATTTTAAAATGCTTAACGTAATGCGATTTTATTCTGTGATGTCATCCAGCGTTGCTGAAAATAAATCGTCAATGACTTCCTGGAACAATGCGAAAAACGTTCTATGCGCGTTTCTCCGCCGTCTTTTAAAAAGTTCTCTTTTTTGTTCATTTGCTTTTGACACCTGAGGATAGTTCGACGAAGAATCGAAAACGTTCGTGAAACCTATGGAACATAGATTGTTTTTTTTTTATTTTAATACAAAAAAAGACCATCAGAAAAATTGAAAAAATAAAAAAGGAATAATTAAACAAACGAATTCTGTTATTTTTAATAATGTTTGCATAAATAAGAAAATGCTCCATAAGTGCACACACACTATATATATATATATATATATAATTAAGGAAAAGTTTAAGTAAAAGAACTCAAACTATTACTATATTTCGAAAAGATTACATAAAACCAATTTTATGAATAAATAAGATATTCTGAATCCACAGGATATATTAAATACTGTGCATATGTTTCACCGGAAAATTCACTATATATAAGCCCACCGATCCATCCACTGCCGGAAACACCTCTGGAAGTCTTCTTTTTTAATGGTGTTCATCTCCGCCGTCGCGTTTCGCATTATCGCTTTTCTTGCACCCTCTCTTAACAACAGCTGCACTCCGAGCAGTTTTGGGCCTACCAGAAAGCTGGTCACTCTCCGCTGATGTGCGGCCATTTTTGAATCGGTTGAACCACTCCTTAATTTGTGTTACACCCATCGCATCTTCTCAAAACACCTGCTGAATCTAACGTGATGGCGGAGATGAACACCATTCCAAAAGAAGACTTCCAGGGGTGTTTCCGGCAGTGGATGGATCGGTGGGCTAAGTGTGTGCAAGCACAAGGGACCTACTTTGAAGGGGATAACGGTCCCAACCCCGTCACGTATTTGAAATATTTTTTCTGGCCTAAGGTCGAATACCTTTTAGACAGGCCTCGTATATAGTAGTATGCAAATATATTTATGACAAGTCAACTTTACAGAAACTGTAGCTTACTTGCCATAAATATATTTTCATGCTGCTACTATGCTCTACTCACGTATTGAGCACTGTTGAAGTAAATGCTGAAAATATATATATACACAATATATTACCTAATAACATGTATGTATATACATGAAATAATATATATATAAATATATATATATATATATATATATATGAATATTACTCCGTACTATGTGGTAATCCGTAAATTCTTTGTACCACCTAGCAATTTGAAATGACTGTGAGTGAAAGTGGGTAGATTCAAAGATGGCTCTGTGAACTGGGTTCGCACCTTATGACAGTCTGAATTTATCACTGTCCTACACTGGTGAGAGCAATAATCTCGAAACGATATCGTCTGTAGGTAAATATGATTCAATATTTGTTTATAAATATTATTATTAAGCCCCTTTAAGTAAAATTAATGTTGAGCACTGTTAGGAGATATTTAAACTAGATATTCACTTAGCTACAAAGCAAGACTCCGAGTAAAGTCGATGAGTTCTCTGGTCTATCTTAATGGGCAGAAATATAATTTAAATTCTCTGTACCACATAGTAATTTGAAATGGCCGTAAGGGTAGAGTGAAAGCATGCAGATCCAGAGGTGGCTCTGTGAACCGGGTTCGTGCCTTATGACCATCTGAAATTATCACTTCCCTACACTGATGAGAGCAATAAGCTCGAAACGACGTCGTCTGTAGGTAAATATAATTTAAAATTTGTTTATAAATATTATTATACATATATTTTTTTTTCTTATACAGTGCATGCCAGCATATAAAACCGATGTTAAACCGAATATGATGATAGTCCTCATGATACAGGGTGTCTCAGTAGAAACGTTACCCATTTAATTAATATCATTTTGTACATTTCAGGGTTGATAGAAAATCTGATTCCATTTAAAAATCATTCAAGGAGATTGTATTATCATTAAGATTGGCAAAGTTATTAATTTCCAAGTTGTGGTTCAGTGATGAAGCCCACTTCTCTCTATCAACAGCCAGAACTTTGTGTTATGGGGATGTCAAGCGTCAGATTAAGTCCTTGGATCGCCATCTTCAAACATGACATCATCAGACCGTTTTTGTTTGATAAGGATGTTGGGGAGACAGTGAGAGTTGCGTATGCTATTGGTGCCGAGCTGTGCATTTAGAACACGTCTTGTAGAATTTTAATTTTACAAGACATTAATCGCAATCTTGAAACATGGAATACTGTTTTGGTTTTAGAATGACATTGGGAAGATAATAATGACTATCGATAAAGTATGCCATCAGCGCCAAGATGCACATTTAGAAAATGTCTTGAAAATTTTTAATTCATAACAAGAGACACTGAATGAACACTCATTTGAATTATCGGTACTCTTATAGAGAATGCATCACGTTTCTGTGACTGCGTCGTCAACATTCTGGCAGGTTTCGGAAGCGCTTGAGAGTTGACAAAACTATTAAACCAATCAGGTTGCAAGCAAGCAGACGATAACTTTTGGAAAAAATTAATTTCGACAATCTGCAGCGCGTTACCAGAATAAAAATAAATTTCTACGATCTGTGTTAGCGCATTGAATCTCCCGAAGGACTCCTTGAGTTCTGTCAGCAGCGGTTACTTCTAGCGAAAGACTAACCCTAAACCAGAAAATGTGAAAAAGAAAAAAACAGTGAAAAAAAAAGAAAAAAAAATTGGTTAAAAACAGTGTTTTTCGTTGTTTGTTATCAAAATAAAATCATCTTTTGAAACTTTTCGGTGCACAAAAAAATGTTTTTAAAAACATTTGATTAACAAAGGTTCCTTTGACAAAACAAAATAAACATCTAATTAATAACAGTTGTTTAGCTATGGTTTGTTCGTTCTTTATTTGTATATATGTATTTTACTTTGATTTTGTTCGTCTGCCAGTCTTCAATTTATCGTTTGGCAGATTTCACCTCGTCACCTCTCAAGCGTTTCCGAGACTTGCCCGAACGTCGACGACGTGAAGTCACGGAAACGCGGTGCATTCTCTATAAGGGTACCGAATTATCATTCCAGCTGTTAGAAAATCGAAAGTTTCTGGTTCAAATTTATATGAGGCACCCTATATTTTGTATTCGAATATATTAAGCTTGACAATGAAGCTGATATATTTGTACTATTTTAAAGTTGACTAATTAAAATACTCAGTATCTCAATTCTTTATTAAATAAGCTGAAACATTTCAGATTTCTAATATTCTAACCATTCCCAAGGAGGCATGACGCTTTTGGTTATAATTAACCCAAACCCTAACCTGTTGTATTTTGCTGCTGTGTTTAAAAAATATTTCCAGCATATATGATTTATAACTAACCTGACAAACTATATTTACTAAATCTCACTTATTTTAAATAAATACTTCTATTTGAGCCGGAAGCTGTATAGTAATACAGCTTCCGGTTCAAATAAATGCAATCCTCAACCTGTATAAGTCAGATTCGTCCCAAGAGGAAGTACTGCTGCCACATCAGGGGAGGTGCCACTCAGATCACTCTTTTTTGCCTTGAAAGAGTACAAAATCGACTTCACAATCTAGTGGGAGATGATCTCCTCCTTTTTCTGCAGCCCCTTTCTCACAGAAGAGACGTTGCTAGTTTTTCCCTACTCTATTGGTATTTCCGTAGTAGGTGCTCGACTGAGCTTCAAGTTCTGACCCCACTGCCTCGTAAGACCTTCTCAGTAAGAACTAATATATAATAAGGATGAAATACACGATATATCATAAATTGAAAAGTCGTGGAGACAGTATATATGAAAGACAGAGAGGAAAAACAGTTAAAGACCGGAAATAATTTTTTAAAAAACAAGTGGGAAATTTGACCGGTTTCTTTTGGATCAATGAGCGTCTTTTTAATTTCCCGTTCTTTTTTCATTTCTTCCTGTGTTTAATTGTTTTTTCTTTCTGTCTTTCATGCATATATGTGTATGTATATGTGTATGTATATATATATGTCTGTAAATGTTCACAATGAGAATAGAAAAGTTAGATTTCAAAAACAAATGAGTGCTCAATCTTATACATCTAAAAATAATTGCACAGCTTATACAATTCTTAAAGTTACAATTCGCATCCCAACATTACACTGGGTTTCGTACTTCTAAAGACTAAACTACAACCGAATCAACATCTGATAATCGTCTCTTAGGGACATGACACCCAGTGTGATGTTGGAATCGGTGTGAGGATAGATGTAACCATAAGAATTACATATACATTGCTTAATTTCTCCCATTTTTCTCTCACGTGTAATTTTCAATGGAATTAAATTACGGATCAAGGATATAAAACAAATTTAGAACTCGACAAGAATATTCCGAATTAAAATCTTTTGTTTGCCTGATTTTTTTTCTTCCCGGAGATTCCTCATGTCTCCATTGACATTTAAAAAAAAAAAATCTCGGTGATCCGTTCCATTCATTTGATCTCTGCTTTATAATTTGTTCATGTGATTCTTTTGAAAAGAAATTCTCCAAGTGTACATTGCTTGTTAATATTAACTTAACGAGAACATAACGTATAATTATGACATTATTCTACCATGGAGTTGATCTGAATAAGATAACTGCAATTTTAAATGCGTTTTGAACTCCTTTTACTTGTGTTTTTGTTTTATTCTCAGATAAAGAGAAGGATCAATTTTGATCCACGGTTTGAATCGCTCTGCAATTATAGATCAATGTCACAGAAGTTTTGATATTTCTATTTTTACAAGTCTTTTGTAAATGAAACCAGAAAGTGAGCGAGGATAATCATAATTACAAATGTTTCTTAATCAATGTTTATTGTATAGTTTTACGTGAAGAATACCTGTCTCAGGACAAGTAAAATTAATCTCCCGAACAGAAGTTTTATTTCACTTTATGAAGATAAAAATCAAGATATAATGTATTCCAATTTGGATCAAAATCTATTACATCATTGTGCTTCTAGAAAATGCCAAAAATTTAAAACTTAAGATTAAGGGGTCTTAAAAAGAAATTCAAATTCAGAGGATCTCGCTTAATTGGTGTCTAATGACTATAGATCAAATCCAGTTGAAATCTGATCCATTTGAAATGAGAGAATGTGCCCATATTATACCCTCTGAATACCCTTTAAAATACTCCAAAGAATCTGAAATTTTGGGAATATTTATTTATTATCTACTACCTATTGTTAAAATTTTACAAAACTCGGAGGTATCTGAATTTTCACGTAGGACTTCCACCTCCTTTTTGCCCCCTTTTGTTTGAAATTAAATTAAACTAAACATAGCCCACATTATGACCCCCTACTAGCAGCTGTGTTTCCGAAATTCATAATGATCGGTTAATTAGTTTAGGAGTGAATCATGCACATACAAATATATAAACATATACACATACCTAACTTTATATAAAAAGAGATTAAATTTAAACTTTTTCATCTATTATTTATATAAAAAGTACATGAACGTTTGTTTCCTATAGACACAGTTTGCCATCAGTGACTATTTTCTTATGTTTGTAAATTGGATGATATTGAAGAATTTTTTTCTATTTCATGTGTCATTCGAAAGCGGGAATCGTATATTTTTGTAGCATTGTTACACACCAACCACTAGTTTCTCTCTCTTGGACAAGGGACAAAGAAAGAATTTCGAACCTTATTAGGTTCTGTCAAGCCCCAGTCTACAGTGTTCCATTACTATGTTTCTTTACAAGTACTTCCACGGAACGTGCTCTAATGAACTAACTGCACTTGTCTCCCCTCAACGAAAATACTCCCGAGCCACCCGACTTACAGCAAAATCTTACCCATTTACCGTAACAGACCCTAGATGCCGGAAGTTTTCTACTGATAGCTTCTTTCCTCGGACGGCTTGCCTTTTGGAATTCCCTTCCTGCTCACTGCTTCCCCGAATCTAAATGCAATGTGAACAAACATCTTGCTGCCCAACTCCCTACCTAGGTTGTCCCCCTAAAAATGTGGCCCATCACAGTAGCTCCTTACACACACACACAAAAAACTTAAGATTATTGAAAGAAGTAAAAGTGTATCTATAGTCGTAGCACGCAGAACTGACATCAGCCATCAAAAGATTCAAATGACCATTGTCGCGGTCTGTGCACCGCTCCTTTGTTTTTTTTTGTGTCTTAGTCAGACGCCATTTTGAAAAAAAGATAAAAGCAGCAGCAGTGGCAGATTAATTCTTTCACATCAAGATCGACCCCGCAACACAATCAAATTGGAAAGAACGAGTCGGTAGCGAGAAGAATTCTTGATTTGAATAATTGATTAAGTCTTCAATAAACGGACAGAATATTCATCTTGAGATTCTATTTTAAAGACCTCAACATGGACGAAAAACATGCAATCATTAAATTTTATTTTTTCGACACTTCAAGTTTTCGGGGGGGGGGGAAATGGTTCTATCAATAATCACAAATTATTTTTAAATTCAGTAGTACTCGTTCGTAGGTTAAGAGAGCAAAACAAGCAAGGATAGCTTAAGCAGTAAACTTTCAGGATAAAGATTACAGGAAAAAATGAAAGTGGAGATTACATCTATAGGAAGTATATTTATAGCACATAGATGACATCAGCCATTGAATGATTCAAATAAGAGTCAGGAAAATCCGAAAAGAATCCTCAATCTG
Source organism: Sepiola atlantica (assembly GCA_963556195.1). Taxonomy (NCBI): domain Eukaryota; kingdom Metazoa; phylum Mollusca; class Cephalopoda; order Sepiida; family Sepiolidae; genus Sepiola; species Sepiola atlantica. The sequence goes on from OY744540.1 coordinate 77,689,880, forward strand.
ATTGGTTGATTGGGCCTTAAATAAACGGACAGGAAGTTCATCTTGAGACTGGAAAAAGACATACAATTTTTCAATGTTATGTTTTTTTCTCTTGAAGTTTCTGAGGGAAAAAAAATGGTTCTACCAATAATCATGTAGGAAATCTAATGAAATGGAAGCCGAGCACTTACTTCGAACAAAGGCATAATCCGCTTGGAATCCTGTTATAGTATGAGAATATGTAAGACTCCTGAAGACAACAGTCATTCTTTGTTCATTTGACATGTACATTGGTGGCAATTTCCGGCCACATTTCGTATCCAGATCTGTTGGTTCTCCATCGATGTAAATTGTTATCGTGACAGAATCTGATGCTTGACAACTGAAAAACAAAAAGAAAGAAATAAATGAAGTTTTTTGTTTTCGTTAAAAAGAATTGTTACTTGTTTGTAAACCTCTTTGACATCTTTCTTTTTCAATATCTTCTTTTTTTTTAATGGCATTTAAAAAAAAATTTTATTTTTATTTTTTATTTATTTTTTATTTATTTTTTTATTTTTTTTATATACGCCCTCCTACAGCGTTAAGATGTGACACAAGGTCAGAAAGTGGGATTGAAAAGCCAGCGCCCGAGAGGATAAGCACTCTGGTCTACAAAAAAAATGCTTGGGCAGCCCCGTCCGCATTCTCCGGTATGGGCGCCTCAGGCGATTAGCAATAAACTAACCCCTTCTCAAAGGGTGAGAAGGCAAAGCCTGGGAGGGTGGACTTCTCTAGAATTGCACTGGACATAATCTCAGACCGGCAGCATCAAGACCTGAAGGGCCAAGATGCTACCAGTCTACAGAGTGAGCATCCGTCGGAACAGATACTACACTCTGATCTTGGCCAAAAGGCAAAGAGAGGAAGATTTTTTTTTATTTTTATATTTTTATTTACTCCCTCCCACAGCGGTAAGATGTGACACAAGGTCGGGAAAGTGGGATTGAAAAGCTAGCACCTGAGAAGATAAGCACTCTGGTCTACAAAAGAAAATGCCTAGGCAGTTCCGTCGGCATTCCCCGGTAGGGGCGCCTCAGGTGATTAACAATAAACTAATCCTTTCTCAAAGGGTTAGAATGCAAATCATGGGAGGGTAGACCTCCTAGAACTGCACAGGACAATCCCTGAGACCGGTGGAATCAAGGCCCGAAGGCCAAGACGGTACCGGTCTATAGTGTAATATCCATCAGAACAGATACTACACTTTGATTTTAGCCAAAGGTATTTATCTACCTCGCACAGAGTAAAATGTGACACAAGGTCGGAAAGTTGGATTAGATAAGTCAGCACCCTAGAGGAAGAGCACTTATGACCTTCAAAAAATGCCTGGGCAGAACCCGTCGGCATTCTCTGGTAGGGGCGCCTCAGGCGATTAGCAATAAACTAACCCTTTCTCAAAGGGTGAAAAAGCAAAGCCTGGGACGGTGGACATCCTAGAACTGCACAGGGCAGTACCTCAGACCGGCGGAATCAAGACTCGAAGGCCAAGACAGTACCGGTCTATGGGGTGTAGCATCCATCGGAACAGATACTACTCTTTGATCTCAGCTAAAAGGCCAAGAACAAAGATTTTCTTTTTTATTTACAACATCTAAGGAATCTCCGGGTGTCTTATAACTGTTTTGCTGTATGACGTCATTCCTTTGCGACGTCATACATTGGACACGGAGACAAACAAACAAAATCCACAGGGTTTTAGTCATATATAGATATATAATAAATGCTGACCTAACGTGTCAAGGGTGATCATTAGCTATTTTATGAATTAAAGACGAGACATACAAATGAATTTATCTACAAGTTTTCGCTATTTGCCGATTAATGTTCATTATCAATTTTACTCAATGTATTTTTTTACTTTTGCTTAAGTGAAGGTCACAATTTAGGAAGCGCAAAATAAAAATGAACGACGTCCACAGTAAAACGAATATTTCATTTATTATTATACTACAGCAGAGTTAATCAACGTTTGTTACCCTAAGACTTTTTTTATATATATTTACTTTAATCAGACAAATTATGTTAAAATAGTCCTTGGTTTGAAGGTTTGGTAATGTTTTAAAACATCCATAGTATTTTTATCACTTTTGGAGGAGGAATTCTTCCCTGATTTTCTTTGGTATCTGTCATTCAGGGTTTGTGCCATAGTAGCCACGCTGGGCACTGCAGCTTGGCGATGCTATGCGCCCATAGCTGGGTGTGTCCATGTGGACAGCACCTGGTATTCTAAAATGGTCACTTATCTAGTACTGACCAGGTTCAACGTCGCCTAACTTTGGTGACTTAACGAGAACTGGTGCGTCCAAGGTTATAAGTAGAAGGAAAACTGTCAGCAGGAAGAGAGTTCCACAAGCCAGCAGTTCTTTGAAAGAAGCTACTGGAATAGGAAGATGTATTATAACGAGGTACCTGAACAGCAAATTGATGAAGACCGTTTGACCAACGAGTCTAACGAGCTGGAACAAAGGAAGCAGGGAATAAATCAGACAATTTTGAAGAACATATGCCATAATAGTACTTATAGAAGAGGCTGAGACCAACAACATCACGTCTATATATATATATGCTAGCAGAACTACCTGGTGTTGCCCAGGTTAGAGTGTGCGATAGCATCATATGCAACATCATGGTAGGAAGAGTTTACTTTAACAGCAACCTTGATGCTGTCAGCTAGATGTCTTACTCACCGAGCTATTCAGATATATGTTAATACTCTTATACTAACGCTAATAAATAGATGAATTTCATTGTGTAACATTTTTGAAGACTGTCATTAGCTTCTTTAAGAGGCAGTCAGAGACGCAATAATATTTCCATTATGTTCACATGCAAATTGTGCATGTGAATATAATTATATTGAAAGTAAACTTCCTAATATGTCTTCGTTTTTAGAGGCAGACATGCACAGACAGAGAGGTGTTCTCCTTGATATATATATATATATATATATATATATATATATATATCATTTGAATCAAAGGGAAAAGAGTTTTCAGTTGAGGGGGGGCAGGGACCTTCTTAATATTATCAAAATTTGCTGAAATTTTGGGAATAGACATATTTTTTGGGCATTTACCTATGGTTTAAATTTCATTTGAATCAAAGGGAAAACAGTTTTCAAAGGGGGAGGGTTGTGACCCCCAGCGTTGAAGTGATATATGTTTTATATATCCTATGCCCTTCACTGAGAGGTTAGTAGTCCACATGCCAATTTTCAAGCAATTCTGTCCAACGGTTTCGGTGAACATAAGACACAAAGATCAGGCGGACACACACATACGAAGTTACTATTTTATATATATGTATATATATATATATATATATTACAATAGTTGATGAAGGCTATCCAGTGATTCAGCCAACAGTATGTATGTATAGTTAGCCTCCATCACAGCCAATTTGGATTGTCTTTGGTTCTATTAAGCAAAAACTTTTCCGTATGCGATAAACTTTTCTGATTAATAGCAAAAGAACAAGGCGAGAATTTAATTATCTTTAATATCATTACTTCATTTCTGATTTCATCACTTGATGGAAGGAAACTGAAACGCGAACCCAAAAATTGTTAATGGCTAATGAATGAATTACTCTAAAAGTCTGATTTTTCTATATCTTTCGCTTCCGCTTTTTTTTGTTGATACCTTATTACCAATTTTCTTCTTCTTTCTCTAATTCCTTGTCAATATTTCCCTGTTTGATTTCCTTCATCAAAGATTCTTCAGTTCTGCAGCCAATTACAATTGATTTTGTGAGTGCATATAGATGGAGTGCAGCAGCAGCAGCAGCAGCAGCTTCTTTCTTTCATTTCAACCGGTAAATAAAAGGACACCATAAAAAGAATAAAGAACTAAGCTGATTATCTGTATATTAATAAAATTGTGTGATCACTTCTCGTGTCTGTGTGTTTCTGGTGGCTACCTGACTTAGATATTATCATTATAATTATTTATCGATTATATATTCAAATCAAAAAGGCAATACCGCAAAGTACTGAACACATTTTTGTTTTAAATCCTATTCACAAAAATAATTTAAGTTGGAAAAATGAGGCAAGACAAAAAGTTTGCTATTATTTTGATATATATATATATATATATATATGTATATATTTATGTATATATATGTATATTATATATTATGTATATTATATATATTATGTATATATTTATGTGTATATATATATTATATATATTATGTATATATTTATGTGTATATATATATTATATATATTATGTATATATTTATGTGTATATATATATTATATATATTATGTATATATTTATGTGTATATATATATTATATATATTATGTATATATTTATGTGTATATATATATTATATATATTATGTATATATTTATGTGTATATATATATTATATATATTATGTATATATTTATGTGTATATATATATTATATATATTATGTATATATTTATGTGTATATATATATTATATATATATTTATGTGTATATATATTATATATATTATGTATATATATATATTATATATATTATATATATTATGTATATATATATATTATGTATATATATATATTATATATATTATATATATTATGTATATATATATATATATTATATATATTATGTATATATATATATATTATATATATTATGTATATATATATATATATTATGTATATATATATATTATGTATATATATATATATATTATATATATTATGTATATATATATATATATTATATATATTATGTATATATATATATATATTATATATATTATGTATATATATATATATATTATATATATTATGTATATATATATATTATATATATTATGTATATATATATATTATATATATTATGTATATATATATATTATATATATTATATGTATATATATATTATATGTATATATATATTATATGTATATATATATTATGTATATATATATATTATGTATATATATATATTATGTATATATATATATTATGTATATATATATATTATGTATGTATATATTATATATGTATATATTATATATTATGTATATATTATATAGTATGTATATATTATATAGTATGTATATATTATATAGTATGTATACTATGTATATATATATTATGTACATATTATATATATATATTATGTACATATTATGTATATATATTATGTATATATGTATATATATTATGTATATATGTATATATATTATGTATATATATATATATTATGTATATATGTATATATATTATGTATATATATATATATATTATGTATATATATATATTATGTACACATATATATATATATAATATATATATATTATATATATATATAAATGAATAAAAATGGGGATAAAATGATCTAACGTAATAAAAAAAAGAAAGCCAAAACCTATATTATTTATGTATTCATCAACGTTTCGTCTTTATTGTAGACTTCTTCAAGTGAAAGAGGAAATGGGGTGATAGTTGGGAGTTATTAATTTTTATTTCTATTTTTAGCTTAGGGAAAGAGATAGTATCAGTTTTTCTTCATCCTGAGGAAGTCTACAATAAAGACGAAACGTTGATGAATACATAAATAATACAGTTGTTGGCTTTCTTTTTTCATTTTCCATATATATATATATATATGAAAGAGAGAGAACGAATGCCTGATTAGTAATGACTCTCTTCTCCCCTTCGTGTGCTCCACAGAAAAATTACATGGCCAGTTTCCCTTTCCCTGCTTTTGTACAATAAGCAGCTCTTCCCCTTTGATGAGCAAGATTATTTCTCATCACACAAAAGATGACAGCTTTTGCTACTAATGTTAATATACGCGTTACACGAATCCATTCATGGGCACACGTCCGTTTGTCCAAACCGCCATCTTTGTTTTTCCAGTTAATAACAACAAGAAGCAAGGGAGATCACTCTAAAAAAAACTCATCACAAAGAAATAGAACTCTTATATCTCAATACAAGGGAGATAACTTAACATTATCTAGTCAGTGACATTTAGTGTAAAAGATAGCAAAATCTTTCTCTTTGGTTAGCTAGCTGATTGGGTTCGGACGTTTATTTTGAAGCTTTAACCATGCCCTTCTGAGAAGCAGACGGTGAGAAGCTTACGTAATATGTGACTTGGCAATGCTGTATCTGTTGTATCATTCTTATGTCATTTCTCTTCGTGAAATGCACCCCGTAACGTTATTAAGGGTTAATAATGAAAATGCTATTTGAATCTGAAGTTTAAGAGAGAGAGACTGACATACAAAGCCTTCCATAGAGATGCAATGACGTAGCTAAAAACTTATACGTTACAATGACGCAACTCGAAGGATAAGATCTTAAAGAAAAAATGGTTGTTAGATTCTAAGCAAGATGATAAAACATTTTCGAATTTCTGCTTGAAACAATTCAAGATGAACATCAAACAATAATGAATCTCTTCAGTGTATATAAACCATTTCCTCAAAACAGGAAAATATACAAATATTTCACAAAAGATCCAAACAAGTTTTTATCACACATTAAACAAATCTATTTTTCTTTTTCCTTTGTTTTCATTTTTATTTTTATTTTTCCTCTCCAAACACATTAAGCATAATTTTTTTTCGCAACGAAAAGAAAAAAAAAAAAAATTTTTCTTTCAAAGTGCGAAGATTTGTGAGGACTTAAAGAATTTTAATCTTTTAGTTTTACTATCTTTGTTATCATTTTTTGTTTTGTTTGTTTTTAATACGTTTATGTAGGTATTATTTCCTTCTTTCCCTTTTTTTTACTCTCCGTTTGCGCATTCAGTCTAAATCACAATATTAGATGTCACTTTAAAATACATCCTGAAATAAAATCAATATATTCCATTATTTCCTGATTCTGTGTTCAACAACAAAAAAAAATAAATGATTATAGATTTTCAAAAATGAATCAAGATATATATGAACACTTGTAAGCCGGCACAGCAATGAATACATACATATGAATATCAAAGGTCAATATATATATATATATACGTATGATATAAAAAAAATTAAATAAAAATTGACTAGGGTACTCAATTACTGGAGTAAAGGTCTAATTACTAAATAATAGATTTAGATATTGGATTCTGTTATACGATTGCTTTCATACTGATGAAATACAAATATTGAATGACACACGAAATATACCTTCCATATGTTGTTCTTTTTACACACTGATTTATCAAAACACAGGACAGTGAAAAAGAATATATATACATATATATATATATATATATATATATATATATATATATAAGATCTTTACATATTCTATATTGGATTCTGTCATCCGAATGGTTTCATGCCAATGAACGGGCAATTATTCAATGACACACGAAATTCACATTCGAAATGTTGCTTACCTTGGATTACTTTTATGTACGTATAAAATTAATAATATATATATATATATATATATATATATATATATATATATATATATATATATATATACGAAAAATACGGCCTATAAAGTTAAGGGCGACTAATGCAATTTTCTGCATCTGAATCACTTAGGAAGTGAAACAATCGAAATAGTAGTAAGCAAAAAACAACGAACGCTGCAATCACCAATAAAAACAATTACATCAAAATACACACACACACACACACACACACATATATATATATATATATATATATATATATATATATATATATATAATAAAATAAACGCTATCTTCACGAAACTCCTTTTTTCCATTTTTAAATCTCCTTTCACCGGACACCTTATCTACGGACATTCACCAACTGGACAGACTCCATATTTTTACACACACACACACACACACACACACTTACTCTCCATTACTTTATATTTTTTCAAATTTTGAATGTTGGCTTTTCCACTGCCAACTTATCCATCTATGTAATTCCTCTGATAAGATTTTAATCTTTGAAAAGCCTTGGCTTAAGGAAAGAAAAATAAACATCTTTTTTTTACCGAGTACACCTTGCATTGAACAATCGAAGTTGAAATAGATGTGTCGTTCGTACATATTTATATCTCTTCTTTCATTTCTCTCTCTCTCTCTCTCTCTCTATATATATATATATATATATATATATATATATATATATATATATATATAATGCAAAATTAAATAAACATTGGTGTGAGCCGACACCAATTAATTCGTGTTTCGACGTTAGCTGCGTCTCAAGACTCTTGATCAGACTCAGCTAACGTTGAACCACGAATTAATTAGTACCGGCTGACACCAATATTTATTTAATGTTAGAAAAGCTCTACTTTGTATTGAGCACTTTAAAAAAAATATTGGTTTTGTGTTCCTTACGTAAATATATTTGAACTTGAATAATATATATATATTTATTTCATTTTGCAACCGCCTGACGACGACCGATGTCGGTCGAAAACGTTCGCACAAAATACGGAGATTTTTTACACTCCTTAGATTATAACATCAAATCCGTCGTACGAAGACTAGAAAAAAACGGATCAAAAGCTGAATAAGCAGAAGTTGGCACGCCAGTTTAATCAAATATTCATATATATATATATAGGCAAACATTATTAAATAACACGGAGTATCTTTGCTTGATGAAACATTTTTCTTTTCAATTTGCCGAATAGTCTGTTTAGTATTTCGGTCAAATTGGTGTATGTAAGTTCCGTGAGTTTCTTGTTCCATTTTTCTTTCACTTTTCGTGAGTGCTTTCGATTTGATTCGTCAGGCCGTGTTAGTCTTCGTGTCTTTACGAATATGTTTTTACTGTTGAGTTTTATTTTTAAACGGTTACTAATTTACAACTTTAAAAAGAGCGTTTATAATATCGAGATGTTACATGCAAACGTGAGTACGTTCTAAGCGCGTGCAAGATTCAAATGTATAATTGCTTAACGGCTAAGAATTTAGTAACGTTAAGTACTACGCTAGACATTTTAAAATATTGACTAGTTTCATAATTGACATTATTAATTGTCAGATGTTTAGTTTTTATGTAGAGGGCTTCAAAATTGTTTAATCTTTTGGTGTTGGTATCGTGGTGTATTATTTTAGTATTGTTAACTAGTATGTGTCTATATTGAGAAGGAGGGAAAAACACTATCAACGGACTCAAAACAAGTGGATTACCATATATATATATATATATATATATATATATATCATAAGGAGAGGTAGTTTGCTTGAAGCAGTGTGTGTAATACGTATATAGCCATTCCGCACGTGGGGTTGAGATTTGAAAAACCCACCATTTGACAAAGAGGTCTTTCTCGAAATATATCATGGAACACGATCACACACATAACATCACAGTGTTGCAGTCTTGCCTAATCGAGTAAGATTTGCTATATAGAAAAAAAATTATAATTTTTTTCTTTAAATATATTAATATTGATTTTGTCTTATTCTCAACGCCGACATATTTCTATTTCTTGCATTGTGATAGCCTTCTAATACTCCTGTCTCTCTCTATCTCTCTCTTTATATATATATATATATATATATTCATTTATATATACATTTATATAATGTATATTTATATACTATACATAATCTCTATACGTACATATATGTATATGTTTGTGTCAAAGTATATATGAATCAGTTTTATTTTGATTCTACAAATTTCTGCAATTCTCTTTTCTTTTTATGATCGCTTCACATTTGATGCTTGGTAACCATGCCTCTCCAAGCAATTATGTTGCTTTTCTGGACACACTCTTAACACATTCTGCAATTCTCTTTCCTTTTTATGATCGCTTCACATTTGATGCTTGGTAACCATGCCTCTCCAAGCAATTATGTTGCTTTTCTGGACACACTCTTAACACATTCTGCAATTCTCTTTTCTTTTTATGATCGCTTCACATTTGATGCTTGGTAACCATGCCTCTCCAAGCAATTATGTTGCTTTTCTGGACACACTCTTAACACATTCTGCAATTCTCTTTCCTTTTTATGATCGCTTCACATTTGATGCTTGGTAACCATGCCTCTCCAAGCAATTATGTTGCTTTTCTGGACACACTCTTAACACATTCTGCAATTCTCTTTCCTTTTTATGATCGCTTCACATTTGATGCTTGGTAACCATGCCTCTCCAAGCAATTATGTTGCTTTTCTGGACACACTCTTAACACATTCTGCAATTCTCTTTCCTTTTTATGATCGCTTCACATTTGATGCTTGGTAACCATGCCTCTCCAAGCAATTATGTTGCTTTTCTGGACACACTCTTAACACATTCTGCAATTCTCTTTTCTTTTTATGATCGCTTCACATTTGATGCTTGGTAACCATGCCTCTCCAAGCAATTATGTTGCTTTTCTGGACACACTCTTAACACATTCTGCAATTCTCTTTCCTTTTTATGATCGCTTCACATTTGATGCTTGGTAACCATGCCTCTCCAAGCAATTATGTTGCTTTTCTGGACACACTCTTAACACATTCTGCAATTCTCTTTCCTTTTTATGATCGCTTCACATTTGATGCTTGGTAACCATGCCTCTCCAAGCAATTATGTTGCTTTTCTGGACACACTCTTAACACATTCTGCAATTCTCTTTCCTTTTTATGATCGCTTCACATTTGATGCTTGGTAACCATGCCTCTCCAAGCAATTATGTTGCTTTTCTGGACACACTCTTAACACATTCTGCAATTCTCTTTTCTTTTTATGATCGCTTCACATTTGATGCTTGGTAACCATGCCTCTCCAAGCAATTATGTTGCTTTTCTGGACACACTCTTAACACATTCTGCAATTCTCTTTCCTTTTTATGATCGCTTCACATTTGATGCTTGGTAACCATGCCTCTCCAAGCAATTATGTTGCTTTTCTGGACACACTCTTAACACATTCTGCAATTCTCTTTTCTTTTTATGATCGCTTCACATTTGATGCTTGGTAACCATGCCTCTCCAAGCAATTATGTTGCTTTTCTGGACACACTCTTAACACATTCTGCAATTCTCTTTCCTTTTTATGATCGCTTCACATTTGATGCTTGGTAACCATGCCTCTCCAAGCAATTATGTTGCTTTTCTGGACACACTCTTAACACATTCTGCAATTCTCTTTCCTTTTTATGATCGCTTCACATTTGATGCTTGGTAACCATGCCTCTCCAAGCAATTATGTTTCTTTTCTGGACACACTCTTAACACATTCTGCAATTCTCTTTCCTTTTTATGATCGCTTCACATTTGATGCTTGGTAACCATGCCTCTCCAATCAATTATGTTGCTTTTCTGGACACACTCTTAACACATTCTGCAATTCTCTTTCCTTTTTATGATCGCTTCACATTTGATGCTTGGTAACCATGCCTCTCCAAGCAATTATGTTTCTTTTCTGGACACACTCTTAACACATTCTGCAATTCTCTTTCCTTTTTATGATCGCTTCACATTTGATGCTTGGTAACCATGCCTCTCCAAGCAATTATGTTGCTTTTCTGGACACACTCTTAACACATTCTGCAATTCTCTTTCCTTTTTATGATCGCTTCACATTTGATGCTTGGTAACCATGCCTCTCCAAGCAATTATGTTTCTTTTCTGGACACACTCTTAACACATTCTGCAATTCTCTTTCCTTTTTATGATCGCTTCACATTTGATGCTTGGTAACCATGCCTCTCCAAGCAATTATGTTGCTTTTCTGGACACACTCTTAACACATTCTGCAATTCTCTTTCCTTTTTATGATCGCTTCACATTTGATGCTTGGTAACCATGCCTCTCCAAGCAATTATGTTTCTTTTCTGGACACACTCTTAACACATTCTGCAATTCTCTTTCCTTTTTATGATCGCTTCACATTTGATGCTTGGTAACCATGCCTCTCCAAGCAATTATGTTGCTTTTCTGGACACACTCTTAACACATTCTGCAATTCTCTTTTCTTTTTATGATCGCTTCACATTTGATGCTTGGTAACCATGCCTCTCCAATCAATTATGTTGCTTTTCTGGACACACTCTTAACACATTCTGCAATTCTCTTTCCTTTTTATGATCGCTTCACATTTGATGCTTGGTAACCATGCCTCTCCAATCAATTATGTTGCTTTTCTGGACACACTCTTAACACATTCTGCAATTCTCTTTTCTTTTTATGATCGCTTCACATTTGATGCTTGGTAACCATGCCTCTCCAAGCAATTATGTTGCTTTTCTGGACACACTCCTAACACATTCTGCAATTCTCTTTCCTTTTTATGATCGCTTCACATTTGATGCTTGGTAACCATGCCTCTCCAAGCAATTATGTTGCTTTTCTGGACACACTCTTAACACATTCTGCAATTCTCTTTCCTTTTTATGATCGCTTCACATTTGATGCTTGGTAACCATGCCTCTCCAAGCAATTATGTTGCTTTTCTGGACACACTCCTAACACATTCTGCAATTCTCTTTCCTTTTTATGATCGCTTCACATTTGATGCTTGGTAACCATGCCTCTCCAAGCAATTATGTTGCTTTTCTGGACACACTCTTAACACATTCTGCAATTCTCTTTCCTTTTTATGATCGCTTCACATTTGATGCTTGGTAACCATGCCTCTCCAATCAATTATGTTGCTTTTCTGGACACACTCTTAACACATTCTGCAATTCTCTTTTCTTTTTATGATCGCTTCACATTTGATGCTTGGTAACCATGCCTCTCCAAGCAATTATGTTGCTTTTCTGGACACACTCCTAACACATTCTGCAATTCTCTTTCCTTTTTATGATCGCTTCACATTTGATGCTTGGTAACCATGCCTCTCCAAGCAATTATGTTGCTTTTCTGGACACACTCTTAACACATTCTGCAATTCTCTTTCCTTTTTATGATCGCTTCACATTTGATGCTTGGTAACCATGCCTCTCCAAGCAATTATGTTGCTTTTCTGGACACACTCCTAACACATTCTGCAATTCTCTTTCCTTTTTATGATCGCTTCACATTTGATGCTTGGTAACCATGCCTCTCCAATCAATTATGTTGCTTTTCTGGACACACTCTTAACACATTCTGCAATTCTCTTTCCTTTTTATGATCGCTTCACATTTGATGCTTGGTAACCATGCCTCTCCAAGCAATTATGTTGCTTTTCTGGACACACTCTTAACACATTCTGCAATTCTCTTTCCTTTTTATGATCGCTTCACATTTGATGCTTGGTAACCATGCCTCTCCAAGCAATTATGTTGCTTTTCTGGACACACTCTTAACACATTCTGCAATTCTCTTTCCTTTTTATGATCGCTTCACATTTGATGCTTGGTAACCATGCCTCTCCAAGCAATTATGTTGCTTTTCTGGACACACTCCTAACACATTCTGCAATTCTCTTTCCTTTTTATGATCGCTTCACATTTGATGCTTGGTAACCATGCCTCTCCAATCAATTATGTTGCTTTTCTGGACACACTCTTAACACATTCTGCAATTCTCTTTCCTTTTTATGATCGCTTCACATTTGATGCTTGGTAACCATGCCTCTCCAAGCAATTATGTTGCTTTTCTGGACACACTCTTAACACATTCTGCAATTCTCTTTCCTTTTTACGATCGCTTCACATTTGATGCTTGGTAACCATGCCTCTCCAAGCAATTATGTTGCTTTTCTGGACACACTCTTAACACATTCTGCAATTCTCTTTCCTTTTTACGATCGCTTCACATTTGATGCTGGGTAACCATGCCTCTCCAAGCAATTATGTTGCTTTTCTGGACACACTCTTAACACATTCTGATAAATTTCATACAGGCACACATATTGGCTTGTACTCTGAAAGTACATACATACTGATTTGTATTTCGTAATCATTTCCCTTTTTCCCATCCAAAAACAAAGGGACAATTATTACTACAAATTACTCCATTTTCAAGTCTACACTTTTTTCATACGATTGTGTAAACTTGTATGTTTGATTTTACTTCGGTCGAAGTTCTCAGAAATCAAATGGCCCATTCCTGGAGCTAACACTTGATCTCTATATGAGATACATAGATATTCGAATATTCTATTAAATATCTACTTTACTTCTCAAACGTTGAGTTAGTAAAGAAGTTAAGAACATTCATTTTCTCCTCATTAATTGACCAGTTAACTATGTTGTAGTATATCTTTCTTGTGGTATCTTGGTCTTACTGGATTCTAGTCTGGTGGAGTATCCAGCTTAGTGATGTTACTATAAACAACATCACTAGGAGAAGGTGCATCATTTCTTGTATAAGCAAGTGTGGGGTAGCTATACAGAGGGGATCTTATTTGGGCTTTGAATACTATGTTATTTTGAATATTTGGTCAGGGTTTACTTGTAGAGGCAAGTATCCTCACGCCAGGTTGTCCTGACAAACCCTTGTACTAGTAGGCATTCAAGTTATCTTACTTGTATATATATATATATATTCATTGTTGTGTTCATTTTTTTTTTTTTGAGAAAATATTTTTCATGTTATTTATATTTTGTGTTGTATTTGTACAATCAAAAATTCTGATTTAAATCTCTAACCTATAAACTGTGTAGATGGGTACCATACAGCCGTTTCTAAATATTTCTCAACAAAAAAACCAAAAAAATATTTAATAAAAAGTTGTGTATGTTGGCTGAGGAAATTGCGGTTTTGTAACTATGCAAATATCTAAAATTATTTTAGAATATCTTTAAATAATTATATTTTTAAGATGCATCCATTCAATCATCAGCTTTAACAACGAAAATGCCATTTGAAACTTAAGCGTGACAGACTGACAAACATTGCTATTTCAAACATAAGCGTGACAGACCGACAAACATTGCTATTTCAAACATAACGTGACAGACCAACACAAATTGCTATATCAAACATAACTATAAGAGACCGACAAACATTGCTATTTCAAACATAAGCGTGACAGACCAACACAAATTGCTATATCAAACATAACCATAAGAGACTGACAAACATTGCTATTACAAACATAAGCGTGACAGACCGACAATCATTTCTATTTCAAACATAAGCGTGACAGACCAACACAAATTGCTATATCAAACATAACCATAAGAGACTGACAAACATTGCTATTTCAAACATAAGCGTGACAGACCGACAATCATTTCTATTTCAAACATAAGCGTGACAGACCAACACAAATTGCTATATCAAACATAACCATAAGAGACTGACAATCATTTATATTCCAAACATAAGCGGGACAGACCGACAATCATTTCTATTTCAAACATAAGCGTGACAGACCAACACAAATTGCTATATCAAACATAACCATAAGAGACTGACAAACATTGCTATTACAAACATAAGCGTGACAGACCAACACAAATTGCTATATCAAACATAACCATAAGAGACTGACAAACATTGCTATTTCAAACATAAGCGTGACAGACCAACACAAATTGCTATTTTAAACATAAGCGTGACAGACTGACAAAAATGCTATTCCAAACTTAGGTTTGAGAGACCGAGCATGTTATAGCAATGTTTCAATGCATCTCAAACTTCATACGTAAGTAAATCACTAGGTCTGCTACTTAATAATGGAAGAATGCATTTATTACAATATAGAGTAAAAAACATTTCTTGGGGGGGGGGGAGATAATCTTCTTTCTCTGAACAGTAATAGTGAAGATTTGAAATTAGCTAATAACTGTCTGGCTGACAACTCAGGATAAAACCCTCAAAGATTATCTCTGTATTATATAAACCATGTTTTACATATATATATATATAAAGTTGATAACTGGTTATGCGTAATCATTTTGAACGCATATATTTTATATCCAAACCTAATCAGCACTTTATTTATCGGTATTCCTTCCTCGTGTTTTCCAATAATTTTGCATGGAACATTAATTGATTCTTTTCGGCATAGTCAGAACGGAAGTACTTAAACGATAATTGTCTTTACAGCAGAAGCCGCATCAATCCATCTCGACAACTAATGTTCTGCCTAACTTCAGTGCACAAAAGATGATATTGATTGGCTAAACCAAAAGGAAATACACTCCGCTGTGTTTCAATTCAAAACATTTCTCAGCAAACCATCATTTTTTTCTTCTTTTCCTGTTTCCAATTCAAATGATTATGATTACTGAAACAGGTGCTGTATTTTATTTTATTTTTTTATCTCGGTGAATTACAAGAATTTTTTTTTTTTTATCAAAAAGTTTGACAAAAGAAAATTCTAATCATGTTTAGACTGAGACCTGTAGCGAACGCGTCGAGACGAAATATCAACTGGCCTGTTAAAATACAATCTTTCCTTTTCTTCCGCGTCTCTTCTTACTTTGATTGTCCTGTTCCTGCCTTTTTTTCCTTTCTTTATTTCCTTTCCTCGCCAGAGAAAAGTAGCACGCACGTAGACAGTGGAAAAGTACTGGCAGTTAGGTCATTAACGGATCAAAATTTAAATATTTGGATTTTGCTTAACGGACCAATCAGAGAGCGAATCAATCGCAAAACTGAAAAGTGTTTTAGGAGCCGGTCACGTCATGAGCAAGTGGATATAAGCAGTGTTAGACCATAGACAGGTGGAGAGAGGTTCCTTCAAACACAAAGGATTGCTGTTAATTTATAAAAGTCATGACCACGTTTATCTCGTCTTTAGAGCCAACTCAACTGCCAAAATTAAAAAAAAACCAACTGTAGATAGGTGAAGTGAGCCGTTCATATAAGCGACCAAGCCAAGCTGCCCTAAAACAACACATTTTAGAGAACTTCCCACAATGCATCTCTACAAAATTTCTCAACCACATTTTACAGATTTTCTCACCCACATTTTACAAACTTTCTCACCCACATTTTACAAACTTTCTCACCCCCATTTTACAAACTCTCTCACCCCCATTTTACAAACTTTCTCACCCCCATTTTACAAACTCTCTCACCCACATTTTACAAACTTTATCACCCACATTTTACAAACTTTCTCACCCACATTTTACAGATTTCCAGAACCTACTTATCATCATCATCATCATGAGATAAGTTATATTATAAAAAATTGCATGTCATGAAATTGATAATTTCTAAACCCTTGTGTTACTCTGCTAATTTAAAACGCCATGAATAATTCCAACCTGTTTCATCTAACAAATTAGTACATACGTCAGCATTTTTTCTGAAATATAAAGTTATCTTGCCAGCGTGTAAAACGGACATTAAACCGAATATGATGATGATGATGGTGCCCTCATCTCTAACTATATGCATTGTTTCTCTTGTTTTCGATGTATGTATGTATGTATGTATGTATAAATAGCTAATACGCTGCATATAACACTAAGGGTGATAATTCAGTATATATTCAAATGAACACAAGCATGAGTAGCAGCTTACTGAAGTATTGCATGCAATGTGAACAAGACAACTGTTTTTTCCAAGTGAGTTTAATTATAAAAGTTGTAGATAAGTTGGAAACCAACATTCGTAGGGGAATCGCGAGTTTTGTTCCACAATTTTTAGAAAAGATATGGTTTTGTGTGAGTAGAGAAAATTCTTTATTTTCATATATATGTGCAATGTGTAGTGGCAAAATATGTTTATGTTGTTACGTGAATCTATCTGCTAGCTAAGTGATATATCAAACATCAGCAGCTAACTTGAAGTATTAGCATTGTTTATAAACAAGACAATTGTCTTTTCTAATTGACGTTATATATAGTTTGAAAAGCAATGAAAAGATTTTGCAATCATTTTTTATGAGACGAGAACACTAGTTTATGTGTTTTTTTAATTTACAAATGAGTCACCACTTATCAAGGCCAAAAGCCACTCGAGGATAAGGGTTAATGTGATAGATGGATTATCCACTAGATGATGAAGAATATTATTAAAGGATTCAAAATGATGAATCGAATAAACAAAATTTGATTACCTATACTTGTCATGAACTATCCTTATTTGTTGACATTGGTTTTTGAAAACCACCTTATTGTATAGCCCGCAGGTAAGCAATCCCGTGGTAGCGTGTTTCACAGATTGAAAGTTCCTGGAAATAAACTCTGTTCATGGAAATTCCGTTTGATGCTAGGCACACGGAGAAAGAAAGAAAGGAAAGTTCTTTGCAGTTGTGGTAAAAAGACGAATTCTTTCTGCAAATGTCTTCAAAGGAGGAACGAGAGGTTGGAGCTCAGCCGAGAACCTTCCATGGAAATAACGATAAAGTAGAAGAAAAAAACTAGCAACGTCTCTTCTGTAACAAAGGGGCAGTAGATTATCGCCGACTAGATTGTGAAGTCGATTTTGTACCGTATCAAGGCAAGAAAGAGTGGCCTGAGCGCCACCTCTCCAGATGTGGCAGCAGTATTCCGTCTTAGGATGTAATGATGATAAATCCAACAATAAGGGTGGAATCATCGATGTATTTATAGTGTGTCTCCTGGTACACAGCAAAGGGTATGGCCGCATAAATTTGGAATTATCTGGACCAGAAACCTATCCTTGGACTGGACACTCTTGAGAGATGCTTTGAGAGAGTTACTTAAATGCCGAATTCTTGTGAGAAATAAAAAGAAATTAACCCAGATGATGATGATTATACAAGAGACATCTAATATTTATTATAACCAGTCTGTAAAATTTTAGATAGTAACTACCCTTAAACCGGTCCATTTGGCATAATGGTTAGTGTTTGCTAATGGGATGGGCGATTAAGGTTTAATCCTATATCGAATCATACCACAAACTCAAATGATCCTACTTGATGTCTGCTTGCTTAACGCTCAGTATCATAAGATGAAGATCAAGGTTAAGTGCAGTAATCCAGAGAAAGGAGTGGCGTCCTCCCCTACATTTTGGTGGAGTTGCCAATGAAAAGGGAGTCTTCGGGTTGCCCTTGAGTACGGTCGATCTATTTTATGTTTAAATGTTACAGATATGTAAAGAAAGCAACCTTTGAATGTTCATGCAGCCGTTTGTTTTTATTTTCATTACTTGAGTGATTTTTTTTTTGGGGGGGGGGTATCTAAGTATGTATAAAACTCCGAAACATACTAATCAGCCCATTTGATACAATGGTTAGAGCGTTTGCTAATGGGCCTGGAGAATGGGGATTAATCGTCACTCAAATCATACCAAGGACTCGAGAAATGGTACTTGATGCTTACTTAATAAACAGTCAGGATCAATGGTAAGGCAAAGGAGTAACACTAAATCTCGAATAAAAAGGGAGCCTTTGGGTCGCCATCAACTATGATCGAAGTACCTACCTACATAAAACTAAACTGGACTTCCATGAATAAAAATTGATTTTCTAGAACATCCCATCGGTGGAACAAAATACCACGAGGCTGCTTTCCAACCGACTACAACATGGTCGTCTCGAAGTTTAATACTAATAAATACTCGTGGAGCCGTCGTCTTGGATAATTAATTTCTGCTCATTCAACCCATTGTTTCCAATCTTCTCATTGTCCATCTGATAATGTCTTGAACCCTTCTCCTCGTGTGACCCCGGGCTTTGATAAGCGGTGACCCATTAGTAAAAAAAAAAAAATAATAATAATAATAACAGCCAGAAATGAAACCGATGTATTCATATTTCGTTTGGTGGATTCAATTTATTTACCTCCTCTCCAGGAGGTTAGGCACAAGGCCAGTTTTATCTTACTCCCACAAGGTAAGATGTGCCCCAAGGTCGGGTCGAGAAAGTGGGACTTGAAAAGTCAGCGCCCGAGAAGGTGAGCACTCTGGCCATTAAAAATTGCCTGGGCAGCCCCATCGGCATTCCCCGGTAGAGGCGCCTTAAGCAGTAAGCAATTAACTTACTCCTCCCCAAAGAGGGGAGGCAAAGCCTGGGAGGGTGGACCTCCTAGAACTGCACAGGACAGACCCATAGACAGGCGTAAATCAAGCCCCGAAGGCCAAGACAATACCAGTCTGTGGGGTACAGTATCCATCGGAACAGATACTACACTTTTTCCTAGCCAAGTGGATTCAAGAGTACAAGTGAACTTAGATGAATTTATCAAGTTCTGAAACAGTGACAATCACACATCTTTCAATAAACGCAAGGAAGATATAAAAAAGAAAAAAAAACTATAAGTCAGTCTGCTTAAGAAAACCTTCTAGCCTGTATTGATTGTGTGAAGAAAGACAATCCAAAAAGGGGAGGGGTGCATATTTATTTTATTTTCGTGCACAAGTGGCTGGCTTACAAGGATCTACAGAGACTGACATGGCAAGTGAATCAGCGAGCAGCACTCAACGTGTTCAGCGTGAACAACAAACAAAACACACAAAAAAAACGTGGGTAAAAAAAAAGAGATTTGGAAAGTTTGAACAAATCAGTTCACACAAAATACAGAAAGCAACGTTTTTTTTAATTTTATTTTTGTCATTTTTTGTACGGAACAAAAGATTACTTCTACGACTAGATTACAAAAGTTAACATGTAAAAAAAAAGCAACAGAAGTTCTGTGCAACTCAAAGCAATCTGCTTTAAAATATATTGAAAATTATTTTCTGAAATGAAAAAAAAAAAAAATTAAAAACTAGCTGTCCTACCCAGCATTGTCCGTGAGCCTTAGTTACATGCCTCCACATAAGGGTTAAGTTAGAGACAACATCAATATGTAATGTGGGAAAATTCAGCTCCCCAAGAAGGGGCACTCTGGATTGGGACAAAAATAGAAATTGCCTATGTCTAGAAGGACCTCTCCTTTACTGACCGAAAACAAAACAGATATTACACTTTGATCCCAGTCTAAAGGCGCATTGTCTGTGAGTCTTTTTACATTATTTTTCTAAGAATTTTTTAAACTGCGTCGTTATTATTATTTTTTTTCACCAAATTATTTTTTTTAAATAGAATTTAAAAAATGTAATTAATACAAAACCGTTTAGTTATTAAATTGTTAATTGAATAAAAATGTTATGAAACTGAAAGTAATCATCTTTAGGTAATGTTTTAATCTCTATTAATCTAATAATTGGATGTAAAAAAGCCTAAAAACTTCAATCTTTGAAACAAAAATAAGGATTTGTTAAGAATTTTAAAGTCAGTTTAAATGACATTCTAATCGACAACTTAAATGCTTACAAATTACTTTCACAGATTGTTAACCCTGACGAGGTGGAAGTAGTAAGGGGTTGATACTTTGATCTCTAAAAGACTTCTACCCCGTCATGGCTGACAGAACGTGAACAATCTACCTTGTAGATTAAATGAAAGGTTCCCCATAAAATTCTAAGTCGGACAGAAAGGTTTCCAAGTTAGACACCTGAAGAAGGCCGGAGGTTTCATAGGTCGAAAATTAACCAAAATGAGAATAGTTGTTATGGTGTCATGGTGATCTACCCTATTTCGGGAGTATTTATTTACCTCCTCTCCAGGAGGTTAGGCACAAGGCCACGGGTCGGGAAAGTGGGGTTTGAAAAGCCAGCGCCCGAGAAAGTGAGCACTCTGGCCATTCAAAATTGCCTGGGCAGCCCCGTCGACATTTCCCGGTAGGGGCGCCTCAGGCAGTAAGCAATAAACTTACTCCTCCCTAAAGAGGGGAGGCAAAGCCTAGGATGGTGGACCTCCTAGAACTGCACAGGACAGATACATAGACCGGCGTAAATCAAGCCCCGAAGGCCAAGACAATACCAGTTTATGGGGTGTAGTATCCATCGGAACAGATTCGGGAGTAGATGGACTCTTCCAGAGACTATGAATAAAGTTACAACGAAGTGTCGTAGCAGTGATGCCGGCAGTCATAGCCACAGTACCGGACGCAGACTTTCTCTAACACATTATTCTGTACTTCTGTAGATACACTCTTGTAAATATACCACCATGTTGTCTTAATTATTATCGTCCTTTCAAGGTCACAACAATAGTATTACGAATGATACAAATAATACAAATAATACATAAATGAGAAGGTACCAATATCGAATATGAACCAGTTTGTGGGAACTTCACGTCGGCAGCATTCGGGCATGTTACGTAAACACCCAAGAGATGCCGAGGTAATTAGCCAATCATCTCGCAGCTGGCAGACGACATGGAAGGAATGCGGCTTTGTATCACCGAACACGCAGACTGATTGGAAGAATTTTTTGAGGGAGATCTGCGCAGACGATTTGTAACGAAATCCCCGTCAAATCAGAGGCTCAGGGCATACGGTTGAGATAGCCGAGTCTCTGTTTAATCCCGACCCTAACCCAAACCTGACTGATTAAAAAAGACTATGTCAAAAAAGCTCCCTAAAACACACACACAAATCCTATTTTAGTTTTAAGAAACACAAAAAAGTATTTTTTAATCAGTTGACTGAAAAAAAAAATTTCAAAAAATAATAAAAATGTATTTATAACAGTTGTTAAGCATTTTTTGTTAAAAAACAAAATTATTTATTAACAGTGATTATGCTATGTTTTTTTTTGTTTTTTTTTTGTTATTTGCAATCTTTCTTGGAAATAAAACTGAAAAATACGATGCAGCAACTTCTTGAAGTTATCGTGTGTAAACATTCGCCTCGGCCTCTCTCGGGTGTTTACGTAACATGCTCGACTGCTGCCGACGTGAAGTTCCCGGAAACTGGTACATGTTTGATATCAGCACCAATAAGAATAGTATTGCGAATAATAAGAATTGTTGGTGCTTGTATAATAAAAAGCCGAAAAAAAGTTTTTTTTGTCTTTTAGTGTTGGAGAGGTAAATAAGGGGCAGTTAACTCTTACCACGAATTTTAAGTAAGATTTTCCAGTAATCAAAACTGATGGCTTTAATTGGCGTTGCACATGTGGCTACTGTGCAAGGAGAACGTCAATTAGACATAAAAGGTTTAGGGGTTAGAGTTAGGTTTAGGGGTTAGAGTTAGGGTTAGGGTTAGGGCTAAAAAAATATTGTTCGAAAGCTAGAGCTGTTGTGAAGAGTTACCTGCCCCTTATTTACCTCTCCAACACTAAAAGACAAAAAAAACTTTTTTTTCGGCTTCTTATTATACAAGCACCGAATTGTTAATCATCATCTTAACAATTCCGAAAAGTAATAATCACTTTCACGACAAGCAAAAGACGACTGTATACATCTTTGGATATGGGCGTAATGAAAGATGCCTGCTTCTTAATATGGCTAGGGTTAGGGTAATGAGAGATGCGTGCTTCTTAATTTGGTCATTTTCTTCAAAACTTCATCCAACCCCAAACAAACTAAGAAGAGAGTATCGTGGCTTGCTGACATAAGTATTCATGATGTATAACACTTGCGAGAGAGTGTACGATCTATGACAAAATACGTCACTCTTCATTTATTTACTGCTTTCCGCTATGATGAATGTTAGCGAAGGGCTTGCCTCCATTCACCGATATAATTGGGACTCTGTCATCATTTAACGGAGAATAATGTATTGCCAAATTCTGGCCTTTGCTCACAGCTGGAATATTTCTTTGGTCTCGTCGAAAAGTTTCAAAAGAGAAGAAAACGATATTACTTTTGATTTGCCCACAGAAAAAGTATTTGTATATTTATGATCAGAATGATGTATGTGGCACCCCCCCCCTCTCTCTTCTCTCCGCAATGTGCAGTTATTTGTTAAATTATATCAAAGGGACATAACTCGTGAAAGTGATTTATTATTCTTGTTATTATCTATGTGAACTCTGCGAATTGTCTATCGGCAGTGGCTGTAGTATTACAGGATGCATAGACGAATCTTTACCATGTAAATAAATGATGGCTGGTGCATATCAGGTAGAGTTCTTTTGACACTTCTCCACAGTATTAAGAGTAGAATAAACTTCTAGGAGATATAATAAAATGTACCAAGGATGCAGTAATTCAAGGCGAGATTGGGCGCGTGTTGAAACCTAGTTTATTTGATGGTTGCGAATTCACGGAAATGTACTTCCGATATCTTAGGTGATTTCTCTTTTCTTAGCTAAATATTTCTCACCTGCAGACAGTCTTGTCATTCGCATGCATCGTAAACATGCAACCCACTAATAATGTCGCCGAGTGCATGTTTACAATACAATATTGCATGTTTTTTGACATGCATATAACGATATATAACACCAAATAACGATGCATGTTTACAATACAATGTCGGCAGAATACATAGTAGGCAGTTGCAGAGGATTTACAAGACAGTCGTTGTGCAGAGTGCTTGCAAAAATAAGAGCAGAGAAAGCAAAAGCGTTGAAAAAAAACGACAAAATGCATCATTAATTTAAATTCCATGAAAAATGCCAGTATAATGAAATAATATGCCCTTAATAGGGTTAAGATGAAAATTCATATACACTAAATGTACAAAAGCAAGGAAATTCCCAAATTTGTACACTTTTATTGCCAATAAGGGTATGACTACATATCAACCTAACCATTTCATTATCACATCACTACAGTATACATCTCTATGCATGAGTGGATGAAGTGTGTGAGGTGCGCTGAAGACAAATTCCTACCAGTAAAATACATAGCCATATTGTGCTTGAATACCCTTAATGACACTACTTTTGTAAAGGCTATCCCTCAATACAGTGCCTTCTCATAACTGATATAGTTGGTAGTTTGACTAATCAAGGTATATGGTAAACTAAAATTAAAATGCCATCAACTAGACACTAGAACCTCTATCTTTGCCAAAAATCAGCTGAATCCATCAAATGGTCGATAAGATATAGAATAAAGTGTATGAATACTGGTCATTTTTAAGGTTTTTTTTTAATTTTCTGGAAAACTAAGGTATATGGTAAACTGAAATTAAAATGCCATCAACTAGATCCTAGAACTTCTATCTCTGCCAATAATCAGCTGAATCCATCAAATAGTTGATGAGATACAGGGTGGCACATATGTACATACACACAGATAACATGATTTCATGATTGAACTTTCTGGATCTCTGGGTTGCCTTGACTAATGATGCTGAAATTCTACACACTTATAGAACCTATCAAATAAAAATTTTGTGCAAAGTTTTAACTAATTTGGTTTATTGGTTTTTGAGTTATGATTGATCAAAGAAATGAGATTTCCAGCATAGGCCATTCGTGTAGTCTATTAAGGGATAGAGCGCTCTCGCGCCTCCCTTGATTTGGCTGAAAAGAACAGAGCTACAGAAAAAGGGCATAACAGATACCCAACACATAAGTCGTTATGCATGGAAGCTAATTTGATTCAGAACCATGTCTAGTTTTCCACCTGTGATCCCATCATCTGATATTGTTTAATATTTGTTTTATTGCCATACTGAGCGCTATCTAGTGGTCGTTAAGAAGTTTTGGGAAGACGACTATGTGTTGTGGGGGATGTAAATTGGTTTCAACAGGATGTAGCAACGCTCTTCAATTCAAACGACTCGTTAGACTGGCTGTGAGGACACTTGTGATCCTGAATGGGCTTCAGATTCACCAGACCTGAACCTCCCAGATTTTTCTTTGTGGGGTTATCTTTGAAACTCAAAGGAAGCCATCACAGCCAAAAGTTGGACAATGCTAAGAAAGGAGGATGTCAGGTGTTGTTTTTTCGGTTAACTCTGTATATTCCACCTCTCTGGCCAGTGAGGGTTGAGGAAATGTGTTGCATGGAGAGAAATACTATGAGAATGATACGATGGATGTGTAATGTAAGGCTTAAAGACATACTTAGATCTGATGACCTCAGAGGAAGATTAAATCTGGACAGTATAGGGAGATGTGTACAGAACAGGAGACTTCGATAGTATGGTCACGTTGAAAGAATGGATGACAGTTCTGTGGTTAGTAGATGTAGAACAGTTGAGGTAGCAGGTTCAGTTCACAGGAGAAGGCCAAGGGAAAATATAGGAGGGAGTGGTATCGATGGACTTGAAAGAAATAGCAATAAATAAAGACCTGGCCAGAGATAGGTTAGTTTGGTAGTCAACTTCTGCAAACACATGCCAGAATGTAAAACGGACATAAACCGAATATAATGATAAGAATCTTACCCGACATGTATTCCCTTTGTTCTATCTCGCTCTTATGTTTAATATATTCAGATTGTGATATGTTATTTTTCAAACCTGGCACCATCATTTGGTGAGCTTTCACGAATCTGACGATGGTAAAAATGTAACTGAAACATATCGCATAGGAAAACATTTTCTAATCATTATTTTTATCAAAAGAACTTTGAAGAGTTCCAACATGTCTGGATTGATTGTTCATATATTTATTTTCCCGTCTTTTAATATTTATTTGTATTTGTCTTTTATCAATTTTACGTTTTGGATTTATCCTACTGATTTTTCACTCTGTAAATATCCTTCATCGGTGCCAAAGGAAAAGTTTGGAAAGAAATATGGAAATCAATTGTGATCTTTGTTTTCTTCTTCGCGGAATCAATGTTTCATTTTAAGATTGAAACTAAAGAGAAGAAAAAGAGAAAGAAATTTTTTATTTATTTATTTTTTTTTTTTTCAAAAAATCTGTCTTGAAGACTTATGGTCTAAGGCCGACATGACGAATGGTATAATCATTACTTATTAGGTTTTAGAACACAAACTAATAATATTTTCAAAATCGTTTCTCGAATGCTTGTATCTCACATTTTACCAGATTTTTTTTACATTTAAGTGTTTCTTTTTGTTTTATATCATTCATTGTGTAATGTTATAGAATGTTATTGGGAGATATATAATTTAGTGTAATATTGGGAATAAAACGCAATTTCCTTTCATATTTCTTGCTTTTCCTTTTTTGCCATGAAAAAAAAAGTCTTCAGGCTTCGTATCTATAGTTAACATTTTTCTTTTTTCTATCAAACTTTTCGTTTTTATATCTGATACTCAGCAAATGTTACCTAAGCGATTGAAGAAAACCACATCTGAAGAATTTCTACAAAATATTCGGCGTATCAGAAACAGCAGCGACCCGTAGTCAGCGTGACGCTATTCCGAATTCACAGCAGCAAAGCAACAATCAATAGACTGTTTCTCCGGTCATAATTTTTAAAAAGCCAAAATCTTTTTCATGTAAAACTTCATAATTAAAACTTGCTGGTAACATTTTTTTTAATGAAAATTAAATACAAAGTAAAAATGAGTTTTTTTTTAATATATGCGCTCAGACAGCACTTTTATGATTGGTAGGAAAATTCATATTTCAATGTTTCGAAAAAAAAAAAAACACCTATTTGATTACTTATTTTTCTAAAAGAAATTATTTAAAATAAAAATACAAAACTTTTTCATTTCAGCAAGTTTTAATTATAAAGTTTTACATGAAAAAGATTTTGACTTTTTAAAAATTGTGACCGGAGAGACAGTCTATTGATTGCGGCTTGCTGTTGTGGATTCGGAATAGCGGCACATTGACAACGTTTCATTTTTTGATACACCAAATATTCTGTAGAATATCTTAGCAAACATTTCCAATTTTTCTTATCTATTCCCAGAAGTTCTTTAAATGGAAGAAAACTTTTTATTAAAATCCTCTTATTTAATATTATATATATATTTTGTTTTGAAAAAACCATAACAATGGTGGTGTTAAAATAAATAAAATTTATTTTAATCTTAGCTTTCGAGAATTACAATTCTCCTTGTCAAAGAGTGTTTTTCTTTTTCTTCTTCTTCATCGTCTGATGGGAATGAATCAAGTTTTCGTGTCCATTGAAAGAAATAAGAGTTTGGTCCACTACGGGAAATTTGTCTTGGCTTGAGTACGTAAGAATTTATTTCACTGCATACAACATGACTGGTGCCAGTTACGTGAATATGAGGAGGGGGGGGGGGCGACCTGCATCCAAATTGGGGGCAGTTCGAATATGATTAAATGTTCTCTATCTCCCTTTCTCATGATATTTCTCAGTACTAGGACCTATACTTGAATCTTTTGGAAATACAATCAAGAAGTTGATCCCGGGCATCACCAGACCTTTGCACGCTACTGGGGACGCTCTCTCTCTCTCTCTCTCTCTCTCTCTCTCTCTCTCTCTCTCTGAAACTGATTTGAACGTTTCATATTTATGTGTTCCTGTGTCTGAATACTGATTCTTCCCCTTTTTCTGTTTAGTAGAAAATTCCATCCCTCAAATTGGCAAACGACTGCAAAATGAAGAGGGTATTGGAAGGCAACTGTACCGCGTGTAATGTGATTATCTCTAATGGATTAAGAGCAGAGTGGTCATTAGATTTATGAAGTAATCAAGGATTATACGATTACCCGTGCGGCTTCTTCATGTTCTTGGCAGATACATCATTTCTCTATTGCCGAATGGCATTAACTAGAAATCATGTTCAGAAAGTAAGGGAACGCCGACGAGTGGGGTAGGGCCATATAACCAATTGTGCCCCCTTCTTAAGATGATTCTAAATTTGGTCATGTTCCATTTGCTAATGTCTATGCAATCTTTCCAAGCGCTCATGGCAGATGTATTGCAGTAATTAGGAATCCCATGAGGAGCAAGCACCATCATTTGTCTATCAACATGGCTTGCTTTTAGCTAGTTTAGACTTCTTCAATTCAAATGCAACAAGAAACATAAACGTTGGAGATTATAAAGTGGTAAAAGTGGCCATCCTAATATTAATCCGCATTTAGATAACGTTTGGTTTGTTTGAGTTAGTTATATTAGCATCCGTAACTTCTGAGTCAGCCCAGCCGGAAGTACCCGGTGTTTTGTGTGGATGATGTCCCCTGTGAACATACATCCGGTGTTTTGACAGTGTATATATGCTCTGAACGTATGTAAATTACATCTCATGCCCCCCCCCCCCCGCCTCTAAAATCTATTGTTAACTGTGTGTTATTAGAGATTCTCTACTGAAATTGCATTGGAACAATTTTTTTAATTTGTGATTTGGGTATCTTTTTTTATTATCTTTTATATTTAAAACTGGTGCTAACAAATCAGGCTGTCTGAAGTTATTGACTTCCTGACTCCAAATGCACCAAACATTGATGTTTTATTGTTTTTTCTTTCCTTTGCAAAACTCAATCATGTTCTGCAAAATCGAAAACAAAAAACAATAATTTAACAATTTCCCTCTCTCTCCCCTCTTCTTCCCTCTCCCTTCACTCAACCAAACACCATGAATAAATACTTAAACATATAAAGAACTTGAAGCATAAAAACCTTCACCAAAATGACCGGATTCAGCATTAAATAACCCGAAAAGGGCTGATATGTCGTAAAACAAAACAACAAAACCAAAAAATATGATTAAACATTTGAAGCATAAAAACCTTTACCAAAATGACAACAATTCAAAATACCAAAGCTCTTAACTAATGACTATAAATGACCCACTGACTTAAGATCAAATGAAGGATATTTTCTTTCTACATTCATGGCATGAAATGACCCGAAAAGGGTTGATGTGCCATTAAGCAATACCTTACCTTACCTTTATATTTAAAATATTTTTTGATTATTTGAAAGATACGACAGATGTGTAATGTGAGTCTTAAAGACAGGCTTACATCTGTGATGAGCTCAACTTTTGGGTCTTTGATCTTAAGGTTGTGTAATTTTTCATACCACGTCGAGGATACGTCTACGACAATCAGCCCTGCGGATTCTAGTCCATTTGAACCAGGTGGACCTTTTTCTGTCGGACTGAGGTATGGTTCTGTTCAGCTCTAGGAGGTCCACCCTCCCAGGTGTTACCTTCATTCTTTGAGAAGGGGTTAGTTTATTGCTAATCGCCTGAGGCGCCTCTACCGGGGAACGTCGATGGGGCTGTCCAGGCATTTTTTGAGAGCCAGAGTGCTCCGCTTCTGGAGCACTGGCTTTTCCTTCAAACCCACCTTCCGACCTTGTGTCACATCTTCCTGCGATGAGAGGGAAGTAAATACCAGCTCGTAGGAAGATTAAATCTGGACAGTATAGGGAGATGCGTGTAGAACAGTAGACTACGATAGTATGGTCACATTGATTGACTAGATGAGAGTTCCTGTGTTAGATGTATGACAGTTGAGGTAGCAGGATCAGCCCACAAGGGAAGGCCAGGAAAAATATGGGAGGAAATGATAACGATTGATTTGGGAGAAAGAGCAATAAATAAAGACCTGGGCTGAGATAGGTTAGTTTGGAAGTCACTTTCTAAAAGCCGTCCAACACATGCCAGCATGTAAAACAGACATTAAGCTGAATATGATGATGG
This sequence comes from Sepiola atlantica, assembly GCA_963556195.1. Classification (NCBI taxonomy): domain Eukaryota; kingdom Metazoa; phylum Mollusca; class Cephalopoda; order Sepiida; family Sepiolidae; genus Sepiola; species Sepiola atlantica. The sequence continues at coordinate 77,719,932 of OY744540.1, forward strand.
TGCTTTATTATACCTCTTACTGTTTCTCTTATTTAAACTTTTAATAAAAAGACTCTCTCACATGTGTGTGTGTGTGTATATATATATATATATATATATATATATATATATAAATTAAAAAAAAAAACAACAAAAAAAAACCCACATAACTTTGACCAAGAGAAGCAAAACACATACACATGCACCCACATGCGCAGAAACGCCAAATTGTTAAAAATAAAAACATTTTTTCAAATGGAAAGAATATCTGAAGAGAGTATAAATGCTTGAAACGCGTTATAAAATGATAAAATAATAAAATAATAAACTATTATTGAAAACAATTTTTACAAATGTTGATAGCCTCACTTCTTTACATATATATATATATAACTAGAAGGATACTCGTCTCAGGACGGGTAAAATTTATTACAGGAACAAAACTTTTTGCACCATTTTTATGTCCCCTTGAAATCAAGATATAGTTAATGATACTAAATCTTAGGCCTTATTTCAATTTTGATCAAAATCCAGTACATGATTTTTATTCTAGAAATTGTCTAAATTTAAAGCTTAAGAAGAAATTGAAATTCAGTGAATCTTGCTTAATTGATATCTCATGACTTTGGGTCAAATTTAATGCAAATCTGAAATATTTGAATGTGCCCATATTATACGCCCTAAAACCTCTAACCCTAACCCCCCTAAAACCCCTTTAAAATACTCTTAAGGAACTGAAATTTGGGAAATATATATTGATTGATGTCTAAGACCTATTGTTAAAATTTCACAAAAATCGGAGGTATCTGAATTTTAATGCAGGACTTTCTTACCCCTTTTTGCCAGAAACAAAATTAATCTAACTATAGCCCACATTACGACCTCTTATGCCTAGAAATTAGGTTCCAAAATTCATAATCGGTCAATGTGCCAATAAAAATACAAAATATTTCAATATTTGAAAATATGTAGTATTTTTTAATAACGAAAACATGTCCTTATCTCAAGAATGGTGCTGAAAAACGTTATTTCTAGAATCCTTATTCCAATCTTGACAAAAATCTAGTACATGATTTTGATTGTAGAAATTGTTTAAATTTTAAGGCTTAAGCTTAAGGGGTCTGAAGAAGAAATTAAAATTCAGGGATTCTTGTTTAATTGATGTCTAATGACTATGGGTCCAAATGTAATGCAAATCTGACATATTTGAATTTTCTAACGAGAGATTCTGTCCATATGATGCCACCTAAAACCCTTTAAAATACTCCAATGAAACTGAAATTTGGAGAATATTTATTAATTGTTGTCTTATACGCATTGCTAAAATTTCACAAAAATCGGGCACATCTGAATTTTATTTAGTTTAATGTAGTTTAATTAAGTTTTATACAAAGGCAGTTTAACAGGAGTGGAAGCTTTTCATAAAAATTTACAAAAATAGAACATGGATTCTAGACATAAGGTTTAGTAGCATTATATCTTGATTTCAATATTCGTAAGGGGGGGGGGCATACAAGTGGTGTAAAACTGTTCTGTTCAGGGAATTAATTTTACCCGTCCGGGTATTTTTCTCACATATATATATATATAATATGAGAAAGGAAGGATGAGAGTAATCCGACGTAATGGGAAATGAAAAAGGGAAAAAAACAAGAGATATTTTTTTATATATTCATCAACGTTTCGTCTTTATTGTAAGACTTCCTCAGGATGATAATTTTCTTTTTTTTCATTCTTCGCCACCACTGACTTCTCGCAGCCTGGACTCTCCTCCAGCGCTCACAGTAGCCACGGCTACTACTTTTCCTTTATCAATCCATCATGTCAACCCAAAATTTCAATGTACTTGCGTGACATTTTTATTGAAATTATCATCCTGAGGAAGTCTTACAATAAAGACGAAACGTTGATGAATATATAAAAAGATATCTCTTGGTTTTTTTCCTTTTTCATTTCCCATATATATATATATATATATAACAAGTTATGCAAATATTGTTATGGCAATACATTTTCATAACTTATTACCTAGCTCTACTCACGTATTGAGCACTGTTCAAGTAAATACTGAAAATTGATACATAAAAGATTATATCTCCTTATAACATTTTATGTGGATACATGAAATAATAATCATATATATATATATATATATATATATATATATATATTATACCAGGCTATTCATCATCTCATTGCCATTGATATATTTCCGCCTACAATCTAGATACTTAGATATTTATTGCAAAACGTCTGTTCTTATCAAGTGATATTTTTCTTCAAATCGATTTTATCGATTTCTACATATACTCTGATCGATATTTCTCTTAGGAAGATGTAGTATTGATGTGCACTGGTGTCAAGCCACAGAAAAGGATTTCGATTTTAAAATAGTTACAAAAAAAAAATCATACATTTTTAATTTGACTAAATATCATCATAATTTACTTATTATATACACCATAAACATTGGTAAACAAACATAAAAGTTAATTTTTTTTTAACTGCGAGTCTTCCATTAAGTAGCCATTTTGTTTTTGGACTTCTGCTTATCTTAGTTATAACGTAATTTCACTACAATTTTGAAGCACATATCAACACCATCTCACAAAACCCTAACAGCTGTTCGATATCGAATGAGCAAACCAACAACAATATAAATTGGTTAGTTGAACATAACAGGAAATAAAAGTTCAGTTAGGGGTTCCTTGCTGAACTCGAGGTTTAGATTACTAGACTGTGGGGAATTTTTTATTTAATTTAAAAAAATTTTTTTATGGAAATCGCTCCAGACAAGGCATGAAGCCACTTGATGTAAGGAGCTAAAAAATAAATACTACTTCAAGGTAAAAAACTAGCCAACAATAAGTGTTAGATGGATAGATTTCGACCCAGAAAACAGCAATTCTTCCCCCTTTGTCAGAAACATCGCTCATGGAATGTGAAGACTAAAGGAAAAAATAAGGGAAGCGAGAGTTACGAGGCTGCCGAAAGTAAACCTACCAGTCACTTTTTACTCTCCTTAAATTGATAGAAACTGATATGACGTCACATTGCTCAAAGAGAGAGAGAGTGAAAAAGGAAGAGAGGCAGTTCCTTGGAAGCACTACAGGTGTGAACATGTTAATTTAAAAATGAGCGCATAAGATATGATTAAACATTGATCATCGATCTCTTTTTGTCTCTCCCCACCCCACTAGTCAGTGATTTCGAATGAAGGTCAAGTCGAATAAATATCCTCTATCTTCCAACAGTTTTGCCGTGACTTAGGTTTTTCGAGGTATAAATGAATGTATTTGCAGGCGGCGTTTCCCTCGGTCGGGAAGGATCATGCAAAGAGCGTGTACAAGAAAAACATGCAGTAACAGGGTAGGAATACAATTTATGAACTTTCGTGTGTTTTTCTAATAATGACAACTTGTTCTGCGTGTATGGCACAAGGCTGAAATGCAACACCAACAAAATCGCCATTTAAATTGAAAAGATTCATGTTCATCTAATTTTTAAAAAATATTTTGAAATATGTTAAGAAAATAAAATATAAACTGCTTAAAAACACTGTGCGCTTCTGCTTTTAGCGCTTAGATACAGCTAGTGTATTTATAAAATCATGTAAAATACATAATAACCTGATGAGATCCGGGATTGAAAAATGATTGCATTTTTTTAGCCATTTAGTTTCCATTTATTTTATAACCTTATTTCATTATATAGCTTGACAAAATTTTGTTAACGCTAGTGGATTACATGCTAATAAATACCAACTTAATATTGAATTGTATTAATTTGGTTTAGAATATATATATATATATATATATATATATATATATTAGTCTAAAGAAGCTTTGAGTCATTTTAAACAAAGAAAGAAAATGCAGTTTAAATTTCCAGAAAAACTAACTAAATCCAAGATATCGCAGACTTAGCACTTGCATAAGCCGACCCAACGTTGGAAAATTCATAAATAAAAAAAGGGATTCAAGTATCTAACAGTGAAACAAAAAAAGGGAACTTAACTTGAGCGTAAAATATTAAAACAGGGATCATCATATATATATATATATATATAGTAATCCAGGTAAAGTAAATATCCACGGGATAGTAATCCAAAGAATTTCAACTGGGTTTATAAAAAGTGCTCAATATCAGATAGAGCTTTATGTATATGATTGTTATTATTACAAACAGACATGTACAAAATCTGCTACACTGGCATGTCGATGTTATCGATCTACAGCAGTGAAAAGATGACGTCTCATCAGGCAGAATTAAGATTTGATTCTTCCCTTAGATGTTATTTGGGAATAATGAAGTGAGGAAGAAAAGAAAAAGAGAAAAGTTCAAATTCAAAGTTCAAAACGGTCTCAAATCTGACCATATGACTTTCCAAATTTGAACTTTTCTCTTTTTCTTTTAACTGCTGTAGATCGATAACATCGACATGCCAGTGTCGCAGATTTTGTACATGTCTGTTTGAATAAAAATAATGATATATGTGTGTGTGTGTGTGTGTGTGTGTATGGTTAGTGCTCGATTATTAAGAAAATTCAAAAATAGAGCATAATACTTATTTTATAAATATGACAGAACAACATCGGTACCGTCGGTTTCAAATGCAAACACAGGAGATCTATAGTCGATCTCTTATGCTGGACTCTCTTCAGATTCTTGAGGAAAGTTCGGCATAAGAGACCAACTATAGGTTGCCTTTGTTTGGATTGGAAACCGACGGTACGGATGTTGTTCTGATCTTCTGTAATATATATATATATATATATATATCCCTATCATAGACAAGTGCTAAGAATATTTTCTTTGTGATTGTTAATATTTGATTAGTTAGTGAGTGTTTATTTTGCAGACAAGACTAATGGTAATTCAGAAGTCAGTCATTAGAGACAAGTGTCCTCAGAAATCTAGAAGAATTACAATCCGTCAATTTTGGCGTCTTCAATATGAAGCTATAATAAATTGATCACTATTTGGTATAATTGTGTTCTTTCGAGACGGACGCTTTCCAAACGGAAATCAACTTAAAATGTAAAAGTCTTATTATGGAGACATAAGTGACACGTTTGGTGCCGGATTTAGGAAAAGAGGAGGCTCTTAGCTATTTCACTTGTGAGGCCTCTATCAAAAAGCTGCCTCCCCCCCAAGACTCTGGGAACTATTGCTACCAGATCAGGCTGTCTGAAGACACTGGCTTCCTAACCAAAAATGCACCAAACATTAATGTTATTGTTTTTCCCCTTTCCCTTTGAAAAACTCGATCATATTCTGCAAAGCCAAAAACAAAAATATTTTTCCGCTACAAAACAACCAAACCAAACACCATTAATAAATATTTGAACATATAAAGAATGCATAAAAACTGTTGCTAAAATGACCGGATTCGGCATTAAATAACCCGAAAAGGGTTGATATGCCATAAAACAAAACAACCAAATCAAACACCATAAATAAATATTTGATCATATAAAGAACTTGAAGCATAAAATCTTTTACCAAAATGACCGGATTCAGCATTAAATAACCCGAAAAGGGTAGATATACCGTAAAACAAAACAACCAAACCAAACACCATAAATAAATATGTAAGCATATAAAGAACTTGAAGCATAACATTTTCTGGCAAAATGACTGTATTCAGCATTTAATAACCTGAAAAGGGTTGATATGCCGTAAAACAACCAAACCAAACACCATAAATAAATATTTGAAGATATAAAGAACTTGAAGCATAAAATCTTTTACCAAAATGACCGGATTCAGCATTTAATAACCCGCAAAGTGTTGATATGCCGTACAAAGAACAAAATCAAGATTCTAAGAAGATGGAGGAATAATGCAGACAAAATGGAGTAAAGGCTTGTAGAATTTCACAATTCCTCCTCCAAAAGTCATCACATTTGATGGATCTAACAAATAGATTTAAGCATTCAGTTGAAAAATCTTAGATTAATACCGAAATATTAGCATAACTTTTAGGACACTCTCTCTCTCTCTCCCTCTCTCTCTCTTAATGTACAAGAATTTATTTATAAAAATCCAACTTTTATAGTTACATATGACATCTTTTCCGCCATCCCATCTCAATTAGATTTTGAGGCCCTAGGCATGTGTTGGACGGCTTTTAACAATTGACTTTCACACTAACCTATCTCTGAACATATCTTTATTTATCCTTCTCTCTCTCTCTCAACTCAATCGTTATCACTTCCTCTCATGTTTCCCCTCTCATTATGTCTTCATATACATTATATCATACTATATATAGCTGTAAACAGGGGGTCCTTATTCATTCCCAGGCGACGCTAGATGCGCCTGATAGTTTTCAATATGAAATAGAATAAAATAAAAATAGTATTTGCAAAATTCTTGAAAATTTTTCTTCAGATTCCAACTAGGTCGAGTCAAAGAACTTGAGGACAAGATTGTAATGTCTTGATAATCTCCCTTACATGGGGCTGACACGATTTCATTGGCGATCAGAGTTATCTCCTCTTCTATAGAATCACGTAAAAATAAACATGCCCGAAACGCTGACCTGTTTTTGGTCTAGTGATCTCCATCAATTCGTTGTTTTGATACCTCATTGTAATACAGCTTCATATTCCGGTAGCTTCTTTCCAAGAGCTGCAGGCTTGTGGAATTCTCTTCCTGCTGACTGTTTTCCATCCTACCAATAGTCTTGGTCTTTTCAAGACTAAGGCCAATAGGCATCTCCTGTCTTTGTGATAATCATATTTCGTTCTTGTTAGCTCCTTACATGAAATGGCTTCGTGCCATGAAAAAAAAAGATGGATGACAGTGATGTGTCTGTGAAAAGTCCAGAATGTTAATCATATTACCATAGAGGATTGTCCTTTGACTTTGGACTGACAGTTGAAATCCCCCTTGTTTTGCGTTCTCTGGCGATAACACGACGGCGTCAAACACTGTACTACACGATTTAAGCATTCAGTTGAAAAATCTCAGATTAATACCGAAATATTAGCATAATTTTAAGGACTCTCTTTCTCTCTTCCTTTCTCTTTCTCTCTTCCTTTCTCTCTCTCTCCATCTCTCTCTCGCCATCTCTCTCTCGCCATCTCTCTCGCCATCTCTCTCTCCATCTCTCTCTCTCTCTCTCTCTCTCTCTCTCTCTCATGGTTTTAAGCTTAACTACACTCTCTCACCCTCTTTCTCCTTCAGCTGATTATTAAAGAGGAATTGGTATTCTTATTTAAGCTGTTAGCTGATCCGGCATTGATCTGTGTGTGTGAGAGGCGTTGAGGGGGGGGGGGTCGTGCATAAGTGACAGGAAGCGTTTCTTAAGTTACATTAGCTTATCAATAATATAAGAAACGCTTTCACTACTGACTGCTGACCGCTACAATGCACATCTGTAAGTGAAGAGGATAGAACATTATGAAAAGGAGGAATGTCAGAATCTATCCGTACAAGATTAATTGATTTTATTCAACAACTTGTTAAGACAATGAAAGTGCACAGTTGGTAAAGATTGCGAGTTAAAAGTGGCCAAGGAACGTTCCTAAGACAAAGAAAATTGTTTTTGCGTGTAACGAGAAATTAATACACATGTTAATTTCGGTTGTCGCCCTGTGCGTTTACGTGTGTTTTAATGAATAAGCATGAAGCCATGTGTGTGAATTAGTGTGCCTTTGTTTTATTAGTGAGAGAATGTATGTGTGATTTCGCGTAGCGCCATGTGCGTTTACGTGTCTAAATAGCATGCCTCTGTCTTGTTAGTGTGGAAGTGTGTGCATCTATGAACTTACTTTTATTTGCGTTCGTTGAACGCCGTGTGTGTGCTTTACCGGGCGTTGTGTTTAGTAGTCTGTGAAAGTCTCTCATTGTGTCTCTCGAAGCCTTTCAACTAGAGGCCGGAATTAGCTTTTAAGGACTACTAAAGGACGGCGGGTAGGGATGAAAAATACCGTAACAAAAATAGAAAGAATGTTTCTGATTGGCTGAAAGAATCTGCTGATTTGACCTTTTGTCCAATCAAGAGTCGATATGTAATAACAACGTTCACTGCTGCTGCTACTGCCGTCATAGGAGAGACATGTTGGCATTGTACTGATATTCAAAAGTGAACATTACAAAAAAACATTAATTCTTTCTCATTAAGTATTAAAAGAAATATTGTTTCAAGAAAGTCTAAAATTTTATCAAATGAAATTTTCGGATTTCTTTTCCATTCTAAAACACAAAACATTTTTTATCATTTTCGACATAAAAGAAATAGGATCAAAGAGATGAATGGATTGTCATGTTGAAGAATATGATGAGAGGATTGAAAATAATGAATGGAATGAACAAAATGTTATTATTCATGAGGAACGTTTATATGCATTTATTGACATTGGATTTGGTGGTTAAATTGATATGACACTAGTCTGCTAAGACGTGACTCCGAGTTCAATTCCCATCTGAAGATGCACATTTTTTTTTTACATTTAATCTTATTTTTAAATTGTAGTCGACTTTTTACTTGGACGGAATGAGAAGCAAAAATAAATAGTCGACTTTATACGTTTTTTAAAGAGGACGCAAAATGTTTTTAACATTTATTCATATCCTAATTGTTTTTTGTTTTTTTTGCAGACAAAAAAGAAATCCTATCATAGTCGTGTAAATTATTAATGAAAATAAAAAGACTCCTGTGCAATGCAGAGTATTTATTTACCTCCTCTCCAGGAGGTTAGGCACAAGGCCAGTTTTATCTTACTCCCACAAGTAAGATGTGACCCAAGGTCGGGTCGGGAAAGTGGGGCTTGAAAAGCCAGCGCCCGAGAGATGAGCACTCTGGCCATTAAAAGTTGCCTGGGCAGCCCCGTCGGCATTCCCCGGTAGAGGCGCCTCAGGCAGTAAGCAATAAACTTACTCCTCCCCAAAGAGGGGAGGCAAAGCCTGGGAGGGTGGACCTCCTAGAACTGCACAGGACCGTCCCATAGACCGGCGTAAATCAAGCCCCGAAGGCCAAGACAATACCGGTCTATGGGGTGCAGTATCCATCGGAACAGATACTACACGAGCAATGCAGAGTAAGGACAGCTATTTTTGACGTAAAGTCCTGTCCAGCCATTTTTACTATTTTCTTTATTTTATCTTTTTTACTGTTTGATGAACAAAAAATTAAGTGTACAAGACCTTTTCGATAACCGCATATAAAGTTATGGGTTGTTTAAATACATCTAAATTCCGTCATGTAACATTTTAATGAAAGTAAAAAGACTCCCGGGTAACACCGGTTAGGGACATCATTTTTATTATTTTTTATTATTATTTTTAAAAAAATTATTTTAGTGCTCAATCAGGTTTTTACAGAAAGAAGTGCGCTTCTTTTTGCTTCGGAGGCCTCACTTTTTTTTTTTATCCAGCAGTGAGGAGGGAAGTAAATAGGGACTTATTTGAAAATAACGTTGAAAAATGTGTTGAATTTTTCAACAGGTTATTTTAAGGTGCAGACAGATCAGTAAAAGGAGCAGCTCCTTTTTGTAAGAGTGGGAGCCGCTCCCAAACTAGTGGAGCGAGGACGGCTCTGTGTTTAATCATGAAAAATAGATGCGCAGGGTCTTTTCGATCACCCTGTACAAAGTTATGTGTTGTTGAATACATGTAAATAGCTTGATATCACGCGATGAACATTAAATATGTTAAGTTGAAAGTTTATATAAAAAACAGAAAACAAACCTCAATGTTTTATCTCCATAATTTCAATTATTGAATATGTGTTAATTAATGCAAGCAGTGATCCATTCCGTTGTATATTTGTTCCCCACACAATTCTTACAAAAGAAAAGAAGGTGCTTGTTCAGAGAAGCGTCCATATTAAATTATCAATACCACGAAAAAACAGTATTATATACTTACGCAGCAGATTTAAATAGTATCCTAACCAAAAAGTAGGAAAAATGATGGAGTAGAATTTTAATTAAAAACAAAAATCAGTTTCATCTTATTTTGATGACTGCCATTGATTTATTACTTGTTAATATGACAGTGAGTTATCTCCCCCTGAATTTCGTGTTTTTTTTTGCTCGAATCAATGGCCGAACCTGATTAAACGATATAACGGATTTTAATTTTTTATTCCAATTCTACTCGATAGTTTTTTGCTAAATTTTGGTGTACAAACCTATTTTTGCTTGATACATAGGCATTTCAAAGAGTTTTCCGGTTGTGCTCCAATGAACTAGTTGCTCTAGTGCCCCCGCAAATACACTAGAACAACCCGACAATCAGCTAAATCCCATCCATTCACTGTGGAGGACCCCAGATGCTGTAGAGCCTTCTACTTCAATAGCTTCTTTCCTTGTGCTGCCGGCCTCTGGAACTCCCTCCCTGCTCCCTGTTTCCCCGACTGTACTGACATGCAGAAGCTTTCAACTAATGTAAACAGACATCTTGCTGCACAGCTCCCAACTTAATAGGTCCCTCACTATCCACCAAGATCCAGCCCCTATCCCATCGCCGCAATGTTGCATCCTTGTGCTTGTTTTACAAATATTCAATGGATTATGCTCCGATGAACTAGCTGCACAGGTGCCCCTTCGACGTAAGTTCCCTAAACCAACTCGATAATCAGTTAGATCCCATCCATTCATTGTGAAGGTCCCCAGATGCCGGAGAGCCTTCTACTCCACTGGCTTCTTTCCTCGTGCTGCCGGCTTCTGAAACTGCTCCCTGTTTCCATGACTGTACCGACATGCAGATGTTTAAAACTAATGTAAACAGACATCTCGCTGCACAGCGTCCAACTTAGGATGACACCCAAAACCTACTCTCTAATTCTCAGTAGCCCCTTACGTCTACAGTGGCGGTCTGCCTTGTTTGGGGTGAAATATCTTTAAAAAAAATAAATAAATAAAAAATATTTTTTTTTTTTGTTTAAATTAATTGGAACTGCGATTTTCAGCGTTTTTCATGTGTACGCTAATCTGTACAAGCACCGAAAGGAATGTTAGTTTATTTCCTTCGCAAAGGTTACAGCTCTAAACACGCAATTATTTCTACGCATTAACTTAATTTTCTGAAACTTGCTTTTAGCAGCATATCTGTTTTAATTGCATTTAATTGCATTACCGAACCTGTTAATGTTATTTGCAGCAACAGTTATGTATTGTCATTAAATATTATCATGTTAAACGTAGGCAATGAAGAACGGTGAAATAAAAGACTAGAAATTAACTTAGTCAAGAAAGTCTGGCTTTTATTGTGTAATCTTTTGTTTTTAGTAGAAAAACCAGGATTGCATAAATGAATTAGTTTATTTGCGACAAGATTTTATTTTGTTTTCGAAAAAATGCAATTTCGTTCACTCTCTTTGTTCTTCGCCAATTATTTTCAAAAATATCGTACTCTGATATGCTGCCAACTAGCAGAAAACATATTTACTTACTGGGTGCTTTGTTACATTAGGACCCGAGCTAACTTTGACCCCGTCGTTAGGGTCAGGGTCAAAGTGGGGTTCAGGGTCAGGGTCAAAGTTCATGCCGGTCCTAATGTAACAGAGTATCACTTACTGTTTAACCTTAACAGCTAAAATATGAAGAAAAGAAAAGAACAAAACAAAAACAAATATTCCGAAACTTTTCGTTGCAGAAAGTAGATCTGTTCACTCAAAATTGTGTTAACGTTAACAGAGTATTTATTTACTTCCTCTCTAGGAGGTTAGGCACAAGGCCAGTTTTATCTTACTCCCACAAGTAAGATGTGACCCAAGGTCGGGTCGGGAAAGTGGGGTTTGAAAAGCCAACGCCTGAGAAAGTGAGCACTCTGGCCATTAAAAATTGGCTGCGTAGCCCCGTCGGCATTCCTCGGTAGGGGCGCCTCAGGCAGTAAGCAATAAACTAACTCCTCCCCAAAGAGGAGAAGCAAAGCCTGGGAGATTACACCTCCTAGAACTGCACAGGACCGACCCATAGACCGGCGTAAATCAAGCCCCGAAGACCAAGACAATACCAGTTTATGGGGTGTAGTATCCATCGGAACAGATACTACACTTTTATCTTAGCCAAAATGCCAAGATAGAGCGGGTTTACTTCATGGCTTATAAGGGGACGGTGGTGAGGTGGATACTGATGCGGACTGACGACCTGGGTGTTCCAAGTTCGAATCTTGTCGATCCCACTATTTTCGCTTTGGATGTTTGCAACCTTCATCTAAGTACCTGATTCGAGAAAAAATTGAGGAGACGGTACTTTGTTAGATTGCGACCAGCGCTAAAAGTCCTTCAGCGTCAGTGCTTTCCGGCGTTTTACGTAAAACGTCGGAAAGCCCCTGAAGCGGTTTGTCAATGATACTGCGAGAAAATGAATAACTGATTGAAATGAATAAGCAGACGACATCTAAACTTGATAATTGAATTTTTGACGTCTGCAAATGAGCCTTCCCAACTCCTAACCCTAATTCCTAACGTTGCCCTGTAATCCTTGTAAAAATATGATTACCAACCAAAGTTAAGAACTTATATATTTAATAATATATAAACAAATACTAACCCAGTGGTAAATCCAGGTAAAGTAAACATCCACAGGAATCCACAGGATTTCAACCTGAGTGAAGGATTTCAACCTTTTTCTTACTAATAAGTCACCACTTAGCAAGGCTAAAAGCCACTCAAGGATAAGGGTCAATGAGATGGATGGGTTTTCAATTAAATCACTCTCCATTCTATAATAAAGACCGATATGTATTTACTTATATATATATATATATATATATATATATACAAGTTTAAATCAAAGGAATTTTTCACCTTAACGGAGGGTATATGACCTAAGACCGAGGTGCTTTATCAAATTATAAAATAAAGTATTTCCAAACTGTTTTGGAAACGATCGTATGCCATACTGGACTTGATGTTCTAATTCTTGGAACAGTAGTAATGTTTTAATTCCTTAAATGTTTATATATATATATATATATATATATATATATATATTTCGTAAAATAGATAACTTGTATTTCTCTTCACTTTGCTGTGAAACGTACGTAAGATATAGAAAAGGTATTAAATTTAGAAAAAATAAATAAAATGATTTGTTGTTTATGAGATGGAGAAGAAATATAGGAATTCACCAAAATATCAAAAAGAAATTGTAAGAATAAATGAAAATTATGGTTTTGGATCGAATTTTCCTATGGCCATTGGAATGCAACTATAAAGTATATATATATATATATATATATATATATATATATATATATATATATGAAAACGCTAAAATAATATCCATTATGTATCTGTATTCATATTCCTGTCGATAACGTCTGCTAAAATAACCACTGCCTGCCATCTAGTTAATGAAAGGTGGCAGTAATGTCTACTAACAGTCACATTCTATAGATATTTCACACATTATAGAGAAATATTTTTGGGTCTTTCAGTTTTTTAACGAAACAGACACACTGAAAAATGCTACTTTTCCAACAAATCAATCATTGAAAAAAATATGCAACATTTTTATATCACAATGTTGAATGTAAATAAATGTTATTGTCACGTAAAAATGTTTCCTATTTTTTTTTTCAATGCTTGATTGATCAGTTTGAAAAATGTAACATTCATTTCTGTCATTTTGATATAACGGTTAGTCAAGTGTGTGCGTATGTGTATATATATATATATATATATATATATATATACAGGGTGGGCCAAAATAAGGGTCCTATCTTTAAATTTGAATAACTTGAATTTGAATAACTTCCACAAAATAAAAGTTAAACTCACCAAACTTTATGTGTGTGTAGATTGACCCTTCCGAGATTTTTTGAAATAAACAAAACAAATTTTAGCCGAAAAACACTTCTTAAAACTTACAAAAACTAAAGTATTGTTTTTTACACTGTTTTGAGTTTTTTAAGCAAAAATAATGTTTTCTAAATGAGGGTACGTTCCTTAGGGCTAATACGGCTCATGCTTGCTTCGAAAGGGGTCCTTTACTTATTCTAAAAAAAAAAAAAAATCAATAAATAAAAAAGTTATGAATTTTTAAAAATAGGACCCTTATTTTTGCCCACCCTGTATATATATATATATATGTATATATATATATATATATATATATATAGTAGGCCCTTGCTTTTTGCGGGGGTTACATTCCAGACAACCTCGTGAATAGATGTTGATACCTCAAAGTTCACTAAAAATCAGGTTTTTGTACATTAGCATGTGTTTTTATTTTGCATAAAAACCAACAAATTAGCGTCGATTAGCTCTTTTTGCTTGCAAATTGGTTGATTTTTTTTTTAATATTTCAGTTTAGTATAAAATTTGCGAAAATTTGGATTACCAATGCTTTTGTATGAGCTGCATTTAATATGAATCCTACGGAATAATTAGCGTTTTTAATTGCGTTTCTATTGTCATATTCGCCTTAGTTGGACTTAAATGATTATCATATTTGTAAGTTCTACGGAATTCATGAAGAAAATGTTAACTCAATGCTTATGCTGAAAAATCTGCAAATTTGTGAAACCGCGAATACTGAGCCAGCGATATATATATATATATTTATATATATATGTATATTTGTCGCTCCTTAAAATTAGTAGAGCACTTTAGTGGTAGTACAAACACAGCGTGACGTCATTTGCTTTATAATGCATCATTCCTTAATATAAGTAGAATGCCTGTGCTGTCATCGCCGCTTTAAATGTGTTTAAACTACCATAGTTTATCAGCTGTTCAAATATTGGCCGCGAGGTTTAAGACGTTGGATTTGAGTTGAAAAATACTTATAATCCAGGGTTTCGAATCGTGTGACTGGTAGTGAATAGTCATACTTCTACACTGATGAGTCTCGATTGAAAAGAGACGAAACGTATACGTCCGTAGATAATAACAAATATTTTTCATATATATTTATATATGTATATATATATAAACTCACATATAAATGCTCTGTACCCTGTAATCGAGTATCATCGAGCTTATTTTTATTGGCCTAATCCCAGTCTTCACTGAATAAGAAATCTTCTAAGTGAAAAATCTAAATCTAATATATATATATATGTATATAAGCATCAGAAGAAGGCATTGAAAATCTCCCTACACAAATAGCTTGTCCATCGGCAAAATATCTGGTGGGGATAACCGTGCACAATGGGTGATGTCACAAAACAAAATTCTGAGGTTGTTTTTGTCTTGTTTGTCACCGTGCACGATTCATGTGTATATATTGATGTTTTTGAGGGTGAATAATGTAAATAATGGACGAATGATGAACGAATTGGTCACAGAAATTGAATGATGTAAATAACTAAAAGAGAGAACAGAGGAATAATGATGTAGAGGTGGAGAGAGTGGGCCTATTATAACATCACAATGTATTCTGACATTGTGAAATACTTTGACTCTGTAATCCTTGTAAGTACATGATTATCAACCAATGTCACAAGTCAAATGATTATATATTTAGTGATAATAAATACTGACTTAACGGGTCACTGGTCGTCTCGTGTTTATTAAAATGTATTCTTTTTAGATCTTGATGAGTGAAGTCTGCACAATGTTTCCTTCAAGATTAAGTGTGTCACCATTTTAAGTGACAAACAAAAATGTACAATTTCAACGCATACAAGTTACAGAACTCAAAAAAATATTCATATTTCTGGGTTGATTTTTTAAAGTTATTTTTGCTCATTTTTTTTGGAGAGAAATTTAAAAAAAAAAAAATTTTTTAATGGCGATTTGAAATAGATTACATTCACGCATGAAAATATTCTGAGAGGAAGTAAATTCTTTTTAATGAAAATGGTAATAAAATTAATTTTCCTGAGATTACAATTTTTGGTTTTATCACAAAGTAATTCTGATTGTCTAATTGCAGCATGAGAAATACAGTTTCTGAACGTATATAACTTCTTGTCATTTTTCTTTCTTTACAACTGATATCAGACAAATACTGACCCAACAGGTCACGGGTGATCTAGTATTTGTTATAATTTGTTCATTTTCAATCTTGACAAGTGTAGCCTGTACAATGTTAGTTCCACAATAAAAAAAAAATGGCAAGAAAAATGTAGGATCCCAACGGAAATAAAGTTACAGAACTCAAAAATATTAATGTTTCTAAGTTGATTTTTTAAAGTTATTAATTCTGGTTTTTTTTCGGTTTTTTTGAAGAGAAGCAAAAAAAAATTAAAAAATTTAATAAGGATTTGAAATAAATTACTTTTACACATGAAAATACGATTCTGAAACAAAGTATTTTTTTTAAAACTAAAAGAGCAATACAAATTCATTTTCCTGATATTATATTTTTGATTTTATCCCAAATTGTCGTGTGACGAAAACAGTAACAAATGTTGTTTTTTTTCTTTTCAACTTTTATTTTTTCAAAGTATTACTTTTATCTCTTCTTTCAATGCAGCGAACAACACGTGCACCTCAAAGCTTGCCAGAGAAATTAGTTTTCCAAGTTAAATTATTCGTTGCAGCATGGGAAATGCAGTTTTTGAAAAAATAACTTGTAATTTTTCTT
Organism: Sepiola atlantica; assembly: GCA_963556195.1. Taxonomy (NCBI): domain Eukaryota; kingdom Metazoa; phylum Mollusca; class Cephalopoda; order Sepiida; family Sepiolidae; genus Sepiola; species Sepiola atlantica. The sequence continues at coordinate 77,736,407 of OY744540.1, forward strand.
TCTATACAAATGTTATATGATCTGAGATGTACAATAGTTCAAAGTTTATTTTTATTGAAATGGCGGGATTTCTTTTGAATTCCTTTCGTTTTAAACAAATTTAAACAACCTCAAATAATTAATGTCATGTTGATGTTGTGAAAAATATTCATTAATTAAAAATTGTCCTTTTCGAATGTTTTGTGTCTGTTTTGTGGTTGTGATTCAATAAAGTCTAACTCTTTATTCGCCTGTGTTATTCTTCACTGAAATGGCTGGAATTCATATCTCGCGACCAAAATATCATTAAATATGCATGACAAATAGAAGAAAAAATATGGCGGTTTGATTATGTCCTCGATTTTGTACGTTATTTTCAATGAATTCAAATTTACTTTTATTTTAGTGATATGAACCGCACCAATTTCAGTAAGTTATAGACTATTGAAGATTGAAGACCAACAACGATTAACAGTACAGTCCCAAAAGCACAACATTTTAAACAACTATCATCACTACAACTCAAGTAAAAATTTCTACAATTATTCAAACAAGAGTATTTTATTAAGTAAATTTATTTTAAAACTAATGTGATTTATTAATCTTTTTTGTTTATTAAGTAAATTTATTTTAAAACTAATGTGATTTATTGAATTAATCTTTTTTGTTTATTAAGTAAATTTATTTTAAAACTAATGTGATTTATTGAATTAATCTTTTTTGTTTATTAAGTAAATTTATTTTAAAACTAATGTGATTTATTGAATTAATCTTTTTTGTTTATTAAGTAAATTTATTTTAAAACTAATGTGATTTATTGAATTAATCTTTTTTGTTTATTAAGTAAATTTATTTTAAAACTAATGTGATTTATTGAATTAATCTTTTTTGTTTATTAAGTAAATTTATTTTAAAACTAATGTGATTTATTGAATTAATCTTTTTTGTTTATTAAGTAAATTTATTTTAAAACTAATGTGATTTATTGAATTAATCTTTTTTGTTTATTAAGTAAATTTATTTTAAAACTAATGTGATTTATTGAATTAATCTTTTTTGTTTATTAAGTAAATTTATTTTAAAACTAATGTGATTTATTGAATTAATCTTTTTTGTTTCTTAAGTAAATTTATTTTAAAACTAATGTGATTTATTGAATTAATCTTTTTTGTTTATTAAGTAAATTTATTTTAAAACTAATGTGATTTATTGAATTAATCTTTTTTGTTTATTAAGTAAATTTATTTTAAAACTAATGTGATTTATTGAATTAATCTTTTTTGTTTATTAAGTAAATTTATTTTAAAACTAATGTGATTTATTGAATTAATCTTTTTTGTTTATTAAGTAAATTTATTTTAAAACTAATGTGATTTATTGAATTAATCTTTTTTGTTTATTAAGTAAATTTATTTTAAAACTAATGTGATTTATTGAATTAATCTTTTTTGTTTATTAAGTAAATTTATTTTAAAACTAATGTGATTTATTGAATTAATCTTTTTTGTTTATTAAGTAAATTTATTTTAAAACTAATGTGATTTATTGAATTAATCTTTTTTGTTTATTAAGTAAATTTATTTTAAAACTAATGTGATTTATTGAATTAATCTTTTTTGTTTATTAAGTAAATTTATTTTAAAACTAATGTGATTTATTGAATTAATCTTTTTTGTTTATTAAGTAAATTTATTTTAAAACTAATGTGATTTATTGAATTAATCTTTTTTGTTTATTAAGTAAATTTATTTTAAAACTAATGTGATTTATTGAATTAATCTTTTTTGTTTATTAAGTAAATTTATTTTAAAACTAATGTGATTTATTGAATTAATCTTTTTTGTTTAAGTAAATTTATTTTAAAACTAATGTGATTTATTGAATTAATTTTTTTTGTTTATTAAGTAAATTTATTTTAAAACTAATGTGATTTATTGAATTAATCTTTTTTGTTTATTAAGTAAATTTATTTAAAAACTAATGTGATTTATTAATCTTTTTTTTTTACTTGAATAATTAAATCAAAATTTAGCCTGCTGAAAGTTTATCTAAGAGAAAATAGCTGTATTCGTAAAAGAAGGTATTTTATTTGTAGTCTTTCATATGAATTAGAATTCTAATTTTTTAAACAATTTTACGAACAACACAAAAAAAAAGGCTCTAAAATATGTTTACGCCTTACACTTAGAGTGCAAGAGAACTGATCTTGGAAATGCCAAGCCTCGACTCTTATGATGATCATATCTATTTTTAGTTTAACGTTATTTCAGGGATCCGGTGACAAGTATTTGAAGGCGAATATGTTGTAGTCAGCAAAGAAGCAATCCTGAGGTGTAGTGTTCTACAAACGGGATATTCTTGGAAAGAAATTCTGTTCATGGAAGTTCTGTTTGGTTTTAGGTCCACAGAGGAAGAAATTGTATCTGTTTTTTCCATTTATCTTCTGCATTTTGTCAAAATGTTATCTCAACTATTTATATATATATATATAATATTTAAATGTTGAATTAAATAACGATAGCTGAATTATCGTTTAATAATAATAATCTATCGTGATAATGTAAAGCTCAATATATTGAATAGAGCAATTAATTTTAGAAGTGAAAGATGAGAATGAAGAATTGTAAAGATACAATATTTATTAAAACATAAAAAGTTCAGAGCAAGGACCCTCATATCCTTAATCCATGGATTTTCAAAGATAAACTCTTTTAATAAATATTGTATCTTTACAATTCTTTATTCTCATCTTTCACCTCTAAAATATATATATATGTACACACACATATGTATATATATATATATATATATATATACATACAAAAAAAAACGATTCTGCCAGATAAAATATTTATCCAATACAGATCTACATGACGTTTTCTTTTCTTATTGTACTTTGGCCAAATCCAATTTTCCTGATCCAGATGAAAGTAAGGCAATGTGAAATGCAATACGAAAAACGCAAAAGACCTTATCTTGGAAATGCCAAAGCTCAACTCATATAACAACCAGTTCTTTATTTTTGGTTTAATGTTTCTATAAGTATTGTATATCCATGTCAGAATACACTAAAAATAAACTACCACTGACTTGCATTTTCTATATATACACACATACACATATATATGTATATATGCATTTTTTATATATATGTATTTTCTATACACACACACACACATATATATATAGATGCATTTACTATATATATATATATATATATATATATATATATAGTAAATGCATCTATATATCTATGCATTTTCAATATATATACACACACATATACATTTTCAATATATATGCACACACATATTTGCATTTTCTATATATATATATATATATATATATATATATATATATATATATATGCATTTTCAATATATATACACACACATATGCATTTTCTATATATATATATATACACACACACATATATATTTGCATTTTATATATATATACATATATATATATGCATTCTCTCTCTATATATATATATATAGAGAGAGAGATACACATACATATATATATATGCATTTTCTATATATATATATAAATACACGCACACACATATATATGCATTTTCTATACACATATATATATATGCATTTTCTATACAAATATATATATACATTTCACAGACACACATATATATATGCATTTCTATATATACATACACATATATATGCATTTTCTCTCTCTATATATGCATTTTCTATATATACACTCACATATATATGCATTTTCTATATATACTCACACATATATATATGCATTTTCTATATATACACACACACATATATATGCATTTTCTACACACACACACACACATATAAGAGCTTCAAGAAAATCCTCTTTGAATGCACAACTAAAATATTGGCCTGATTTGAATGCACTCGCATAAGGTCATATAGTAGATCAATAGAAGTAGGAAATATAATTCTGTTTTCCTTTTTCATATTTCAAAAATAAGGAATTTAAAAAGAGAGAAAAACGGATACAAAAGAGGTGAATTTTTTGAAAAGATAAAAAGTGAAATGAACGCTACTACCACTGTCTCAGAAAGTTTAGATATCATGGAAAGAATCCAGCTAACTCTAAGGAAGAATGGCTCGAGTTTCGCATGTAACTAGCAGATTGACCCAGCATTGGCTGGCTGTGAAATATGGTGAACATCACTGTCGGTGTATAGAATTAGCCCCTTTATAGTTATATCACTCTTTTTAAGATTTGAACCTGTGACCTCAATCTATAAATATAAGTGAGAATATAATAAAACCTGCTGGAGCATCTCAACCAGATTTTAAAAAACACAAAAAACTAAAAGTATATGAATAACAAAAGTTAAATAGTTTGAATCTATTATTAAAGGGCATTTGTCTGTATTGCTATCTCCAAAATTCAGACAAAAAACAATTGATTCAACAAAATGTTCCTAACACGATGGTCCCAAACTAGTACATCTATAAACTTTATATGAGCAAATTAAAAAATATATCTGTAACAATAACGTTAGAAACAAACAATAAAACAATGAGAATAACCAGGGGTTTTTACCCCGCCTAATAAACCGGTATCTTCCGAGCCTCTGGGTCTGGATTTACGCCGGTCTATCGGTTGTCCGTCCTGTGCAGTTCTAGAAGGTGCACCCTCCCAGGCTTTGCCTCCCCTCTTTGGGGAGGAGTAAGTTTATTGCTTACTGCGTGAGGCGCCCCTACCGGGGAATGCCTACGGGGCTGCCTAGGCAATTTTCAAACAACCAGAATGCTCAAATTCTCGAGCGCTGGTTCTTTCCCACTTTCCCGACCTTGTGTCACATCTTACCTTGTGGGAGGAAGATAAATAGAACCAATGTCATTTCAGTGTTTCAAAGGTTATTGCAGAAGAAAAAGTGTTGTAGACCCGTGCTAGGGGTCACAAAGATAACAACCACAAATTGTGACAGGTTAAAATATACAATGTATTTATTCATAGCAATACAGTAACGCCACTAAATGTGGTAGGAGATGACCGGATTCCTACCATGCGGTAAAACATGAATAGGAATGTCCTCGATATTTAACACCTACCCACTATAGGAGTATGTGACACAAGGTCGGAAAGTGGGATTTGAAAAGCCAGCGCCCGAGAACGTGAGCGCTTTAGCCATTAAAAATTGCCTGGACAGCCCCGTCGGCATTCCCCGGTAGGGGCGCCTCAGGCAGTAAGCTATCAACTTACTTCTCCCCAAAGAGGAGAGGCAAAGCCTGGGAGGGTGGACCTCCTAGAACTGCACAGGACAGACCCATAGACCGGCGGAATCATGCCCCGAAGGCCAAGACAACACCGGTCTATAGGGTGCAGTATCCATCGGAACAGATACCACACGTGGACACTCACATGATAGGAATGTCCTCTGTTTGAGTCTTTGCAACCATGGTATTTATTATAGATGGTTGCTTCCATTAGTTCTTCAATAGGGGTGATTTGTACCCCCACAACAAAAAGAAAATATGTTACAGGTCTTATTCTGAGTTGCTGTCTAATGTGAACAATTAGATATTTTTAATTTATAAAATATGATTATAACATATATTAAATAAAAGTACTGATACATTTATTAAAATCGATTTCTATTTTAAAAAATAAAGCTAATAGAATATTTAGGATATCTCTTGATAAAACATGTGCAGAATTCGAGCAATCACATTAGCCCCTCTATTTAAATTAGAGGTTATTGCAAAAATGACAATGCGCTTGCGTAGAACAGAAAACATGTGCAGAATTCGAGCAATCACACGACTTTCTGACAGAACTAGAGCTTTTAGAATGTCCCCTACCATATATTATATAAAGGGCAGTTGTCTGTGTGCATGTATGTATATATGTATGTACGACTAAAAGTAAAAAATGACAACAAAAAAAACACAACGTTGGTATTTTCTTGATCGGTGTTGCCCTGGATAATATCTAAAATTTAGAAAAATGTATTCATTCTTTAACCATAAACTGGCACAGATATTGTCAGGGGAGGTCGGTTTTTCGGCCAGTTTATGTACTAAAGAGAAGTAACTCTGATTTTTTAATCAAGGAGTTACTTCCATTATGCTGACTCATTCCTCTCGGAATTTATAAAAAGGAGGTGTGTGTGTGTCCAGAGAGAAGAGTGGGCTGGGCAGAGAAGAAAGAGGTAGTCGAGGAGAAGGATGGGTGGGGGGAACGGGAGGGGGGAAGAGGGATAGAAGTTTGAATAGAAATATGTTACACCTTTGTCCCGGGTAGCTCTTTTAGTATTGGTATAAAAGGCAGAATTTAGAAAGTCTATTCAGATCGACTGTATGTAGCAAACAACACACTTCCATGCATCCCAATGAACAGTGCAGGTTCACTTGCACTCCTCAGCTTTAAACAAAGATCTCAACTCCAACACGAAACAAACAAGAAATTACAACCCCAACACGCAAAAAAAACTACAAGCTCAGCTTCTGACCAACTCCGAAAACGACAAAAACCATCTCATCTTCCGACCTATTGTAAATACAACAACAGCAACAAAAAAAACCTTTAACGATCCACACTTAAAGTGTAGCAAATTGGTTTGCAACATTACCAGCTCAAAAATTGCTGAACCACTACTAACCATGCCTAAAAAAACATGTCGTACACAAAACGTAAGTTTATTTGTTTTGTTTTAGTATGGAAAACGTAATTTTTTAATATAATTGTTTAGAGATGAAATGTAATATATTTGTTAGTATGTAGTATATTGTCGGCTATTGAATTCAAGAATGTGGGAATGTAATTCGGTTAATGTGTAACCGTGTTTTTTTTCTTAACGTAATCTGTTGCTGTTGTTTTTTCGTAAAGTATTACGGTGGGTCAAAATCGGTAGAAGTAAGTTTATTTGTTTTGTTTTAGTATGGAAAACGTAATTTTTTTATATAATTGTTTAGAGATGAAATGTAATATATTTGTTAGTATGTAGTATCTTGGCGGCTATTGAATTAAGTAGGAAGTCGATTTAATGAAGGAATTTTAGCCGTAATGTTTGAAGAATAATTTAAACTGAGACAAACATTGAACTCTTTTCTTCTATCGTTTTCACTCAGTCACATTTCACAACAGACTTTTACAAAAACTATAAATACAACCTACATGAATGAATCTTGTTTGGTTTTGAATTATTCCCTTCGTTTAAATGAATTATTATTCATTGATTTTTTTTTCTCTCTTCAAACCTGGTCTATTTTATTCGTTCTTTATTCTTAACAACTTTATAGTCGCGATTCTTATGTGTGGAATTTCGCGAACCCATATCCAAATATGGTACCCAAGCAACATGTTGAACCGTGATGTAAGCCAGTCCGCAACATTACTAATAACATTTAATAACATCCCCTCATTACCACCTACTGTTGTTCTAATAATTAGTTTACAAAATAAATAAAAACTATTGTTTAGAAAAACGGTTACCATCACTAAATGACCAGAAAAATTAGATGTGTATTTATTTATCCATTAAAGTTACCGTGATTTACATAATTTTAATGAATTATGCACAAGGCCAAAAAGGTTCTGGGGATTGGGAAGGATCGATGATCTTGCTTGGTTATTTTATACTCTTAGCTAGACACAATCACCAAAGTACCACATTTGTTCTATGGGTTTAACCTACTTAAAATATCTCCAGCGTTTCGACGATTTTATTCACAGCGAATATTTACAATTGATGAAAAATTGATAGGCCGAACACTCTAATTATGCAACTTTTTATTATACATTATTCACAGAAAATTATCTCACGTTTTGTAACTTTTATCAAAGAATATCCCTTTTGACGTTTTTTTTTAAATATCCCTTTCTGAGCTATACCCTAAAACCTACTTTCAACATACTTAATGAATTAAGCATTGAATAAAAACAAAACGCCATACTAATGAACTAGCCAAGAATATTATCAATCCGAATGATATTGGAGAGATTGTTTTCACATAGTAATAGAATTAGACATAATATTTATATGGGAAAAGCATAGAATCACATATTTGCATGAGAATGATATAGAAGGTTGATATTTTGCTATCTCATTTACATATGTGTTCGAATAAAATAATGAAAGAAATAATCGCATCAAAACAATGAGCAATGATAAACATAAAACCATCAGTTTTAGGATCATATACAAGACCTGTCTAAAAAGTATCCGACCTTTATTTTTTTTCCGTGCGAAATAGAGACGATATGGCGGCGCCACTCTACACAGTGAAGGAGGCACCTTCATGCGCATGTGGGAATTTTATCACCGCTTTCCTGCGTGTTAGTCGCTGCCTGTCAGTCGCTGAATGAAGTGCTACACAACGTGTTCGTCGGATTACCGATTCTCTCAAGATGAGCAAAGGTACTGCATCAAATTTTGTCAAAAGCTTGGTGATTCTCAAAGCAAAAGAATTCGTAAGATTCAGCAGGTGTTAGGAGAAGATGTGATGGGTGTAAAACAAATTAAGGAGTGGTTCAACCGATTCAAAAAACAGAGTGTGACCAGCGCTCTGGCAGGCCCCAATCTGCTCGGAGTGCAGCTGTTGTTGGGAGGATACAAGTTTTGGTGATGGAAGATGTCCTTCAACCGTGTGGGAGATCGCCCAAGAGGTCGGAGTGAGTACAGATTCCGCACATGCAATTTTGCGTGATGATTTGAACATGCACAGAGTGGCTGTTAAATTTGTGCCCAAGTTGTTGTCGCAAGAACAAAAGGACCTCCGTTTTCAAGTTGCACAGGACCTTTTGGAAACCGCCAACATGTATCCTGGGTTTCTGAACACTGTGATAACTGGAGATGAGTCATGGGTGTACGGGTACGACCCAGAAACAAAAAGACAGTCGTTGCAATGGACGCATCCTGAGTCTCTAAGGCCAAAAAAAAGCATGACAGGTGTGAAGCAAAATCAAGGTGATGCTGACTGTCTTCTTTGATATCCGTGGAATTGTGCATCACAAATATGCACCGGAAAGACAAGCAGTGACAAAGGAGTACAATGAAGATGTTCTCCTGCATCTACGTGACACAGTTCGGCGCAAAAGACCAGACATGTGGACGGCGAAAAACTGGTGACTGCATCATGACAACGGCCCTGCACATTCATCCCAATTGATCCAACATTTCTTAGGCAAACATGGAATTCCAGTCGTTCGCCAACCTCCCTATTCTCCAGACATGCATGTATTAGTATATTGTTTTCTTCTTTTTCCTCATAAAGGAGTGATAATTTTCAGAGAGCCTTTTTCCTTTTTCAGTCAAAGATAAAAGGAACAATCCGGTAGACATTCATGTTATTTTGAAACACGTCCATTTGTTAAAAAAAACATTCATGACTAATATATATATATATATATATATATATATATATATATATGACAAAGTACATAGTAATTGTGATAGTGTACTATATTGACTAATGTAAAAATTGCTGGTATGTAAGTCTTAAACTTGAGGGGGGGGGGGGGTTATCTTATATTAAACACATGATATCAGACGACTGCAAATTTTAACAGATATAATGTATATTTATTTATAATCATATTTATGTATATATATATATATGATTATTTTTATTTATACACACATGTACAAAATCTGCGACATTGGCATGTCGATGTTATCGATCAACAGCTATTATAAACTGAGATCTCATCAGGGAGAGTTAGAATCCGATCTTTACCTCAGATGATATACACTTGTACATGTCTGCATAAATAAAAAATAATCATATATAAAACTCTATTTGATATTAAGCACTTTTATTAAGCCCGGTTGAAATTCTTTGGATTACTATCCTGTGGATGTTTACCTTGCCTCGATTTTATATATATATATATATATGTATATTAGTTTTTGAAAGATAAAATAATTGTTTTTACTCACTCGTGTGGATCTGCAGCATTGCCCCCAGGAAAGTACAGATCCATGTGTGTAAATCGAAGCTGTACCCTCTCCGGACCAGAGCCCTCAAATGAGAAGCGACATACAATATCCCCAGGGTATGGATTTGGGTAGTTTGGACTCGTTATTGTACCATTCTTGCCGTCAGCGCTGCTAATGTGCCGGTTGCAGTTAGTTGCTGTAAAAAGAGAAAGAGAATTTTGTTTATTATAATGAAATCGTAAACGGGAGAATGAAGGATAGAAATAAATTAGCATTTAAGAAAAATCAATTGATTGTGAAGGTCTGCATCCTGTGTATTATCTTGTGTATGTCATCATCAAATCGTCTCTTGTTTGCTGTAGAAAATGCATATATTTTATGAAATAATAGATTGTTGAAAAATGGCTCAAGGTACCAGAAAGTTAAGTAAAATAGTTAAATGCTCGAATAACACTACAATGAACTGCAAGGCTATATAATATTTGGTACTTTGTTAGATTAAGACCCACACGAACTTTGACCCTAACTCTAAAGCTAATCCTGACGCTAACCCTAACGATGGGGTCAAAGTTAGCTTGGGTCCTAATCCAAATAACCTAATATTTTAATGGATGAATTATTTTACAATGAACTCCAAAGCTATATAATATTTTAATGGCTGAATTATTTTACAATGAACTCCAAAGCTATATAATATTTTAATGGATGAATTATTTTACAATGAACTCCAAAACTATCTAATATTTTAATGGATGAATTATTTTACAATGAACTCCAAAGCTATCTAATATTTTAATGGATGAATTATTTTACAATGAACTCCAAAGCTATATAATATTTTAATGGCTGAATTATTTTACAATGAACTCTAAAGCTATATAATATTTTAATGGCTGAATTATTTAACAATGAACTCCAAAGCTATATAATATTTTAATGGATGAATCATTTTACAATGAACTCCAAAGCTATATAATATTTTAATGGATGAATCATTTTACAATGAACTCCAAAGCTATATAATATTTTAATGGCTGAATTATTTTTCAATGAACTCCAAAGCTATATAATATTTTAATGGATGAATCATTTTACAATGAACTCCAAAGCTATATAATATTTTAATGGATGAATTATTTTACAATGAACTCCAAAGCTATATAATATTTTAATGGATGAATTATTTTACAATGAACTCCAAAGCTATATAATATTTTAATGGCTGAATTATTTAACAATGAACTCCAAAGCTATATAATATTTTAATGGATGAATCATTTTACAATGAACTCCAAAGCTATATAATATTTTAATGGATGAATTACACTAATAAAACTGCAAAACTATATAATATTTTAATGCCTGAAATAATATATTTTAATGGCTGAAGTAATATATTTTAATGCCTGAAATAATATATTTTAATGGCTGAAGTAGAAAATAGATATTTCGGTAGCTTCGTAACTCTGGCTTCCCTCCTATTTTTTTTCTTTAGTCTTCACATTCCATGATCGATATTTGTGACAAAGGAGGAAAAACTGCTGTTTCTGGGTCATCTGTTGTCTGTGATGGGTTGGTATGTGGAGATTTTAGATGCTTTCGTAGCATTAATCATTATTCAACTGTCAATCTAACAATGTCAGTAAATGTTATCCTCGAGTCGATTTTTGCCTTAATAAATGGACTCATTAGTAAAATAAAAGATAAAATTGCTGAATAACTGAATAACACTACAAATAACTGCAAATCTATAAAACATTTTAGCTTAATGATTGAATAACGATGTTATTAATTGATATGTCAGAAATTGTCAAAGAGGAATACATGAAACCAGTGCATCTATCTACTTCTTCGCAGTCAAATAAACAAAAAAAAACTTTTTTAAAAAAAGCAAAACTTGCAAACGTAAATTTCTAGATTTATGTAGCCATTAAATGGAAACAATGCAACACACTTTATTTTTATAGCCGTGTCTGTCAAGTCTATTTATTTGATATGCATTATTGACTTTTATTGATGTACATGTGTGAATGAGAGAACGAGTGAAGATGATTTAAAATATCTCAACGAGGTGAAAGCATTCGGCTGCTATCTGAAGAGGATAACATTCTCGCTTTATCGTCCATTGCGACAAATAAGCATGCACTAAGAGATTCACACTTTCAGCAAGCTGTAACGATAATTCTCGTGCGTTTTTATGGCTCAATGAAACAAAAAAACACAATGTTAGATTTATTTAATAGCTAATGTAAGCAGTTACGGCCGCATACTCACGTTGATACATCGGTTCTCGTTTGATCACCGAAGTTAAGCAACGTTGAGCCTGGTCAGTACTAGATGGGAATACCAGATGCTGTACGAGGCATGTCTAAAAACCATCCGACCTTAGGCCAGAAAAAAATATTTCAAATATGTGGCAGGTTTGGGACCCTAATCCCCTTCAAAATAGGCCCCTTGTGCTTGCACACACTTAGCCCACCGATCCATCCACTGCCGGAAACCCATCCGGAAGTCTTCATTTGGAATGGTGTTCATCTCCGACGTCGCATTAGATTCAGCAGGTGTTTAGAGAAGATGCGATGGGTGTAACACAAATTAAGGAGTGGTTCAACCGATTCAAAAATGGCCGCACATCAGTGGGGAGTGACCAACGTTCTGGCAGGCCCCAAACAGCTGTTGTTGAGAGGGTGCAAAAAAAGAGATATTGCGGAATGCAACGGCAGAGATAAACACCATTTCAAAAAGAAGACTTCCAGTGTTTCCGGCAGTGGATGGATCGGTGAGCTAAGTGTGTGCAAGCATAAAGGGGCCTACTTTGAAAGGGATTAGAATCCCAACTCCGTCACGTATGTGAAATATTTTTTCTGGCCTAAGGTCGGATAACTTTTAGACAGGCCTCGTATGTGAGAGGGTTCTCCGCTTTTTAAAAATTTTTTTAACTTTGGTTCACCTCAAACAAGGCTCAATGCCACTGAGATGTAAGGAGCTACTGTGAATTAGGGGCCTCCTAATTGGGGAGTTGTGCAGCAGGATACTTGTTCACATTACATTTAAACGTCTGCATGTTAGTATGTGCAGGGGAGCAGGAAGGGAATTCCAAAGGCTAGCAATTCAAGGAAAGACGCTCTTGGAGTAGAAAGGCCTCCGACATTTGGGAACCAATGGTGAAAGGGTGGGATCTTGAAGACTAACGGGTTGATCGGGGGTATTTGCTTATCTTGGCATTGTTTCTGGTCGTCTTGGACTTCTTTTTGCCATAAGATTCAAGCAATACCAGTTCAGAAGAGGTGTGGTTGTGATTGTGCAACCCTTGCTTCACAATAGAATTCCTTGCATAGGCACTCTTTATAGGGGTCTTTCGAGACTGAATGGATGCCACCCAGTCAGTTACCGTTCTTCTCTATGACCCTATTTCTGTCTGTCGCAAAGCTTTTTGATTCCACCTTCAAAAAAGTTTTGAAATGAAAAGTAAATTACATTGCCCTCATGGGATCGTTAACAGCATTCACGAATCCTTTCTGCAATGCAACCATGTTTGGTACAAACAAACTTCAGTCTATGCCTCACTTGTGCAAGCAAACGTTGTCTAAACGAATGTAATGAAAATTTTAAAGATTCACATTTGGTACAAACAAACTTCAGTCTATGCCTCACTTGTGCAAGCAAACGTTGTCTAAACGAATGTAATAAAAAGTTTAAAGATTCACATTTGGTACAAACAAACTTCAGTCTATGCCTCACTTGTGCAAGCAAACGTTGTCTAAACGAATGTAATGAAAATTTTAAAGATTCACATTTGGTACAAACAAACTTCAGTCTATGCCTCACTTGTGCAAGCAAACGTTGTCTAAACGAATGTAATGAAAATTTTAAAGATTCACATTTGGTACAAACAAACTTCAGTCTATGCCTCACTTGTGCAAGCAAACGTTGTCTAAACGAATGTAATGAAAATTTTAAAGATTCACATTTGGTACAAACAAACTTCAGTCTATGCCTCACTTGTGCAAGCAAACGTTGTCTAAACGAATGTAATGAAAATTTTAAAGATTCACATTTGGTACAAACAAACTTCAGTCTATGCCTCACTTGTGCAAGCAAACGTTGTCTAAACGAATGTAATGAAAAGTTTAAAGATTTACGTTTGGGAATGAATAAGGACCCGTGTGTATTCTTGCTCCTAGCCCTGAACCCCTATATTACCATTTTTATTTTTTTAATTCAATTTATAAATAAAATAAAGTAATACGCCTTTGGTGTTTATGGATTATTGGATAAAAGTTGTTTTTAATCGTGGCATAATCACGTTGATACATCGGGTAAGCAACGGTTAGCCTAGTCAGTATCAGATGGGTGACCATGAAAGACCTACTACTGCTGCCTCACTCTAACTTATATTCTTCTAGTCCACTAGTATTCGGACTACTTTTAAATCGGCCACCTTGTATGTCTATATGTTTGCTGGCACCTGTGATAATTTTAACAAAACAGGTTTGCGAAGCAGAATATTTTCAAAAGATTCTTACCGAAAACTGAATCGAAAAAGACATGAGGATTGTATTTTTTAAATTGTAAAAGCAAAAACATTAAACTCTGGCAAATATTTTAAAGATGACAAAAAAAAAAACAAAAAAAAAAACAAGGATTGTTAGTAGAAGGGAGAAGAAGATAATAAATGCAAATTCGAAAGAATCTTTGAATTCCAAGAAGAAAAAATGTTGTGCCATGAGAGAATGGTAAAAGCGGTAGCAACTGCTTTCACCAAAAAAAATCGCGAAAATACATTGACAAAGCAAAGATTTCAACGAGAACATTGGATTAAAAATTTGCATTTCAGGAGCCATTTCTCTAATCATTATTTATGCTCGGCAGGCATTTATTGAAAATTGCGCCATCTATTTTTCTTTCGTGTGAATCAGATGATTCTGGTGTTGGCATTAGTTTCCCCGATGTTTTTCTAGTTAGAAATCTTTCTGGAAAGACATTGGGTACTTACGGGAAGGACTATGAGAAGGTTGCCAACATCCCTAAGTGAAAGTGATACCGTGGAACCGACTGGATTCGAACTTGGAACACCCAGGTTTTCAGTCCATGTCGTTATCCACTTAACCACCGTCACCTCAATTGATAAATAGGAAGACAATAATAGCCGGATATTTATTCAAGCTAATTTTGCGGCAAAGCAAAAAGGGGAGTTGGGAGCGATTGTGATAGTTAAACGTTATTTGGACTACTATCCTCATTTTGGTTGTTATATTCAAACCTTTTCGGCCGATGTAACCTCAGATCTTCTTCAGGCGCGTTTTTCCAAAATCAGGAATCTTGACGGAAAACTCGGAAATCTATACATAATCTTAAACTGAACCCTTTATTCAATCCACGGGGTAGATATTTCTCGTTCCGTCAGCCATGACCAGGTTAAGTAATTTTTATTATATTCTTAGTAAGTATCGTCTATTGTTAAGTAATGATCAGTTCAAAGTAACAGGTTGAAGGTTCAATCCTCACTACGATACTAAGAATAAAATAAGTCAACACTTTTATCTAGTCATGACTGACAGAACAAGAACAATCTACCCCCTGTGGATTAAACAAAAGGTTTAGTTCGAAATTCTGTATAGATTTCAGAGGCTGAAAAGATGCACCTGAAGAAAGCTGAAACGTTGTAAAAATAACAACCAAGATAAGGATAGTAGTCGGAATAATTTAAATTATCAATCCTTCCCTCAAAAATTCCGAAACTTAAACATTGTCTATAATTTATTCTTATAGTTCAGTTATTGTTTCTTTGACTATTTTCTATTTCCCTTTCTCACAGAACGCAATGTTGCTAATTATCGTAATTCTTACTCGACTGAGCTCCGATCTCTTGTTCGATCCTGTAAAACATTCGCAGTAACATCTCCTCTTATTACCACTAATTACCAAACTGGAATGTTCTTCCAAATACCCTGGCCTCTATATTAACTTTTTCTTTCTTTTTTCTTTTTTTTTTTTTTTTTAGCTTACTTCACCCCAAACAAGGCAGGTTGCCACTGTAGACGTAAGGGATACTGAGGATTAGGGTGAAAGTTTTAGGGTTCATCCTAAATTGAGAGCTGTGCATCAAGATGCTTGTTCACATTAGTTTTACATTTCTGCATGTCGGTACAGTCAGGGAAACAAGGAGCAGGAAGGGAGTTCCAAATGCCGGCAGCTCGAGGAAAGAAGTTTTTTTGGGAGTAGAAGGCTCTCCGGCATCTGGGGACCTCCACAGTGAATGGATGAGATCTAGCTAATTGTCGGGTTGGTCGAGTTTATTTATGTCGAGGGGGCACTAAAGCAGCAAGTTCATCGGAGCACATTCCATTGAAGTACTTGTAAAACAAACACAAGGATGCAACATTGCAGCGATGGGACAGGGGATCGAGCTTGGTGGATAGAGAGGGACCTATTAGATTAGCGACTCTTTTTTTTGGACCTTATCTAAGAGGGAGAAACTGGTGGATAGTGCACCAGCCCAGATGTGACAACAATTTGCCTCTTTATATGAGTAAATATAACACAGTATGAATGTGTGAGAGATGAATATAAACAGAGTTTGTTCCCTAGGGTGGCCCATCCGTGAACCACATTACCACGGGGCTGATTCCCTGCAGGCTACAACATAATCGTTTTCAAATCCAGTCATGAACTACAAATGCTTGTCATTAACCGTCCTCATAAGTAATAAAATTTTGTTTATTTTATTTATCATTTTCAATCCTCTCATAATATTCTTAATCATTCAGCTAGCTGATTAATCCTTATCCTCGAGTGGCTTTTAACCTTGATAAGTGGTGACAGATTAGTAAAAAAAAAAATTGTACAAGATGTGGCACAATGAATGCGTGCGAGATACGTTTTTGTGGTGGTAGGAATAATGAGTGAGTGGATCGAGATGTGTCAGTCTGTTGTGACAAGAAGTGTCAAATCTTGGTTCATCGTCTTCTGACATTTGTGAACATGAACCGGACAGAATTTCATTGATTGAGCTGATATATCAGGTGACCAATGGAATTGATGAATGAAAAAAATCTTTCTCGTAAGAAACGAAAGTAGTTTAGTTTTGAATGCCCGAGAAAGAAGGTCAAAATATGACCATTCTGTCAGTGTAGGAAGACTAGAGGCGAGTGTGTCAAAATAAGATTATGGAAATTTCCATGAAATTAGGTTGAGCAGAAAAGTGGCAATTTCCATTAGAAGTTTAGAATTAGGCCTACGTGTTAGGATATTGCATCAGAAACAGAAGTTTGAGGTGACACATAGAGGATAACTAAAATCATCCTCTTTTTTATTTAATTTGATTTTTATGTAATAATTTTTTAAAAATTTTAAATTATTTATTTGTTTGTGACAGCTGATCCTATTTTCCTATGGGGGATAGATTGGGGTATTATTTATATATACTGTATAAAAAAAATGCCCCCCCCCCTCAAAAAAAAATTGTTAAACCCATATGGTTTTGTGCTGTTATTTTTTAGTAACATTTACAATCGCTGTTATTATAAAGAGGGAGACGACTGCAACAAGAAGAGAAAATGAAATAGAGAGAGGTGACTATCCACTGAGCAAAAACTTACAATGTGTCAACGAAACCAGGCTTAAGTGTTGTACTACAAGATGCCGACTAGAGATATTTTGGGTTAGGGTTTGAAATAAAATAATTGGTCCAATGTAGTGTTACACCAGTCTAGAAGGATTGGACGGAGAATAAAATTCCAAGTTTTCTGAGTTAGAAAATACTTTGTGAAGATGTGTAAATGAAAAACTATTGTTAGAAAAATGGTTGCCATCACTAAATGAGCAGAGATATTAATGTACCATTAAACAAAATGATGCAAGTATTTATTATACAAAAATGAAGAGGATCACCAAGAAAAACTGAAGATGATTCAATTTACCGAAACTTTACTCCATGCCATGCAAACTGATCGACCTTAAATAATAATGGCTGAGTTTTGTTTGAAATTCCAAAATTAAGTCATTGTTTCATGTTTTATTTGGTCTTTTATTCGTCTTGTTTCGATTTTTTACTTTCAAAATGATTTAATCTTCGGTCTTCGTTTGCATTCTATGAAATTCTGTAACATCGAAAATTTGTCTTTCATGAATTACTCAAACTAGGAGAAAAGCGAGAGCTGTAATGGTTATACATACCAACCTTTTTAGAAATTACAAAAATACACCCCTTTATACACTTGAATTCTGAGGAGAGAAATTCTTCATAGACTTGTCAGTGAACACAATTGTCATTACAATAATATTAGCTCTAAAAATACTACCGACTAGCAAAGTATACTATTAAATTAACATTATAAAAATACACCCCTTTATACAGTTGAATTCTGAGGTGAGACATTCTTCATAGACTTGTCAGTGAACACAATTGTCATTACAATAATATTAGCTCTAAAAATACTACCGACTAGCAAAGTATACTATTAAATTAAAATTATAAAAATACACCCCTTTATACAGTTGAATTCTGAGGTGAGACATTCTTCATAGACTTGTCAGTGAACACAATTGTCATTACAATAATATTAGCTCTAAAAATACTACCGACTAGCAAAGTATACTATTAAATTAAAATTATAAAAATACACCCCTTTATACAGTTGAATTCTGAGGTGAGACATTCTTCATAGACTTGTCAGTGAACACAATTGTCATTACAATAATATTAGCTCTAAAAATACTACCGACTAGCAAAGTATACTATTAAATTAAAATTATAAAAATACACCCCTTTATACAGTTGAATTCTGAGGTGAGACATTCTTCATAGACTTGTCAGTGAACACAATTGTCATTACAATAATATTAGCTCTAAAAATACTACCGACTAGCAAAGTATACTATTAAATTAAAATTATAAAAATACACCCCTTTATACAGTTGAATTCTGAGGTGAGACATTCTTCATAAGCCTTTGTCTGTGAACACAATAATATTAGCTCTAAAAAATACTACCGACTAGCAAAGTATACTATTAAATTAAAATTATAAAAATACACCCCTTTATACAGTTGAATTCTGAGGTGAGACATTCTTCATAGACTTGTCAGTGAACACAATTGTCATTACAATAATATTAGCTCTAAAAATACTACCGACTAGCAAAGTATACTATTAAATTAAAATTATAAAAATACACCCCTTTATACAGTTGAATTCTGAGGTGAGACATTCTTCATAGACTTGTCAGTGAACACAATTGTCATTACAATAATATTAGCTCTAAAAATACTACCGACTAGCAAAGTATACTATTAAATTAAAATTATAAAAATACACCCCTTTATACAGTTGAATTCTGAGGTGAGACATTCTTCATAGACTTGTCAGTGAACACAATTGTCATTACAATAATATTAGCTCTAAAAATACTACCGACTAGCAAAGTATACTATTAAATTAAAATTATAAAAATACACCCCTTTATACAGTTGAATTCTGAGGTGAGACATTCTTCATAGACTTGTCAGTGAACACAATTGTCATTACAATAATATTAGCTCTAAAAATACTACCGACTAGCAAAGTATACTATTAAATTAAAATTATAAAAATACACCCCTTTATACAGTTGAATTCTGAGGTGAGACATTCTTCATAGACTTGTCAGTGAACACAATTGTCATTACAATAATATTAGCTCTAAAAATACTACCGACTAGCAAAGTATACTATTAAATTAAAATTATAAAAATACACCCCTTTATACAGTTGAATTCTGAGGTGAGACATTCTTCATAGACTTGTCAGTGAACACAATTGTCATTACAATAATATTAGCTCTAAAAATACTACCGACTAGCAAAGTATACTATTAAATTAAAATTATAAAAATACACCCCTTTATACAGTTGAATTCTGAGGTGAGACATTCTTCATAGACTTGTCAGTGAACACAATTGTCATTACAATAATATTAGCTCTAAAAATACTACCGACTAGCAAAGTATACTATTAAATTAAAATTATAAAAATACACCCCTTTATACAGTTGAATTCTGAGGTGAGACATTCTTCATAAGCCTTTGTCTGTGAACACAATAATATTAGCTCTAAAAAATACTACCGACTAGCAAAGTATACTATTAAATTAAAATTATAAAAATACACCCCTTTATACAGTTGAATTCTGAGGTGAGACATTCTTCATAGACTTGTCAGTGAACACAATTGTCATTACAATAATATTAGCTCTAAAAATACTACCGACTAGCAAAGTATACTATTAAATTAAAATTATAAAAATACACCCCTTTATACAGTTGAATTCTGAGGTGAGACATTCTTCATAAGCCTTTGTCTGTGAACACAATAATATTAGCTCTAAAAAATACTACCGACTAGCAAAGTATACTATTAAATTAAAATTATAAAAATACACCCCTTTATACACTTGAATTCTGAGGTGAGACATTCTTCATAAGCCTTTGTCTGTGAACACAATAATATTAGCTCTAAAAATACTACCGACTAGCAAAGTATACTATTATATTAAAATTATAAAAATACACCCCTTTATACACTTGAATTCTGAGGTGAGACATTCTTCATAAGCCTTTGTCTGTGAACACAATAATATTAGCTCTAAAAATACTACCGACTAGCAAAGTATACTATTATATTAAAATTATAAAAATACACCCCTTTATACACTTGAATTCTGAGGTGAGACATTCTTCATAAGCCTTTGTCTGTGAACACAATAATATTAGCTCTAAAAATACTACTGACTAGCAAAGTATACTATTATATTAAAATTATAAAAATACACCCCTTTATACACTTGAATTCTGAGGTGAGACATTCTTCATAAGCCTTTGTCTGTGAACACAATAATATTAGCTCTAAAAATACTACTGACTAGCAAAGTATACTATTAAATTAAAATTATAAAAATACACCCCTTTATACACTTGAATTCTGAGGTGAGACATTCTTCATAAGCCTTTGTCTGTGAACACAATAATATTAGCTCTAAAATAAAATACTACTGACTAACAAAAAGTACTATTAAAACCAGTGTAGCCATTCATATAAACCAACTAAAATGATACTGTTGAACAATTTTTAGAAGAGACTGTTCCGATCAATAAGAATCAAAATGGGTTTCAGCATTGCATGAGATCAAATTAATCAAAGGAAAAATATAGCACAAGAAAACAGCTCGAAATTTTCCAGAACTGTTTTCAGGAAGGAGAAACGTCAAATCAAAATGGCCGCCAAGGATTCGATCTCCAGCAAAGATGTTATTGTTAACAGTTACACACGTTCTCAGTCTGCGTGTATTCATTTTTGAAATCAGTGTTTTTTTTTCTTTGTCTGCTTTCACTTCGTTTTTCCTTTCTGAAGTCTTAACATTTTCAACCGTTCAATTTTATTCAGAATGTCAAATTTAATTGCAGCAATTTGGAAACAAAGTAGTTTGGACTGCAATTATTGGGTTGCTATCCATTTAACATTATAAGTGTGAGGGAAAAAAAAAGAAGAGTGCCAGAAATATTAACGATAAATAATGTGGCATATTTATAATAGCATCATTAGCCAAAGTCGAAGCAACCTTATATTATAACACAAGTTCTCACGAAATGAGAAGTGGGTTCCGTACCTGTCTAAAGAAATATAGTTTTGTTTGGAACTGGTACGATTTAATGATAAAATAGAGTATATATAAATATATTGCGAAAGACCACAAAAAAGAAAGTCGGCAAAAATAAGAAACAAATTTTAATGTATGTGTATGTATAATATATATGTATATATATGTATAATATATGTGTGTATGCATAATGTACATAATATATATAGCTATGTATGCGTATATTTAATTTGTATAATTTTTCTCTTGTTTCATTTTACTTCAGTCGAAGTTCTCAGAAATCAAGGGCCCCCTTCCTGGGGCTTACACTTGATATCTATATGAGATACATAGGTATTCGCCTGTTCCAATAACGTACCCCTTTAGCTCTCAAACGTTGAGTTAGTAAAAAAGTTAAGAACATTAATTTTCCTGTTCCCAATTGACCAGTTGATTATGTTATAGTATATCTTTCTTTTGGGCTCTTGGTCTTACCGGATTTCAGAACAAGAATTCATCTAGTCTGGTGGAGTATCCAGCTAAGTGCTTTTACTTGAGGTAACCTCACTAGGAGAAGGTGCACCATTCCTCGTATAAGCTGGTGTATAGCCAAACTGAAGAGATCTTATTTGGGGTTCTATGTATGTGTATATTTTATGTATATAATATATCTATGTATGTATGTGCATAATATATCTATGCGCATAATATATCTATGTATGTATGTGCATAATATATCTATGTATGTATGTGCATAATATATCTATGTATGTATGTGCATAATATATCTATGTATGTATGTGCATAATATATCTATGTATGTATGTGCATAATATATCTATGTATGTGCATAATATATCTATGTATGTATGTGCATAATATATCTATGTATGTATGTGCATAATATATCTATGTGCATAATATATCTATGTATGTATCTGCATAATATATCTATGTGCATAATATATCTATGTATGTGCATAATATATCTATGTATGTATGTGCATAATATATCTATGTATGTATGTGCATAATATATCTATGTGCATAATATATCTATGTATGTATCTGCATAATATATCTATGTGCATAATATATCTATGTATGTATCTGCATAATATATCTATGTGCATAATATATCTATGTATGTGCATAATATATCTATGTATGTATGTGCATAATATATCTATGTATGTATGTGCATAATATATCTATGTGCATAATATATCTATGTATGTATGTGCATAATATATCTATGTGCATAATATATCTATGTATGTATCTGCATAATATATCTATGTGCATAATATATCTATGTATGTATCTGCATAATATATCTATGTGCATAATATATCTATGTATGTGCATAATATATCTATGTATGTATGTGCATAATATATCTATGTATGTATGTGCATAATATATCTATGTGCATAATATATCTATGTATGTATGTGCATAATATATCTATGTGCATAATATATCTATGTATGTATGTGCATAATATATCTATGTGCATAATATATCTATGTATGTATGTGCATAATATATCTATGTGCATAATGTATGTATGTGTGTGCATAATATATCTATGTATGTATGTGTGTGCATAATATATCTATGTATGTATGTGTGTGCATAATATATCTATCTATGTATGTGTGTGCATAATATATCTATCTATGTACGTGCATAATATATCTATGTATATAGGTATGCATGTGCATAATATATCTATGTATAATGTGTATAATATATCTATGCATGTATGTGTATATATACGGTAAAACGTATGGTATTATAATTTCCATTACTTCATGGCGAAATAATACCGGCCGTGTCATAATGTGATAAGTTTTTTGACACGGCCGGTATTATTTGAAAAACTTATCCCTCCCTTTCGATGTCTGTATAAAATAATGTAAGTCCCCCTCCTTAGCTAAATATAAGATTTAAATTGTCGCCAATTCTCCCTCTCAAAAAAGATGTATCAGATGGGTTGTTACTACCTCTCTCTCTAATTGTATTTGAATTGTCGAGGTTGAATTTAATTGTTTTCCTTCTGTCTCAAAAATGTAATTATCTGGATTGGATGCTTGATAAAACCACAAGGTTGAAATAAATTATTGCATCGATAATTATGTAATTTTGTGTTATTATATTTTATGTTATATATATATATATATATATATGTAAATCATCCTTATTTAATAAGGTATACATTTCATTCAAATTGGACCTATGGTTTAAATTAAACTAATATCTTGAAATAATTAATCTGTAATAGACACGTTTTTCAACTAGCACAGTGTATTTGTGCGGGATGTAGTGATCGGCGAGAAATGGATAAATTCCATTCGAGAGACTAGGCTCAATTATAGTTTTGCTTATCAATTATTATAAGAATTTCTCTATCAATGATTGTAGAGCGTTGAGGGAAACATTTCCTGGGCCCCTGATCTTTTAAAAGGGAGACGTGTGGTGGTCGACAGGGATTTAAGCCCTTCTCATTGTTTCTCTTTGATGTTACCGAAAGCAAAAGCTCCCGACCTCTTAAGGATTTGAGAGAAAGAATCAAAGAAGAAATCGATTCAATTCCACCTGAGATGTTAAAGATGGTCTTGGAGAACTTCCAGGAATGACTTCATCAATCTATGCCCAACATTGGCTGCCATTTGGTTGGTATCGTTTTTGAAATTTGTTAAAAGAAATTGTACTTTTTAGAAATATAATCCTTTTTTTGCTAAATAGTTGTTTTTTAATATATATCTCACTCTCTCTATATAAAACTCTGTATGTATGTATGTATGTATGTATGTATGTATGTATGTATGTATGTAT
Organism: Sepiola atlantica; assembly: GCA_963556195.1. Lineage (NCBI taxonomy): Eukaryota > Metazoa > Mollusca > Cephalopoda > Sepiida > Sepiolidae > Sepiola > Sepiola atlantica. The sequence continues at coordinate 77,760,736 of OY744540.1, forward strand.
GTATGTATGTATGTATGTATCTTGGCTGTTTTTTTACCTGGAAGAAGTTTTTTGTTTTTTTTACTTTATTAGCTCCTTAGATCAATTGGCTTCATGCCTTGTCTGGAGCGACTTTCATAAAAAATAAAAACAAACTCTGACATGCCTGAATATCCCGATCATGGTAGACCGAGGTAGCTTAGGTGTATAAGAAGTGATATGACTGATATAAACCCTTGGTACTTCTGTAGGAAATATGAAAGATGGCGATAATTAAAAAAAAATTTGAAGGTGGGGGGGGGGGGAGTATTGAATTTAAAATGCAAAAAATAAAACTTCTAAGGATACGTTAAAATTAAATAGATTTATTGAAATCAATAAAACATCAAATAGATAAATAAGAGGTTAGGGTTAAGGGTTAGGGTTACTTCCTCGTCTAATGAACACCTTCTTCTTACATGACAAATTTGGGCCTCGACACACAAATCCATCGCTTCTAGTTGCGTATGGGATAAGAATCATCTGAGCGCCACAGATGCAGGTTTCGGCACCTGAAATAAGTCTGTGTACTTGCAAAAAATCGACTATTTTGAAAATTATCTCTACGTAAAAACAACAGATCTTCGAAGTTCAAATCGTTTGCGTCCATTTTGTGAGTAATCAGATTTGGACCCTCCCTCCCCCCCCCCGAAAAAAGTTTGAATTATCTCCCCCCCCCTTCATATTTTGTCTCAGCCACGTCTCTAAAGAAGCACAAAACCCTTTGATTCAGATCGCATGGAGAGCAGGAGTGAGACGCTGGCTAGTGTTGCCCACCCTCGAGTCCAGGACACGTACATCACCAAAAACATAATTATCATCATATTCGGTTTAACGTCCGTTTTACATGCTATCATGCGTTGGATGGCTGTTAGAAATTGACTTCCAAACTAACCTATCTCTTACCATGCCTTTATCTCTCCCTCTCAAGTCCATTCTTATCACTTCCTCCCATCTGTTCTTTGGCCTTCACCTGTTAACTGAACCTGCTACCTCAACTGTTCTACATCGACTAACCAACGCACGAATTCTCATCTATTCTTTCAACATGGTCATACCATCGAAATCTCCTGTTCTGCACACATCTTTCTATACAGTCCACATGTAAGCTTCCTCTGAGGTCATCAGATCTAATCATGTCTGTAAGATTCACATTACACATCCATCGTATCATTCTCATATCATTTCTCTCCATGCAACGCATGTCCTCTACCCTCACTTGCCAGGTTTCACTTCCATACATCATCATACTGTGTAAAGATGCATGATAGTCGTCTTGAATACGAAAACCAGAGAGAAAATAAGAGATGTTTCATGTGAAAAATCAACTTGAATTGAAATCAGCAAATTTCCATAGAGACGATCACTTCAGTGTCCCTGCATATCATTGAATAGTGATAAAATAAAGACTGTTGGACATTCATGACTTAAACATGGTGGACTATCCAGGTATAGATTGAAGTTTATTTGTACCCAATATGGTTGGATTGCAAAAAAGATTGTGAATTTTATTGACCATTCCATTTTGGGGCGGGAGTAGAGTTCTTTTTTAGTCCATGATAAATATTTGAGATATTGATGTCCCACGATGTGTGTATATATATATATATATATATATATATATATATATATATATATATATATATATATATAAGATATAAGACATAAGAGTGATAAACATGTACGAATGTCCAGATTTATTTCAAACTTCGATTGTTCAATGCAAGGTATATTCTGTAATAAACTAATGTTTATTATTCTTTCCTTAAGCCAAGGCTTTTCAAAGATCGAAATCTTATCATCAGAGGAACACTTTCCCCATACTGCCTCTACGAAAACCTTTTTTCGTCTTCTTCAACATCTCCTTTTCATTGGACACTTTTTCAACGGACAATTACCATCTGGACAAACCACATATCTTTTTTACACAAACTTTTTTTCACTCCATTTTTAATAATATTTTTTCAAATGTTTGAACTTTGGCTTTTTCTACAGCCAACTTATCTATCTGTATATTTCCTCTGATAAGATTTCGATCTTTGAAAAGCCTTGGCTTAAGGAAAGAATAATAAACATTAGTTTATTACAGAATATACCTTGAATTGAACAATCGAAGTTTGAAATAAATCTAGACATTCGTACATATTTATCACTCTTATTTCTTCTATCTTTATAATTGCTCTATCTCGTATATTGAGCTTAAACCATTTCACTATAGGTTCTATCTACTAAAAGTTTACTTTTAGTTTATATTTGATTGTATATATATATATATATATATATATATATATATAATGTGTACTGATATAGATGAGAACATTCGTTAAAAATTGTTTAGATAAAATGGAAGCAGCCAATACTTTAATCTTTAAAGCCAAAAGAGACATATAAGCAATTTGTTTGGAAAAAAAGATGTCGGGATTCTGTGATTAAATTCTGTATTCTTGATTGACGTTTTCTTGTGTGTTTCGTTTGAAAAATCAACTTGAATTGAAATGAGGAAATTTCTTTGAACAACCAGCATTAATGATTTCCCATCAAACTTTCAACTCGAACCAAATATATTTTCATCCCTTTTGATACAGAAACGTTTGTATTGCAAACACAATTCACAAACAAAATGGCCCCAGGAATTATTGATAACCTCACATTAGTTTTGTAATGATTGCCAACAAAATAATTATTGTTTTAAGTTGCAGCAATTACAACAACAAAAAAAATCAACAAAAAAGGTTTATAATTAGAAAAAGAAAACAAAGAGAAATCAAACATGGAATCAAAATTCGTATTTATGTGAAATTATTTTTAAACAAGAAAACGCCTTCCGGGGATATTGGTGCAATATCAAAACGTACACAAAACCTTTGATTTTTATCGTATTTTATTTTTCTCTAAATTTAGCTCAACAAACAATGACAAATAATACTGTATGACAAGGTTTGTTTTTTTTTGTTATCAAAAATAAAATAACTCCGTCAATTCCATCGTTTTCTGATGATTTCGCTAATGTAAAAATATATAAATAAAATATATAAATAGCTTTATAGAGGTGTTCAATTTACCATCTCTGTTTATATAGGCACCGTTTATCGCACTGAACGTGAGATTAAAACGCCGAAACCATATTCACAATAGAATAAAATTACGTTTCTAATATACTGAGCGTGTGTATGCGATCGATGTACTAAGGTTAACTAATCTGCATATTGATTTTTTTTATTGATATCGCTCCAGACAAGGCATGAAGCCACTTGATGTAAGAATCTAAAAAAAAATACTACTTAAAGGTAAAAAACTAGCCAACGATAAGTGTTAGGTGGATAGATTCCGACCCCCAAAACAGCAATTCTTCTTCCTTTGTCAGAAACATCGCTGATGGAATGTGAAGACTAAAAAGCAAAATAAAGGAAGCGAGAGTTATGAGGCTGCCGAAAGTAAACCGAAAGTTCACTTTCTACTCTCCTTGCAAAAGGACATCTCATTAATTAACTATTTGTTATTATTGTTATCTGATTCAATGATTGTTTTCATCTTATTATTGCACATAGTTCTATTAATGCGTGTGTTTTTATATCGTGGATATGAAAATTATCATTTTCGGTGAAAAAGTCTATCTAGTCTTTTCCGGTCAATTTCTTTTCTGGGGATTTAGATCCGGTTCTACATTGCAAATTAAAAACAAATCCCCCACCCTAAACACACCCCAGCCAAGAAAAAAATACGTGAGTATCCCTCCTACCTACTCCAAATTTATTTCATTACGAAATTAAATTCCATCATAATGCATTTCGGTTTATTTGTATATAAGTCATTTCTTTTATTCATTTAATAAATTGTAAACTCTGTCACACTAAAGTTTGAAATGGCATTTACTTTTGTCTGTCACGCTCGAGTTGGAAATAGCATCTTCTTTCGTCTGTCCCGCTCACATTTCAAATAGCATTTTCTTTTGTCTGTCACGCTCAAGTTTGAAATAGCATTTCTTTCGTCAATCGCGCTCAAGTTTGAAATAGCATTTTCTTTCGTCTGTCCCGCTCACGTTTGAAATAGCATTTTCTTTCGTCTGTCACGCTCAAGTTTGAAATAACATTTTCTTTCATCTGTCACGCTCAAGTTTGAAATAACATTTTCTTTCGTCTGTCACGCTCACATTTCAAATAGCATTTTCTTTTGTCTGTCACGCTCAAGTTTGAAATAGCATTTCTTTCGTCAATCGCGCTCAAGTTTGAAATAGCATTTTCTTTCGTCTGTCCCGCTCACGTTTGAAATAGCATTTTCTTTCGTCTGTCACGCTCAAGTTTGAAATAACATTTTCTTTCATCTGTCACGCTCAAGTTTGAAATAACATTTTCTTTCATCTGTCACGCTCAAGTTTGAAATAACATTTTCTTTCGTCTGTCCCGCTCACATTTCAAATAGCATTTTCTTTTGTCTGTCACGCTCAAGTTTGAAATAGCATTTCTTTCGTCAATCGCGCTCAAGTTTGAAATAGCATTTTCTTTCGTCTGTCCCGCTCACGTTTGAAATAGCATTTTCTTTCGTCTGTCACGCTCAAGTTTGAAATAACATTTTCTTTCATCTGTCACGCTCAAGTTTGAAATAACATTTTCTTTCGTCTGTCCCGCTCACATTTCAAATAGCATTTTCTTTTGTCTGTCACGCTCAAGTTTGAAATAGCATTTCTTTCGTCAATCGCGCTCAAGTTTGAAATAGCATTTTCTTTCGTCTGTCCCGCTCACGTTTGAAATAGCATTTTCTTTCGTCTGTCACGCTCAAGTTTGAAATAACATTTTCTTTCATCTGTCACGCTCAAGTTTGAAATAACATTTTCTTTCGTCTGTCACGCTCAAGTTTGAAATAACATTTTCTTTCGTCTATCATGCTCAAGTTTGAAATAGTATTTTTTGGTCTGCCATGTATAAATGTTATATATCATTATCGTTGATCTATCGCTGTAGCGATATTGGACTTGGATGTTGAAATATAAGGTTCATTTCATTAATCATTTTGCAATCCTCTCGTAATATTCTTCATCATTAAGCTGACATTCTATCCATCTCATTAATCTTTATTCTGGAAAGACTTTTGGCCTTAATAATTGGTTACTCACAAGTAAAAAAAAATCAAAACTGTTCAGACAAGTTCATTATTCTTGTGAAGGGGGTTAGGGTTATCACTCCGCAACAATTTATTCGGATAAAATAATGCTGATGTTCCCGGAACATTCATGGAAGATTTAAAACAAAAAGTTGTTGTTAATCTAGATACTATTAAAACGTTATTGTGTTTTTTGAGTTGCTCTGTTCATACGCAAATAAAAACATGTGATTGGTTGACAAAAAAGGAATAGGCAGAGTACACATTACTAAGGTAGTAATTATTTTTACACTTGCCATACCCGAGTTCGAATCTCATGTAAGTCTAAAGGATTTTTTAAAACTGGGAATGTATTTTATAAATTAAAAGAAATTAACATAACATAATAAACAAAAAAAAAACATTAAATTAAGTGACCTTTTTGTTTTTTGCTAATCCGCAGAAAAGATGTAGACATGAGATTAATTCCAAGTTCATTATTTATTGTTTTGCCAATATAAAACAATATGTAAGTAATTTTAAATGAACATCAGAAATTCATCTTAGTTACTTACTCTCTCATGCAAATACTAAGTAACATATTTTTTCCACGAAATTTCACAAATATTTTTCTTCGTACTAACTATAAAGCTAGGTAATGATGGAAATTGACCTACCCAGGTACTGTATCAACACCGCTCAAAGAGCGGGTATTTGTTTGGTTGTTTTGTTTTATGGCATATCAACCCTTTTTGGGTTATTTAATGCCGAATCTGGTCATTTTGGTGAAAGTTTTTATGCTTCAAGTTCTTTATATCTTCAAATGTTTAATAATGGTTTTTGGTTTGGTAGCTTTGTTCTACGGCACATCAACCCTTTTCGGGCTATTCAATGCCGAATCTGGTCATTATAGTGAAAGTTTTTATGCTTCAAGTTCTTTATATCTTCAAATGTTCAATCAGGGTTTCCGGTTTGGTAGCTTTGTTACACGGCATATCAACCCTTTTTGGGTTATTTAATGCCGAATCTGGTCTTGTTTTCTTCTCTTTTTTGTTTCTTTCACCTTTTAATATCTGTTTCTATTTAACCCATAGTTGGGACCCTAACAGGTACTACCACTCCGGGTCAGGGTGGACCTGGGAGCAATGGTAATTAAGAGGAGGCTCCACATTCCCCAAAGTCCGTAAGCCGGATCTCACCATCGGATGCAGTTTAAGGTCATATCCAGGACCGGGAGTAGGGTAGGAAAAATAAAAATAAAAAAGGGGAGGGAGAAAGGGAGAGGGGCTGTTGTTTTTGTTTTTGGTTTTGTAGAACATAATTAAGTTTTACAAATAAAAAAAATAAAAAAATAAAAAAAACGTCAATGTAGGTGAATTTCGTCTCAGGGAGCCACAGGGCAGCCTGATCTGGTATCACCAGTCAAAGAGCGGGTATCAACTAGTATATAATTAAAATATTAACAATTATAGCAGTGAACACTAATAGGGCAGAGAGAACGATACTAATTGTGTGATGTTTTTATACTGAAGAGTTGTGTACTCTTTCGTTCAGTGGTTCATGCAAAGATATCGCAGTCAATGATTTCCTGGAAATGGAGAAGCTGATTGAGATGGATCAAGTTGTTTTTTCTGGTGAACTGCATTAGCATCGCTTGCAGATCTTATAACACAACTAGAAATTGATCTGTTTCGTGTTAAAATCGGTGTCAGTATCAGACATCTGAAATCTTGAATAAAACGTCAGATAACAAAACGAATTCTAGATTGGAGGTAGAATTACATCCTCATGTGATAACTAAACTTTCGCTAAAAGAGTGAACCGTTTGAAAAAGAAAATTTAAGAGGTAAAAATGATCAACTCATTTTTTTTTCAACAAACACAAAATGAAAAAAAAATAATTGCTTAAGACTAATTAACAATTAAGTTATATACTTTCATTATTCTATTTGTAATGTCTCATTTTTGTTCTCGATTTTGCACATCAGAAGAAGGTATACGTCTTTTATTATTATACTAAAGCTGAATCAATTGTGTCCTCAAAGAATTTTTTCTATATACTTTAATAACACAAAATACATGCTAAAATATTCTTTAGTTCTGGGATTGGGTTATGTTTGAATAAATTCTATTTTAATTCTTCTAATTAGTCGTAAATTGTAATTAACTGAACAAGTCCCCTCTCTCCCACTTAGCTTTCGATGTATTTCTCACCCCCTCTTATTAATAGTTTTCAATGTCTCAATGTACTTTAGAAAAATAGTAACTCTGCCTTTTCATCTAATTGATATAGCGTTTGCACATACCGTAAACACGTATGTAAATTAGATAGCAAAATAATAGGTCGTTTTGCTTTTATATAATCCATAAAGATAATATAGAATAAAGAGACTTTTATTTTTAGTTATGTAAGAAGAATTTCTTACCAGATATGACGTCACAGTTTATGAATTCTCGAATTATATGAAAGGGGAACACATAGTGGTAATGATTGTAAACCAACCGTTCATGGGTAGTTTAATATATATATATATATATATATATATATATATATATATTTATATTTATTAGAGAATATCAGATACACACACACATATATACACTATAAAATACAACAAATATTTGTAAATAACGGATACATTTTCTTAGACACAGACGAACAACACAGGTAAAGAGGACATTTTAATAACAAAATAAGTTAGCAAAACAGTAATCTGGAACAAAACTTAGATCAAATAATATACGGAACGTTTTTGTTCTTGTCTTTTAGGGGAAGTGGGGTCTGATTAACTCTGCTGGGAAGCCATGAGATAAAATACGGTTTTGTTTTTAAATTCCCGAAATAGTTTTTCATGATGATCCCTTAAATAATGTTAAGACTAGTGTAAATTCTTGGAAGCAAACTAATATAGTGACTGTAAAAAGTAAATTGATTTACAAGAAAAGTAATTTTCCACCGAAGGACTTGGGACAAAAGTGTGTTTCTTTTTGTTTTTATTTTCTTTTCATATAGTTTTAATGGTTGAAAAAGTTCGGAGACTATATATATATATATATATATATATATATATATACATACTTATTTAAATTAGATCAAATAAAAAATCCCTTTGCTTTTACTGAGGTATTTGATAATGAATCTATTCTTGTGATTTTTGCTTTGTTTCTGATTGAAATTGAACTTGTTTTACATTGTTTTTTTTTGTTTTTCTGGGTACTTACGAAATTCTTTTCTGAATATGATACAAGGTTTTAAAAGAAATATATATATATATATATATATATATGCACATACTTATTTAAATTAGATCAAATAAAAATCCCTTTGCTTTTACTGAGGTATTTGATAATGAATCTATTCTTGTGATTTTTGCTTTGTTTCTGATTGAAATTGAACTTGTTTTACATTGTTTTTTTTTGTTTTTCTGGGTACTTACGAAATTCTTTTCTGAATATGATACAAGGTTTAAAAAAAAATTATGTTTCATTGCACGACTTAAAATAAACACTGCTTTGAAACAGCTGTAAACCACATATTTTTATGTATAATTTTTATTTCGAACATGATTTGAAAATGATTTAATTCGTCAAAAGTATATATATATATATAATTTTAAATAAATAATATTAAATTATTTTTACCTACATACGCTAGCGTTTCGAGCATTCGCTCTCATCAGTGCAGAGATGATTATCTCGGAGGGTCGCACGGTTCGAACGCTTGCCACAGAGTCAACCTAAACTCTGTAAGGACGCGCTGTAACCATTAGGCCACGGGACATTATTACATTCAAGAAGGGAATGTAAGTTCTATTTATGCAAAGGGCACTATATCAAGAAAGACTGACTAGAGATTCTATGAACGTTGTCGGAATATGCCTTATAGCTACGTGTCAGTCTATATTTTAACTTCCCCGAACAGGGCTCAACCTTAATGTTATTAAAGGGGTGTATAATATTAATTTTAAATAATGTTAATATTAAATTATTTTTACCTACATACGCTAGCATTTTGCGCTTTCGCTCTCATCAGCGCAGGGATGATAATCTCAGACAGTCGCACGGTTCAAACTCCTGCCGCAGAGTATATATATATATATATATATATTGCACACACAGGATTATAAACAATAAAATTATCTGTCTTTGGTAGAACAATAAATTTAAGATGAAATATTACCTTAAATTGTAAAAATACAAAAACTGTAAAGCAGAAATAAAACTGTTTAAGGAATCAGTTTTTTTTATTATTGTTTTAATACCAATCGAAACGGCTTATTGGGTCAAAATTGGAGAAATGGAAAAGCGAAAAACTCCTTGAAAAGTGTGTGATGGAGTAGATATGTCTGGTATATATGATGTAGTGTTTACTTTGTACTTTTGTAGGCTGAAGCGAAGGAGGCATTACAAAGAAAAGACAAACAAAAAAATGACCCGTACAGAGACAAAACGAAAGAGAAATGGCTGATAAACAGCCCATAAATCTTGGAAACAATTTTCTTCTTTTTTCTGTTTGATTCAGTAACAATGTTGCGCGGGGGGGGGGGGGAAGAGAGATTTATCTCTTACACTTATTGATTACATTTAAGAATAAGTCATGAAGGATATACAATAACAAGGGTTCACCCTCAGTCAAAAACGACCGGAAGGGGGGGGGGCAGAGAATTATGCTTTCGCCAGTGTTCACACTAATATTCATATGAAATAACGTCTCAATCAGTAAAGTCGTGATTTATAGCCGTTGGATGGTGGGTAGTTTCTTGCTTGTATATATATATATCTATATATAATTTATTTAGATACTGTATATTACATATTTCAGCAATGTACCGCGGTTTCACCCAAAAGGGCAGATTTAGACATATTTAGTAAATTTCTGTGCCCAGTGGAATCATCGGCAAGCTGAAAAGATTGTAGTCACGGCCCGATAGGGAATGGGGTCAACAATATCTTTCTTTGTGGTCTTTGCTCTTATCGGATTCCAAGACAAGAATTCATCTAGTCTGGTGGAGTATCCAGCTATGTGATGTTACTTGAGGTAACATTACTTGAAGAAGGTGCACCATTCTTTATATGAACCAGTGCATAGCCACGCCGAGGGGATCTTATTTGGGCTTCGAATACTATGTTATTTTGAATATTTGGTCAAGGTTTACTTGTAGGTGGAAATATCGTCATGTCAGGTTGTCCTGACAAACCCTTGTACAGAGAAATCAAAGACACTCGATAATAGTGGCTAGTAGGTAATTCAAACTATATATATATATATGTGTGTGTGCACATTTTGTTAAATAATAGCCATACATAGATATGTTAAGTTCTTATAACAAAATTATTAATAAAATATTTGTTTTATCGCAATGTTCCTAGTTTTGTGGTTGATACTCATTTCATATAATTAAATGCTGTCAATAATTCGATCTAAGAATTGATTTATAGATCTATATTCTTATCGCAGAGAATTCTGACCCGAATAAAGCAAACCTTTGAATCTTTTGTAATTGTAATATTTTTTTCTTGATATCTAAAATAGGAATTTTCACATGAACAATGGTTGCTTTTTGTCTTTGCTTTTTATATACTAACTGGTCACCGCATATCAAGCCCCAAAAACTACTCGAGGATGAGGTTTAATAAGTTTGTTAGGTGGCCGGTGAGACAACACCGTTTGTAACGATAGTTGAAATTAGGCAGAATTTGATTATTTAAGATGGTCCAACAAGAATTTGTCAATACTGGACTTGAAAACGACCATCTTGTAGTCAGCTGAGAAGCAGTCCCGTGGTATTGTGTTCCACAGATGGGTAGTTTTTGGAAAGAAACTTTGCACATGGAAGTTCCGTTTAGTTTTTGACACACAGGGAGGGGGGAAGGAAAATTCTTTACATTGGTTGTTGTTAGACGAGTTCTTGTGAATGTTTTCCGAGCTTAGCCAAGCATCTAGTATGAAAATAACGATAGTGTAAAAAAAAAAGACTAGCAAGGTCTCTTCTGTGAGAAAGAGGCTGTAGGGAAGAAAATAGATAATCCTGTATTAAGTGTTTAAGTCGATTTTGTACTGTGTCAAGGCAGGAAAGAGTTGCTTTTAGCGGCATCTTCTCAGATCTGGCAACAGTACTCCATTTTAGGATGTATTTGACTCTTATACAGGTAGACGATTGCGTCTGGGTTGAGATACTTTCTAGCGTGGTAGAATGATCCAACCATTTTCTTTTCAGAGAAATATGTCAATCGAATATGTCAATGAAATATTGACATATTTAATTGAAGTTAAAACGAGTAACAATTTGACAAGAGTTTCTCTTGAAGCTCTTTCACTTCACTGATCAGAAAGACATGCCAAGAAGCAGTCAACTATTTAAACTCTTGTCTCCAATATCAAAATCAATTATTCAGTTATAAAACTTGAGCAACCTTGGATGAGGTAAAAGAATGAAGTAGAAAAAAAAATTAACAAACAAAAAGAAACAGTAATGATACTACGGGAATCTTTTACGAGACTCAGCAGAGTAAAAACGCAAAAAAAAACAAATTACAACAAATAAAAGTAACTGTAAGCTGTAAAAGTTAGTTTCAAACTTGCATGTGATATTTGTTTGTATTTTAAACCCGTTTGAAGTGCTATTTATTAGAAATCAATAGTTTTGACACCGTAATTTCGAAAACAAACATGGCCGATTTGGGGGAATTACTAACAAATGCACTTGGAGCGGCCATATTGATTTTTGTGAAAACGTTGGAAAAAAAAACAAGACATTTTTTTTTTTACATCTAATGAAAACCCATTTATAATACGTAAAAATAAAAACAAATTACATAGGTAAGTAGAAAAATATCTATTCTCGTCGTAGGTCAACTTCACTTGTTGCAAATTTATGTTTTTAAACCCTTTCTCGTTCTTTTTTTGGACCCCGTTCGCGCCTCTGCTGAGTCTCGTAACATATACCCGATACTAATAATAATAAAAATATATATATATAACACTGCCTCAATTGCTGTTACTGCCTTTGAATCAATTCCATATCATTGACCTAGATGGCCTGCTCAGGTAGTATTGAATAGAAGAGTGAACACCTCATTAGATCAAGTTGAATCAAACAGGAACATCTTCTCAGCTTTAAGGCTACTTTCACTAAGCTTGGATCATTGATACATTAAGGAAACAAGAGACCTAATCAGGGAAGAATATGGAACAGATAACGAGACAAATGAAGAGAAAAAGGAGGAAAAAATATCCTTAAATGAATCAGACAGGAAAGCGATTTCTGTTCTTTCTGATCTGATCATTTCTCTGTCTTCATACAATCAAGTGGTGATTATTCGAGTTGAAAAGGAAGTCTCAAGTTAGTCACAAGAAGAAAGAAGAAAAATACAACTTGATATTTGAAATGATTGTGTCTGTTTCTTTGATTCGTGTTAGGCTGGTCTTCTCTGTAGACTGATCTCTTTGAAATGAAGAATTAAACACAGACAATCTCTGCACAAAGATTAACAATAAAATAAAATACAAAAACAGATATGAACATGCGTCACCCAATCAAACCATTTGTAACTTGAAACTAAAACTTTGATAATTCTATTCTATTGCGATGGTTGGTGAGACCCCAATTTGGGAGCTTCTAGGGAGGAGGGGAGTCACCATTCATCCAAAGTTCATTCAGATGAAACTGAATTCGGAGATACACACAATTCTTGGCCTTTTGGCTAAGATATGTATTTTCTGCAAATAAATATTTCAAAGTGTAGTATCTGTGTTTTTCATCTCCCTCCCACAGCGGTCAGATGTGACACAAGGTCGGAAAGTGGGATTGAAAAGCCAGCGCCGTAAAGAAAGAACACTCTGGCTAACAAAAAAAAGCCTGGTACACGCTGTCGTCATTCCCCGGTAGGAGCGCCTCAGGCGATTAGCAATAAACTAACCTCTTCTCAAAGGGTGAGAAGGCAAAGCCTGGGAGGGTGGATCTCCTAGACATGGGATAGTTGCGATTAATAAATAAACCGCCCCATAAGTAACCAAACGCAGTTCATGCCATTGATCAATGTTAGAATGTCCATAGTGTTCCTCATCTTTCGGCAGGCAATAATTCTGTATCACTAAGCCTTATCCTCGAGTGGCTCTTGGCCTTATAAGCGCTGACCCAAATAGTAAAGAAAAGATGCGAGTGATAGAAAATTGTGAAGACAACGACTGAAGAAGTCAAACCCCATCAAGGGGTAAAGGATTTAAATATGAGAAGAAGAAGAAAAACAAAATGGCTGATTCTATTTTCACGACTGAAACATCGGAAACTTAAAATGGGAGAGTCTTTTTTTCTAGATCAGATATTTATTAATTTTAGCTTTTTTATGGAAAGCTAAAATTGTATGAAACTACAATTTTTTTAACATTTTCTTGGCTCAAATTCAGAATCCATTAAAAGTGTTATTGTTTTATTAATTGAGCCACGATTATTTTAATCACAATAAAATATGTCCCGAAGGAACAATGAAACTTATCTGCAGATTTTTATGATTGCTAAAATGATATCAGTGGATTCTGTATGAACCTCTTTAGATTTTATATTTATTAAAAATAAAAATTTTCATTTCAATAAAGAGGACTAAAAACAAATCATTTTTTTAATCTGAGCTCAAATAATAATTGAAAAGATCTATTCATAAAATAGATAAGTAGAGTTTTTATCATTTGGATCATTCGAACAACTATTCACGGCTTGATCATTTTCACAACGTTTCGGCCGATATAACTCGTTCAGATGCATCTTTTCGAACTTTGGAATCTTTGTGTAAAAAACGGAATTTCAAATGGAACTCTTGCATATAGGTGACCAAGTTTGACGTCAAGATTCCCAACTTTTTTATCTAAGCTCAAATGATAATTGAAAAGATCTATTTATAAAACGGATAAGTGCAGTTGGATTATTCGGCCTGCTATTCACATGTTGGGTGTTATTGTCATAAGGTTTTTGCATCTTTTCGAACATGAGAATCTTTATGAAGAACACTAGAACCTATAGGGAATTTCAAACATAACCCTTTCTATATATATATATATATAAAGTGGAGAACTAAAAGCGAACTTTTAGGAAAGGTAAAACCTATTGTGAAAAGTATATAGCTCAATATACCGGATAGAGCAGATAGATAGGTAGAAGGATGAAAAGGAATTAGAAGAGCGACGGAGGCAGATCTTTTTTCAATTCAGTTGCTCAATGCAAGGTATATTCCGCAAAAAAGAAAAGCCTAGCTTAAGAAAAAATTAATTGAATAAATTGCTTTTTTGCGGAATATACTTTGCATTGAGCAACTGAATTGAACAAAGATCTGCCTCCGTCGCTTTTCTAATTCCTTTTCATCCTTCTACCTATATATATATATATATATATATATTACTTGTGAAAAATAAAATCAAGATCAGAATAGTAGTGAAAATAATCCAAATTATTAATTCTAATCTTAGAAGTTTCGAAAATAAAGTAAAACTATAAAAAACAGAATATTTGCATACAAAAAAAGTAATTCGTCTGTGCTGGGACATTCAATATTTTTGTCAGTCATTACGTTTTTTTTAACCGCATTCGTTAAAATTCATTTGTCAGATGATTTGCTTTCGAATATTTTTTAGATGATTGTCCTGCAATGATGCATTAGTTGATTCTTTAGCAGTGGTGAGGCGGATACCGACACAGTTTAACAACCAGGCATACCACGTTCGAGTCCTGGCCATCCTTTTAACTATAGATGTTAGGGACCTTCACAGGTCCCTCCTGTTAGTACCTGATTCTAGAAAGAATTAGAAACACCAATGCCAACAACAGAATCGAAGAGATCAAAGAGTCATAATATGCGGATTCTTATAAACTACATTGTTTCAGTTTTTTTTTTATATATACTAATGTGTTTTGCTTATCAGGGCCCCAACACCACTCAAGGATGTGAGTTAATAAGATTTGCCTGCTGGATGATGGACAACACCTTCAGGGGATTGAAAACAATGACTAAACTGAGCAGAATGTGATTATTTAAGAGGACGGCCCAACAATAATTTCTTCACACTGGACTTGAAAACGACCATGTTGTAGTCAGTGTGGAAGCAGCCTTGTGGTATTGTATTTCACAGATAGGACGTTCTTGGAAAATTTTTTTTTTTCATTTAAGTGCAAACTGTGATACTTTTTTTTACTGTGTATAATTAAAGGTTGGGTTATGTTGTGTAACAGCATATTATGGACATTTAAGGCTAGGAGTCATCATCATCATCATCATAATCATCCTCCGCCTCATCATCATCATCATCATCCGCCTCATCCTCCGCCTCATCATCATCCTCCACCTCATCATCATCATCATCCCCCGCCTCATCATCATAATCATCCCCCACCTCATCATCATCATCCCCCGCCTCAGCACCATCCTCCGCCTCATCATCATCCTCCGCCTCATCATCATCATCATCCTCCGCCTCATCATCATCATCATCATCATCATCATCATCCTCCGCCTCATCATCATCATCATCCGCCTCATCATCATAATCATCCCCCACCTCATCATCATCATCCGCCTCATCATCCCCCACCTCATCATCATCATCCCCCGCCTCAGCACCATCCTCCGCCTCATCATCATCATCATCCTCCGCCTCATCATCATCATCATCCTCCGCCTCATCATCATCATCATCATCATCATCATCCTCCGCCTCATCATCATCATCCTCCGCCTCATCATCATAATCATCCCCCACCTCATCATCATCATCCGCCTCATCATCCCCTGCCTCATCATCATCATCCCCCGCCTCAGCATCATCCTCTGCCTCATCATCATCATCATCCTCTGCCTCATCATCATCATCATCCTCTGCCTCAGCATCATCATCATCCTCTGCCTCAGCATCATCATCATCCGCCTCATCCTCTGCCTCATCATCATCATCATCCTCCGCCTCATCATCATAATCATCCCCCACCTCATCATCATCATCCGCCTCATCATCCCCTGCCTCATCATCATCATCCCCCGCCTCAGCATCATCCTCCGCCTCATCATCATCATCATCCTCTGCCTCATCATCATCATCATCCTCTGCCTCAGCATCATGATCGTCGTGCTCCTCCTCCGCCTCATCATCATCATCATCCTCCTCTTCCTCCAGTCATGCTTGTGTCACAGATCTTGACTCTGATACCATCTTATCTATCCTTCATCTCATCAAGAAGGTCTTCTTAGGTGCATTTCCCGTCCGCTGCTAGTCGCTTGATGCACGTTCTCTGTGATCTCTTCATTGAATTATTCTTTGGTTTGGCATCTACAGAAAAACATCGGTGACAGTTTCATATTTAGCTCTTCAACAGCGACACGCAAATCTGGTTCTTCCTTCTCTGATTAGAACTGGAAACTTTTAGTTCTACTTTCTGCCACCCATCTTAGTGAATTCCACACAGTCCGACTGTTCTTTTGTGTCCATTTTTGACGAGGGGAAGATTTTCCCGAAATATCAAATGATTTCTAATCATCATCATCCGGACATCACACACAGCTAACACTATACTTGCTGTTTATGTAAAATTGAAAATAAAAATAAATAGAAAGTTGTAAGTCCTCTCCTTCGATTATTTATTTTTGGGTTTTTATCAGCTTCTCATCAATCCGGCTCTCTACATTGCCTTCAGCCTTCTCAATACATTTATCTGATAACTTCAATTTTAGACGGAACCTAATGTTTCATTTCATGGACTTTATATATATTTGAAAATGTCTTCTCCTACTTTTTTGAATTTTAAACACTTTGATCAGGTTCTTGAAAAATATCTTACGCAACACGTCTGCTTGTAAAAGAGGAGAATCTGAGTGCTAACTAGACACCATCTTCGAATGTCTTCGGTCTCTCTGTACAGGGGTTTGTCAGGACAACCTGACATGACGATATTTCATCTTACAAGTAAACCCTAACCAAACATTCTAAATAACATAGTATTCGAAGCTCAAATAAGATCCCCTCGACACGGCTATAAACTGGGTCATACGAGGAATGGTGCACATTCTCCAAGTGATGCTATCTCTACTAACAGCATTAAGCTGGATACTCCACCAGACCAGATGAATTCTTAAGTGGTTCAATTGAAGAGAAGAAAATTGTTATTCTTCACCGCTTTACTAACCCCAGAAGGACCTTAAATATTTCATGAGACCAGATAAGTTATTGTCCTGGAATCTGGCAAGACCAAGAAACGACCACAAAAAGATAAACGATTAGATAATTAAGAGATCAATTGGGGAGAAGGAAAGTAATGTTCTCAACTGCTTTATGATTAACTCACGCTTTGTGGGGGGGGGGGGCAGGGAGAATCTTAAATGAACACGCGGATATCTATGCATCTCATAAAGAAATCGAGTGCTAGCCTCGGGAAAGGGGTCTCTTGATTTCTGAGAACTTATTGAAGTAAAATAGAAAGAAAAAGAGAGAGAACAGATTGAGCTGTAAGCTAGCACCGCCATTCTTTAGCATAGAACATACGAGACATTAACATACGATGTTATTGAAGTCTGGCAGTGCAACGAACACCAGTGCATCAATACAAATTAGATTTCCTTACCATAATGAGGTAGAATGAATGGCACAATAAAATAAAGTGGGTAGGCATACATTACTTCATTATTGAAAAAAGATCTGAAGAATGCGAATCAGCAACAAGAAAAGACTTGAAATAAAATATAAAACGAAGATTTTCTCGAGTAGAAGAATCAACGTTTGAAGAACCTGCGTCTTTCAAAGCGCTAGACTGGACAGTCTGCTGTTATCGCCCTTCCTTACCCCACCACCCTCTGTCTTCACCCCCATCCCCACCCCACCAGGCTTAATGACGCAAAAACAAAAACATTTACAAATAAACACTGATCAATTCCTCTACCCCATTCCATCGCGCTATGATTGGTTTATTTATTTCAAATCTAATTTTTCACTTATGCCAATCGTTGTTTTTTTTTTGTTATTTTCCTCAGAAAGATTTCCTCTTCAGTAATCAATTCTTTCTGAGAATAAAGCCTAACCCTAACCCAATTAAATGACAATTCTATTCAGCCTTGCATAATTAGGCTTCAAATGAGATTGTCTAACATTTGTCAGCAGTTTTTTTTTTTTTCATGGAAATCGCTCCAGACAAGGCATGAAGCCATTTGATGTAAGGAGCTAAAAAGAACGAAAGATGATTATCACAAAGGCAGAAAATGCCTATTTACCTTAATCTTGAAAAGACCAAGGTTATAGGTAGGAGGAAAACAGTCAGCAGGAAGAGACTTCCACAAGCTTGCAGTTCTTGGAAAGAAGCTACTGGAATAGGAAGCTGTATTACAATGAGGTATCAAAACAGCGAATTGATGGAGACCACTAGACCAACGAGTCAAACGAGCTGGAACAAAGGAAGCAGGTGATAGATCACACAATTCTGAAGAGTTCCATTCAAAGTAGCTATTAACTCATTTATAGCAGTTGATCTTCAATTCTTTCTTCGAATAATATTTTATTTATAGCAGTTGGTCTTCTGGGTCAATTGTTTCCGAAAATAACATTTCAGTTTCTTCCAAAGTAGCTATTAACTCATTTATAGCAGTTGATCTTCTGGGTCAATTGTTTCCGAAAATAACATTTCAGTTTCTTCCAAAGTAGCTACTAACTCATTTATAGCAGTTGATCTTCTGGGTCAATTGTTTCTGAAAATAACATTTCAGTTTCTTCCAAAGTAGCTATTAACTCATTTATAGCAGTTGATCTTCTGGGTCAATTGTTTCCGAAAATAACATTTCAGTTTCTTCCAAAGTAGCTATTAACTCATTTATAGCAGTTGATCTTCTGGGTCAATTATTTCCGAAAATAACATTTCAGTTTCTTCCGAAGTAGCTATTAACTCATTTATAGCAGTTGATCTTCTGGGTCAATTGTTATCCGAAAACGACATTTCAGTTTCTTCCAAAGTAGCTATTAACTCATTTATAGCAGTTGATCTTCTGGGTTAATTGTTTCCAAAAATAACATTTCATGTTCTTCTCTACTTTATTGAACTCTGTCATAAAATATTGAAAACGCCTTTCATGGTCAATCAACAACATATTATCTTTAAGATAAAATATTGCCTTTCTTTGGTTTTACAAATAAACCATTATACTCGCTTTTTGCTTATGAATTTTAATTAAAAAACGGTTTCCGGACATTTATTCCATTATTATAGATAAAATAGATGTTATAGTTTTTTTGTTCCTCTGTGTCTGTGTGAAATTTGAAAATGATTTTGAAGCCTGTAAAATGTTAATTTGAAAGGAAATGTTTGGATATAATTAAAATTTATATGTAAAAAAAAAGTCAAGTATTGTGGTTTGTAGGTGCTTCTAAACCAAAGATGAATAGTATTTTCGACCACGCCACTATTGTTGTGTCAATGCACTAACCTCTTTACTTACTATGACACATGTTTTTTTCTATAAACTAAATTCTCAAAACAAAGGAAAACAAAACAATTAAGTCAGATTTAGAAACACCTTATAATTGGATAATGCCCGTTTTTTCAGCCGATTTATTAGTTAACTAAATTGTATCAATACAGTGAACGGTTTTGATTTCAATTGTAACTTAGTTTGTATGAATTAACAGTTGTTCACTGTCAAGATAAAATACTAGTTAAATACTAAAATAAAATACTAAATTATATACTAAATACTAGTTAAATACTAAAATACTAAATTATATACTAAATACTAAAATATTAGTTAAATACTAAAATATTAAATTATATACTAAATACTAAAATACTAGTTAAATACTAAAATACTAAATTACATTCTAAATACTACAATACTAAATTAAATATTAAATACTAGTAAAATACTAAAATACTAAATTAAATACTAGAATTCTAAATTAAATACTAAATACTAAAATAAATACTAAATACTAGTTATATACTTAAATACTAGTAAAATACTAAAATACTAAATTATATACTAAATACTAAAATACTAAATTAAATACTAAATTAAATACTAAAATACTTATTAAATACTAAATTAAATACTAAAATACTAAATTAAATACTAAAATACTAAATTATATACTAAATACTAAAATACTAAATTAAATACTAAAATACTTATTAAATACTAAATTAAATACTAAATACTAAAATACTAGTTAAATCGTATAACACAAAAATGACGTCATCTCAGGAATCGTTGCTTTGTAAATGAATGAGAAATGAAAGAACATTTAAAACATCGACTTGATTAAAAAAAAAAAATTTTTTTTAAAAGCGGGAATATTTTCCTTTTTCATATCACAAAGTTAGTTGCATATCAACTGCTAAAAGGTACACCTGAAACGCATGCAGAGAGCAAGTATTTCTTATAGGCTGTCAGTTCGTGTCATGTTTTTTAGCTTCACAGTACTGTTATTGTTCGCTGATAAACTTGCTACATACCCATGGTTGACTATGATAGAACAATAGATTGTAACTGCTGACATAGTCGCAACCTTAGTTATACTCATTGATTTGTTATACTACGCCATAGAATGGACAAAGTTCCCCTGCGGAAAGGGAGTCAGGTGCAACTCAGTGTTTTGGGGTACTTATTAGGTACACAAGAAGTGCAGTGGAATTACTGGTAGGTTGAAAGATGATAACCAGTTTGTGTGCAAGAAGTGTAAGACAATGGAGACGGACGATAACTCAGATGTGGATAAAGTATATTTAGATGGAGAAGCTATTCAGGTTGTTGAGAACTTTTGTTACTTTAGTAATTCCATTGGAGCACAAGGTGGAGCAGGTGCTAGTGTGATTGCCATAGTTAGGGGTGGATGGCGTTAATTTCAGGGAACTTCTGACATTACTAACCAGCAGAGCGTTACCACTGTTGACCAAACGAAGAATCTATCAGACATGTGTGTGCAATTTGATGAGGTGTATGGAAGTGGAACCTGGCTAGTAGAAGTTGAGAACATGCATTACATGGAAAGAAATGATATGAGAATGATACGATGGATGTGTAATGTTAGTCTTAAAGACAGGCTTCGATCTGATGACCTCAGAGGAAGAATAAGGGAAGCGAGAGTTACAAGGCTGCCGAAAGTAAACCTAAGGTCAACTTTCTACTTTTCGCCAATGATTCTTTTTGTACAATTGCGATGATAAAGAGCAAGACAAAAATACCCAGAAAGAAATACTTAACAAAAGTAAATCATAGGTGGATTAGTGAGACCATAACCCTAACCCTAATATTTGTAACCCTCTTTTATTGCAGAACGCCCACAGTTTTCCAGTATGTTTATCTCTTCTCTATTTTATCATTATTTCCATGGAAGGTGCTCGACTGGGCTCCAGTACTTGGTTCCTCCCTCTAAAACATTTACAGCAAGACCTCGTCTTATCACCCAAACGAAAAAAAGACTCCTTTTTCCCCGCCATGTTCCTAGCATCAGACGGAGTTTCCATGGTCAGAGCTTCTTTGCAAGGGTGTCTCACCCATGGAACACATTGCCGCAGGACTGCTTCTCTTCTGATTACAACATAATCGTCTTCAAATCCAATGTCAACAAATGCCCCTAAAGTAATCAAACGCAGTTCAACCCTTAACCAATCTTAGTACTCCAATAGTATTCCTCATCTTTCGACTGGCATTCATTCCAATCTTATAAACAATTATTCTCGAGAATCTTGATAAGTGGTGACCCCAAATAGTAAAAAAAAGGATCCCTAATAAGCTTCCATTAATATTTCTTTTCTTCGTTAATCATTAAAATAGAGGCGTATATGGCCTCCGTCTGCCACCACGGCCTGATACCAACTGTCATTTAAGCCTAATCTTTTCATCTTTCGGCTGGCATTTATTCCCGTCTCATTAACCCTTATCGTCGAGTGGCTCTTGGCCTTGATAAGTGGTGACCCCCAAATAGTAAAAAAAGATCAAAAACAAGCAGAACGGTCTCTAAGTGGGAGTGGAGTCTGAAATTGGGTCTAAAAGAAGAATGAATGTGGGGAGGGGGTGTCAAAGCACTCCATGGTGTAGTTCATCAATGAAGTACTCCAAAACTGAAGAACCCTTCTCTCTTCCAAATCAGTCTCTTATGCTTCCGGATATCAAAGGAGATCACTCAAAACTTAAATGGGAAATAACTCACAATCAACGGAGAGGTTCAATCGTAACCTTAATTGGAAAAGATTTAGTGAACCGCATTTTTAAAGTAACTGCCATCTTATAATTTACTCAAAGAAAAACAATGAAGTGGCACAATATTCCGTTAATCATTTCTTATTGAATTTGAACCCTATTTTTTCTTTTTGTTTCGTTCAAATGTTTGTTATTTGACATAGATACAAATAAAGTCTTATTTATTGAACGTTCAAATGTTTGTTATTTTATATAGATACAAATAAAGTCTTATTTATTGAACGTTCAAATGTTTGTTATTTTATATAGATACAAATAAAGTCTTATTTATTGAACGTTCAAATGTTTGTTATTTGACATAGATACAAATAAAGTCTTATTTATTGAACGTTCAAATGTTTGTTATTTTATATAGATACAAATAAAGTCTTATTTATTGAACGTTCAAATGTTTGTTATTTGACATAGATACAAATAAAGTCTTATTTATTGAACGTTCAAATGTTTGTTATTTTATATAGATACAAATAAAGTCTTATTTATTGAACGTTCAAATGTTTGTTATTTGACATAGATACAAATAAAGTCGTATTAATTGAACGTTAAAATGTTTATTTTACATAGATACAAATAAAGTCTTATTTATTGAACGTTCAAATGTTTGTTATTTTATATAGATACAAATAAAGTCTTATTTATTGAACGTTCAAATGTTTGTTATTTTACATAGATACAAATAAAGTCTCATTAATTGAACGTAATTAGTTGAGTGCATCGATGAGTTCAGCCGAATAAATTCTTCGGAATTACAACTCGATCAATTTTTTTTAATTTATTTCTTAATTTCATGTAAAATTGATTTTTCGAAATCAGCTTTTTTTTTTCTTTCTCATCACATCAAACCTTAATGAAGTTTTCTGATTCTGGGAGGAAATAAATCAATTTGTTTTTTATTGCAAGTAAAAGAAAAAGAAATATAATTAAATATGAGCAATTGACTGGTATTAGTAAATTCTGTATTTATTAAGACGAGAACAGATATTCTTAAAATGTACTTTTAATCTGGGCGTATTGCAATAAAAATGAAAGAAACCTTTTCCATTGACTCTCTTAAATGCTATTTCATACTGAAACCTTGAATATTGACTCTCTGAAATGCTATTTCATACTGAACCTTGATATTGAGCCTCTTAAATGCTATTTCATACTGAAACCTTGAATATTGACTCTCTTAAATGCTATTTCGATACTGAACCTTGAATATTGAGCCTCTTAAATGCTATTTCATACTGAAACCTTGAATATTGAGCCTCTTAAATGCTATTTCATACTGAAACCTTGAATATTGAGCCTCTTAAATGCTATTTCATACTGAAACCTTGAATATTGACTCTCTGAAATGCTATTTCATACTGAACCTTGAATATTGAGCCTCTGAAATGCTATTTCATACTGAAACCTTGAATATTGACTCTCTTAAATGCTATTTCATACTGAAACCTTGAATATTGAGCCTCTGAAATGCTATTTACTACTGAAACCTTGAATATTGACTCTCTTAAATGCTATTTCATACTGAAACCTTGAATATTGAGCCTCTGAAATGCTATTTACTACTGAAACCTTGAATATTGACTCTCTTAAATGCTATTTCATACTGAAACCTTGAATATTGACTCTCTTAAATGCTATTTCATACTGAAACCTTGAATATTGACTCTCTTAAATGCAATTTCATATTGAAACCTTGAATATTGACTCTCTTAAATGCTATTTCATACTGAAACCTTGAATATTGACTCTCTGAAATGCTATTTCATACTGAAACCTTGAATATTGACTCTCTTAAATGCTATTTCATACTGAAACCTTGAATATTGACTCTCTGAAATGCTATTTCATACTGAAACCTTGAATATTGACTCTCTGAAATGCTATTTCATACTGAAACCTTGAATATTGACTCTCTGAAATGCTATTTCATACTGAAACCTTGAATATTGACTCACTAAAATGCTATTTCATACTGAAACCTTGAATATTGACTCTCTGACATGCTATTTCATACTGAAACCTTGAATATTGACTCACTAAAATGCTATTTCATACTGAAACCTTGAATATTGACTCTCTGACATGCTATTTCATACTGAAACCTTGAATATTGACTCTCTGAAATGCTATTTCATACTGAAACCTTGAATATTGACTCTCTTAAATGCTATTTCATACTGAAACCTTGAATATTGACTCTCTGAAATGCTATTTCATACTGAAACCTTGAATATTGACTCTCTTAAATGCTATTTCATACTGAAACCTTGAATATTGACTCACTAAAATGCTATTTCATACTGAAACCTTGAATATTGACTCTCTGACATGCTATTTCATACTGAAACCTTGAATATTGACTCTCTGAAATGCTATTTCATACTGAAACCTTGAATATTGACTCTCTTAAATGCTATTTCATACTGAAACTTTGAATATTGACTCTCTGAAATGCTATTTCATACTGAAACCTTGAATATTGACTCTCTTAAATGCTATTTCATACTGAAACCTTGAATATTGAGCCTCTGAAATGCTATTTCATACTGAAACCTTGAATATTGACTCACTAAAATGCTATTTCATACTGAAACCTTGAATATTGACTCTCTGACATGCTATTTCATACTGAAACCTTGAATATTGACTCTCTTAAATGCTATTTCATACTGAAACCTTGAATATTGACTCTCTGAAATGCTATTTCATACTGAAACCTTGAATATTGACTCTCTTAAATGCTATTTCATATTGAAACCTTGAATATTGACTCTCTTAAATGCTATTTCATACTGAAACCTTGAATATTGACTCTCTGAAATGCTATTTCATACTGAAACCTTGAATATTGAGCCTCTGAAATGCTATTTCATACTGAAACCTTGAATATTGACTCTCTGAAATGCTATTTCATACTGAAACCTTGAATATTGACTCTCTTAAATGCTATTTCATACTGACACCTTGAATATTGACTCTCTGAAATGCTATTTCATACTGAAACCTTGAATATTGAGCCTCTGAAATGCTATTTCATACTGAAACCTTGAATATTGACTCTCTGAAATGCTATTTCATATTGAAACCTTGAATATTGACTCTCTTAAATGCTATTTCATACTGAAACCTTGAATATTGACTCTCTGAAATGCTATTTCATATTGAAACCTTGAATATTGACTCTCTTAAATGCTATTTCATACTGAAACCTTGAATATTGACTCTCTGAAATGCTATTTCATACTGAAACCTTGAATATTGACTCTCTTAAATGCTATTTCATATTGAAACCTTGAATATTGACTCTCTTAAATGCTATTTCATACTGAAACCTTGAATATTGACTCTCTGAAATGCTATTTCATACTGAAACCTTGAATATTGAGCCACTTAAATGCTATTTCATACTGAAACCTTGAATATTGACTCTCTTAAATGCTATTTCATACTGAAACCTTGAATATTGACTCTCTTAAATGCTATTTCATACTGAAACCTTGAATATTGACTCTCTGAAATGCTATTTCATACTGAAACCTTGAATATTGAGCCTCTGAAATGCTATTTCATACTGAAACCTTGAATATTGACTCTCTTAAATGCTATTTCATACTGAAACCTTGAATATTGACTCTCTGAAATGCTATTTCATATTGAAACCTTGAATATTGACTCTCTTAAATGCTATTTCATACTGAAACCTTGAATATTGACTCTCTGAAATGCTATTTCATACTGAAACCTTGAATATTGACTCTCTTAAATGCTATTTCATACTGAAACCTTGAATATTGAGCCTCTGAAATGCTATTTCATACTGAAACCTTGAATATTGACTCACTAAAATGCTATTTCATACTGAAACCTTGAATATTGACTCTCTGACATGCTATTCATACTGAAACCTTGAATATTGACTCTCTGAAATGCTATTTCATACTGAAACCTTGAATATTGACTCTCTTAAATGCTATTTCATACTGAAACCTTGAATATTGACTCTCTGAAATGCTATTTCATACTGAAACCTCGAATATTGACTCTCTTAAATGCTATTTCATACTGAAACCTTGAATATTGACTCTCTTAAATGCTATTTCATACTGAAACCTTGAATATTGACTCTCTGAAATGCTATTTCATACTGAACCTTGAATATTGAGCCTCTGAAATGCTATTTCATACTGAAACCTTGAATATTGAGCCTCTGAAATGCTATTTACTACTGAAACCTTGAATATTTAAGCGCTAAAACGTTATTTTATAATGACAGACTAACGAAAATGTTATTTTGTATTATTAAGACTACTATTCTCATCTAGGATAGACAAGTGGCACAACGGATAAAGTTGTTGAGTAACAATCAGTTCTAAGTGAGCCCGATGCAGGTGCATCCAGAGTTGTCCGAGAATTAATGAAAACACACGTGTACTTTTGCTCCCAACTCTGAACCCCGATATTAGCATTTTTTTTATTCTTTATTTTTTTTTGTTTTTTTATAATTTTCAATTTTTAAACAAAATAAAGTAAAACGTTAACTTTGCTGTTTTTGGATGTCTGCTACGAATGCAGACCCCACAATATTATTTTGAAACTCCCAATACAAAATGTAACACCATCGTTGGATCGCTCGTAAAATGTTTCTTTAAGAAAAAATTGCGCTTCATCTTGATATAGGGATTTGTTTTCAATCTCATCCCCACCAGACAGAGACAACATTTATATTATAGATTTTACAAGTAGATAGAAGATCGAAACCTTGTCAAACTGTGGAATTAGAAAGAATATCCGGAATCGATTGAATCTGATAACTACACAAATATATCGATTACTTAAGATTAAAGATCTATAATCTACAGACATTCAAAAGATATGTATAATTAGTTTTCATCAAAAAAAAATAGGATGAAGAAAAAGAAACTCGATTGAAAATAATGATGTCGGCTTTATAATAGCAACATCACTAGAGGGTTGCACATTTTATCAAATGCAATGAACATTCAAACATTAAATATCTATCAATAATGGAGATTTGGTATCTGTACGAACTATACTATTACTTCCATTAACTATTTTACTATCTGTTAATGCGCAATTCAGTTTACTATACTATTTCATACCAATGTACTATCTTTCAAAGCATCAATCCAGAGGATAGTGTAGCATCTGTTCTGTTACTATGACACCATCCTGCCAGGCATTACCTCCTTCTTTGGTGAAGGGAGGGTAATGTAGTATCTCTACTGTTGTTATGAGATCCTCCTCCCAGGTATTACATCCTACTTTGAGGGGTAGTGTAGTATCTGTTCTGTTACCATGATACCATCCTCCCAAGCATTACCTCCTTCTTTGGTGATGGGAGGGTAATGTAGTATCTCTACTGTTGTTATGAGATCCTCCTCCCAGGTATTACATCCTACTTTGAGGGGTAGTGTAGTATCTGTTTTGTTACCATAATACCATCCTCCTAGGCATTACCTCCTTCTTTGAAGGGAGGGTAATGTAGTATCTCTTCTGTTGTTATGACCATCTATCCATGACCGTACCCTTTGTGGAGGGGGCGGCAATGTAGTATAAGTTTATTCGTCAAGACACCATCCTTCGAGACAAGCAAAAATATGCGACCTAAAGGGAACATATAT
This sequence comes from Sepiola atlantica, assembly GCA_963556195.1. Lineage (NCBI taxonomy): Eukaryota > Metazoa > Mollusca > Cephalopoda > Sepiida > Sepiolidae > Sepiola > Sepiola atlantica. Next base: position 77,788,683 of record OY744540.1, read on the forward strand.
TTGTTAGTTACAATAATTCAGTCTTTTTTTCAGGATGTATTCTATGCAGATCACATGAGATCTGTTATATAAAGAATTGAAACTTCGAGATGCCAAAGGATCTGATTGGTTTAGCCCAACCACATGTTAAGCGAGATGACACATTTGAAAAAGCTAGACTTAAGTAACAGTCGGTAGAAGGCAGTCGTGGCAAACAGAGGCAAGCTAAGCTTATGGTCTAAATGATTAATAAAGAAATGTTAATGGAAGCTTCTGAGGGATCCTATCAAGGCGAAGAGCCACTCAAGGATGAGGGTTAATGAAATGGAAAGGATTGCCAGCCGAAAGATGATGAACACTATGGGAGTACTAACATTGATCAATGGTATGAACCCCGTTTGATTACTTATGAGAGCGGTTTATAACAAGAATTTGTTGGCATTGGATTTGAAGACGACATGTTGTAATCAGAAGAGAAGCAGTTCTGTGGCAATGTGTTCCATGAATGAGAAGCCCTTGCAAAGAAGCTCTGATCATGGAAATTATGCCTGACTCTAAGCACATGAAGAAAGAAAGGAACGTCTTATTTCATTGTGACTAGTTCTTGCTGTGAATGTCTTATAAGGAGGAACCAAAGACTGGAGCTCAGTCGAGCACTTTCCATGTAAATAAGGGAGACTAACAACGTCTCTTCTTTTCAGAAAGGGGTTGCGGGAAGAGAAGATATCACCCCACATCTACTAGCCTAGCCCTAACCCTAACCCCACATCTACTAGCACTAACCCTAACCCCACATCTCCTAACCTTAGCCCTAGCCCCACATCTACTAGATCTATTCTGAAACTAATAATTATCGTGCAGGGACCTTGGTGCGAGTGACTATAATTACCTTATGACTATTCGGTGCGTCTGTGTCCTTCCATCTCCTGAGAAAGGAAAACTTCTAAGATGGCTACGCAGTCGTTCGTGGGGTCAGATGAAACTACTATACGTTCACAGCATTATTAGTAGATGAGCACACACACATACACACGCACGCGTTTTACTGTTAAAAATGTATACCCTTTTTGTTTCTTTTCGCAGAGCAAGGAGAGTTCTATAGACATAATTATGTCTATAGAGAAAATGAGTTGGCTTTATTGGATTCTTTGACCTGACTCCATCGAATCCAATTCTGCTGAGGTTAAGCCATTTGTTCTTGGATTACTCAATGCATCATTCTGGTGAATTCTTTGATCAATATCCCAACCTATCTGTCGCCTGCTCACCCAATGCGTAGGCCACTGCAAACCAATTTCCACGTTCACACCTAGTAATGGCCCTGTACCTTCTTTTGGATTTTCTCTCATCAATCTGCTCCTCTTTCCCTGACAGTTGTCCTTCCAGTCCTCCGCAGACTTAAAGGGTTGCATCAGAAATGCGATTCTTTTCCAGTTCCACTTGGCAAAGAAGAGCTCAAGTCAATAAGTTTCAAGTGAACACTTTTTCATGAAAAAAAAAAAAAGAGAAAGTCATTAACACTAAATTCTTCCTGGCTGAAAAACCATCTGGGTTTTGGTGCCTTGGAAAGTGTGGACTCAGCCCTTTGTCACCATTGCTCCCAGATCCATTCTGACCACGAGTGCTAGTACCTGTTAAGATCACATGAAGATTGACCGTGTAATTCTTAAGATACCAAAATTTATTAAAATAAGAACAAAAAAACTTAAGCATGACGGAATAAGGAAAATCACAGGTTTTAGATAACGCTTGAATCAGTCCAAAACTATATTTTTTTTAATTCTCCAATCCTTATCTCATTCTCATATATATATATATATATATATGAGTATTAGAAGGCTAACCCAATGCAAGAAATGGAAATATGTCGGCGTTGAGAAGTAAAACAAAAACAAGTGATTTAAAAAGAAAATACATATATTAAAAAATATATATATATAATCTTTTAATATATAGCAAATCTCACTTGATTAGGCAAGACTTCAAAACTATGATGTAATGTGTGTGACCGTGTTCTACATTTCATTTCGAGGAAGACCTCTTTATCAAATGGTGGGTGTTTCAAATCTAAGTAAGATTTGCTATATATAAAAAAATATATAATTTTTTTCTTTTTTTAATATATATAAACATTTTTTTTTAAAATCACTTGTTTTTGTCTTACTTCTCAACGCCAACATATTTCCATTTCTTGCATTGTAATAGCCTTCTAATACTCCTCTATATACGTATTACACACAATGCTTCAAGCAAACTACCTCTCCTTATATATATATATACATTTATTTTATAGATAAAATAGTTATTCGCTAACACGTGTTTCGTCGTACAGCAACTCATCAGAACGAATTGACTATGACAGGTGTTGAACCTCGACCACTGAAACCGTGGTCGAGTGCTCTACCATTAAGCTATGAGACCTGTCTGAAATACATGATTATTTTCTATCGTTTCCTAAGTACGATTTAATATTTGTTGTTGTTGTTTTTTACGATAACTAGCTGTGTTACAGCTACGAGTACATTTGGCTTTCCAATATATATATATATATATATATATATATATATAATTATAACTCCGGTAAAACATCAACAGGGTAGTAATTCAAAGAATTTCAACTGGGTTCATAAAAAGTGCTCAATAGCAAATAGAGCTTTTATATATGATTATTTTTATTTACACAGACATGTACAAAATCTGCGACACTGTCATTGTGTGTGTGTGTGTCGCGTTTTTATCAGTGTGGGTGTGTGTGTGTCGCGTTTGTATTAGTGTGTGTGTGTGTCGCGTTTTTGTCAGTGCGTATGCGTATGACTGTGTGTAATGTAATTTCTTTTTTCAGATACATATTTGTGGGACGTGACTTGTGTGTTTTCGCACACGCCATAGGTCAATTAATATGATAGGATTGAGATGCATGTCAATCTTAGACACCTTTACCAACGGTATACTGGTCTTCAGTTGCTCTCGGACTCACTCCAACCGGAAGTGACGTTTGTATTCTCAATCCATATAACAAGTAATTTAATTTAATCCCAGCTAATTATAGATCAAATCATCATGTTCGGTGTAAGGTACGTTTTACATGCTGGCATGTTTTGGACGCCTTTTAGAAATTGACTTCCAAACTAACCTATCTCAGACCAGGTTTGTATTCATCCCTCTTTCTCTTAAGTTCATTTTCATCACTTCCTCCCATGTGTTCCTTGGTCTTCCCCTGTGAACTGGACCTGCTACTTTAACTGTTCTACATCTACTGACCCAATAATTCTCACCCATTCTTCCAATGTGACCAAACCATCAAAGTCTCCTTTTGTGCAGACATTTCTTTATAACGTACAGATGTTATCTCCCTCTGAGCTCATCAGATTTAAGCCTGTCTTTTAGACTCACACATGCATCATATGGTTCTCATATCATTTCTCTCCATGCAACGCATGCCCTCAACCCTCACTCGCAAGGTTTCACTTTAATACATCATCATACTGTATAGACATGCCTGATAGACTCTTCCCCTGCTCGACAAACATAGTTGGATCGTACCACTGGGCGGCGGCGACGGCGGCGGCGGTGGCGATGGCTGTTAATAATTTGTTCGGTTAAAGAAAGTGACAGATTTATACGAATCGAATCGCAAGTGGAAAATGGTTTAAATATTAAATTGGAATAATGTTTTAATCTTTATTTTGTTTTTCTTACCAGCTTAGGAAACTTTGTAATATTTTGCAGGTGACATATTTGTAGGAAATAGACACGAATTTATCTCTGATAGATTTTTTTTTATCACTGCTCGAAACAAAAACAATTTTTTATGCCATACCAAAACACACCTCGATGGAAATTAGAAAGAATGTACAGAATAAACACACACACACACTATATATATATATATATATATATATATATATATATATATATATGTATATATATATATATATAAAGGGAACGAAGAAAATGTAACGGGGGATGGGGGGGGGCAAATAGAAACCATGTTGACAGTTTTGAATAAAATATTAAATTGCTATATTTCATAAACAAAAATAGGAGAAAAACTAAAGAGATACTTTTTTTTATTTACATTCTGTTTACTTTATGGAGAAGACAATTTTCCAAATATTAAATATTTTTTGGAGAGAAAAGCTTGTGATTGAATTATTTGAATCTGACATGGTTACCTGGCGTTGCCCGGGGGCATGGACAGGAAAATGGAAGAGTTAAAAAGTTTGTGTAACATCTTCTTGTAAATTTTCTCTCTCTCTTTAGCTCTTTCTATCCCCCTCTTTATCTCTCTCTCTCACTCCTCTCTCTATATATATATCACTCCTCTCTCTATATATATATCACGCTTCTCTCTCTCTCTCTCTCTATATATATATATATATATCACACCTCTCTTGCTTTCTCTGGCAACTGTAAAAAATTGTTGACAAATTACTACATAATAACATTAAAAATGTCTCTAAATGTCGACTCCCCCTCTGACTATTCTTGTTCCTGATAACCCCAAAGAGAATGAATATTTTAAAAAAAAATGTGTCCATATCCTGTCTCAGGCAATGCAAGAAAAAGAATATCAACTTTGTGAGAGAGTCTTGTGTAGTATTTTACTTTTAGTTGGACAGACAGACAGACAACTCTCCTTTATTAACAAGAATACCAACAGACAAAGCCTCTCTTATGAATGCGAGGATGCATCTACAAACTGAATCTCTTTTTAAAATTAACTAGTATTAATGGGCCTGTAGGTCCATTAACTCTAGTAAATTAAATATGACGTCATGCCAAAGGTATTATTATTTTGTTATGGTAATGTTTTAAGCTCTATTCTATCTATAGTTCAACTGGTAGAACCTCAGACTGAAGATCTCAAGGTTTCGGTTTCGATTTCTGGGCATGGCATTCGCTTTAATAATGCAATATTCTCAATTTCTAAAAGTAGTTAAGATCTCTGATATTTAAAAATGAGACAAATTCGCAAGAATGTGTTTATTACGTTTAAAGAAAAATGGGGCCGACTGACAGACGGATAACATCTCTATTTATATAAGATTTCGCTTACTTTAGGCAAATTTGTTTTTCTTATTCCAAGTTAACAGAATCCAAATTAAGAGAAGAGAGAGCCAAGATTATTGGAAAACAACCATTAGTATTTATGATTAGTATTTATGATTAGTATTTATGATTAATATTTATGATTAGTATTTATGATTAATATTTATGATTAATATTTATGATTAGTATTTATGATTAGTATTTATGATTAGTATTTATGATTAGTATTTATGATTAGTATTTATGATTAGTGTTTATGATTAATATTTATGATTAATATTTATGATTAATATTTATGATTAATATTTATGATTAGTATTTATGATTAGTATTTATGATTAATATTTATGATTAGTATTTATGATTAGTGTTTATGATTAATATTTATGATTAGTATTTATGATTAGTATTTATGATTAATATTTATGATTAATATTTATGATTAGTGTTTATGATTAATATTTATGATTAATATTTATGATTAGTGTTTATGATTAATATTTATGATTAGTATTTATGATTAATATTTATGATTAGTATTTATGATTAATATTTATGATTAATATTTATGATTAATATTTATGATTAGTGTTTATGATTAGTGTTTATGATTAGTGTTTATGATTAGTGTTTATGATTAATATTTATGATTAGTATTTATGATTAATATTTATGATTAGTATTTATGCTTAGTATTCATGATTAGTATTTATGATTAGTATTTATGATGAATGTTTATTTTCAAAGTCATAAAAAAACTAGGTTTTCTCCTTGAACAAATGCCAGTTTAGACAATTTAAAATCGGCTTCCTTAAAATCATTGCTTTTGCAGTAAAAGGTTTTTGGCATTTCAGGAAGTACTTGCTAAAGAGTTGATCTTAAATACCAGCAAAGTTCAGTGGATCTCACAAAAGGAAGTTGTGAAATGGTGAGCTGATGGAGAGCATTGATTTATCTGTTGGGGTCTGGCAGAGGGTTTTGAAGCGGTAAGGTTTTCGTCTGCTTGGCCTGAACTCGCATCTAGCCTCATGTTTGTGACCTTTTAGTTAACACACTTTCCATGCCTTTGCTTATTGAGCAGAAGTGATGTGCTTGCAAAGTTGGCCACAGATTAAAACAGGAAGGTGAAAGATGCAACCTTTTGAACTTTAGAAAAGTTGCTTTTAAACTTTACAAAAATATGACAGGAAGTTGTTTTTTTTTGTTTTTTTTGGCTAGTTTTGCATCGTGTGGGTTTTTAACTTCAAAACATCTTTTTGATGAACTGTAGTGTCTCAAAATGACATTTGAGATCAATTTTAATTATGACATTAGCGTCTTAATAAAATGTTACCCCTATTGACTCCAACGGTGATCTACTAACTGCTACCATGTTCATTTTATAACGGACAAACAAACCTGCTTTATATATAATCTAATTTAAGACAAATTCTAGTAAATAACACTAAAATTATACATTCCGAAACCAATTTAAAAAAATTAAAACTACTGAAATCAATCTACATTAAAAACACAACAACCTAAAATGAACAACATCACATATGAAACCCGTAGTAACATTTTAAAATGCTAAAACGTAATGCGATTTTGTTCTGTGATGCCATCCAGCATTGCTGAATTTAAAATCGCCAACGACTTCCTGGAACAATGCAGAAAAAGTTCTATGAGCGTTTCTCCACCGTCATTTTTTTTTTAAATTCTCCTATTTCTCCAGTTTTTTGTTCATTTGCTTTTGACATCTGAGGATGATTCGATGAAGAATCGAAAACGTTCGTGAAACCTATGGAACATTTAATAATTTTTTTTGGATTTTAATACAAAAAAGACCATAAGAAAACTTGAAAAAATAAAAGAAGGTATAATTAAACATACGAATTCTGTTATTTTAAAACAATGTTCGCATAAATATCTATATATATACATATATATAGTGTGTGTGTATATTTAGGCAGCATTCTGTCATTTATGCAAACGTTTTTAAACATAACAGAATTTTACTTTTGTAATTTTGCCTTTTCTTGTATTTTAGATGTTCAGGCTTACTATTTATCACTACACATTACTATATAAATAGGGGAGTTTGAATTACCTACAGGAGAGTTTGATTACCTACTAGACACCATCCTCGAGTGTATTCGATCTCTCTGTACATGGATTTGTCAGTATCACCTGACATGAGTATACTTCACCCTACAAGTAAACCCTGACCAAATATTCAAAATAACATAGTATTCGAAGCCCAAATAAGACCCCCTTGGTATGGCTACATTGGCTCATACCAGGAATGGTGCATCTTCTCAAAGTGGTGTTGCCTCTAGTCACAACACTAAGCTGGATACTCCGCCAGACCAGATGAATTCTTGTCCTGGAATCCGGTAAGACCAATAGACCACATAAAAGGTATACTATAAAATAGTAAACTGGTCAATTGGGAAGAGGAGAATCAATGTTCTTCATTTGTTTATTAACTACACTTTTGAGAAATAAAGGAGAACTATAATTGAACACTTGGATATTTGTGTACCTCATATAGAGATCAAGTGTTAGTCCCAGGAAAGGGTCCCTTGATTTGTGAGAACTTCCAACGACATAAAATGAAAAAAAAAGCTATAAATATATATATATTTTTTTTTTTTTTACTACATATTACTATATATAGATTCCCGAGTTCGACAAGATACACCTGAAGATAGTCGGGGGTTACGTCTGCCGAAACGTTGTGAGAATAACACTCAAGATGAGAACAATAGTCTGAATAATCTAAAGTATACAAATTATCAATCCTCATCTAAAAAATTCAGAAACATATAATAGATATCTTGATATCTGAAACACAAAAGATATTAGCATAAAATATTGATATTTCAAAGTGTTGCCTTGTACAGCTCCGAGGCGTCAGCGAACGAAGCAGAAACTTTAAACATGTAATAATTATTTTTTTTTGTGGTGATGTCTATTGAATTCTTTTATGTTTGTGTAAAAATGGTTGAAAATACTTTTAAATTGGACATTTTTTGTTTGTTCTTTATTTAACTGAGATTTATGGTTGTAACAAAAAAACAAAAAACAAACCAATGTTATCAAGGATGTAGTTGTCTCTCTAATATTTGATGAATGTCAAAAAACATGTTTTATGACAGTTGCAAACGACGTACACAGATTACGAAACGAAACGAAACGAAACAGTTTCCAGGCAGAGCTTTGTTTTTTTTTGTTTTTTGTTTTTTGATGAGTCACACAAGATAAAAATCTGTTTTTTGCTATTTTTTTTTTTATTGGAGTAAGCTATTCATTGTTTCGTTTGAAATATTCATCATCCTCTCACTTCTGACATTTGACAGATTGCTTCAAGTCCAGAACTCGGGCCAAATTCACGGAGCAACTTACCAAACAAACATGAAACGGAAAATAGATTTACATGAAGTGGTTTATTCCCCCCCCCCCCCCAGTGCGCCCATTATTATTTTTTAGAGAGAAAAATATCAAAATGAACAAAGACTACTCATACTGGCATCTGACAAAATATGGATAAAACTTCAGTTAGCCATAATTATTCCAAGAGTTGTTCACATTATCGATCGCATTCATTTAGTTACTATTGTGGTGAAAACGATGTTTCGACAAATATCCTCTACGGCCTTCTTCAGATAAGCAATATGTATAGACAGAAGAATATTTATATACTTTGTTAGATTTGGACCCACGCTAAAAGTCTCTCGGTGTCGGTGCTCTCTGGCGGTTTACGTTAAACGCCGGAAAGCCCCGAAGCAAGATGAATAAGCAGACGACATCTAAACTTTCAAACTGAATGAAACGCTGAACTTGCAAACTGATAGAAACGCGATTTGAACTGATCGAAACGCGTAAATACAGAAATTAATGTTTACAAGTTATCACTGGCTGTTGAAACTCCCTAAGTAACCCCTTTTTCTTCTTCTTCTTTGACGTCTGCAAACGAGCCGGCCCTAACCCTAATTCCTAACCCTGCCCTAACTCTAATTCCTAACCCTAATTCCTAACCCTGCCCTAACCCTAATTCCTAACCCTACCCTAACCCTAATTCCTAACCCTACCCTAACCCTAATTCCTAACCCTACCCTAACCCTAATTCCTAATCCTAATTCCTAACCCTGCCCTAACCCTAATTCCTAACCCTGCCCTAACCCTAATTCCTAACCCTGCCCTAACCCTAATTCCTAACTCTGCCGAAACTCTAACGAAATCAACAATGGTAATCAGTTTTTAAAAAAAGTAAAAATAAGAAAAAAAGTTTAAAAGAAACAAACACTTATTTGAATCACTGCTACTTCTTTCGGTAAAAAAAAATATATATTTATTTCATACAATTTTTGTTGCTTGTTTTTGTCCTGCTTGTAAATCCAGTCTCGTTTGTGTCTTTTTGGGGACGCAGTTAAGTCAACGGATTGTTTCATTCGGCACTGTCCGGCGTTTAACTTAAACATCCGGAAAGCACCGATGCCGAGGCACTTTAAGTGCGGGCTCTACTGTAAAAAAAGCACCGAATATTTATAATCGTCTTCTCGTAAGCGGAAAGAGTATAACTAATTTCCTAGAGAAAAGAATGAGAAACAATTTAACCTCTAACCCCCTAAACGTAAATACAGTCGACTCATCCAGTTAAAACAAACACAAATTAACATCAAATTAATAACAGTTGTTTAGCTACGTTTTGTTCATTCTATATTTTTATATATGTATTTTAGTTTGATTTTCTTCGTCATAATTTATCGGCTGCCAGTCTTCAAGTTTGGCAGTTTTCGCCTTGTCAACTCTCGGGTGCTTCCATAACCTGCCCGAACATTGACGACACGAAGTTACGGAAACACGGTGCGTTCTCTATAAGAGTACCCTAATCTGCATAGCAGCAATGGTTTTGTTGTCATAAAGATATTTCAGAAATCTGCTTTTTGAATGACCCACAAAACCTTTATGTGGTGTTCTTCATTGCCCATTTGTCCATAAACAAAGAATTGGCAAAAATCCTTGCTTTTAACAATTTGGCATACATGACCATATTGGTATGATCTGAGATGGCAAACATCCCAAAACGGCATCATGCACACTAACATTAGTGGTTGAACATCGATAAGAAGAAAGTTCTCTGTTATACACACACACACACTATATATATATATATATATATATATATATATATATATATAATTTTTTTGTTGTGTCTTAAATAACTAATATAAGTTAGCAAAACATTTATATGGAACAAAACGTAGATTTAGTATAAGGAACGTTTATGTTTTTTGTCTTTTAAGGGAAGTAGGGTCTGATCAACTCTGCTGGGAAGCCATGAAACTAAATACTGTCTTGTTTTTAAATTCCCGAAACAGTTTTTCATGGTAAACAACTGATGATCCCTTAAAATAATGTTAGAAATAAACTAATATAATAACTGTAAAAAATAAATTGACTTACATGAGTGATTTTCCACTTGAAGACTTGGGACTATAAGGTTTTTTTTTGGTTTTTTTAATATAGTTTTAATGGTTGAGAAACTTCCGAGACTATATATATATATATATATATATATAGTCTCAGAAGTTTTTCAACCATTAAAACTATGAAAAAAAATTTTGACAACAATCTCTGACAATGGGAGTTATTTTTGTTTACTGCTTGAATTTGTTTAAGTATGTTTCGAATTCAGTAGAAATACGTGTTAGCTGGTCTTTTCTTCGAAACTGACATTAAATCACAGTATGATAAAACTTTGATCTGTAAATTTATTTATAGCTCGATTACATACACATATTTAAAAGGACAAATAAGTATATATGAATTTAATAAGGCTGTAAGCAATGCAGAAAAACGTAGTTGTGAAAAAGATGAATAACTCTCTCTCTCTATATATATATATATATATATATGTATATGTGTATATATATATATATATATATATATATAATAATTTATTTAAAAACTATAGGTCACATATTTCAGAATCGTACCGCGGTTTCATCCAGATAGGCTGACTTTTTAAATTTTAAAAAAGTCTGCGAAAATGAGATTTTTTTAAAATCTCATTTCAGTACGCTGACGATTCGCTTTGGGTATAGACTTTTAAAAAATTTTTAAAGTCAGCCCATCTGGATGAAACCGCGGTACGATTCTGAAATATGTAACAGATAGTTTTCAAGTAAATTAGTTATATTAGCTCTCACTCTTCTGCGATCTAACACTTTATTGATTTGTTTTCAATATAACTTGACACACTATATATATATATATATATATATATATATAATGAAAAAAGGAAAGTCAAACCTATGTGATTTAAGTATTCATCAACGTTTCGTCTTTATTGAAAGACTTCGTTAGGATGGAGAAAGGAATGTAGAAAAATCATACAGAATATTAATTTTGATATGTCAGAAAGTGTCAAGACTTCGGCATGGCTGTTGATATGAACACGCAGAGAATGAAAACATGTTTTTGGTAGTAGCGTTATCAGCAGTGGCCAGTCTCCTTCAAAAGACGCTAGATGGACAATTTATGACATATCAAAATTACTATTTTGTATGATTTTTCTACATTGCTTTCTCCATCCTGAGGGAGTCTTTCAATAAAGACGAAACGTTGATGAATGCATAAATCACATAAGTTTTGGCTTTACCTTTTTCATTTTACATTACGTCGGATCATTTTATCCCCACCTTTCTTCATATATATATATATATATATATATATATCAGGGCCGGCGGGACAGTCATAAAAAGTGGAGGGGGCCGGTTAAACACATGCATATATAACTTCATTATTGATGACGGTAAAGTGGGGGGGGGGGCAAGTCAAATAGTGGGGGGGGGCTTGAGCCCCCTCTGCCCCCCCCCGGTGCCGCCGTTTATATATATATATATATATATATATATATATAAATGTGATACTTAGAAGGCAATACAATGCAGAGGTGTGATGGATAGACACAAGGGTGAAACTATTTAATTTGTTCCACCATTATATGTCTTATTTGCTCCAACTTGTGTCTATCCGTCACACCTCTGCATTGTATTGCCTTCTAAGTATCACATTTCTATATACAAATAAGCAATGCTTCAAGCAAACTACATAAACGTCTTATATATATATATATAATATATATATATATACGAAATTGGAGGCTTACTTATAAAAATACAGTGAATACTTTATTTCTCTTCAAAGAAAGAATCCATTTAATAGGATGCTCTTCTCTATTATTTCGGATTGTATAATATTTACGGCCACCCTTCCCCGCTCGCTTGCAATGAGCTTTTGTGGCATCAAAAGTCTCATAAATGGATCTTCTGTGAAAGAAGCATGACAGCTTGTAAATAGTGTTTCTTTCCAAGAAGAGATTAATTTGACAATATGTCTGTCTTACTTCACGTAATGCAAAGATAACATCAGTTTCAACTCCATCAACAAATGGTAAAGCAACAACGTCGTGGCGGTGCAGGAGGTGGTGCAGGAGGTGGTGCTTAGATTTTTCCATCTCTCTCGGCCTCTCTTCGGTCAATCACTCTTAATATTCTGCTCTTATTCCGATTCTGTCAAGAGTATTTTCCTTGCAGACATCAAAGCGATTTTATGAAACCAAAACAATCCGAAGCCGGATTTACCTGATACTCAATCCGACCACAGCGTAAATGGGAAGAGAATTCCTGCTCAGATTAAAGACTTGATAACTTTGCAAATGAAATCCTTCGTCGCTCTCTTCTCTCCCATTCTTTAAAAACAAGCTTGGAAAATGTTGCTTTAAATATGGCACTGAATAATGGATGTGCCATGATCAGGCATGACGATTTAGTCGTTTCACAGCCAAAATGGCAGACGATCAATCGGCTGCTTTTTTTTCTGATTTTTTTTCCGACGTCACAAATAAATAAGTAAACCCAAATAAATTGTTTAGGACTAATTTCCAAGCTGTATTTTATTTTAAAATAATTTAAGGTAAATTTGAAATTAATCCCTCAAAAATTATTTGGGTTTACTTACTCGTTTGTGAGTTCGGAAAAAAATCAGAAAAAAAAGCAGCCGATTAATTGTTTGCCATTTTGGCTGTGAAACGACTAAGTCGCCGAAACTGGGTACTGGTGCGATTTGTTATGCCTTATACGTTTGGCGTCTCAGATGGTTTAGCCATGTACAGTTTTGCCCTCTTTGCATCAACTCCATAGCACGCCCGGATACCACAGACACTAGGGAGTGTGGTAGACCAAGGTAGACCAGGTTTGAGTGAATAAGAAGTGATTTTTCATCAATTCTTGAGCTTCTAAAAAAGAGTGTAAGGTGATAACGTACGTACGAACATGGAATTGTGTTAGCGTATTAATCTATTGATACTTACAATGCTATCTCTCAATATAAAGCTAGGTATGGGTATATATTTATATGTTTTTTTATGTACAGGATAATTTCTTAAACTAATGAATCGATCAGTATGAATTTTGGAACATATATACTCGGCAATACGGTGAGTATTGATTTACTCCTCTCCAGGAGTTAGGCACAAGGCCAGTTTTTATCTTACTCCCACAAGTAAGATGTGATCCAAACGGTGAGTAACATGGACACATTATTTTGTTTTTGTACATTTTAACACTTAGGGGATGCATGTAAGGTTAGGTATTTGTATATGTTTATATATTCGTATGTACAGGATTCACTCTAAAACAAATTAGTCGATCATTATGAACTTTGGAACACAGCTGCTAGGCGTAAGGTTGGTTAATATGGGCTATATTTTGTTTTAGTTTCATGTAAATGAGACAAAAAGGGGTTGGAAGCCATTTGTGAAACTTCAGATATCGCAGGGTTGTGTTAAATTTTAACAATAGTTAAACATCAATTAATAAATATTTTCCAAATTTCAGTTTCTTTCGATTATTTTTAAGGGTTTTTAGGATGGGGCATAATATGGGCACAATTTTTATGAAAATTAAAATATTTCAGATTTGCATTAAATTTGATCCATATTTATTAGTTACCAATTAAGCAAGATTTCCTGAATTTCAATTTCTTTTTAAGACTCCTTGAGATTGAGCTTTAAATTTAAATTTGAGACATTCTAATCTCAGTCTATCTTCTGAAACGCAAAAATCTTCCACATACTTCATCATTGTCCCTCTTCCCTGAATTTTACTGATTAAACAGGTAAATTGACTTTTTGAGTGAAACCAATTTTTCATCCTATCACTAAATTCTTCTTTCTTCGATGAAGCTCGTTTTTATGACTTGGGAATAATCTACCACTTCCGGTGCATCCTAACCATAAATAACAACCGGAAAAGAAAGACAACAAAAAAAAAGATTAATTGAAAGAAGCGGCTTGCTTTCATAATATTGTTTTATTCAAAATGCAAATAACAGGAATTTGCGTATTTCTAAACTTTACTCATAAATCTTAGCCGAGGTTGGTTGAATATAAAATCCCATGTTTAAGTACAATTTTACATCCCGTTACATGGCCGCCATCTTTTTAACAATAACTCATGAGCACACACACACACACACATATATACACACATATACACACTCTCATATAGATATATATGGTTTTGTCTTCTTGTAAATTTTGTTTGCTAGGGTCATTATTGTATGTTATTCAAATGTATGTCTGCGGAACTTTTATAAGACAAAGAAAGCCAGATTAGAATAAAGAGAAATGATTTACTGTATTTCTGTGAAGATAGCAGCAAAGGGATATTTATATTGAGCAAATCCCAATAACTCTTTCCCCTTCACTTCATCTGTTCCTCCCTGAAAGACAGATATATGGCTTGGATACAAGCGAGACGGAATTGCACACATAAAGCCTGTTTATGAGACTAAAGAAAATTATATCTTTTCTCGGCATAACTTTTACCAAACTCGAAAGAAATAATTTGTGGACTTCGCTTATTATTAGTTGTACGAATAACTGAAAAAAATCGTACTATTTACGGTTTCTTCTACCAGGTTTAGACTTTATAATTCTCTCATATATATATATATATATATATATATATATATATATATATTTAAAAACATACTACTACTATTCCCAGCAATGCTTCAATCAAACTACCATTCTATATATATATATATATATATATATATGGTACACGTATTGTATTAGTTTCTTTAGATGCAAATCCGTTGAAACTCAAGTGTTTATAAAAAGTGCTCAATAACAAGTAGAGATGTTCTTAAGTATAATTTTTTATTTATACAAACATTATTGGTTACATATGTGCATACATGTTTTGGTTGTACTCTTCACAGAGAGTCAAGCTCTTCAGACAGAGAAGTTTGATGGATTTGGAAAAATTTTCAATCCGATACCAATTTATAAAAACAGCTCATCCCAAAAAAGGAAAGTTTTCCAAATCCATCTCACTTCTCTGCCTTCTTTGGTCTGAAGAGGTTGACTCTCTGTGAAGAGTACAACCGAAACAGTTGACAGATCATTCATATATATATATATATATATATATATATATATAAAATATACCTCAGTAGAATACAAAATTAATGACATAATCAATATTTTGTAACCAACATCAACAAATATTATTGTGTACATATGTTTCGGAAATTTTTTCAATAATATTCTCTTCAACACAGCAAAATTATTTATCAATTCGTTACAGGTCAAGCTAAGAATATATATATATAATTTACAATAAATAAATGTTGAAAAAAAATTATTATAAATGTTGGTAGCCTTACTCCTTTACATTATATATACAGGGTGTCTCAAAAAAATGTACTCACTCGTAGAATGACGAGAAAACTTTTATTTATGAACATCGAGTGAAATGAAATAGCATCGAATACATAAGACAGATGTAATTGAAGAATCATGTTCGCAAATGTTCAAACTGATGACCATTATTGTTCAAACAAAGCTGATAACGCGCACCAAGGGATTCGCAAACGTCTCGTCATTCTAAGAGTGAGTACATTTTTTTGAGTCACCCTATATATATATATATATATATATATATATATATATATATATATATATATATATATACTTAGCTTGGGACTAGGTGAACGCCTACAGATTCAACATGTATCTATGAACCGGGTTCGCGGCCTATGACCGTCTGAAATTGTTATTTCCCTGCACTGATGAGAGCCATGAGCTTGAAACGACGTCGTAGGTAGATAAAATATTAAAAAAGTAATTTAATATTATTATATTATTATATATATATATATATATATATATATATATATATATTTAAATCTTTATTACTATTTGTATTCTCATCTTTTACTAGATATCTATTTCTCTCTCTTATATATATATATATATATATATATATATATATATTACAAATGATGAAAAAGAAGAGACTTAAAAAAAGTTTTGCCACGAGGTCCGAGTTATACACAAAAAATCCAGCTCTTCAAAAAAAGGCACTCTGGATTCGGACAAAATTTTTAATTTCCTCAGTCTTGAAAGATTTCTCCTTCACTGATGGAGGACACAAGATGAAGTGTAGTATCATAACAGTTGTTGAGGCATAAAAGTTAAATTTTATATACGTTAAAAAATAAATTAAAATTTTGTATTAGAACCAACAAACCGTATTACGTTATGCAGACCTGTTATTGTGTAAAAATCGTATTTCAAATATTAAGGAAAACAAGCATTGTATTAAGCCCCTGTCCCATCGTGGCAATGTTGCATCCCTGTGCTTGTTTTACAAGTACTTCAACGGAATGTGCTCCGATGAACTTGCTGCTCTGGTGCCCCGCGGCATAAATACACCCGACACACTTGACAATCACTTAAATCCCATTCATACACTGTGGAGATCCCGATATCCGGGAGAGCTTTCTACATCAATGGCTTCTTTCTTAAGCCTGCCAGCTTTTGGAATTCCCTCCCTGCTCCCTGTTTCCCTGACTCTACTGACATGCAGAAATTTAAATGTAATGTAAACAAACATCTCGTCGCACAACTCCTCTCTTAGGATGCTTACGTCCCAGTGGCAGTATGCCTTGTCTGGGGTGAACTCAAGTAGAAAAAAAAAGTAAGAGGCAAAGCAACCTCCCTCCCTGAAGGAAACGACAAAGAATCGCTTCTGCTGTACATAAAAGCCTAAATCAAAAAAGTGAGATGTAATAAGGCTGATTCGAACTGTCGATCTATAGGTTACAAATGTTCCGTCATTTGTAGCTCTGTATAATGTGGATGATTTGCCTGCTCGAGGAGAAAGAATTCAGAACGTCTCTAGCGTTATTCAGTGGAGAGAGATTTTGCAATAACGGGCGCTTTTTGTTTGAGGCGGTGTCGCTGGGGCATGTGCAGCTTTTGCTCGTCGGACAACTGAAACAAATTTCACTTGGATATGATGAAAATCATGTTCCTTGGCCTTTTGGCTCGGAGCAAAGTCTAGTATCTGCTCTGATGCTGCTCTAAGTCTTTTTCTGTCCTCGGTCAGTGAAGGAGAAGTCCTTCTAGACTGATGACTTCCTGACTCAAAATGCACCAAACATTGATGTTTTCTTTTTTTTTCTTTGCAAAACTCAATCATGTTCTGCAAAATCCAAAACCAAAAACAACAATTTCCCTCCCCTCTTCTCCCCCCTCTCTCTCTCCCTTTCCCCTCCCCATTTCACTCAACCTTACACAATGAATGAATACCTAAACATATAAAGAACTTGAAGCATAAAAACTTTCATCAAAATGACCGGACTTAGCATTAAATAACCTGAAAAGAGTTGATATGCCGTAAAACAAAACCACCAAATTTTACCAAAATGACCTGATTCGGCATTAAATAACCCAAAAAGGGTTGATATGCCGTAAAACAAAACAACCTTCTAGACTGAGACAATTTTTATTTTTTGCTTCAATCTAAAGTGCGTTTTTTTTAGGAGCTAGATTTTCCCCACATTAAAAACCGATCTTGTGTCTAACTCTGCCCTCGTAAGGAGGCGAGTAGATAGGAACCATGAAGTGAAAATCTACAAATCAGAATATGAGTCGTATACAACTTTCTCATTACATATTATAATGATGATAGCCATGGAATATCCAAAAAACATTTATAGTTCCTTCGTTCTTCAATAATACGTGTCTGGTAGGATGTCCATAAACATTATAAACAGTCCTACACTGTTGCTAACATATTAAAACGTATGCCAAGCAAAATATAACCTGTTTGTCAGAGATAAAGCAAAACATTAATATGAAACCGAATTCTATTGGAGGCAATGAATGATATCAAATTCAGCGTTACACTGACTGCAATACTTGACTCGGCTTCTTAAATGAAAGCTTAAATAAACATTTTGGGTCTTTGGGGAGTTTTAATGTATGTTTTGTGTACATATTTACTTTAAATATTTACTTTGATGTGTAAGTAAAAACTTGAGAGCTAAATCAATGCCAAGAAAAACACGAGATCCGAAAAGGGGAAAAGAGGTTGGACGAGTTCACTGTTGGTTTTTCGTATTGATGGTCTCAATGAATATATTACCACATTTATTATTTCAGCTTTTTTTTCTCTCTCTCTTTTCTCTTTTGCATCATAAAGCTTTTCTGTGAAAAGGTAATTAAGGAAATACTTTAAAACTTCATTTTGTTGGTTTTCCATATTTGTCATGTGATTATCCTATCAATATTTTCCTTCCATACAAATCAATACAATTTCCGTTTGTTTTTACTTTGAAAAGATTTTTAAATATGAATAAAATGAAAGGATTTTCGTTAAAAAATTATATTTTTGGTTTTTAATTTTTGTTGAAGTGAACATATTTCCAAAATAAATATTTTTACATAATTAATATATATATATATATATATAAGAGAGAGAGAGAGAGAGAGAGAGAGGCAGGTTCATTTTATATTCCAATAACCATGTTTTTATTTTATAATTTTTATTTTTTCACATTTCCAAAAAACATAACATTTCTGTGAGATGTATTTTTTACGGTCTTTTTCATATGCCGTTAGCCAAACAACATTTTTATGTCAACATCGTCTCTGCAACACTACAAAATCATCAGAAAAATTAACAAAGAGTAAAAAGTTATTGGATTAAAATGTCTTGAAAAAAAAAACCCTACACTATACAGTGGTTCATTTTTGGGCTAAAACCAAACAATAACAAAAAATCAAAGAAAAGAGCAAAACTCACACGTGAGGGAACGCACTAATACGCCATTTTGAATTTTTCGTTCAGAGTTAGTACATCCTAAAAGTTGTGTGGACATTTATAAATTTTAATTCAGTAATATTTCTTGAAATAGTTAATAAATTCTATAATTTATTTATAAAAATTCGAATTCACTTGAGAGTAATTTTTTACTTTCCTAAAGTTACATCAATAGCCTTCAGATGTCTATTTACGTCATTTGGATACGAAGCTAACTTCAGAGCTGATATCTTTTTGAACCTGACTTATATATGCTCTGTTGTTACTGATTGACAATCATCGAGCTGAATATTTTAAAGAGACTGCAAAGGCACTGATAGTATATGCTAATACATATATTGTAATTAATAATTATATATATATATATATATATATATATATATACAGGGTGGGCAAAAATAAGGGTCCTATTTTTAAAAATTCATAACTTTTTTATTTATTGATTTTTAAAAAAATTTTTTTTTAGAATAAGTAAAGGACCCCTTCCGAAGCAAGCATGAGCCGTATTAGCCCTAAGGAACGTACCCTCATTTAGAAAACATTATTTTTGCTTAAAAAACTCAAAACAGTGTAAAAAACAATACTTTAGTTTTTGTAAGTTTTAAGAAGTGTTTTTCGGCTAAAATTTGTTTTGTTTATTTCAAAAAATCTCGGAAGGGTCAGTCTACACACACATAAAGTTTGGTGAGTTTAACTTTTATTTTGTGGAAGTTATTCAAATTCAAGTTATTCAAATTTAAAGATAGGACCCTTATTTTGGCCCACCCTGTATATATATATATATATCCTCTTCTCTTGCTTTGTAAGTATGTCTACAATATTCCGCCCTCTCTCTTTCATTTAAATATCTAGATGAGTCATGACCGACGTGTTTTTGACCATCTACTGACCTCGCCCTTCTCTTTCCCCTTCCAATTGTAATAATGTAATAAAAGAACGTTCTACAATCAAATATGGCATTTCTTTATTCATTATTATTGAACATCGATATGTTTTTCAAAAATATAATCCACAAACTCTAAAGATGTCCTCAATATCGTAACATATGTATCCATTAAATGTAGCTTAATTTTAAGAACTTGAAGCATAAAAAATACCTAAATGATTGGATTTGGTATTAAGTATCTCGAAAATGTTTGCTATGTCGTTAAAAAGCACAATTTAAATAGAAGATGAATTATGATCGAAATGACAAATCAAGCCAATAGTTGAAATCAAATTATAAATGTATCGTACTGAATATGAATAGATACGGTTTAAAAAAATAAATATGCACATGAATTATAGCCTTGAATGTTGTTTTGTAAAGTTTTCTTGGGAGTAATATAGCATAAGTGAGAATATTTTGTTGTGTAACGTAGCATAAGTGTCAAAAACCTTTATATATATATATATATATATATATATATATATAGAGAGAGAGAGAGATTAATAATGGAGTTTATGTATGTCTGTCTGAAGCCAAAACTCCATCAGAGTGCTATGACTATTTATTAAGTCCGCCAGCTTCATTATATACTATTAAAAAAACCGACATAAACACTATGCGCATTTCTCAATTTACATAATCAATTGCTTTTGAACTTCTAATAAATTAGTATTCGCAAATATACACTCATGATTGTTCTCTTCAGATTTGGACATGTATTTACGCTATTTTGCTTGCTAATAATCTTACTTATAAATCATAATTATTTCTTTTATTATTTATTTATAAAATGAGTATCGTAGTTATGTCCTCTACGTCCAACTGATGGAACAGCTTACCTCCCTCTGAACGGGCGTGTTTCTCTACGTCTAACTGATTAAACAGCGTACCTCCCTCTGAACGAGCGCGTTAATACTTTACTGATTTATTTTATTAAAACGTTTTGAGTTTGTTTGTTTTCTTAATCTTATTAGCCATTATATTTTTTAATTAAAATAATAATTGATTTAAAAATTACTTTAAAACACACACACATTATAATGAATCAGTTACGTAGTTACGTCAAATTGATTGAACAGCGTTCGTTAATCCATTGAAACGATTACCTCCCTCTGAACGGGCGCGTTATTTCAAATGAAAACAAACTGCTGACATTAAAACGTTCTGAGTTTGTTTATTTTCTTAATCTTATTAGCCATTATGTTTTAAAACACAAATTTATTGAATCAAATTGTTTAATTAAAATAATAATTGATAAACACACACATTAAAAAGAATTTAGTTCAGCTAAACTTTTTTTTTCGAAAGTTATCGCGGGTCCTGCAGTAAAAGAGTACCGATTTTTTTATTGATAATTTTCAGATACACCTTTTTCCCGATTTTAAAATTAGTGTTCGCTGTATTTAGTTTTTAAAATATTGAATGAAATTGTTTAATTAAAACAATAATTGATTTAAAAATTACTATTTAAAAAAACACACACATAATGAATTTAGTTTTGTTTTGTGAACAAAAAAAAACAACACATTGTACTGGAAAACTACATAACTGATTTTAGAATAGTTTTCGCTGTATTTCGTTTTTTTTTAATTGTTGATTTTAATTTACGTACACATTTTTTTTACGCTTTGAAAGACATAAAATATTACTTATTAAATTCTAAAGTGGATTTGGCACAAAACGATTGAGTGTAAAGAAAAGCGAGCAGACGATAACTTTGTGGAGAAACCTTTTACTGGGCAAGTAAATAACTGTTTTTAGAATCGTATTCTCTGTATTTTTTTTATTGTTAATTTTATTTTAGGTACACTTTTCTTTTTACTTTTGAAAAACTAAAACTATTATTATTTATTATTTTGTAAATTCTTACGTGGATTTGGTGCAAAACGATTGGGTGGAAAGAAAAGCGAGCAGGCGATAACAATGCAAACTTAATTTTTCTTTTTATTAATGTTGTTATTTATCATGTGCAATATATTATTTAAATTAATTGTAGTGATAAAAAGCTCTACCTAAATTACATACTAGCGTCATTTCTGACGCGGCAGCCTAGCAAAAATATGCGACCGGAGGGAGCATATATTTGCTAGTATATATAAATTATAGTCGATCTATATTCTGATATTAAACGCCCACACTTCAATACTGCAAACATAACTATACCTACAACCTGTATGCCTTCATATCGAGGATAGAAAGATGTTATAAAAATAATAATGATATATATATATATATAATATATATAATATAATATAATATATATTACTAGTCTTCTATCTGTGCCCGCTTCTAGGTAAATATAGATCTCAATTTCCCTTAATTACGTGACTGTTTCTGTTGGCCGAGTGGATATGGCAACTGCTTACAGATTCTAGGCTGACTCTGTGAACCAGGTTCGCGCCTCCCAACCATCTGAAATTATTACTTTTCTGCACTGATGAGAGCAATAAGCTTGAAACGCTAGCGTCTGTAGGTATTAATAATTTAATATTTATTTA
Source organism: Sepiola atlantica (assembly GCA_963556195.1). Taxonomy (NCBI): domain Eukaryota; kingdom Metazoa; phylum Mollusca; class Cephalopoda; order Sepiida; family Sepiolidae; genus Sepiola; species Sepiola atlantica. The sequence goes on from OY744540.1 coordinate 77,811,308, forward strand.
CATATATTTTATTATAATTTTATGTATACACATAAAATGTTATAAGGAGATATAATAAATTATGTATAGATTTTCAGTATTTACTTCAAAAGTGCTCGATACGTGAGTAGAGCTAGGTAATAAGTTATGAAAATATATTAATGGTAATTAAGCCACACAGAGGCGTCCGCGTTTCATCCCTGTAAAGATAGTCTGACGATTCCCTACGAGGATGAAACGCGGACGCCTCTGTGTAGCTTAATTGGCATTGATATATTTTCATAACTTAGTATACATTTATGTATGTATATATATATATATATATATATAAGGACAATATTGAGTACTTAAATATCTAAGAAACACAATATATATTTTTTTTCTTATCTTTCAGTTTTGTGCTGGAGATATGGGCATTCTACCGGATGCTAGACATTCACTGGCTATTTCAGAAACTCCAGCCTAGAGATCGTTTTAAGATTCTAACCGTCCCTTTAATATTCATATATATATATATATATATATATATATATATATATATATATTTATCCATAGTGTATATATATATATATATATTTATCCATAGTGTATACATATATATATATATATATATATATATATATATATATATATTTATCCATAGTGTATACATATATATATATATATATATATATATATATATATTTATCCATAGTGTATACATATATATATATATATATATTTATATATATATATGCATAGTGTATATATATATGCATAGTATATATATATATGCATAGTGTATACATATATATATATATGCATAGTGTATACATATATATATATATGCATAGTGTATACATATATATATATGCATAGTGTATACATATATATATATGCATAGTGTATACATATATATATATATGCATAGTGTATACATATATATATATATGCATAGTGTATACATATATATATATATATATATATATATATATTCATAGTGTATACATATATATATATGCACAGTGTATACATATGTGCATATATATATATGCACAGTGTATACATATGTGCATATATATATATGCATAGTGTATACATATATATATATATGCACAGTGTATACATATGTGCATATATATATATATGCATAGTGTATACATATGTGCATATATATATATATATATATATATATATGCATAGTGTATACATATGTGCATAGTGTGTGCATATATATATATATATATATATACACACTTTAATTATGACGTTTAAATTACATGACTAAAACAAAAGCTTGACGTACGCATGAAAATGAGAAAGATTGAAGTCGTCTTGAAATAATTCCAATTAGCAATTAATTCCTCTCCAAATGAGGACAATTTAATTTGCATGATTTTTTTTTTCATTTCTCGGCTGATTTTTAATCTCCGAATCATTAAATTATTCTGCTTAATTTGTGTTTTAGATGTCATTTGAGTAAATGAATTCCACTTGTTTTCAATCAAGCACTTTGAATGACCACGCGAATCTGATGATGGCACATCTCATCGAGCTATGCATTGATATTCCATTTATGCTTATTTGAATATTCATATCCTGTGACGTCAGCAGCGGATATTCTTAAGATGCGTCCATTCAATCTGTTTAGAAGATGCGTCCATTCAATCTGTTCTTAAGATGCGTCCATTCAATCTGCTCTTAAGATGCGTCCATTCAATCTGCTCTTAAGATTCGTCCATTCAATCTGTTTTTAAGATGCGTCCATTCAATCTGTTTTTAAGATGCGTCCATTCAATCTGTTTTCAAGATGCGCCCATTCAATCTGTTTTCAAGATGCGTCCATTCAATATGTTCTTAAGATGCGCCCATTTAATCTGCAAGTTTCACAATAGAGATGCTATTTAAACACTTAAACATCACACATCATTATCATCATCATATTCGGTTTAACCTCTGTTTTACATGGTGACATGTGTTGGACGACTTTTCGAAATTGACTTCCAAACTAACCTATCTCTGTCCAGGTCTTTATTCATCTTTTTTCTCTCAAGTCCATCTTTATCACTTCATCCCTTTTTTTTCTTTCGCCTTACCCAGCCAACAAACTCTGCTATCGCAACTGTTCTATCTCAACTAACTTAAGAACTCTCATCCATTCTTTTAATGTGACCAAACCAACGAAATCTCCTCTTCTGAACGCATATGCTGCACAGATTTGAACTTCCTCTGAGGTCATCAGATCTAAGCCTGTCTTTAAGACTCACATTGCATATACATCAGATCATTCTCACATCATTTTTCTCCATGCCACGGAAGTCCTCAACATTTACTGGCCAGGTTTTACTTCCATACATTATCATACTCCATACACATGTTTAATAAACTCTTCCCTTTGGCGACAGTGATAACTCTCTGCTGGATAGTAATAACAGAAGTTCTTTGAACTTATTCCATCTACTAATGCTTGCAGTCATACTAGCACGAGCCTCTTCCTGTGCTCCAATGACAAATTATATTTCAAAAGTTAAGCATGACAAATCGACAAGTTAAACATAAACATTTCAAACTTAAGTGAGACAGGCACAGGGGTATTCGTAAAATGAATCCATTCAATATTTGCTTTTAGTGAGGAAAATGCCATTACAAACTGAAGGTTGATTGACAGACGGACGGAGCTTCTCAGAGAGATGCGTGGATGCATCTAGAAATCCTTGTTGAAACAGATTGGCAAAAATTCTATTTTGAACTAAAGCATAACAGACCCTTCGGGGGGGGGGGGTTAGTTTCATATCAAAATCAGACTAGCAAAGTCTTGGGCATTCTTGTGTACTTAGTTCTCTGTCGGTGTAAGTGTATGGTCTTGTGCAGTTCTAGGAGGTTCACCTAGGCTGGAGTGTCTGAAATAGCCGGTGAATGTCTGGCATCCGGTAGGATGCCCCATCTCCAGCAAAAACGGAAAGATGAGAAAAGTAAAAAAGAAAAATACTATTTTAAACTAAAGCGGGACTGACTGACAAAAATGCTATTTTAAACTGAAGTGTGACCAAGTCTTCCACAGAGATGTAAGAACAAATCTAAAATCAATCTAGTATTAAAAAAAAAAACGAAACGAAACGGAATGAAACGAAACACTCTATAAAAATAATCATCATGAGTGAAAATAAAATCATTTCACATTAATTTCAGATTAAAATAACAAAAATGAATAAATGTTCTCCATTTTAGCATCGTCATCATTGATATGCTACTCGGGAGAGTTCATTGTATCAGAAAAGGGGGTGTCAATACTTTCTCTACGACAGAATGGGGAGAGAAAAAACAGATATTCTTAAGATGTGTCCATTCAGTCTGCACAAAAATGAAATTGCTATTTCAAACCTATGTGTGACGAACAAACTGAAAATAAATGAATTCAATATTCACTTCTAGAAATGAAAATACTATTTCAAACTGAAGGACTACCGACCGAGCCTATGGTAAAAATGCAAGGTCGCATCTGATACGCACATATGCAAGTCGTTACACAACAATTGTACTTTAGAGTGAATTATATATGAAAAATAAAAAAAAAGTAACTGCATCACTATAAAAAAAGAAAGAAAATAAAAGCCATGTTTTATGGATTCGTTCATGCTTGGCACACGAACGAACGAACGTACGCACACGCCCCCTCTCTAGCCTTTGTATTTATTGCATTGAGGTTGTTTTTCAATCCAGCCAATCATTTTTGTTGTCTAACCAAATTCCAGAGTCAATAAAAGACAAACAGATTCGATGTTTACAAAAACAATCATAAATGATTTATGCGAATTTTGAGCTTTGTTAGCCGTCACTAATAAAAATGTACAACAAACAATTTAATTACATCTGAGAGATGAAATGATATCAGTATATTATTATTATTATTATTATTATTATTATTACTACTATTATTATAATTATTATTATTACTATTATTATTATAATTATTATTATTATTATTACACTCACTAGGAGTTTTCACACAAGTCAGTATCAGCGATTGCTCACTGACAATAACCTGTCGCATCGTGTTACACAAGTACTTCCACGGAATGTGTTCCGACAAACTCATTGCACGTGTGCTACCATTCCATCCACCATTAGGGGTTTTTAATCACTTCTGCACGAAGAACCCCTCACTTGTTACCATCTACCTTATCGGTGACTATCATTCAAGGTTTTTTTTGCCATAGCCGCCACGCTAGGCACTGCGGATTGGCGACACTATTTGCCCATAGCTAGGTGTCCACATACAGCATCGCCTGGTATTAACAAATGGTCACCCATCTAGTGCGTGCCAGGCTCAACGTCGCTTAACTTTGGTTATCTAATGGGAACCGGTGTGTAAATGTGATTATGCCGTATTGTACTACCCCAACGTATTGTACTACCCCAAAGTAAATACTACCGACACACACGACGAGCAGCAAAATCCCACCCCTTCAATGTAGAGGTCCCTAGTTGGCAGAAGATTTTCTACTCTGATAGCTTCTTTCCTCGGGCCGTTTGCCTTCGGAATTACCTTCCTGCTCCCTGTTTTCCTGACCATACAAACATGCAGACATTTAAATGTAATGTGAGCAAACATCTGGCTGCCCAGCTCCCCATCAAAGCTGCCCTTCCCTCCCCCCCCCCCAAAAAGAAATCTAACTACTATCACAGTAGCCCCTTATGCTTCAGTGGCAACTTGCCGTGTTTGGGGTTCATTAAAGTAAAACAAAAAAAATCAAAAAAACCAATGGTGTTCCCTGGAGCCTGAGTGACAACAAGTCTCCCCAGATTTCCAGCAGTCTTGACTTTGCATTTCTCGCTAGCAGCGATTGTTGGTCTTCTCTGGAATTTGATTGGCACTAAGCCTCCCCAATGTTCCAGTACTGTCTGCATCCTTCCAGTGGAGGTCTGGTCGGTGCTCTTCCTCCTCGGTCTTTGCATCCCCCCATTGACCCTTCACAACACTTTTGTGTGGTACCAGCCGAGACTGATGTCATTGTAAAAATGTAGAACACTGTGGCCATGCTAATCTTCTCTGTACCGATCCAATCTTAGTGTATGTACTGCCGAAGATTATTATAACTACTACTAGCAGGGTCACCTGGCGTTGCCCGGGTTAGAGTTTTGGATAGTCTCATATGCAACATCATATTAAGGAGAGTTGGCTTTAACAGTAAATCTTGATGTTATCAGCGAGATATCTTACCCACTTAGCTTGTTATTCATCTTCCTCCCGCAGCGGTAAGATGTGACACAAGGTCGGGAAAGTGGGATTTGAAAAACCAGCGCTCGAGAATTTGAGCACTCTGGTCATTAAAAATTGCCTGGGCAGCCCCGTCGGCATTCCCCGGTAGGGGCGCCTCAGGCGATTAGCAATAAACTAACCCCTTCTCAAAGGGTGAGAAGGCAAAGCCTGGGAGGGTGCACCTCCTAGAACTGCACAGGACAGCCCCGTAGACCAGTCTCGTCCAGTATCCATCGGAACAGATACTACACTTTGATCTGGGCCAAAAGGCCAAACCTACTGCTTATGAATAGATTAGTTTCATTATGTAACTGACAAAATATAAAATAATTATCTAATTTTAATGAAATTTTAAACATTTCTTCAATTAATTATATTTTTTAAAGACTACAAATTTTCAAATTTAAAATCTTCGAAACTTTTTAAAAAGTGGAAGTTTGGGACAGATCAATGCACACTAATGATTGCTTTTAATGTGATTATTATTTTGTTGTCTTACTAATGAGTCAACACTTATCAAAGCTAAAAGCCACTCGAGGATAAGGACAGATTGACAGTTGATTGATGAAGAATATTCTGAGAGGATAACTCCAATAAATAAAATGTGATGATTTATAAGGACGGTTTTTGTGGACAGTAGATTTGAGGATGACCGTGACCGAAAAAGAAAATCTTTTTTTTTTTAGAAATGTAAGCATGAATATTTTTTTAATATATTTTTGAATATATTTTTTTAATTATATTTTGAATTATATTTTTAATTATTTTTTTAATTATTTTTTTAATTATTTTTTTAATTATTTTTTTAATTATTTTTTGAATTATTTTTTGAATTATATTTTGAATTATTTTTTGAATTATATTTTGAATTTTTTTAAAAATTATATTTTGAATTATTTTTTTAATTATATTTCTCTCCGATTTCCACCCGAGCAACGCCGAATTGGTACAGTTTGTAATAAAATAGGAATTTAACTTTTAATCTTTGAGCTATGTTGCTGTCACCTTGAAAATAGTTGAAGTCAATGGATAATTCAGGTGCTTGTTAGGAATGGGCATCCAGAAGATTTCAATTCTTGTGGAAGCAGTTCGGAATTATTGACAGAGAATCCTGAGTCAGTCCAGGAAATTTCCGAAGCAGTTTACGATTTGAAAGCTACCTTCTTTTCTTTCTTTTTTTTTATTTTTAGAAAGTATTTTTAACTTTATTTTTGAAGGGATACATTTTTCTTTAACACAAAGCCTAACCATACTTAGTGTCGTCTGCCTTTTAAGATTTTTTTGGCGGCTTTTAAATCGTAAACCGCATCAGTCATTTTCGGGGCTGATTCGGAATTCTCCGTCAATACTCAGAAATGACTCTATTAAAACTAAAAAATGTCTGGTTGCCCATGCCTTACAAGCACCATAATTTATTTGGTTAGATGTTGTCTGAATATTTTATCTACATTTTTATAAATTATTTTGAATTTTTTGCAATTTTCCAAATAAAAATTTCTCGTGTTAGTTTTAATTATGTATATAAACAACATCTTTCGGTGCTTTTTGACATAACACTCCCCAGTAAATATGCTAAATGAAATTCTAATTTTAGGAAATACGTATTTTTTCTTTTTTTTAATTGTAATTTAATAGAAAAACAATTCTGGTTTAATAAAAAAGATTTTTCAATGATTTAATGAATTTGACTTTTTATCTTTAAATAATGAAAGTAAACTAGAAAAAAGGACAGAAAATTTAGAATCAGCAAATATATATATATAAAAAAACCCAAAAAACAACATTATTCCTGTCAAGTTCTAAATACCAAAGAAAACATTAGCCATTCATGTAATTCAAAGTCCCAACGCTATCATTAAGAGAAGGCTGTTATTAACTGGTATCCTTTCTCAATTTACCGATTTTCTTTTGTTTCTCAAATGTCACTCCCCCTCCCGAACTTCAGAGATTGATACCAGCTGTAAAAGAAAAAAAAATCATTTTACATTCTCCAATTTTCTCCATGAAAGGTTCAACCACTCACCCCAGAATTATATTTCTCTTTATCTTCCACCACGCCCCTTTGTTAAATTTGTCTCTGTTCCTCTTCTTTCACTCTCAAAGAAAAACCCTCTCGGAAATTTCATACCATATTATCAAGTTTCCTTCCTGTTTTTTTTTGTTATTTGTTTTTTTTAGGGGATGCCTGCTTGTCATCCACTTTCTATTTCAATTGGTACAATTAGTTCATCTCCTTTGAAACCGTAACATTTTTTAATTAAGAAAAACGACTTAATATTAAAGATAACATAAGGATATTTTTTCATTTCATGTTTGTTTTGATTTTGTCTAGAGCAGGGGCGGGCAACCTTTTCAGAGTGAGGGCCAGATGAGACTTTTGGAAGGAGATCACGGGCCGGAGTGAAAAACGAAATCTCAGAATTACTATATTTTGTTTACATGAATAAATTGTACAAAAATTGCATTGAACACTCTACAAATATGATATTTTTTTCTCAGGAGACTTCTGTATGTAATGTTATAAAAGGCGCCGACGAAAAGCCATTTTGGAACTATAAAAAATAATGACTGGGGAAGTAGCAAGTTGATCCAGCATCGTTTTGACACACCTCACATAAGTTCTATGTTTCATGCCCTTTCCTCGTCTCTCGTTTCCTCTTTGCTTCTCTATTTCTCTTTTTCTATTCTTATCTCAGGGGAAGGATTTGAAATTAATAGTTCAAGAAAAATGAAATATATATGCATCATCGCTCGCTGATATTCATACATTTTTATCCCAATGTAAATCTTAATCGAAACCTACTTTTACGTGTATGTCACAAAATGATATGAGTTTTATTGGGAGGTTCGCGGGCCAGATTGCAATAATAAAGCATAGAAGGGTGGCGGGCCGGACGCTAAGCCTCCGCGGGCCGGATGTGGCCCGCGGGCCGGATGTGACCCGCCCTGATCTATAGATAACAGCTTTCGGTGCTTCTTGACATTACACCCCCAACGAAATAGGCTAAATAAAATTCTAATAACATACTTGTTATGGTGATTAAACACCAGTAACCAAATTTTACAGAAAACAATCCAGTAGTCATTTTTTATTATTTTACAATTTACTGTCTTTATATTTACATTTTTTTAAAATATAAATGAATTGATCGGAGATTTACTGTGTCTTTCTTGCCATTTATTTTTGTTCATCCCATATTCCACTTTCCGGTTCTCAACATTGCATTGCTCCTGCCTCGGAATTCTCACCTTCATACTTATATATATATATATATATATATATATATATATATATATATATTATCCCCTTATCTCTCTCTCTCTCTATATATATATATATATATATATATATATATATGATTATTTTCATTTAGACAGACATGTACAAAATCTGCGACACTGGCATGTCGATGTTATTGATCAACAGTTATTATAAACTGAGATCTCATCAGGCAGAGTTAGAATCCGATCTTAACCTTAGATCATATCTGGAAATATATATATATATATATATATATATATATATATATATATATATATATATATAAGAGGGTAGTGCAGTTCTAACAAGAGAAAAGTATATATGTAAAAAATGGATTTACATATCTGATGAGAGCGGACTACACTTGAAATGTGTTATATAAAATCATAAAATAAATATATTTTGAAAAAAACTTTTTACAAATGTTGGTAGCCTTAGTCCTTTACATACATACATACATACATACATACATACATATATATATATATATATATATATATATTATCTAAAATATATATATATATATATATATATATATATATATTATCTAATATATATATATATATATATATATATATTATCTAAAATATATATATATATAATATATATATATATATTATCTAAAATATATATATATATAATATATATATATATATATATTATCTAAAATATATATATATATAATATATATATATATATTATCTAAAATATATATATATATAATATATATATATATTATCTAAAATATATATATATATAATATATATATATATATTATCTAAAATATATATATATATATAATGTACCAGACAAACTGTTTAGGCCCAGAGTGGCTAATCTATTTATCTATTGTAAAGCGTATCAATGTTGGCCCAACGGGTCACAGTTGTCTAGTACATGTGTAAGCATAGAGAATTAAAAAAAAGATTCAAACATTTTATTTCTTTTTTTCTTTTTTACTAAATAAATGCGATCTAATTTTTGAATTTTCTTTCAACAATAACAAATCATGATTATATAATATAGATAGTTACAGGATATCAGAAATGATTAGTATAATTGTTTTAAAAATGACAGAATTTTATTAATAATCAAATTGATATTTGATTTATGATAAAATAATATATTTCGTTTTCATATTAGAAATTTGACAGCTTAAATTTGCTTCCCATCGCTTGAAAAACTGCCTTCAAGCCATATTAAAGTATCAGAAGAGAAGAAAAATATTTCTTGAAATATCATGGAAAAAGTTCTCGCTCTCTCTCTATATATATATATATATAGCTCTTGGCTGTTATCCCTACCCCCCCCCCCTCCACAAAAAATATATATGCTGTTTTTTTTATATATAAATATATGGCACTTCGTCAGTGTGTTCAAATATAAAATATTAGCAAAAAATAAAAATAAATAAGTAATTAAAATAAAAACAAAAAAAAATCAAGTTTTAGTTTTATTACATTTGCTGCTGATATTAAGATTTACTGCGTTATAAGCAATATTGCCAACCGCACGTTTTTTTAAATTTGAAACACCTACCATTTGACAAAGAGGTCTTCCTCGAAATATATTATGGAACACGGTCACACACATTACATCACAGTGTTGAAGTGTTGCTTAATCAAGTAATATTTGCTATATAGGAAAACAAATTATTAAAAAAATTTTTTGCAAAAATATATAAAGTAAAATCACTTGTCTTTGTCTTACTTCTCAACGCCGGCATGTCTCCATTTCTTGCATATTTCCATTTCTTGCATTGGGATAACCAACTAATACTCCTCTATATACATATTACACACAATGCTTCAAGCAAACTATCTCTCTTTATTATATATATATATATATTATTTCATATATCCACATAAAATGTTATAAGGAGATATAATCTTTTATGTATCGATTTTCAGTGTTTACTTCAACAGTGCTCAATACGTAAGTAGAGCTAGATAGTAAGTTATGAAAATATATTCATGGCAATTAAGCTACACAGAGGCTTCCGCGTTTCATCCCAGTAGGCTAAAATGCATGGAGTCTGTTGCCGGGTGTTTTTATATATACACATGGTATTTGGTCTAGCTAGTTAACCAATCAGATTATTTATTATTCTCTTAGCCAATCAGTGGGCTTCCCACAAACAGAGGTTCGGTTGATTTTACTTCCTATTCAATTGTTCTGTTTTCTATAGGGTGGCACATCCCTGTTTCTTTGTTGTGTCGAAATAATGGGTGACCTTATTTTAACACGTGCTTGCTTGTATCTCTATTTTAGTTTAGTTTTTTATTTATTTATTTGTTCATATCTATGATATAAAGCAAAGTTGTCTGTATACGTGTATGAATTACTATGGGACCTTAGACGAATGATAGCAACTTGTAGGAACGAGCCCCGAGAAACCACTTGTATGTTCAGGTGCATCTCCTTAGCTATCATCCGAGGCAACGCCATGTTTTTATTTTTATGGAGATCGCTCCAGACAAGGCATGAAGCCACTTGATGTAAGGAGCTAAATAAAAAAAAAATACTTCAAGGTCAAAAAGTAGCAAATGATAAATGTTAGATGGATAGATTCCGACCCAGCAAACAGAAATTCTTTCCCCTTTGTCAGAAACATCGCTCATGGAATGTGAGGACTAAAGGACAAAATAAGGGAAGCGAGAGTTAGGAGGCTGCAGAGAAAGTAAATTCAAGGTACGTCATCCGGCAATGTCTAAGTTTTGACGAAGAAAACAAAAACATTTTGCCCTTGCGTGAACGCAAGTAAATAGACTTATTGAAATGCACTTTTAGTTCTAAATAGAATAAATAAATAAAATTAAAATAAATAAATTTAAAAAAATAAAATAATATAAAATAAAAAAATAAATTTAAAAAATAAATTAAAAAAATAAATTAAAATATTGGAAACTAAATGTTGCTTGTGTATGTTTTTAATTTTTTTATTTGCATTTTTATTTGATATGTGGAGTCCACTTCATCAGGGCTCCATTTCATAAATTGTGGGAGGGGGATGAGCCCCATCACTAGACGCTATAGCTTTTTTTTTTCAACAATCGAGTCACTGCTTATCAAGACCCGAATGCCACTCGAGGGTAAGGGTTATTGAGTTGGACAGGTAGACGTTAAAAAACTGAGGGGATCAGTAACGATGGTTTGAACTGGTCAGAAAGTGACCATTTAAGAGGACGGCTCAACTAGAATTTGTTTACATTGGACTTGAAGACGCCAACGTTATAGTCAGCCGAGAAGCAGCCCCGTGGTACTGTGTTCCACAAACGGGCGGTTCTAGGAAATAAACTTTGCCTATGGAAGTTCCGCTTAATCCTAGGTACACAGAGGGAGAAAGGGAAATCATTTACAGTGGTTGTAGCTTGATGAGTTTTTGTTGTGAATGTTTTACAGGGGGGGGGCGATAGATTGAAGCTCAGTCGAGCACCTGGCATGAAAATAACGATAGAGCAGAGAAAGACTAGCTAAATCGGTTCACCTTCGGATATACATTGTAATTGGTTCCAAATTCTTGGAAACTTGAGCTGACCCGTTTTCAATCTACGGGGGAATGAGGCTGTAGACGGTGTTTTGTTCCAAAAATTGAAAAGGTGGTGAAGTACTCAGAGTGCAACCAATTTGTACAGTCATTTGAAATTGCCTGAGGGCTGAGTGGTTCAAAAACGAAGATAAGGACACCAATAGGACCAAAAATAACTAGCTGTGCTGCCCAGCGGTCAAATCTGTTGAACATAAATTGATTTTTTTTATATATATCTTTTTTTTTATATCTGAAATTATTATTGTAAAAGTTAAGTCTTCCCTACAACCCCCTTTTCTCACGTTGCTAGTCTTTCTCTACTCTGTCGTTATTTTCCTGGTAGGTACTCGACTGAGATCTAAAATCTGAGTTCCCTCAGTAAAACATTCACAGCAAGAACTCGTCTAGTTACCACCGCTAAAAAAAAACTTTCTTTTCTTCCTCTGTGAACCTAAAATGAAACGGAACTTCTATGAATGGAGTTTCTTTCCACAAGACTGCTTCCCTGCTAACTGCAACATAGTCATCTATAAGTCCAATGTAAACAAATACTTATTTAACCATCCTCTTAAGTAATAAAATCCTGCCTTTTCCACCCATCGTTTCTCATAGTATTGTACACCATACAATTAACAATGCCATGAACCCGTGAGTAGCTTTTGGCCTTGATAAATGGTGTGGACTCATTACCCTTGCTAATTACAACTTAGTTGGTTTCAAATCAAAGGTCAACAAATTACTTTCATTAACTGTTCCCAAAGAAATCAAACGCATTTCGTACCATTGATCAATATAAGTACTTCTATAGTGTTGCTCATTTTTTCGGCTGTCATTCATTTTTGTCTCATTAACCCTTATCCTCAAGGGGTTCTTGGCCTTGATAAACGGGAATATCGATAGTAAAAAAAAAACATAAATAATTAGAATAAGAAAAAGATGCGCTTATTTAATCTGCAGATTTCAATCTCTTTCAAAATTAACGGAGACAGACTTATGGACGGACAAAGCCTCTCGCAGAGGTGCAACGGCGCATCGAAAGGTAAACCAAAAGTATTGATTGAAAGTCATTGCACTGAAGTAGAAGGGGGAGAGGGGAGGGGGGGAAGGGGGGGGAAAGAGGGGGAGGTAGAAGGGGAGAGAGAGGGGTTAAAAACTGACTCTATTTACAGACTGAACAGAGATTTGAGTGTGACTTTGCGAATGTCGTCTGTCATGAATTCATTTGGAATCATCTAATTAAAGCTAAGGCGTTTGGTCGAGATCAAAGTGTAGTATCTGTTCCGATGGATACTGCACCCTATAGACTGGTATTGTCTTGGCCTTCGGGGCTTGATTTACGCCGGTTTATGGGATTGTCCTGTGCAGTTCTAGGAGGTCTACCCTCCCAGGCTTTGCCTCCCCTCTTTGGGGAGGAGTAAGTTTATTGCTTACTGTCTGAGGCGCCCCTACCGGGGAATGCCGACGGGGCTGCCCAGGCAATTTTTAAATGGCCAGAGTGCTCACCTCTCGAGCGCTGGCTTTTCAAACCCCACTTTCTCGACCCGATCTTGGGTCACATCTTACTTGTGGGAGTAAGATAAAACTGGCCTTGTGCCTAACTCCTGGGGAGGAGTAAATAAAACTGACCTTGAACTAATCACCAAACGTGACAACTTTAGACGAAATTAAATTTTAAATAAAAAAAAAAAAATAAAAAAAAAAATAACCTATCCAATCATAAATGAATAAGCTTAGTGTAAAATATTTTTTCTTTTAATTTTATCATCAGCAAGAAAATGTTTTCTTTGTTAAACTTTCGGAATATTTAATCTCAAATAGTCACAAGTTTGTATTGGCTATATATATATATATATATATATATATATATATATATATATATATATATATATACAGGGTGGGCCAAAATAAGTGGCCTATCTTTAAATTTGAATAACTTGAATTTGAATAACTTCCACAAAATAAAAGTTAAACTCACCAAACTGTATGTGTGTGTAGACTGACCCTTCCGAAATTTTTTGAAATGAACAAAACAAATTTTAGCCGAAAAACACTTCTTAAAACTTACAAAAACTAAAGTATTGTTTTTTACACTGTTTTGAGTTTTTTAAGCAAAAATAATGTTTTCTAAATGAGGGTACGTTCCTTAGGGCTAATACGGCTCATGCTTGCTTCGGAAGGGGTCCTTTACTTATTCTAAAAAAAAAATTTTTTTAAATCAATAAATAAAAAAGTTATGAATTTTTAAAAATAGGACCCTTATTTTTGCCCACCCTGTATATATATATATATATATATATATATATATATATATATATATATATGTATATTTCGGCAGCAAGTCGTTTATTATACGTGTGTCATTGAAGACCACGGAGTTTTTTTTCTTTGCGATCTTTCTGGTAAACTTCTCGACTCGGCGAGCGATTCGTCGGGTTTTAATCCATCCATCCATCCTCCTCATCATCATTATCATTATTATTGAAGACTGATAAGGCGTTAGTACCGGTGGTGAATGCTATTTTATTAATTGTGGGTTGTAATTTTTTTATGTGTAAGGCTTCGAAGATTAATAAATAAATAAATAAATTAATAAGTAAGTAAATAAAAGAATAAAGATATATATATGTATATATATATATATATATAATATATATACACATATGCAAATTCATAGACATAATCAAAAATAAAACCATAAATACGGCTCTTTACTAACAATAACGCACAGCCTCCTGAAGACGGTCGCGAAGACCGAAAGCGCTCGAGAAATGGCCCAAGATACAACATTAGGCGCCATAATCCACCAATTGACACCGGAAACCCGACGAATCGCTCGCCGAGTCGAGAAGTTAACCAGAAAGATCGCAAAGAAAGAAAACTCCGTGGTCTTCAATGACACATGTATAATATATATATATATATATATATATATATATATATATATATATATATATATTATATAATCAAAATTCTAAATAATATATACGAGAATATTTTCCAGTATTTACTTCAATAATACTCTATACATAGTAAGACTTTATTATACCAATAATAATAATACATACATGTGTTGCACTCTTGTTTGAATCACAGATTTCCCCAAGCAAATGTGTGATTGAAAAACAATTTCATGTGTGTCGGCATTAAACATACTACTGGGAAGAAAACTAAAGAAGTGTTTCGTGTCCTCTAACATGTATATATATATATATATATATATATATATATATATATACTCTGTATTCGGACAAGTAACTCTGTATAACCGAATACATAGTTATATATATATATAATCAAAAATATGTTCAACTAATTTTTTGATGAAATTTTCCAGTATTTATTTCAATAATTCTCAGTACATTGTTAGAATTTTATAATAATGATAAACTATGTTGAATG